>JAZDUH010000216.1:1970000-2570000 GCA_036419115.1 Scarus forsteni | reverse complement strand
AAAATCACCGGAGCCCCCCTGCCCTCCATACAGGAACTGTACTCCTCCAGAACCAGCAAGAGGACAGGGAACATCATCAGAGACCCCACTCACCCTGGCCATAACCTGTTCTCCCTCCTCCCCTCTGGCAGGCGCTACAGAGCCCTGCGCACAAAAACCTCGAGACTCAAAAACAGCTTCTTCCCCACTGCCATATCTCTGTTAAATAACTGACCTGTCTGCACTATTCTATGCACAATTGTCTTGGATATATATTGTACAGGATATTGTATATTGTATATTATACTGTGTATAGTATATAGTATATTGTATAGTATATTGTGTAGTTTTCTTCTTATTTGCACATATTCTTCTGTTTCTACAATGTTTAAGTACACAGAGTTTTGATATTTTTAGATATTTTTTATTGTTATTTATTTCTTCTTTCCTGTGAAGCAATACCACCTGCCGAAAACAAATTCCTTGTATGTCTGAACGTACTTGGCGAATAAAAGACGATTCTGATTCTGATTCAGTTATTAGAGTGTATTTTTTTAAACCATTCAAGTTTGATTTGTTTGGAAAAGTGACAGCCCTAGCACCAGCTTCACAGGGGTTTTCACGTACTTCATGTGTACATAACAATCGGGGCAGAGAGGCTTAAAGTGGGATAAATGTCGACACACTGGATGAGTAAGTGTCATATTTGTTCTCTGTTTGTACCTGGCAGCTCCGGGCCTCGTTCTCCTTGTTCTCTCTGGAGAACTGTGAGGCCCTGTTCTTCTGTGATTTCAGTTTGATGTGGCTGGCAGCTTTAGCCACAAAAGCACTGCTGGCATCCCACTCTGGCTCCTGAAACAACAGAGAGTTAAAACAGAAAGTTATGGTGTTCATTCACAAATATTCTTTCATAAGACGTAAAAACTACTTTTGGCCAACACATTCAGCATTTCAACACTGATGTCTTCAAAAACAAGGTTCATTGGGAGGTACTATATAGTTCAACTGCATAAAGACATAAGATCTTGTCAAAGTTTTAAAGAGACGATTCCTGTATTGCACTTTCAATCTTCCTTTAACTGTTTTAAAAAGCTCAGGAACCCTCATTTGTTCATGGCAGACTGATGCCATTATTTGAAGACTCCTTAAGGAGTTTCTGTGATCTGGTATTTGACCTTTTGCCCAGAGGTAAAAAAAAATATTAGAAGTCTTAAACCACACAAAATATTCTAGACAGACATCTTGCAGTGTAATGGGGATTTTCAGTGGAAAGTCGCATAGATGACCTTTTTCCTCACGTCTGTGAGAGTACCAGAAAACTGAAAATGCTGGTGTGACTCTTCTCATATTATCTTTTCCTACATTCTTTCTTGGTGACTCCCTGAGACAGATTTTTTTCCAGGAGAGTTTCTGATTAATGTGTTTCCTTTCCACACTAAAGTTTAGAAAAAGAATAAAAGTAGCAGCAGGAGAAACCCTGAGGTGGCTCTTGCTCTTTAATGGTAGCCACACCAATCAAGTCTCAGTTGGAAATTCCTTTTTTGCTTTGGAAGGTTCCTAACTGAGTGAATAATCCGGAAACAGTTTGTGATAAGAGCTGTTTAAATAGTCTAAATGCATAGGAAATGTAGCTCAATGCTTCCTTTAGCATCTCCTTTAGCATAGGATACATCGGACCATCCTTTACGAAAGAAAGGAGATTATTCTGTCCCACAATTCTCTGTGGCATTAGCTTTTATAAACAGCACATTATCCGACTGCTTCCAAATTAAACTGAAATAAAGCACGCAGACCACGTGAGTTACCACTGCTGTTAGATCCTTTCAAGAGTTTACCAAAAACTGCCTTGACTTTCCAGTAGTCTGATTCTTTGAAGAGAGCAGGATACGAGACATTTGATGTTGATTATGTTTTAAACTTGGTTCAATATTGATATTTTCTACACTAATAGATGGTGGTCGTAACCATTTATGCCTTCCCTTCATTTAGTTCCTATTTATTTTCATGCACTGACTTAAATTCATGTTCAAGAGGAAAAGTTTATTTAAATCTTCACTTCCAACATCTGTTATGTAGATATTACTTTAAATGGACTGTGAGGAGTTTCTTCTGTGAGGAGTCATTGCAAAAAAGTTTCACTTTTAGATATATGCCTGATGGAAATACACACTTAAAGATGAGTTTTATAGCATCAAAATAGGTTATCTATAAATGCTAATCCTTAGCCTTCCGGTCGAGTTGGACAGGGCTGGACTGGCCTGGATACTCAGCTTCAGGAACAAGACAATTAAAACTAGAGCATTTATATTATTCAGACACGTCTTAGAGCACCGGGCTGTAAGTAGCAATATATAGCCGGCTACAAAACTACAATACTAAGTTTTCCAAAAATTGCTTGTTGTCACACATCAAAAACTACTGCTACGTCACTAGAAAGAGATACATTACCTCGTCGCTTTGCACTCTGTAAGTTGTTGGAAAAAAGAAGTTGTGAAGCAATGCAGAGTTCTGAGGAAGGTCTGAGCTGCATTTTTATTAGCATCAACAAACACACGCTTTGGCTTGTGGTGCTTTCAAGTTGTAGTTGGAAGTTGGAATTTCTGAGTTCCGAGAAGGAAACTACAACTGGAACGTCCCCCGAAGTCAGATTTTCCTACTGGGAACTCGGTGAAACCTCGCCAACCCCGAGCTGACAATCAAAGATGGATGCCCCCAGTGTGAACAGTTATTTAGCTCCTGTAATAATCAATTTATTTGCACTTCTGACTGGGATGTGTCGCTCTAGATCAGCTGTATACATAGTATTGTTAGACTTGTATTTACAAAAATTCTGTCATAGTGATAAACACATTCTTCATACAACAGCACAGGGCGTGCTAACAACAGCTAACAATAGCCTGGTAGATCGGCATGTTTTTTTCTGACTTCAACTGGAGTGTCGATAAGTCAAAGATGATGTCACTCCCAGTTCCAAGGTTACTGTAATGCAGCATTACGACAGTCGCCGCGCGTGCTCATGGGTAGTAGAGTCTTAATGTCACCGAAAACAGATTCTCCTCACAGTCCCTTTAACAGGTGGTTAATGTTCAATTTGTCTGCAAAAGAACATTGTCATGATTCATGAGCTCTTCTAATATTCGCCTTTTGTAGTCCATCTTTGGAAAAACTGTAGTTTCACCGCAGCTAATTTAAAGTCAGTAACATCATGCTGTCACATGATGACGTAGCGCATTGAAAGTGTAGCCAATTCTCTCTGCTTCCTAAGTTCTTCTGAATTTTCCTTTCTCCTTTCCTTAACCTCATTGCATTTTCCATCCAGGTCAAGGAAAAGTGGTTAGGAAAAGGGCTTAGGAGGTGACTTTTTGACGGTAGCCACGGTGTTAATTTAATTAATTTAAAAAATTTAAATCCAGAGGATTGGATGGAGATGGAGGATTCATCTAAACCAGGGTACCCCAAGTACCAGGCTGCAGGCTGGCACTGGGTCATAGAGAAACAAAATATTTGATTAATCATTTTTTAATAACTCAGACTGAAGGGTGTTTTATTTTGAAAGGATGATCAGATCCTCTCATCCGGTCTCTCTCATTCTATGGATTTTTCCAGAAGAACTAGTGAAACACACTGAACAGTTTATCTGGTGTGTCAGGTTAATAAAGCCAAGCCATTGTATGAAAAAGGTCACAGCTGAACTAACCGTAAAGTGATGACAGAAGAAGGATCCGAGCTGACACTTCATACGATATCATTGATACTTCCGTGTTTTCCTAAACCCACCTCCTCTGACGTCCTGTGCAACAGCTGCTGGTTGCTCTTGTTTTCTGTGGGCATGAAGGCAGAGGCTGATTCGGGGTGAAGTTTGTTTCTGGGGCGGACAGCTGTCCATTCCTCCTGCTCATCTTTCACTTCCTCCTCACTGTCGCTCTCTGACCGGACTCCAGCTGCTTCCTCCTCCTGTCAGATATCACAGCACAATTTCAAAAAGTATTCTTTTACAAAACACCTTTTTCTTTTTGGACTCTGTGGAGAAATGTAGCAGTTTAACATTTTTTTTCCCCAAAAAAATGTGTTCCGTGTAAAAGTTTATTTTGGACTTGCATATTGAATGTCTAAAAGCATACAAACCCTCTTCTGTTGCTACAAACTTTTATCATTTAGCCAAAAGTTTAATTTCAAAAATCCCCAAATCAGTTCCTCAGTCCTTTCCTATTCACTTTTTCTTTACCTGAAAAAATGTCGCAGGAGGACTGCATAAATTCAAGGTACCTGGCCTCTGTTTACAACCATTAGACACCTGAACAAAGTGAGAGCTGTTACTCATTAACAGTGCCTGTTGGCTTCTGCCAGGGTTTCCCCTTGTCACCTGTTCTGTTGAATGTGTGACTTCCAGGGACAGGGTCGTAATGTGCAACTGCAGGAAGGAAGGTGTTTGGTTTAGATACCTCAGAGGCCCAGTTCACATGACAACGTTGTCACCAAAAACAGAAGGGTCTGTGTTTTCAAAAGCACTCCACAAAGGAGTGATAATGTGTGTTCACACAAGTCTGTGTAAATGACTAAAAACTTGGTCCCATGCATGACAGGCCAGTAGTTGGTGATGTAGGTTTGTAGTGAAACAGCAGTGTCACAGCACACATCTGCACATTGACGCTTTCCGGTGAAGACAAACTTGGCGTAGGTAACAAATGTGTCTCCACTGGTCAGAGTACTGACGCAGCAAATTCACATTTTGTTGAAGAAGCGATAACAAACGGAGCACAGTAAGCAGCACACACACTGCTCGGTGATCAGCCATAGCTGTTTTTGATGTTGTTCCCTGGTCTGCACGCAAACTTTATCTGAAAGAGTACTGCACATGTGCTTGTCCCTGACAATGTCGATTTCTGTTTGGATGACAGATGATGGATATCAAAACATTTTAAAAACTTTTCACTCTGGGCCCCAGTTTCAAAAGTTTGCAGATGCAGGCACTCTGGGTACCGTTCTTATGTAAACAAAAGCGAATGCAACAAAAACACTCCATTTTCAGGGTTTTTTGTTGTGAACAGCCCTAGAGTCTCATCTCTGCTTTCTGCAGATGATGTGGTTCTCTTGGCTTCCTCAGCTGGGGGTCTGCAGCAGTTTCTGGGGTGTTATGCAGCTGAATGTCAAGTGGCTGGATGAGGGTAAGCACCCCCAAATCTGAGGCCATGGCTTTCTGCAACAAAAGGTGGATTGCTCTCCCCAGGTGTGGAGTGAGTCTTTGCCCCAAATGAAGGAGGTCAAGTATCAAGTATCTCAGGTCTTTTTTACAAGTAGGGTAAAATTGACAGAGATGGACAAGCAGATCAGTGCAGCATCGTTAGTGCTGCAGACTCTGTACCAAATAACTGTGGTAAAATGGGGGTTAAGCCCAAAGCCAAAGCCTTGATTTATTGAAATACACTATACTACCAAAAGTATTTGCTCACCTGCCGTGACTAACATATGAACTTAAGTGACATCCCATTCCTAATCCATAGGGTTCAACATGACGTCAGTCCACCTTTTGCAGCTATAACAGCTTCAACTCTTCTGGGAAGGCTGTCCACAAGGTTTAGGAGTGTTTATGGGAATTTTTGACCATTCTTCCAGAAAAGCATTTGCGAGGTCACACACTGATGTCAGATGAGAAGGCCTTTCTCAGTCTCTGCTCTAATTCATCCCAAAGGTGTTCTATCAGGTTTAGGTCAGGACTCTGTGAAGGCCAGTCAAGTTGATCCACACCAGACTCTGTCATCCATGTCTTTATGGACCTACTTTGTGCTCTGGTGCACAGTCATGTTGGAAGAGGAAGGGGCCAGCTCCAAACTGTTCCCACAAAGTCGGGAGCATGGAATTGTCCAAAATGTCTTGGTGTGCTGAAGCATTCAGAGTTCCTTTCACTGGAACTAAGGAGCCAAGCCCAGCTCCTGAAAAACACCCCCACACCATAATTCCTCCTCCACCAAATTTCACACTTGGCACAGTGCAGTCCGAAATGTACCGTTCTCCTGGCAACCTCCAAACCCAGACTCGTCCATCAGATTGTCAGATGGAGAAGCCTGATTGGTCACTCCAGAGAACGCATCTCCACTGCTCTAGAGTCCAGTGGCGGCGTGCTTTACACCACTGCATTCACGCTTTGCATTGCACTTGGTGATGTGAGGCTTGGATGCAGCTGCTCGGCCATGGAAACCCATCCATGAAGCTCTCTGCGTACTGTACTTGGGCTAATCTGAAGGCCACATGAAGTTTGGAGGTCTGTAGAGATTGACTCTGCAGAAAGTTGGCGACCTCTTCTCACTATGCGCCTCAGCATCCGCTGACCCCGCTCCGTCAGTTTACGTGGCCTACCACTTGGTGGCTGAGTTGCTGTGGTTCCCAAACACTTCCACGTTCTTATAATCCAGCTGACAGTTGACTGTGGAATATTTAGGAGTGAGGAAATGTCACGACTGGATTTGTTGCACAGGTGGCACCCCATCACAGTTCCACGCTGGAATTCACTGAGCTCCTGAGAGTGACCCATTCTTTCACAAATGTTTGTAAAAGCAGTCTGCATGCCAAGCATGCCTGCTTGATTTTATACACCTGTGGCCAGGCCAAGTAATTGGACACCTGATTCTGATCATTTGGATGGCTGAGCAAATACTTCTGGTAACATAGTGTATCTCAGTTCTAGCCCTAACCTGTGGTCATGAGCTCTACATAAAGGTAGAAAAGAGATAATGTATACAAGCAGTCAATATTCCTCAGCAGGATGGCCGGGCTAATCCCTGGAGATAAGACTTGTGGAAGGATCCTAAAGTAGAGCCGTTGCTCCTCAGTATCAAAACCAACTAGTTGGGGAGATGTAGGCATCTAATTACAATGCCCACTGGTCACTCTCCTGAGAAAGTTTTCCTGGCATGCAGTGGCAAAAATTAATGAATAAATGTCTCTGAATTAACCAGGAGGAGCTGGAAAATGTTGCAGGGGTGAGGGATGTTAGAGGTTTGATCTGCTTGGCCTGTTGCCTTGATAAGCGTTGGAGGATAGCTGGATAGATGGACAAACCATTTCCTAAATCTTTCATTTAAAGCCCATTTACTTGACTTTGTTTCTGCCTCTCTCTTCCACTGACAGCTTAAAACATTGTTGTCATACTCTGCTCTGAATGCTGCCATAAATGTCGATATTTCCGCTTTGAGAACCACATAAACCAGGGGTGTCCAAACTTTTTACATGGAGGGCCACATAAAGAGGAATACATGGACAACTGAGCCACGTTCAGCGCTTCACTTTCAGTGTATTGAAGCTAAAGTTTTAAGGTTTGTGGGTGGATTATCACATGTCAAGGGGCCTTTGTAACCCTGGGCTATTGCTAGATTTACACCTAGTACGGACGAGACCTTTTGAGCAGCAGAGATGGGAGACACTGACATCTTATCTTCACTTTCAGACACAAAACAAGAGTAAACTGCAAGAATATTGGTGCTTGAAGATGAATATTGTAATATACTTTGCAAATGAGACCTTGTGGCAAAGTAAATACAGCAGAAATTGTGCGTGATTGATGGTATTTGCTGCTGTAATCAAAATGTCTTGATTCCTCAACTGTTTCGGGGGCCAGTTCAAAATGGGCAGCGGGCCACATTTGGCCCCCGGGCCACAGTTTGGACACTCCTGACATAAACAGAAAGATAATCATTTATATCGAAAACATGTACTTTGCTCATTAGACACTGAAGATTAAATTAAGTACTAAGACAAATATCAATTTGTAAAAAAGGAAAAGACCTCTGACAAGAGCAAAGACATTCTAAGACATTTTGTCATCTTAAATTTCAAATTATGTGTTCCAGTTATGGAACTCACTCCCCCTTGACCACTGCAACACTGAGTCCTTACCCCTCTTTAAATCAAGACTCAAAACCCATCCATTCAAACTCCCCTACTCCCTCTGGTCTCTTGCACTGTCTGTTGTATTGTATTGCTTGTTTTTATACCTGTTTTTACGCCTGTTTTAAATGCACTTTTTTATTTGTATTTTTGTAAGGTGTCCTTGAGTGTCATAAAAGGTGCCCTTAAATAAAACGAGTTATCATTATTAAATGAAATGAACACTTTTAAAACTTGATGTTAGTCCTGCTTTGATACATCACCTGCTCTGAAGCGTCCTCCATCCTTTCCTCTCTCTCCAGCTTCTTACGTTCTTTCTGCCTCTGAAACCAGAGCGTGAGCACAGTGTTGGTGAGATGGTTAAACATGTTTGGACACAGGTGAAGAGCAGATATGCTGTTATGTGTGTTGTCAAGAAGCATTGGAACAGTTACAGAGAGGCTGTAGTGGGACTAAGGCAGGGGGGGAGTCCAAGCTAAGAGGAAATAATAAAGACAGGTGGGGTAACAGTTGACAGGTGTGTGGGTCATGTGTAGGAATGCATGATATTGGATTTTTGCCGATATCCGATTTTTTTTTTTAACTAATTTCTTTCAGTGTTACAGCATATTATCACATGAACAGATGTGAAACAAGAATAGCAGCTTTTAAATCTTGCAAAACTGAAACCGTTGATAGTTTAATGTACCCATGCAGTGATGAGAAGGTGCATCAGTTTTAAACATTTGTAAAATTTGCAGATATCATGGCTAAAGCAAAAGCAATCATGTGACCATTGATGGAATCTCTGAACACAGACAAGAACAATGAAATGTTTAGCGTGCTGTTAACCATGAACTACTATTGAATGTTGTTGTTTTTAAATGCTAATTCACCTAGTTCATAACTTTTGTATTTTATTATTGTTTTTTATTGTTGTATTGTATAATTTATTACTGCATTGTATATTTTTCTATGTCCTGCCCAGGGACCACAGATGTAAATTAGCTTGTAGCTAACTCTGGCTTGACAGTCCTTGTCCCCATGGCTCTGTATATATATATATATATATATATATTTATATATATATATGATACAGAATACTGTTACTTAACATTTTAGGCTGATATGGACTGATACAGATATCAAACAGATAATATTGAGCATACCTAGTAATGTGTTGTGTTTTGTGATGTAGGTACTTGATTTGGATTAGCAGAGGGACCAGTGAAATTTAGTAGAAATAATGACACTTGATTTAATACAGTTTTTTATGAATTTATAAGAGAACTTCTCTGCTACATGCCATATTGTCAATGACTCTGCATTCATTCTGTGGTTGCAGCTAGACAGCCAAAGCCAATGGATTTTGCTGACAAAACAGACTTAGGACGTCACATTGGTAGGCCTATCTGGGATGGAAATCTGGTAGCTACTGGTACTGTATCAGGGGGAGAGGAAGAGGTCCTAATGTTGCTGACTTTTGTCTTGTGTAAAGAAGTATTCCTTTCGTTCAGACATGCAAAGCAGAGTTTGTGCCACACTGCTGTGGCATCAGGCATTTACATAGCTGGTGCGACTCTCCAAACCAAACCACTCTGTGAAAACAAGGCTTAAAGTATGTGAAGTTAACTAGGCTTAAAAATATTCCACTCACTTTCCTTTTGGCTCTCCTCCTCTCGGCTCTCCTTCTTGTTTTCTCTTCATCGTCTAAACCCTCCTCACCGCTCAGCCTTGCCTAAATAAAACAGAGTGACAAAATATAATCACGTCATGGAGAAATCAAGATGTAAGAACTGTTGATCTAAATTATTTGATTAATTTAGCATTTATTTAACCAGGGAAGGAAACTCAGTGAGATCAAGAAACTCCCTTTCAAGAGTGTGCTTGACAAAACTGGCAGCCGCTTAGGAAATAAAGTTAATAACAAACAATGAATAGCCATGCATGCATACATAGAGAGCCTGAAATTTAAAGCGCAATAGAAGATGATACAATATAAATTCAAATTTAGAGTTATTGTGGTGCAAATCAGGCACTATTCATACTCCATCTATTGCAACAGGCACAAAAAAATAGTGAAGGGAACAATGGATTTTTGCTGATATTCAATATACTGATATTTCCTAATTCATTCTCACAAATCCAGACATCTATACCTATATTTGTTTTTTTTTGTTTTTTTTTAAAGTTATTTTTTCGGGCTTTTGTGGCCTTTATTGATAGGACAGCTGGAGAATGACAGGAAAGTGGGTGAAGAGAGGGGGGAAGACATGCAGCAAAGGGCTGTGGCTGGGATTCGAACCTACTGCCGCTGCTGGGGTGTGGAAGTCCCCGTACATGGGTGGACGCTCTACCAACTGAGCTAATGTCCGCCCATCTATATCTATATTTGTGTTATGAGCACAAAATCTCTGCTTACTCAAAACTGCCCTGTTCCTGGTACAGTCATTTGTGTTAGAAACTACACCCTGTAATTTCACGGCTGCATGTTCATGCTGTTAATTTTTTATTCATGAATATATTCTTTTGTAAAGGGAGTGATTAGTTGAAATATTTCATTCCTTATTTTACTGTTATAAATGATTCAGTGATGCTGACGGTTAGAATTAAATATAGGTGTCTGGTTGATATCCATAAAAGTCTGCAGCCATCTGTTATCATATTGCTCATCCATTTCAGGGTCACAGGAGGGCTATCCAAGCTGTCACCCTGAACCAGTCACCAGCCAATCACAGGGCCACATACAGAGACACACTCACATTCAATGGACAATTTAGAGTCACCTGTTCACCAAATGAGTATGTTTTCAGTTGGCAGCATTTTGAAACAGTAAATATAGGACATAATGTTTCTATTTGTATGTAAAGTCGATTGAGATACGTGTACAATCATCCCCATAAAACTTTTGTCTTCTTTTTAATTAAAGGATAAGTTTGGTTTCTGCAGCTTTCACATTGTTTATAGAATGAAGTAGAACAATATACTCACCCAGAAGGCTTTCTTGATCCAAACAGTGCTTCGGGAGATATTTAGATCCAAAATCGAGCGGCGGACATCCGTATAATGGTAGCACATAGGGCATGTATAGCGCTGTTCCTAAAACTGCCTTAATCGTCCAAAAACTCATTAGTTTCACCAATATTTCATCATGGTCCGCTCGGGCTGCTCCTCCATTACAGTCTGTGTCCCTCCGGACATGTTTTTGTGGCTGTGCTGACCTCTGAACTGAAGAAGAAGAACGCTTGCCTGCTCGCATGCGCAGTACTCTCTGGAGAGCTGTTCTACTCTTTGCCTCCGCATCCTCCTTTCGATGAGCTCTTCATCTGTAAACTCTGGCTCGAAACTGCAAGGGCACCCATCATATTCAAAGTTCTCCTCCACATCATCTTCATCTAATAGATATTCGTCCATTTTGCACAAAACTGGAAGAAAAAAAGTCGCTAGTATATAGCGGTCTTCCCGTGAGACAATGAGCCGCCAGGCGCATGCTTGTGAGGCATGTAAACAAAGTCTTCAGTTCAGAGGTCAGCACAGCCACAAAACATGTCTGGAGTGGCACAGACTGTAATGGAGGAGTAGCCCGAGCAGACCATGATGAAATATTGGTGAAACTAATGAGTTTTTGGACGATTAATGCAGTTTTAGGAGCGGCGCTATATGTGCCCTATGTGCTACCATTATACGGATGTCCACTGCTTGATTTTGGATCTAAATATCTCCTGAAGCACTGTTTGGATCAGGAAAGCCTTCTGGGTGAGTATATTGTTCTTCTTCATTCTATAAACAATGTGAAAGCTGTAGAAACCAAACTTATCCTTTAACATAGAAAAAGATTTTTGTATTATGTACCGTGGGTCTCCCTTTTGTGGATGCTGACATAACAATCCACCATGTTGTCTACTGGTGAGTTTTGGGGATAGAAAGAGCGACTTTTGAAAATGAGTCTACAAAAGTTTACAAAACCTATACTCATCATCTCAACTTACCAATAATCAATCAAAATAATAGCTACAAATATGAATGGAAAAAACCTAAACTCGTAACTGTTCACGATTGTTTTTTGGTCTTTGCTGCTTAGTTATGTGATATGTTACTAACAGGCTCATTCCAAAATCTGAACACAAAATGTCGCTAAAGTGCCAATTTCTACACACTGCACCTTTAAGAGAAGCCACGCATGCACAGGGAGAACTCTACAAAGAAAAGCCCTGACCGACACAGGGTTTGAACCTGCAACCTTCTTGCTGTGAGGCACTAACTGCTCCACCAGCTCTCTGACAAAAACATAAAAAGTGAATTTGGTGTCGTAGTTGTTACCTGTGATGTGCTCTGGTCTTTTCTTCTGTCTGTCTGGATTGGAGCTCCATCCTGAACCTCCATCTCCTCCTCCTCACTCGGACCATCTACGCACATGAAAACACACAGACACATGAAGAGTTTTATTTATAATCATTCCTTACTTCATATTAATACATAAACACATTAGCCTGTTCAGCCCCAAAGTACCCCATTTTGGGCAGCATTTTTGTAAATATAAGTCTAACAATACCATGTATACAGCTGATCTAGAGCGACACACCCCAGTCAGAAGTGCAAATAAATTGATTATTACAGGAGCTAAATAACTGTTGGGGGCATCCATCTTTGATTGTCTACTTGGGGGTGGTGAGGTTTCACCGAGTTCCCAGTAGGAAATTCAGACTTCAGGGGACGTTCCAGTTAAGTTTCCTACTTGGAACTCAAAATTCCTACTTCTGACAACAACTGGAACGCACCAAAAGACGTCTGCAATCCAAAGCGTGTGTTTGTTTGTTGTTATGCAACTCGGACCTTCATCAGAACTCTGCATTGCTTTACAACTTCTTTTTTCAACAACTTACAGGGTGCAAAGCAATGAGGTAATGTATCTCTTTCTAGTTACGTAGCGGTAGTTTTTGATGTGTGATAACAAGCAATTTTTTTGGAAAACTTATTATCGTAGTTGTAGCCGGCTAAACATCGCTACTTACAGCCCGGTGCTCTAAGACATGTAATATAAATAATAAAATAATATAAATTTGCTCTACTTGGAATTGTTTTGTTCCCGAAATTGAGTATCCAGGCCAGTCCAGCCCTGTTTGACCCGACCAGAAGGCTAAGGAATAGCATTTATAGATAACCTATTTTGATGCTATAAAACTCATCTTAAAGTGAGTATTTGGATCAGGCATATATCTAAAAGTAAGACTTTTTTGTAATTACTTAGAAAATCCTCACAGTCTCTTTAAAAAACATTTTTTTCAAAAAATGGACAAGCAGAAGAAAATGAAAAAAATGTTGTAATTGGATGCAATGAACACCAAAAGTGACATAAAAGTGAAATTTAAAGTTTGGTATATCAGAAATTTCAAATGGGACTAATGGTGAGAAACTGTGCTAAGATTGGGCCTGACCACTCTGGAGTAAACCCTCTCTAACTTTGCTCTGCATCACTTTATCAGACTTAAACTTGGCAGATGTTCACATATTTTGTAATTTTTTTCATAGAGTTCTAAAGCTGCAATTGCATCATTCCAAAGACATATTCACTTGATCTACTGAGGGAAGTTGTTGGGGGAAGGATGCATGGCCTTTCATTGCATTATAAAATAGTTCTGAATACAGGAGCTTTGTTGAAGAAAGTTTAGGGCTGTGAAGAATTTCACTGTAGCGTATCGTAGAGCCGACAGTTTTTTACCTGTAAAACTATTCAAGTTCATCAGTACTACTGTAGTTTATCTGTACTTTACTTGAGTACTATTATTTTTTGCAAATGCATGACTTTTACTCCATTACATTTGAAAGACAAATATTGTACTTTTAGCTCTAGTTACTTTTTAGTACAGACCTGGTACAACGTTGGTAACAGGTAAACGTTGAGCTAACACAGGGCATAACGGTTTGTCTTGGCTGTAATGACAGTTACAGCAGCTACAAACGACAATTCATACCAGAACCACCCATGGCCACATCTGAAATCCTTGTTGGACATTGTTGAAATGAAGAATAATTCAGGCCGTTTTAAAAGTATGCTCTGTTAAGCTCACACAAATGTCATCACCGTCTACAAAAACTGTCCAACCTGAGCAAGCATGTCAAGGTAAATCAAGTTACACACATCATCAGAGTTGAGTCAGAACACTGCCATGCTGTTTTGGAGTGGTGTGGAACAAAAATAAGAACAGCAATGGTTGTCCTTTTGTCGAGTCAGACGTGTTTCTGATATAAAAAGTATCTCTATAGGCTTTGTAGTATATTCTACAAGCTTTTATTGTACAGGTTCTATAAGCAGGTAAGTGCATTCAGTAGGCTGTTTCAGTCATTAAGTTTCTATGAAATTGTGGCAGAAATACACTTTCGTGTTGACAATGAAAACAAAATGTACTTTTAACACTTCAGTATTTTCAAAAGCAGGTACTCCAGTACTTTAACTTAAGTAAAATTCTGATTGGACAACTTTCACTTGTGTTGGAGTAAAGTTTGACCAGGAGTATCTACACTGTAACTTAAGTAATGGAGCTGAGTACTTTGTCCACAACTGCCTGTTAGGAGGATTTCACTTTAATAGTTATCAATGTTTTATGACTTTAATATTCTTCACATGATGTTCTAGCTCATGTAGTGCATGACTTAATGTTACACATACAGTGTTTGCCAAGTTTGCTCCAGGCATGATATATGAATGTCTCATTTATTCCTTAAATACATTAAGTATGTTATTCACATACAATTATTTTGCATTGTGTCCGAACATCCTCTACATGACCCCATGAAAGAATTTGATGAGACCACTCGAGGAAGATGTGCAGGGGGGCCCCCAGCAATTAAAATGGAAAATCACTCTTTGACAACTCCCTTACAGAGACAGCTTTATCTAAGCATGTCTCTTGAAATCCCCCAGGTCCTTTTATAATACACTATATTGCCAAAAGTATTTGCTCACCCATCCAAATAATCAGAATAAGGTGTTCCAGTCACTTTCAGGTCCACAGGTGTATAGAATCAAGCACCTAGGCATGCAAACTGCTTTTACAAACATTTGTGAAAGAACAGGTCGCTCTCAGGAGCTCAGTGAATTCCAGCGTGGAACTGTGATAGGATGCCACCTGTGCAACAAATCCAGTCGTGAAATTTCCTCGCTCCTAAATATTCCACAGTCAACTGTCAGCTTTAATATCAGAAAATGGAAGTGTTTGGGAACGACAGCCATTAAGTGGTAGGCCACATAAACTGACGGAGCGGGGTCAGCCGATGCTGAGGCGCATAGTGCAAAGAGGTCTCCAACTTTCTGCAGAGTCAATCGCTACAGACCTCCAAAAGTTCATGTGGCCTTCAGATTAGCTCAAGAACAGTGCAGAGAGCTTCATGGATGGGTTTCCATGGCCGAGCAGCTGCATCCAAGCCTCACATCACCAAGTGCAATGCAAGCATCAATGTAGTGGTGTAAAGCACGCCGCCACTGGACTCTAGAACAGTGAAGATACGTTCTCTGGAGTGACCAATCCGGCTTCTCCATCTGACAATCTGATGGACCAGTCTGAGTTTGGAGGTTGCCAGGAGAACGGTACATTTCGAACTGCATTGTGCCAAGTGTAAAGTTTGGTGGAGGGGGGATTATGGTGTGGGGGTGTTTTTCAGGAGCTGGGCTTGGCCCCTTAGTTCCAGTCAAAGGAACTCCGAATGCTTCAGCATACCAAGACATTTTGGACAATTCCATGCTCCAACTTTGCGGGAACAGTTTGGAGCTGGCCCCTTCCTCTTCCAACATGACTGTGCACCAGAGCACAAAGCAGGTCCATAAAGACATGGATGACAGAGTCTGGTGTGGATGAACTTGACCGGCCTGCACAGAGTCCTGACCTCAACTCAATAGAACACCTTTGGGATGAATTAGAATTGAGATCGAGAGCCAGGCCTTCTCGTCCAACATCAGTGTGTGACCTCACAAATGCTCTTCTGGAAGAATGATCAAATATTCCCATAAACACTCCTAAACCTTGTGGACAGCCTTCCCAGAAGAGTTGAAGCTGTTATAGCTGCAAAAGGTGGACTGACATCATATTGAACCCTATGGATTAGGAATGGGATGTCCCTTAAGTTCATATTTGAGTCAAGGCAGGAGAGCAAATACTTATATAGTGTATTAGCTGTCAAACCTGTTGCGGTGCATATACTCTGTAGAAAGCTCCAATAAGAGAAAGCTGCACACTCTGTCTGAAAGCTGCTCATT
This sequence comes from Scarus forsteni, assembly GCA_036419115.1. NCBI lineage: Eukaryota > Metazoa > Chordata > Actinopteri > Labriformes > Labridae > Scarus > Scarus forsteni. The sequence goes on along the minus strand of JAZDUH010000216.1, from coordinate 2,553,910 downwards.
CATTACAAGTAAAATCCTTAAAGACAACTCTACTCTCCTGTTACCTCTCCATGCTGGCTCCACCAGTCAGAGGTGAACAACAAGGGGATCTTTTCCTCACATTCTTGGTAAAAGAATAATTTTTCTGAGACTGCCTATAAGTGGGGGGTTAATTACGAGGCTTTTGGTGGAACCATGCACCGCTATGTACCTGCTACCAACAGCCCCCACGGACAAAACTTAAAAGTTCCTTTACTGGCACTCAAACTTAAAATAACGTAACTAATCCTTCAAAGAATAGCTCTTCATTTCAATCATAAATCCACGGTCCAGCCAAAAAAGACTTAATGCTTTCAACACAAGAGAAAAATAAAGGATTTAACTGCACAGATATAACTCTTACATTTTCTTAACCTGTTGTCAGGGTGGAGGACTTTTCCCCACAAGGCTTCACAGACGTTTGACACAGAGAGTTTGGGTCATTTTCAGGTTGGTCTTGAACATTTGTGCAGAGGGTCACGGTCTTTCTTGCTCAGAGATGAGCTCTCTGCCTCCTCTGGCTCTAACAGCTGTCCTGATAACACTCCAACACTTCGGTCTCACAGGAAACCAAGGTCGGAAACTGAATTCCTCGGCTCTCCCTTTTTTCCTTTCTTGATCACTGTGATGTCTGTGTGAGGTGAAAACAAACCACAGACCAAAAGTACGCTGCAGAGCGAGAGTGTGGCTCTGCACCACAACTAAGCTGCAGAGTCTGATTCTTCAGTTTCATTTTTCACCAGAGCAAAGATCAGAGCTGAGTGTGTATCTGGATATGTCTCTGTATTTGTGGGAGGGGGATGGCCGGGTTTTCTGTTTTTATGTTGTTTTTAGCCTTTCTGAGGCACTTTGTGTTGCTATTAAGTATGAAAAGTGCTTTATAAATAAAGTTTGATTGACTGATTTATCAATAAAACTGTGGCTGCAAACACATCAGGAGGACGAGCTTGTTCTGTGGGGTCCAAAACCAAAACACCAGAAGTCGTGTTTACCGACAGTAACACTCAAGTTTTAAACATCTTTGTTTCATTTTTGATGCACTTCCAAGGCAATATTAGGAATTGATAAGATTATATTGATACTAGGGTTGGGAAACATATTAGTTAAATCAATTAATTCAAATTATTTATAGGCAGAAGATTTAAAAATCAAATATCAAAATATTTTACTGACTTTCTTCTCACTCCACTTTGATGTTGTGGAAATATTTGAAAAAATAAATACCAAAATGTACACTGTTTTCATAAAGGTTTGGCCTGTCAGTTTTTGGACCAGAGCACTTTTAGGCTTGTATTTGATTTTTGAATAGAATAGCATATTTATTAAAGGGACTGTGAGGAGTTTCTAAGTAAGTACAAAAAAGTTTCCCTTTTAGATATATGCCTGATCAAATACACACTTTAAGATGAGTTTTATAGCATCAAAATAGGTTATCTATAAATGCTATTCCTTAGCTTCGCGGTCGGGTCGGACAGGACTGGAATGGACTGGATACTCAACTTCGGAAACAAGACCATTAAAACTAGAGCAAATTTATATTATTCAGACACGTCTTAGAGCACCGGGCTGTAAGTAGTGATATATAGCCGGCTACAAAACTACGATAATAAGTTTTCCAAATATTGCTTGTTGTCATACATCAAAAACTACCGCTACATAACTAGAAAGAGATACATTACCTCATCACTTTGCATCCAGTAAGTTGTTGAAAAAAGAAGTTGTAAAGCAATGCAGAGTTCTGAAGAAGGTCCGAGCTGCATTTTATTAGCATCACAACAACACACGCTTTGGGTTGGGCCACATCTTTTGGTGTGTTCCAGTTGTAGTCAGAAGTAGGAATTTTGAGTTCCAAGTAGGAAACTTAACTGGAACGATCCCCGAAGTCGGAATTTCCTACTGGGAACTTGGTGAAACCTCGCCACCCCCGAGTTGACAATCAAAGATGGAAGCCCCAGTGTGAACAGTTATTTAGCTCCCGTAATACTCAATTTATTTGCACTTCTGACTGGGGTGTGTCGCTCTAGATCAGCTGTATACATAGTATTGTTAGACTTATATTTACAAAAATGCTGCCATAGTGATAATCACATTCTTCATGTGATATTTGTGAGCAACAACGCAGGGCGTGCTAACAACAGCTAACAGCAGCCTGGTAGATCTGCATGTTTTTTTCCGACTTCAACTGGAACGCCGATAAGTCGGAGATGATGTCACTCCGAGTTCCGAGGTTACTGTAATGCAGCATTACGACAGTCGCTGCGCGTGCTCATGGGTAGCAGAGTCTTAATGTCGTCGGAACTAGATTCTCCTCATAGCACCTTTAAAGAGTTTTATGTTATGTTGAATAATAGTGCAACTTTTAATGTTAATACAGACAAGTCTGCCATAGTTTGTCCAAAGTACAAATTGAACATCAATAATAAAATTCACTTAAATGTACTTTAATTAGGGGGTGCTGGTTTGGCGGAGTGGTTAGCAACCAGGCACCCCATGTACTTGCTTCTGCCAGTCCAGGTTCAAATCCAGCCTGTGACCAGTTTGCGGAGTGTCTTCCCCTACTCTCTCACTTCCTTTCACAAGCCTACCCACTGTCTCTCTCATATCAATATAGGCACTAAATGCCCCAAAAATACATTTAAAAAAAGTACTTTAACTAGTGCTTTTTTAATTCAATTTTCCTTGTAAAAGACATACATTGACTATAGTTTTGGAATATATTTTGGTAACCAATACAAAATGTCTTTAAATAAGTTCTGTGACACTTTGAGGTCTTTTTTAGAGAAAGAAAAAAAATTGGCAAAAAATCTGTAGATACCATGAAAGCTCCAATCAGAGAAGGCTGCACAATCTGTCTGTAAGCTGCTCATTCCTTGCAAGTAAAATCTCTAAAGACAACTCTACTCTCCTGTTATCTCTCCATGCTGGCTCCACCAGTCAGAGGTGAAAAACAAGGGGATCTTTTCCTGACATTCTTGGTAAAAGAATATTTTTTTCCTGACAATATTATCCAGGCCTAATTGATTCCACTGCCATTCACAATCCTTTTCAATCAGATTATTCGACGATTTCCTTATCAATTCTTCTTTTTTTTTCCAAACTGATGTACGTACGTTTTTAGTGGCAACAATTTCAAACACGACATTCCAGACATTCAATGTGTAGATAAATGCTTCTTCAAGTTTCTAGTGCTGCTACAGTTTTTGTCAAAACGAAGAAACAGTTTTCAACCTGCAATCTGCCATGGTTTTTGAATTATTTGTAATCTCTGCTACTGCCTCTGGTGAGTGTATGAGGTCCTTGATTTGTAAAGCATGCAAAACAAAGTGGAAGGAGCTGATAAAGGAATCAACAAACAAAAAGACTGATGATATCGACTCCTCGTGGAAGTTGTTGTAAATTCTCAACTGCAGTTTGTTTTTGATTCCCATCTCTAAATGATACAGATGTCATGTTTTTATCTTGCAATGTAAACTGTTTTGTAGATAGTACTCATGTTGATGTTTACCTCTTCATTGGTGTTATTTAGTTTCAGGAGTATCGAGTCTTGTCACAATAATCAATATATCAACCACACGATGAATAAAAAAGAACTCGATAAGTTTGCCAGCCTAGATATGTTGACATGTGCATGCGTGTTTGTTTTCCTCCCCTCTCTACACCAAACAGGCTGGATGACAAGAGGGTTCACTCTGTGCATCTGTCTCAACACTTGGGTGCGTTGTTATTACAGCAAAATGAATAGAGTGAACCCTCCTATCAGTCAGTCAATCTTTGAGTGCTGCAAGTGAGCTTCGTGGGACGTAACAAGGAAGCACACGCAATGAATGAAGGCACAAAAGCGATGGTTTCTGAGCAGAAGGTCACAGCCCCAGTTCAGGAGTATTTTGGTTTTTAACAGACTTAACAAGGTGAGCTCATGAACACGATGAGCCGATATGTCATATTTGTTTGAAAGTAGTGGCAACAAAGAAGGAGAATGCGATCAACTTTTTCATGCGAGCCTCAAACACAACCATCCAGTCCAGTTTTCCCAACTGAGAACAAGAACTGCTCGAGATGTAGCAGAGCCCTTATGTCGACAATCAATGCTTACTAAGGATGCACCGAATAAACGGTGGCCGAATATTTTCGGCTGAATAGTGGAAAAAAAGCCATATTCGGCCTTCGGTGGAGTGAGGCAATAACAAGGCCGAATAGTATCCCCCCTCAGTAAGGGTCAGAGACTCTCTGATCCACCCTGCCGAAAAAAACACCGTTATGTGGGGTTAAACTCTTGACGAAGCTCCGCTGCACTCGGCCGTATAACTTGGATGAAAAGCCGACGGCTGAGCCTGCAAATAAGTGGAGAACGAGTGACTAAACTGTATTTCACAGAACACACAGCCTGGTCTTTGAATTTAAGTTTGCCATCAGCGGTGTAGAATCAAAACTACTTCCACACAGCTCTCCTCAGAACAGTTAAAGCTGTTTATGTCTCCACTCGGAGCGGAAACTCTCTGGGTCGAGAGAGCACCGGATGTGACTGACGGTCAAGCTGTGCTCACAGCGCCCTCTGTTGGACGGAACGGTCCACTGCTCCAGGCCTGATGTGTCGCCAAACAATTCCATTACGGATATTTATTCCCATATTTGATCGGTTATTCAAATATTGAATATAAAGTGACAGCCTTAAAGCAGTATTGTTGGTATTATTGGTCTATTGGTATATATCCATCAGTGTACATTAATATTTTTTAATGCATGTTTTGTTTTGTTTGAAGGCTCAATATGAATGAAAAACGTTGTTGGGCTTTTGTTGAAGAGCAAAGGCTACTGGAATATTAAAAAAATGTCATCATATTTAATAAACAATTACTTTCTTTTAAAAACGTGTCTAAAAATGTACTCTAAACTATTAATGCACCATCAAAAAATATAGTGAACTACTTTGCCTCCGCATTGGATATTCAGTATTCGGTATTCTGCCCAGCCTTTATATATTATTTCGGCTTCGGCTTCAGCCACAAATTTTCATTTTGGTGCATCTCTTATGCTTACTGAGGCGTTTGGCAAGGTAAATGTAAATAAAACAGCACAAAATGATGTTGTTTTGCAACATTGCAAACGAAATGAAACCTTCAAAAAAGCCAGCATTTCTTGAAATGTTACAAACATTTAACAGATAGTACGAATTGACTGGGACAGCACATGTCACAAACAGCAATTCCTTACCTGTAAACTACATTTAATGTATTATGTTGTTTATTTTATTTAAAATCTCTTGACTTTCTAATTGCAATCTTTAATATGCTTGAGAAATGAATGTTTATTGCTTTTGATAAGGCACACTCCCATTGTTATGCCATATATTATTATTACATTTAAAAAAGATCCCAAATAATGCTGACAGTAATATTGTTTATCTGCAATAATTTGAAGGAGCAAAATATGTTATCGTGACAGGCCTAGGAGTATCATGAACATTGGACTAATCCTTTATTTGCTGAGTTTAATTTGTTGTCTCAGTTTATAGATAAATGAAACAGTGAATGGATGCCAATGAATTACTTTTTGGAGTAATCAACAGAGCTCCAGAAACAAAAGGAAACAACTTAGACTGACAGCTTGTGGCCTTCATCAGGAGCATTCACTCATGTTACATGTGTTTCTGATGACGCTGATGAAGGCCACAAGCCGTCAGCCTAATTAAGTTGCTTCCTGAACTACAAGTGTTCCTGGAGCTCTATTGAATTTTCCTCTCCAAGCACCTTGAAAGTTGGTGGAGTTGTGCCAGAACATGACTTTTTGATGACTTACCCTCCAAAGTGTTTTCAATCTTGGTAAATAATTACTGACAGAAAAATAAAAATGTGTATCTTCAACAGGCAGCATCTCCTCTCTGAGGACACGCAGACTTAACGTGTGAAATGATTACGATGCTTTGAGGAAAAAAAACATTTATTGGGTTTTTTATTCTTACAAGAGAGTATTAGGGCCATTTAATAAGGGAAAAAAATTGGCGGGTGGAGCTGACTATTCAATTTACAAGAATGAAGTTGATATTTAGAGATTAAAGGTAAATTGATAAGATTCAAGTTAAAATGTCAAGAAAAAAGTCAAAATTCGAGAATAACGTCAACATTACATGTATCTCAATTTTTTTCTCAACATTTCCCCTTTTTTCTTGACATTTCGACTTTTAGTATAAAAAAGTCAACTTTATTCTCGTCATTTCTACTTCAGTCTCAAACTTCTGACTTAAATCTCAACTTCCCCAAAATTATTTTCTCCTTATACTCCTCTATAGAAGACTATTAGGGCCATTTTAGGTCGAACAAATAATTTCTGGCAGTTCGAAACTAAAGTTGAAAGGACAAGAATAAAGTTGAAATGCTGACAATAAAGCTGAAACACAATTTTGTGATAAAGTCAAAATTATGAGATTAAAGCTAAAATGTTGAGAGAAAAAGTTGAGAAAAAGGTGAAATGTCGAGAATAAAATTGAAAAATATTTTAAGTTGTCTTTATTCTCGAATTTAGACTTTTTTTCTCATCATTTTAGCTTTAATCTCATAATTTCGATTTTTATCACAAAGTTGTATTTTAACTTTAGTCTTGTCATTTCTACTAAAATCTTGAAATTTTGAATTTAATCTGGACTTCCCAAAAAGTATTTTCTCCACAGAACATGGCCCTTACACTCTTCCGTACAATCTAGATGCATTTAATTATTTTTTTTTTTATGTGGACATCACAAATAGGGATGGGAATTGATAAGATTTTATCAATACCAATGCTTAAAGATCCTGCTAATCGATCCAATTCCTTAACGACTCCCTTATCGATTCCAGCAAATTTTGCATATGGGCAAATGGTCTGATTTTCAGTGTCAACAATGCCAAACATACATCACAGTATAGATAACTGCTTCTGCAAGTTGCTGGTGTTTCCACTCACTTAAGGTTGTGCAGTAGGGTGTAATTAAAATTAAGCCACAATTCTGACGCTTCTGAACCCTGTCAATTAAATGGAATTGATAAGGGAATTGATTAGCAAAAAGATTAATGATATCGATTCTTTGATGGAGCTGTTAACGATTCTCAACTGGAATTGGTTTTCGATTCCCATCCCTAATCACAAATTCATTGGACAAACCTGATTCGGTGTTTGAGTGTTTTAGCACATGTGATAATTTACAACACTTGTCCACGGGAGGCTTTTGAGATGATAAATCTAACAAAAGTAATAAGAGAGGAAAGAGAAAAAATGCAGTGAACAATAACTGTACAACAATGAAAGAGGAGCAGTTTTCTGATTAAATACATAAGATATAAAGCAAAGTCAACACGGTCAAGAAATCAATCAGCTCAAACCTTTCCTGTGAGCTCTGTCGTTTTGTTTTTGCCATTATCTGAGTCCTAATAAGTAATTTAAAAGCATTGCTGTTGGTCTCTAACGTTAGATTAGTGGGTCGAGAGTTTAAAGGGGACATATCATGCTTGTTTCTCCTTTTCACTATGCCAGACTAGGATACCTGTAAAGCATTTCTGCCTCAGTACAAGTCATTTAGTTCCTTCATTGCCCCACAATAGCATTCTCAAAATCCTCATTTTAGGCCATTATGAAGCCCTCGTTGAAACACTTGGTCTCAAGGATGATCTAAAGTTACCTCGCAATGTCTCAGCCCTTTGTGCTCTGATTGGTCAGTTCTATCGGGGGTAGAGCCAGCCTGTCCTTCTTCTTCTACTGTATTTTCCGGCAGGCTCAATGCAGCGACCGCGTATCGAGTCCCCCTACAGGCCAGAGCTGGTAATGTGGGAGAGTGAGAGAGGGAGTTTTATACCCCTGCTGGTGGATGTGTTCCTCGGTGAGGGTTTGGGGCTAACGGACATCACAGAGGAGGAAGTGTTTTATCAGATTACTCCAATAAAAAGAAAGGTACCTCGTGATGTCACAACGTTTGAAATCTCGCGGACATCTCGCAATGACCTATTTTCAGAGGCATCAAATCTCGTTCTAGGATATCAGAAAAAATACAATATCTCATTTTTTGAAAATTAAGGGGGTGTAAGGTCTTGTTTTCAAATTTATTATATTATATGTAAGTATTAAATCATGCATCAGCATGATATGTCTCCTTTAAAAGTTTAGAAAGAGCAGACTGACGATGAAGTCTTGTATCAAGACAATCACCACTTCAAAGATGAGACGGTTGTGTTTTCTTAAAATGCAGCAGTGATGCCATCTCGAGTTTCATTACCTGCTTATTTGCAGATTATGGGTTTAATGTGGTTGAAGAAGCTTGTGACCATGATGTGATGCGGTATGACAGATGAGCAAAAATCACTGCATGCATGTACAGTTTTGCAGCTTGACATGATAGGTTCCTCTTCCTTCTTGTTCCTCTACAGCTCTCTGACAATAATATATATATTTTTTCCTTATAACTATAAGTCATGCATTTTAGTGTGATGTTGCACATTACAAACAGAATAGGAAACCTTGTTCTTTGACCTAATTCAGATTCTCATTTCCACTTAATTTTTACTCATTTTCCTTCATAAGGAAGCTCATATTGCTCAAAGGATTTGCATGTTGCAACCTGTTCACTTAAATTTCATTCTAATTTCATCAATTTTCATTTTTAGATGTATTTATCTGATTTGACTTTACTTTATTTTAGTTAAAAGAATGCTTCTATCTATTCTAATGTCACTTTGGGGATTAATGAAGTATTTCTGATCTGATCTGAGCTTAGTATTATTTTTATGCAAAAAGTCACAATGAAAACATCTGAAAAGTATTCTTTTTTGTTGAAAATAAAGGGAGGTATTTTGTATGACGCAATAAACCGTATTTTTTGCTAAGAAGGCAGCTGGTGAGGACATGGCTTTAAACAGCTTCAGATTTTTGTTTGGAACATTTAAAAGAGCAAAAGACACTGAAAACTTCATTATTGACATTAGCCATTAATGACAAAGACATTATTTTTATACACTAACATTTTTTTTCCTACTTTCAGCTCGCCTTCTACAACCTAAATAACTCCTCATGTGTTCTGAAAACTTCCACCAGAGCTCCTCATTTCAGTCGGTCAGTCAGACACGAGGCTGAGTGCTTTCTTAGGAAGTTGGTTAAGATTATGAGTGGAGAAAATGCTCTGGTGCCCAGCTCGAGGCAGGTCTGAGTGTGGAGAAGAAGGGGACCCTCCTCCCCTCATACCAAACTAAGAGGTCGCCACACCATAAATATCTGAGGGCCTCCTGACAGAAATAGACCTCAGCCACATGGATGCTTTCTATAGATATTCTACATGGAATAGTTCCTTGAATGTTTGACTGCCAATCAACCTGAGTAAACATGAGTCCAAGCAGCACACAGCTGATGGTTACTCACTGGAATGAAGGAGGTGAAGATTCACAGAAACTCACAACACTTTTATCATAAGTTTAAGCTTTATCATAACCAAAAGAAGATCAAACTTAACCACAGGCCATAGTATTAAACAAGCCACTGATAAATAAATAAAAAAATATATATATAATAATTGCTTTTTGTAAATTTTTACTCATTTTGAATTCAACGCCTCCAACATGTTCCAAAAAAGCTGGGACAGGGTCGACTAAAGACTGAGAAATCTGATGAATGTTTAAAAACACCTGTTTGGATCATTCCACAGGTGAACAGTTTAACTGGAAACAGGTGAGTGTCATGATAGGGCAGAAAAGGTGAATCCCTGAAAGGCTCAGCTGTTCATAAGCAAGGATAAGGCAAAGTTCGCCACTTTGTGAACAACTGCGTAGGCAAATAGTCCAACAGTTTAAGAACAACAACTAATTGCAAGGTATTTAGGGCCATAATACCATCAGATGTTGAAAACCAAGATTTAATTCTGGTAACATGGATCCTTCAGGTATCACTGCATTAAAAACATCATTCTGTAACAGATTTTACCACCTGAGCTCAGGAACACTTCAGAAAAACAATTTATTTACATTTTAGACAATGTCCCAACTTCATGTTCAGTGACACATTTATTAAACAAACTCCTTTTTTTTCCTTTTATAACAGGCACACAAGGTGGTCAAATCCTCAATTTTAGGTGTAATGCAACTTTCCACTTAGCACCTATTTCTGGTTCAAAACATCAGTAACGCTGAAAATAAGTCACACTCACCTCACAAGTCCAAAATAACAGCTATTCCACAATCAACCAGTGAAAATAAGATCTGATTGCTCATGAAGATTAAATATTTCTGCTATTAAAGTTTGTGGATTGTACCAGTCTAACATTCCGTGAGTATGCTATTGCTAATCTTATTTTTGCACATATATTTCTAGATTACTATACAAAGCACTGTTGCTCCTTGGGGTGTAACATACACTCTTAATCTTCTGTTAATTTGAGTTTTTTCTTAAGTCTTTGAGGCCTCATTTCTGTGTATTTTTAATGCAGGACTCCAGTCATAACCTTATGTGTCCATAGGATGTAGGTCAATGTGAGCAGGAGTGTTAAAGAGTTTTCCAAACGGGCACAGGACCCTTTGGCAAAAATAGCCTGAGGAGTGAGAGGAGGGTTTTCAAGCATGAGAGAGCAAACATCTCCTGAGGCTCAAGGGAGTTTATGAGGGGGTTATCCTCGGAGAGCAAGAGGCAAACCTGGTACTGCACATGCTCTTCGTAAAGAAATGTTGTCCAGCTTTGATTAAACTCTCCGTAAAGCAGGTAGCATCTATGCTAATCCCTGTATGAGCAGCCATTGTTTACAGACTTGCAGTTCCTTCAAGCTGTTCGTAGCTCTGCTCCTTCCTGCCTTAGAGGACGCTAACTGGTCAGAGCCTTTGCAAAATAAACTTAATCCTTCCAGCTTTGCAAGATGAACACCTGACCATCTGAACCTAACACCATGCTCCTTTCCATTTAGGCTGAATGGCAAAACTGATGCATGCAGCTTGATGAACATTTACGCTAAATAAAGAAAATGCACCTGTGGTGAACTTTACACCTACAAATCCAAACAAAATTATCTACTGCTGTGCAGAAGACTGTTCTAAAAAGGCTTTGCATTTTAGTTTTATAAATCTGTGAGTCATTTTATGAAGTTTTAACTTAAAATTAAGGCTGTCACTTTAGTGCATTAATTAGATTAATTAATTACATCGCAAATTAATGCGTTATAAAAATTAATCGCAAGATTAATCATAGCACACAAACATTTTAATATTGGCCAGTCACTTCACACATGCGTCTCTAGTCAAACCAAACAAAGCCCAGGTGACAACAGGAATGGCCTATTTAAGACTTAGTCTTATTTTATTTTTGAATTTATTTATCTATATTTGTACTGCATTCTTTAATAATGCATCAGGTCTAATTGTTTTGCTGGATGTCCTCGACCTTTTTCTTATTTTGAATTTGATTTATGAAACACAATTTGAGTTGCCTTATTGAGCTTAGAATTTTCTGGACAAGTTGCCCTGACTTTGGTTTTATTCCATCACCAATGAAAATGTGGATATACGAATCTCGACTTCTTAGTGTATTCATTTGATTAGTCCTGCACTACAATTTTATAATATCATAGAATTAAAATTCTTTATTTGGGTACTTCAAGCAGACATGAGATTAAAATGCGATTAATTAGATGAATTAATTATAAACTCGGTAATAAATTAGATTAATTTTTTAATCGTCTGACAGCACTACTTAAAATGCTACAGACACTTTGTGAGCTAATGCTAATGCCAGCAATCTTCAAGTAAACTTATCATTAAAAACAAGGCTTTTTCTCTATATAATGGATATTTCTTTTTTTAAATGTATTTCTTGGACATTTTGTGCCTTTATTGATAGGAGAGAGACAGTGGATAGGCTTGTGAAAGGGGGTGAGAGAGTAGGGGAAGACACTCTGCAAACTGGTCACAGGCGGATTCAAACCCTGACCGACAGATGCATGTACATAGGGCACGCATGATTGCTAACCTGCACCCCCTTCATACAATGGATATTAACTTTAATCTGGTCCTTTAGGCTTGTCGTTTGAGTTTCAAAAACATTTATATTAATTCCTGTTTAATTCCGGGTAAAACTTAAATCCTCTTTAAAAAGATTAAAAATGACCATGTAAGCGTCTAATTCTGACTGTTAATGATAATGCTGAATAAAACTTAATTTCGAAGTAAGTGGTTGGTTTATTCTAATTTTAAATCCAAATTCTTCAATCATGTATACTTTCATTACGCTTTGATTTAGTTCTGGTCATTCTGCACATGCTCGTTCCCTTGTCCTGTTGCAATGATACACGGGATGCTGACAGGAACAGGGATAACCACCTGAAGCAAGCGTTGGACTCCACGCAAGCCGAGACAGTTTATTTAATTAGACCCTTAGAAGATTTGCAGATAATGAAAGAGTGGAAGAATGTAAGCATTAAAATACAGACCTTTTTAAAGCTGTAGTGTTCAAGTTGGATGACGTTTCCCTGACGGGGACGCTGTACTGGAATTTTCCTTCCAGTAGATGTAAATATGTCACTACATCACATCCACCCCACACTCCAATCACAACCATGCCCAACCCTCAGGCCTTGAATAAAGGTGAACAAACATGTTTTCCATGCAAATCTCAATTGAGCATTACCATTTCCATGTAAACACCAAGCAGAAAGCTTTAATTGCAAACTGTTTAATTCTGAATTAAAAAACATCATGTCACCATGGCCATTGATTTGGGTCCATAAAAGTACAAATGTTTATCACAGAAATGAGGATCAGTACGTCAGTGTCACGGGCTGCAGATTCACTCACATCAGCCGCTGCTGTCCTCTGACCACCTAATTTGAGACTTAGGCTACGTTTACATGGCACAGAAAACGGTCAAATCCGATAAGTTTTTGTTGCATTTTGGCCTTGCGTCTACATAAAAGCTCGTTGAAAACGGAAACTTTTGAAAACTGGCTCCAGGGTGGAAAGTTTCCAAAACGCTCTCCAAGCAGCCTTGTGTAAACCCGTATTGGAGCGTTTCAGGGTGAAACGCTGGCGGCACCGCATGCGCAGTACTCTTTCAGATGAAGGCTGCTCGGGCATACCAGGAACAACAACAGTTTGGCCGTCCACCGAGTAACGTGTGAGCCTCTTACCGTGCTCGGTTTGTCATCCAGTCAAAACTATCCAGACAGATTTGTTGTCCAGAAAATAAACTCCTGCGTCACTGTGCGTCTATTCGCCATTGTTGTTTGTGAAAAGTTTTTCTTCTTCGTACGTGTGTTGTAGCAGCGCTGCCTCTTTGCAGACCTACACCGCCATCTACTGAACCGGCATGCACACTACAATGGATTAAATCGTCCCCGAGCGTCGTCGTCTGAACGCAGAAGAATTCTAAAACCCAAACGAAAAATCTGTGCGTCTTTAAGTCAGGAGTTTCCATGTAAACGACGTAGCCTCAAACTTCCCCTTAGGTGTGAGCGTGAGTTTGAGTGTGAATGGTCATCTGTCCCTCTTTATGGCCCTGTGATCAGCTGGAGATCAGTTAAGGGTGTAACACACCTCTCCCCAAGTGTCTGCTGGCATAAGCTCCAGCTCCCTGTGACCCCGAAAGGGACACATTTCTGCCAATAGTTACTCCATGTACAACAGAATTTGGTTGAGCAGAAGGAGTTTTTGCTGGTTTGCTTTCTTTCTTACCTGAAGTCCTCTCATGCCCCCAAAGGGGAGGCCTGCCTCACATTTTGAAAACCACCACTTTAGAGGATTTTCACTGTCTTTACACAAACATTCACTCTGAAACTAGAACATTCTCAATGAATTGTGAAAGTCTTGTCAAAGTCAAGGTCTTTTTGGATCGAATGTTGTTCCTTTGCATGTGAAAGAGATATGAAAGCTCAGAGAGATTTACTTTTCAAACTTTGCATAAAGACAATCTGGACAGGCTTTAAATGAATCACTCTTCCGAAGAAAACACTTCAGCTCTTTCTTGACAGCATACTTTCACTTTCAGGCAGATACATGTCTTGCAGAGGCATAACCACAAGGTGGAAATGCTAGTTAATGCATGCCTCATATCCTCCACAAGGCAATTGCTAAATACCTCCTCCCTGCTCAGCTGAATTTTCTTCAGTTTCTTTCTCTTACAGAGATGAAAAAGAACACTCAGGTGGGTAAAAGGAAAACAATAAAGCTGCGTGAAAGTCCTTGTACGTGCTTGAAGTCTTAACACAGAGAATAAACTTGTATTTTCCTCACTGCTTGGAGAAACATAAGAGACAAATCAATCTAGAAGGGCTCAAGATTGACCTCATTCTTTGGTTCCCCTCCAGTTAAACATAGTTTGAAGATTCGATGTTCAGTGCAACAAGTTCAGAAGTTTCATCATCCTGACTTTGCCTTTATTGCTCTTACTGCCAAGACCGAGACACAACCTGCATGTTCTGGATAAGAGCCAGAGCTGAGGTATGAGCTGTACAGTCTCAGGCCAACATTCCTCTACCTCAAACATGCTACGCTCACAGACGAAAGGAGAAGGAGAAAACTCTGTCCAGAAATAGGTCGTCTGTTCAGAAACATTTGGAGGGAGAGGAAACCGAATCTGTTTGGCATTAAGAGCCACAACACAGCCTGACCCCGAGCCAGACCAAGGACTGCATGAAAGGAGGAACTGATGAGAGGAGATGCTTAGTGCAAGAATAAAATGCTCCTATCAAAGCCTCTCATTCAGGTAAATGAAATTTCAAACTGCTGAATCTGTCAGCTTAATTTCTGCAACAACCTACCTTAAACAAAGCCTGACTAGCATAAATCAACTGAAAGGTGTAGTCAGCGATGTGGGAGAAAACAAGTGGAGAGGTTGTTGATAAACGAATTTAGACCCGCCTCTCCCTTCATACCTCACCTGCCTCCACCTCTGAAAGCTGATGGACGTGCATCGTCATGGAAATGGGCGTAGAAACTGCGTAGCTGACCAACATAGCTAAGGTAACCCTGACTCTTCAGACAGCTTGACTGCCATTACTGATAACATCACAACAACTGTACATTCTGGCAGATTAGACAATAAGATGAATGCCTGACAGCTGTTACTGTTATGTGAGGCACCACAAAGCTAATGCTGTTACCTATCCAGCAGAAAGATGGTGACATCCGCGTCTGTTTTCAGGTATTTCAATTCGTGGAGTTCCCTCCTCCATCGGAAAGCAATACCAAAGTTGACCCGAGTCTTCGCTCTTTCATGGTCATAGCCCTCCTTTTTCACTTTTCACTTTCTCCTCTGACCTTTTTCTTTTGGGCTGTTTTTCAGCCATTGCTACTGCACATATTGGATCTCTCTCTTACGCTAACTGTGCATGCTACGCAACCTACGACTCCCCCTCCCCCCTCTGTCAAGGCTGTGTATTGAAACCAGACTTTTTTTTTCAACATGCTGTCAGTGGTGACATCTTGTGGATGGAGAGGAGAAATACGGTGATTTTGACAAATAGTGCATTAGATTAGAAGATTAGAAGATTGCTGACTACACCTTTAAGCCTACATCCTTAAATCTTCCCCTAAAAGCAGAGGTGTGGACTCGAGTCATGTGACTTAGACTCGAGACAGACTTAGGTCACAATTTGGATGACTTTGGACTCGATTTGGCAGTATCATAAAAGACTTGCAACTCGACTTGGACTTTGACATCAGTGATTCGGGACTTGACTCTGACTTTAGTCTGATGACTTGAAAATACTTAAAATTTTCAGTCGGACTGTTGAATAAAATGAGCTCCCATTCAAAGTATTCGACTAAGTGACTGTTTTTTGTCATTTCCAGCAAGACAATATTTTTTCCCACAGGACCTGCCCCATTGAATGCATCTATAAACATCCAATCAGGGTTTAGAAGAATAAACAAAGAGGGTGTGGTTAACACAATTACTTCCCTGATCGCAAGACTGCAGGAGCAACCCAGAGATGCGTAACCATGCTACTGAGGATAATTTCATTTGCATTCACAAACTACGATGTCATAAACGAAAAATGAATTGTCGTTTGCAAAACCTGCAGCGTGAGAATATCAGATGGAGAGGCGACGATGTCAAACTTTGTTCGGCACCTGAAGCTCCACAAAGAAAGGTAAGTTGGTCTGGTACCTGTTGTGAGATCCTTTTGGGTAACTTTAGCTTAGCATCCATTATATGCAACAACGGTACCACTCGTAAACTTGCCGTGGCGAAAAACTGAGACTGACTGCTTATGACTTGGAAGGACTTGAAATTTTTTAGCCTATGACTTCAGACCTGACTTGTCTTGTCTTTACTTGAGACTCGACTTGGACTTGCACATTTTTACTTGAGACTTGACTCGAGACTTGGGTTTAAAGACTTGAGACCTACTTGAGACTTGCAAAACTGACTTTCTCCCACCTCTGCCTAAAAATCATTAAATTTTCAGATTGAGGTCAAAGCATCACAACAAAACCATGGCCATCTAACACGTCTTGTTTCTGATGTCAGGTGGAGACAGAATGGCTACAACAATAACCAACAAATCCACAATATCACATGATTCACTGGAGTCTGCCTGTTTTCCATTTAGCTTAGGTTCATAATATTTACTCAGAAGATTTGACACACCATGGAAACTCAAATCAGCAGAGACACTGAAGCAGAAAAACCCTTAAGGTTTTCAGCGCAGGACAAAACCAACCGATCTTGAAAATGAGTAAAGCGTGCTGAAGGATTCTTCACAAGCACTTGTAACCTGGTGTGAAAGAGCTAAGTGTTGGGAGCTGGGAGTAACAGCACATGTGTTTGCTATGGGAGTCTCTCTGGTAGAATCTAGTTTTCAAGGCTGCAGCAGGAACTGGCCTTGGGAGTTTCCTCCCCGTCTTTACACAGTCGCTCCTATCAAGACAAACTCGCCATTTGTTCTCAACTTCAGGGTTAAATAGATCATTAATATGTTAGAGCTTTGTTGAAGTCACTGGACATGTAAAGGCTTTAAATGTCCTTAAATACAGGGTCGTTTGATCAAACCAATAAAAGCAGCAGGCTCATATCAAAATGATTTCAGGGTTGTCACGAAATCACAATGTCAGACTTTGCAAACAAACTCATGCACACTCTGGACAGCACAAAGAAATTTTTAGAACTCTGGGACAAAAGCAGAAAACTGTGCCATCAAATATTGAACCAAGCTGTCTCCCAGTTTGAAATGGGCCAAATAAAATAAAATAAAGACACACAGGCAGGGAGGGGAACTGTTTGTTAAAGGAGTATTTCACCCAAAGAATGATATGCCTTCATTTTCTACTCACCCTCATGCTGAGCAACACTCTGGAGCACTTTTTTGATGTCTCAAATGCAGCCGGAGATCCGGGGGGATTGTCGCTGTCAACAAACTTCCATCTAACAGGGGACAATGGCGCCCGAAAGAAAAAGGTCCATAAAAGTCCACAAAAACGTGCCTATTTTCCATCATACTGCTCGTCCGCTGTAATCCAAGTGTCCTGAGCGGGTAACGTCCATAATTAATTCGAAACGAGGTCATTAAGTACATTTTTCGAGCCTAAACAGTGCTATATCGTACTTCCGCAGTGCACGTCTACGCGCGCTCCCTGAACTACGGAAGCCGCGGCAGATCAAGCCAGACGCTTGCGTGCTTTCAGGGACTACTGTGCTAAATTGCAAGCGTAGAAGAAGAAGTTCCGCTGTATACACTCTGCTGTGAGTGACCGAGCAGTGGACAATCACAAGCCACAAAAGCTTCTGGGAGAATGTCGTTGATGAGACTAAACTGGAGCTTTTTGGTAAGTCACATCAGCTCTATGTTCACAGACACAAAAATGAATCATACAAAGAAAAGAGCACTGTACCTACTGTGAAACATGGAGGAGGTTGTTAGTTTTGGCATCATCATCATCAGTGATAATGAGCTCAGAAATCTTATAAAAAATATAAAAACCCTTGTTTAAAGTGAAATTACATATGGGGAAAGTTCCTGCATATGTGTAAAACAAGCATCAACTGAGCTTTAAGATAATCGGTACCAGATCTGAAAATGAAAATTCTCACAGAGATCACCTCCACTGCTTTAACCTTGATATGTAACCTATATTAACCCTGTAAACTACCTGTTGAACAGCTGCTGGTTCTGCTGAGAAGGTCCCAGATGTGAGCATTTGTGAGTTTATCAGAGGAAAGAGGACAAAGATAAGTAAAGGCTGCACACACAGCTTATCAGTTAAAAGTACAGAAACCTCATTTCCACGCTAACAGCTATCTGGTTGAAGAACAAATCTACTGTGGGGCTGTCCTTGGAGTTAAGGCCTTGTCGATGTCAGAGGTCAGAGGAGAACGGGTGGTGGTACGAGATCCCAGAAAAGCAAGTGACTCACGAGTACTGGTTACAACCAAGGTATGCAGAAGACATTTCTTAATTCACACTAGGGATGGGAATTTCGACTAATTTCCCCGCCGACTAGTCTCAAATTTTATTTGCGACTAGTCGACTAGTCTATAAGCAAGAAAACTCACAATCTAATACACATATTAAGTTAAAAGTTTAACATGCAAATGTGTATTTAGGAACTATTTAGCCCAAACATTCAGGACAAACTGTTAATCTAAATTCTATTGATGTAACAACAACTGACTGAATAAAGTTGAACAATTTAAAGAGAAATACATTTCTGATACGTTTGCCAATGCAATGCATGCCATTTATTATAAATACTGCTTTGGTATGAAACTTAGATGCAGCAGCATGACAATTCCAAACGTACAACATCGTAGCCTAGAATAGAATTTCCCTGAAATCTCTGGCACTTAAGACTAGTGCACGATTCAAGAAACTTTCATTTCTTAAGAATATTTAACTGTAATTGGAAGGTCAGGATATTTTAAATAAAATAAATTGAACAAAAAATATTGTAAATTTAACAAACAAAAAAGAGAAAAAAAGCAATGAAAATGAAATGGCCTATCTTTTAGCAAAATTGCATGTAAATAAAAATAATTATACTAGTCAAGAACAAAAAAAATAGACTCTGTCTCTGTAAAGAAAAAACAAAACTCACACAACAATAAAAACTCTGGCCTAAATGAAACGGAGTTTATACAGTTCAGGAATTGTGACATGTACTTTCTCCCAGTCAATTCGTACTATCTGTCAAACGTTTGTAACTGCTGGCTTTTCAACCATATAGATGGGCTGCACTTCTCGCAATGTAGCGAACGACACTGTCTGTGAGCGCATCATTTTGGGCTTTTACCTATATTTTCTTTGCCGACCAAACACCTCAGTAAGTGGTGAAAGTTACTCCAGACATGTTTTTGTGACTGTGCTGACCTCTGAACTGAAGAAGAATGTTTGCCTCCGTGCCTGCGCAGTACTCTCTTCTTCAGTTCAGAGGTCAGCACAGTCACAAAGACATGTCTGGAGTGACACAGACTGTCGTGGAGGAGTAGCACGAGCGGACCATGATGAAATCTTGGAGAAACTAATGAGTTTTTGGTTGATTAATGCAGTTTTAGGAGCGGAGCTATACATGCCCCATGTGCTACTATTAAAAAAAAACACTTAAAGGTGCAATGTAACTTGCATCTCTGACATTTTTACAGAGTAAAATATTACTGTTTTTTTGTGTATTGCCTTACATTACTACAGTACAGTAATACATTACAGTAATCACCTTACTTATGTAATGCATTACTCCCAACACTGATTATACATTCTAAGTAAACATCTATACAACCATGTAGACGTGAGGACCCTCTTGAAAATGAAATGCCACATCTCAGAGGGTTTATCTTTCAGCAGAGACAAATATGATGAGGACAGATTTAAGATCTGGGCGTCCTTCATAAATTCTTATCTTAGTCCCTTTGTCTTATCCTGGATCATCTCTGCTCTATTGAGAAGTGCCTTGAGATAACAATTGCTATGAACTGGCACCACAAAAACAAAGATTGATTGATGTGAATCCACCCTTCCTTTCCATTTCTGCGCATCTGAGCATTTCAACGAGACCTTGTTAATGGCCTAAAAAGAGAATTTTGAGAACGCTATTGTGGGGCAATGAAGGAACCAAATGACTTGTACTGAGGGCAGAAATGCTTTACAGGCATCCTAGTCTGGCATAGTGAAAAGGAGAAACAAGCATGATATGGCTCCTTTAATTTCACTATATTCTTATGTTTAAGGTTAAAATTTATTCAACATATTGGTCAATAACAAATGGGTCAGTTTTTCTCATGCCTACTATTGCTGACTACTGTTCTCTGTGTAAGGAATCTCACCTGATCAAGCCTTTTCTCACCATGTATACTACAAAATAAGTAATAAAAGTCTGTGTGATTCCTGCTGATATCGTATTGGATCGATATCGGTTTGGGCCAATACTCAAGGCTGCAATATCTGTATCATATCAGAGGTGAAAAAGTTGTATTGGGACACCCCTACTTTTACAGTCTAAGGTCAATATGTGGCGATATATTGGACACGTTTCAGGTGTAAATTCTGATGTAGGATGTCTCTAACAATGCTGACAACATATAAAAAGATTTAAAGGTCCAATGTCCTTGTATGTTTGACTGCGAAAACTAGTCTATAATTAAAAACAAAAAGTGCACATGGACAAAAACTTAAACTAAATCAACTCAACCAGTAAAAACTAGACTAAAATGTCTGACAAAGACTTAATCCAATCAGACCTAATTTGGTCATGTAGAAAGTAGAGACAAGTGATGAATCTATCCAATCACAGCTACTTTGGTTGTGTGGAAAGGTTGGATGAGCTCAGAGGGACATCCAATCACAGCTGCCTTAGCTTGGTGGTGGTGGGATAAGTTGTGGAGCGATCCAATCAGAGCTGCTCTCTTTATGAATTGATATATTCATGTAGAGCAGGTTCACTGTTTGTTGTCAGTTCTGGTATTGTAACTGAGATGCTCTGCCAGGTAGTCTAAATAAAGGTGACTGCATTTCACAAAAAAGTCCATTTGTTTCTGTTCATTTATACATTCAAACTTTACTAGCATTCAGTAAAGAATTGTTAGATGTTTCATTTTATCCAAGTGTAAAACATGACTTCAGAAATTCAAGGAAACATCAAAAGCCTTACACTTAATATGTTAGTTGACTAAACTTACAGTAGATCCTATCAACTAAAACTAGACTAAAATTAAAATTACTTAGATGACTAAATTATGACTCAAACTAAAAGGTATTTCAGGCAAAAGATTATAACTAAGTCTAAATTTCTTACTGCTATAAATGATCAGCCTCCTTGCTGATGGCATTGTTCGCATACGTCATGTAGAAGCATCAACATGTTTCATAACCACAGAATAAGTCCTCTGCTGCGAACAGTTGCATTAGCATGGGTGTGGTTGCCACTTTGCCACAAGGCAAAGAAAAGTGAAGGCTAATGACTGCCTGTGGAGAACGCCGTTTAATCTGCCCCTCCTCCTCCTAATTCACCGAGCAAATCACACACACACACGGCAAATAGACACAGGCACACACCCACGATCAAATGAGGTCAAGTGAGATCACAGGGTGTCTGTGAAGGTCTCAGTTTAACATGGTGTCCCATTTACTCTTAAACCAGAGCTCTGCATGCAAACATCTATTTCTGAGCTGCTTCCCTTTCACACATCGATGCTGGAACACTGTGGCAGGATGTCAACTTCACAAACGAGTCTTGAAATGACCGCATATGCCACCAAACAAACTGACGCACACAGAAAAGAGGAAATGTCGCACTAACAGCTTCTTCTTTCTAACCTCACAGCTAATTTAGAGTAAACACAGAGGTCGGATAAAAGCAGAAGTCCGGCTAGAGAGTGTGGTAACTCATTGCGGCATAGATTCAACAGGGTGCTGGAAATATTTCTTGAGATTTTGGTCCATGTTGACATGATAGCAGATTTGCATCCCAAAGTTTGATCAATAACTGCTGACTGAGTAGGCCACTGGAGCATAATAAACTCCTAATGATGTGACGGTGATGCTTTAATGATGCTGAGTTGCTTGTGAGGGGGCCAAAGTGTGCCAAGAAAACATCCCCCTCCCCATTAAATCACCAATATAAGCCTGTGCTGCTGATGCAAGGCATGATGCACGATTCCATGTTGTTCAAAACAAACCCTGATCATCTGATCAGACAGCAGAAACTGAGAGTTCATCAGAGATCAGACCAAACAACATTTTTTCCGATCTTCAACTTTTTGGTGAGTCTGCTTGACTCATAGCCACGGTTTCCTGCCCTTAGCTGAGAGGAAACCACAGGAGTGGTGCTCGTCTTCTGCCTCTGCTTCAACATGCAATGCCCTTAGACATGGTTGTCTGTATACCTTGGCTGACAGAAAAGTTTCATGAGCAGATGTGTTAAACCTTGCGACTGTTAGGAGCAGGTCACTCTGCCACATCCTTTAAAGGTGTCGCGTGTAGAAGTTGGCAGCATTTCGCTGAACAGAAACGGTAAAAATAGGAGATAATGTTTCTACTTGTATGTAAAGTCTGTCTAAATAGGAGTACAATCAGCACCATAAAACTTTAGTTTTTCTTTTAATTAAGTAAGAAAAAGCTTTTAATATTTATGTACCATGGGTATCCCCTTTGTGAAGGCTGACCTGATAGTCCTCTTTGTTGTCTACAGGTGGGTTTTAAGGACAAAAAGAGCAAAATGCAATTTTTGTCTGCCAGTCCTGATATCTGCCTGGATGGCATGTGGCATCTTAAAGGTGCAATGAGGAGAATCTTTTTCAGGCGACAAAAAGACTCTGCTACCCATGAGCAAGCGTGGCAACTGTCGTAATGCTGCGTTCCAGTAACCTCCTAACTGGGAGTGACATCGTTGAAGTTGGAAAAAAACATGCAAATCTACTAGGCTATTGTTAGCTGTCGTTAGCACGCCCTGCACTGTTGTTCACAAATATCACATGAAGAATGTGATTATCACTATGGCAGCATTTTGTAAATATAAGTCTAACAATACTATGTATACAGCTGATCTAGAGCACACAACCCAGTCAGAAGTGCAAATAAATTGATTAATACAGGAGCTAAATAACTGTTCACACTGGGGGCATCCATCTTCGAATGTCAACTTGGGGGTGGCGAGGTTTCACCGAGTTCCCAGTAGGAAATTGCAGTTTCCTACTCGGAACTCGGAAATTCCTACTTCTGACTACAACTGGAATGCACCAAAAGACGTGACCCAAGCCAAAGCGTGTGTTTGTTGTGATGCTAATGAATGCAGCTCGGACCTTCCTCAGAACTCTGCATTGTTTTACAACTTCTTTTTTCAACAACTTACAGGATGCAAAGCGACGAGGTAATGTATCTCTTTATAGTTACGTAGCGGTAGTTTTTGATGTGTGACAACAAGCAATTTTAGGAAAACTCAGTATCGTAGTTTTGTAGCCGGCTATATATCGCTACTTACAGCCTGGTGCTCTAAGACGTATCTGAATAATATAAATCTGCTCTAGTTTTAATTGTCTTGTTCCCGAAGTTGAGTATCCAGGACTGTCCGACCCGACTACTTAGCTAAGGAATAGCATTTATATATAACCTATTTTGATGCTATAAAACTCATTAACACCCTTTAACTGACCAATAATCTATTAAAATCATAGTTACAAATATGACTGAAAAAACCTCCACTTGGTAACTGTTGTAAATGATGCCCTGTTCCATCTTTTTTTGTCTTAACTGGCTCTCATCACTTAGTGATGTGATGGTCAGGCAAATTCCAAAATCTGAACACTAGATGTCGCTAAAATGCCAATTTCTACACACTGCACCTTTAAGAATGTTGCATCATCTCAAAAGAAACCACCCCATGCTGTCCATCACCTCTGGGTTTGTCTTGTTGGTGTGCATCCTCATAGTGTGACATGTATGAGTGCTGTTATAGAGATTCATTTAATGCTGCTGTAATTCTACCTGCCAAAAAGCAAAAACATTAAAGGGATACGCCAGCTTTTTCTTTTCTTATTATGTCTTGCCTCACTCTTGAGTCTATGACAGGCAGACTGACACCATTCTTTCAACAATGCATGCAGAAACAAGGAAGAGATGGGAAGAGCTCACCCATGGCTAATTAGCTTAACTCAAACACTGGGAATCAATGGGAAGTGTCAGCCTGCCTCTGCCCACAGTCATCAGATCAACTCTTTAGCAACTCCAAACCGTCCTGTGAATCTGTTGGGACTTTTTGTTATGTTATCTATTTTAAGACTAAGATTATCACTTTTGTGTAATTTTCAAAAGAAATACAAACAGAGCGAAACCGCAGGGTGCATGCACAAACCATCGGGGACATGCTTGTAATTGTAAGTAAGTCAACAAAATAAAACATTGCATAAAGCGCTATTTTCAGTCTAAAAGCAGACAACATTACAAAACACTGTAAAAAAGAAAAAAAAAAAAAAAAGGGAGTCACAACAAGCATACAGGACTGTTTAGAATTGCAGTGTTGTCCCCATATTTGATATTTCCTCTTTCTTGGATCACTCTCAGAATCAGAATCAGAGAATCAGAATGGCCTTTATTGTCATTATACAGAATGTACAACGAGATTGGAGAGCCTCTCCTTTCAGTGCAATAGATAGTTAAAAAAGTATACAATCATCAAAGTATAATATCACTCTGTAGACACAACAGATGGTTGTGTATGAAAATGGAGGTATGGTAAATTAAAAACCAAGTGGCCACATTTCCCAGCCCTAAAAATGTATTGACATTTGCTTTTCCTTTCTAACCATTACTGTATCTACTATCTTTTTCAATCCAGGCATAACAGAGACTCAAAGCAGGAGAAGCAGGCAAACCAGTTTCTGAACATTCCTGGGACATTAGACTCATTTGCCAGTCAAATATTTTCATCTGGTTTTCGACTGGTTGCCAGGTGTGGGTAAACACCATGAGTGACACAGGTGAGCTCTGGTGGATTAGTTTGGTGTGAGCGCTGACACATGAGTCAAACATGGTAGGATTGCGACTTAAACGTTTGCAAAAAATACAAAAGGTGGAGTATTAAGAGGAACTAACAGGGACTTTTGTTTGTGTTTCAGCCTGTGTTAAAATCAAACCAGGATAACAGTTTAAAAAAAACACAACTGGAGGGCTTGGATTTGTAGAAGCAGTTTTGTAAGCCATGTAGAAACCTAAATTCTCCTCTCGTACAGGTCAAAGGAAAGGCTTTTTCTGCTAATGATTTAATTCCATTTGAAACCATGATGTAACACAACGGCTAACATCTTTGATTTGCTGCATCACTGCAACGTCGTCATTTTAATCAATGAATTCAAGAAGTCATATGAACTCATTATTTAAAAAGGTCTTTCACAACCAGATAATTGACAATTTGATTGGTTCCCAAATAAAATCAGAAGATCACTTTTTAAAGCAGCCACTGCCAGGGTCCTCTATTTTTGTGTTGGCAGAGTCCATTTTAATGCACTGCACTAAGTTTCTTCATTTAATTTTGAATGATCAACATAGAAAAAAATCACAACGAAACCTACACTCAAAACTAAAAGTTTTTTTTTTTAAATAATGACCAAATTTGATGTTCTAGGAAAATCCAGCTGGTATAAAAAGGTGGCTTTCAAACCAACATCATTTGGTCCAGACTTTCAGACTTTTCTGTTTGGTCTGAACCAAAATGACAGGTGTGAAACCTCCCCTAGACCTTGGCCAGATCTTGGTCTGACAAAAAGAGGTGGTCTTGGTCTGCACCAAACAAAACCATGGTTTGGTTCATACCCAGTGGTTAAGTACTATTTTGAAAGATTCAAGATTCAAGATTCAATAGTTTATTGTCGTTGACACAAGGAACAACGAAATTACATTTAGAGCATCAAACACTCAGTGGCATGGCTATGATGTAATCACAAGTGCACTGGAAAGACTCGGTCCTTCATATCTATGACAGGAAATTACAACATAATAGCTGAAAAAGGAAATCCACATCAAAACTAGAAAAGCACTCTGAGAGTGCAGACCTCCGCCAGTACCACAGTTCTTAACCATATTTGGATTTTCACCATAAATATTAGTCCTACCTTTATTTCATCTAAATATTTAGATTCCTTGACCATGAAAACATACCATTAGCAGTTGGATTTTATAATGATATCTATTTCAAGTTCAGTAGTTATTCACGAAAATCACATTTTTCGTCATGGCGGTTTTACACTGATCCGGATCACTCCAGAAATGTAATCATTCGTTCCTTGTCCTAATCCAGACATTTCCTGAAAATTTCATCGAAATCGATCCATGACTTTTTGAGCTACGTTGCAAACAGAAAAACAAACAGATGACAAGCAAACAAATAAACAAACAAACAAACAAACACCAGCAATATCATAACCTCCTTGGCAGAGGTAATAAAAAGAGCCACGGAAGCACATGGGAAGAAGAGAAGACCAAACGTTTGATAAATATTTGGTCAGATGTCAGGCTGTCATCTAATGATAAAACTTATAAGACAAACTCGGACCAGCCTTTATAAAGTTGTCACTGTTGGTAGTAGGTAAATCAACAACAATATGATGGTAAAACTGACTAGTTCATTTATGTTTACAACATTCAAAACGTGTGTTGACATAAGACACCCACCAGCCAAATGACCAATCAATGTAAACTACAGAGACACGCAAAGCATGTAGATGACGACGATATCACGTAGGTTCATAACAGTGTGAACCCCAACTGACCAGACCAAATGTGCACAATGGAACAAAAACTGGGACCTCGGTCTTGACTTTTAGGTGTGAAAACACCCTGAAGCATTTCACTGGTTCGAACAACCAGTGTTGAATCTCCAAGGTCACACATCTGTAATAGTAATAAATGGTAAGACAACTCTGTGTTTTTGGACTTATTCATGCACCACTCTCTAATCTTAATAATTCCAGCAGATTCAAAGAGATTTAGAGTTGTTGTTATGCATCATACTGTGGGTTTATTTATTATCTTACTTAAGATACGTTTAAAAAAAACAATCTGATAAATGAAATTTAGGGGTGCCCAATCCGATATTGATATCGGTCTGATATCAGCAAAAAAATAGATATCTGATTGTATCGGCTTGCATCTAAATATCTGATAAAAGCAGTCCATTCTAATTTATTTTCTATTTATTTAATTCAGTTGTTGAATCTGCTTATGTTGGTTGGTTATGTGGTTATTTTGCAATTTAAAAACATATTTTTTGTTTGAACAGATTTATTGCGGTTATTTTTCAGGGTCTTCTAATTTGTTTTTATGTATTTTATTTAATTGAAGTACATTCTTTTGTTTTGGTTAAATGTATTGAACCCATTGGTTAATAACAAATGGGTCAGTTTTTCTCATACCTACTATTGCTGACTACTGTTCTCTGTTTGAGGAATCTCACCTGATCAAGCCTTTTCTTACAGTCCATACTTCAGAATAAGTAATAAAAGTCTGTATGATTCCTGCTGATATCGTATCGGATTGTTATCGGTATCGGCCAATACTCAAGGCTGCAATATCAGTATTGTATCGCAGGTGAATAAGTTGTATCCGGACACACCTAATTAAATTAGAAAACAAAGTTGGTCAACAGTTAACCAGAATTCTTCTTAAGTAGTCAACGCCAGGTTGCTCCACTCAGACATGTTTGTGTTGACAGAGTCTATTTTAATGCATTTGGTAAATTCTACAACAACCTACCTGCACACAAAAGTTAGAGAAAACATTTCATTTTCCACAATATTTTTGTGTTCATGGAAAATGTGATAAAGACATTTTCTTGATGTGAACAGATCAGATCACTGAGGTCATCACTGTTATTGTCTTCAATTATTTTCACGGATTCTTCTTCACACCCTACTGATGCTTTGTCTTTGCATTTTCATGTACAACCTAAAAATAAAGTTAATTATACGGATTAAAGCTTGTCAAACTGTGAGTCATTTTTAATTACTTCAAATGGAAGACGCCAGCAACAACCAATCTTTTCCAGCCTAGCAACAGTAACTAAGGAGGGCGGAGCTAAATGAAGGACAGTTTCCATCTGTGAATTAACAGATGATCAGCTGATGCAGCCAACCAAGAAAAAACAAATACATTTTCAATTTAATCAGAATCTACATGTTAGAAATTTTCCTAACACAGAATCATCAGTAACAGAGTTGTTTGTCACGTCGTAAGCATTTCTGAAAAGATGTGTGAAAAAATTGATAATATAACATGCTTTAGGTGTGTTCGACTGTTACATCATGTTTTTGGTGCCTGTTAATCAAAGACTTAATTTAAGATAAATAAAAAAATAATAAAAATCAGTCTCAGTGTTGGGTCAGGTGCAGCTCTTTTTCACTCCTCTTTGGAAACACTCTGATCTTTGTTGGACACATTAGGGATTTGGGTGCTGTTTTGTTTTATATTCTTTTTTATTTGTTAGTCAGGGCTACGTTTTTAATTACTCTAGGTTAAAGTCTCTTTTTGCTCTCGTTTTACTTTTGTTTTACAGCACTCATTTAGTCAATTGCCTCCTTCTGTTGTCACAATTTTACTTTTGTTTAATTAATAACTTGTTTAACCACTTATAATCTTGGTTTTATGTTACTTCCCTTTCACTCAAGGAGCTGGTTGTAACAGGGGCCAGGAGGTTATGAAAACAAGGAGGAGGGGTTACAGACCGCGGAGCAGACACTCAATACAGTCATTTATCACGTTTAAACGGTAACATTATTTCCCCTTCATCCGTTTATCTGAATAAAACCTAAATCCTCCTTAAAAAGATTAAAAATGACCATGTAAACACCTTATTCCAAATGAAAATGATAATTCCGAATAGAACTTAATTCTGAAGTAAGTGGCTGGTTTATTCTTATTTTAAATCCAAATTAAATAATTCCTCGATCATATACATGCATTTAGCTTTAATTTAATTCCGGTTGTTCTGCATGATCATTCCCTTGTCCTGCAGCAATGAGGAACAGGACACTGACGGGAACAGGATGGTCACCCAAAACAAGCGTGGGACTCCACGCAAGCCAAAGATTCAAAGATTTGGAAGAAATGAAAGTGTGGATGGACGCAAGCATTAAAATGTGGACCTTTTAAAAGCTGTAGCATCCAAGTTGGACAAGGTTACCACGAAAGAGACACGGAACTGGAGACCCTGAACTGGAATTTTTCTTCCGGTAGTCGTAAATACGTCACTAAGTGAAGTTCGCTCAGAACCATTCCCAACCACCAGGCCTTGAATAAAGGCAAATAAACAAGTTTTCCATGTAAACCTCAGTTCAGCTGCTTTGTCCATGTAAACACGAAGGAGAAAACTGTAATTCCCATTATTTATTTCTAAATAATTAATTCCAAATTTAAAAAAAACATCATGTAGCCGTGGCCATTGTGACTGCCTGTGGCAAGCAAACACGTAGGTGGAGGTTGTATCGCTATGCCACCATAGACCACAGGAAGTAAAAACTGAGTGTTTTAAGGGGCATTTTTTAAAGAGATACAGAGCTTTTCTGTGTAAATTAAGAGTTTAGTGCAATGTATCATATTCTTCTGTTCCTCAAAATCATTCAAAGAAAAAAATTGAATTTGCAGTAAGTTTGAAGAGGCGATTTCGCATTCATATAATTTAGTGTGGCTTGAGGTTTAGACTTGATTTGAAAATTTGTTTAGCCCACTCTCACTTGAATCTCCTCCTGAAAAACACGAGTTATACAGCAAAATAGCAGAAGACTGCGACAAATGTCTAGAAACATCACAAACATGACTTGAGTCTGACCACATTACACAAGGGTGTTTAAACAGTCAGCACTTCTTTATAGCAGTGGTTTTAACTGAAGATCCCCCATGATGCTTCCAGAGGAAGCTGTATCTTCCTGCCTAAAAACAACCTAGAAATCAGATTAGCAGCAACAGTTACATCTCAGTTATCTCAATTTAATTTTGCCCACACCTAAACCAGATACAATCTTTAATCCATCAGTTTGATAAAGTAAGGAAATAAAACAGTAGAATCAGTGGATTTGGAGCCACACTTGCATTCATGACGTCTGCAGCCTGACACAAAACTAAACTCGTGACTCTTAAGAATTAAAGACTTGAGCAATGGAAACATAAAACATCATGAAGTGTAAGACATACTGCTCATATGGAAAATAAAAGGGGTGAAAGGAAGCCATTTAAACCTCATTAACCAACAAAACAGCGGGATACACCTGCTCCATATTACATGGACAATGAAGAGTTGAAACTCTAACATTATGACCGAACATCTGGTCCAAAGTTGTAAGAAAGTCTAAATTTTCAACTAGTAGATCCAAATCTACAGGTTGGTGATTGATTTTTAAAGCATCAAACTGTAAGACAGTTTATTTTACCTTAACCAATTGCTAATGGTATGTTTTCATGGTCAAGGAATCTAAATATTTACATGAAATAAAGGTAGGACTAATATTTATGGTAAAAATCACAATATGGGAGAGGACTGTGGCGCTGGTGGAGGTCTGCGTTCTCTGAGTGCTTTTCTAGTTTTTGGAGGCACTGAGCTTATTAAGAAGGATGGCTGTTTAGACTTCATGCCACGTTCATTCCAAATGATTTGGAAAATTCAAAATACAAAGGCAACTCTACAAAATGCAAGCAGCCAGCAGACACCTGTTGTGTTTTATGTTGTTTTTCTAATACTCAAACCATATATCAGTTAAACTAATTTATGTTTTAGCCAACTACATCAAAAAAATGAAGAGAGAAAAAAATTTATTTATTCATTCCGCCAATCTTTTGCCGCAACAACTTGAAGATTGAGGCCCTGTTTGAAGGTAGACATACTGAATATTTTTACTGTTTCTGTAATAACAGGGCCTGACATTTTTGGCCCTTTTCCATTAGCCCTACTCTAGTCTACTCGACTCTACCCGGCTCTACTCCACTCGCCAAGTGCTGCTTTTCCATTAGCCCCAGTCGCCTGCCCAACGGGGTGCAGTGTCGCTGTAAACAACTGAGCGGCACTGCCGTGACGACATTTTGAGCTCGACACAACAATCTGTGGCTTTTTGTCACAAACCGAGTAAAAAAGGAAAGCAGAAGAAGGCTGCAGGTGGCAAGAAGAAATACCCCTTGAGAAGCACAGGAGAGTTTTGGAAGCTATACAACAGAATGAAGCCGAGGACGAGAGCAATCCAGCTGCAAAGAAAAGACATATGAGGGTAAGCTAATGGTAGCTACCGCTAGCATGCTAGGTCGTCGCTCTCATGACTCATCAATGAAGACATTGTCTGACCAATAAGTAGCCGGCAGTCTGTGGCATCATCTTTTAGCATCAACTCAGCTCGCTTGGAACCAGAGCAGAGTAGGTACTAAAACTAGCTTGTTTTAGGGCTTGTATTTGCTTGTTTTAACAAGATTAAATAATGATGAAAGCATTTAATGCCAGTTGATTGTTTGTTTTGGAAAAGAGAAAACAATCTATTAGGTTCTTGTAGGATTCTGTTGTCTTTTAAGCTCATATAGCCCAGCCTTAACTTTTGCATTTGTCTATTTTTATTATTGTTTTTATTGTTATTACTATTATTTTTCTTTTATTTTCTCATTTCTGATACATATAATTTGACATGTTTTTTTTTTTCTTGTAGTGCTTTCTATTTGCAATGTTTTCATACTTTTTGTTGTGGTTTAGAGTTTTTTTTTAAACTTCCTTATGAAGGTCTCTTTGTTGTGTTTCTTTATTTATTACAAACTTTTTTCAAAAATATTATGAACCTTTACATTTATTGACTATTGTGTTTGTTTTGTTAATCTATTATCTTAACAATTTTGCTTTTTTAATTTGATGTTGTGTTTTTGGTCTGTGGGTATTTTGTTGTTGGGATTGTTTGTTTTAACTCATCTTAATGGTTCTGTGATTTCTTTTCTTCGTTGTTCTATTATTTAAGGTTTAATTTTTCATTTGTTATTTTCTTCTGTGTTTTATATTGTAGTTTTGAATTTCTCATGTGTTTGTTGTGTTGTGGTGTTGCTCATTGCACACTTATTGATGTTTTTGTGGTTTTGTTTATCTCCTTTTTCTGTGATTATTTCTTTATTGTGTTTTATTTGCTTTGTATTTTTCATTTGTAGTACACTTTTTATTGCTGTTTTCTTATTCTTTTTCATTTTGTGTCCTTAATTTTCTTTCTGTTCTTTCTATATTATGTTTCTGAACTTGTTATCAACTTTTTACAATCAAAATCATTTTCAAAGATTTGTTTTCTTGTTGTTCATTGTACCTTGTTTTTTATTTATTTTCTTTTTATGTTTTACTGTTTGTTGCTGTTTTGTATCCTGTGATTTCTTTGTAATGTTTTCTAGGTTGTATTTTTTATTTTCTAATGTTATTTCTTGTTTCAGATCTCATTTGTTGTTGTGTTTTTTAATTGATGAGTTTTTGATTTTTTGTGGTGCCTCTGAAAAAATGGGAAAAAGTGTTTCTTTTTTCCTTATGTATTAATGTTTTTGTGTCTCTGCTGATCTTTGGTTTCTGTGATGAAGTCTTTGCTGTGCTTTTAAATTTGAAATGTGTTTCTAATTTGTTGTGGTGTTTTTCAAAGTAATGACTTTTCTTACTTACACTTGCTGCGTGTGTTTCTGTTTCTTGGTTTTCAGTGATGATTTCCTTGTTTTCTTTATTTTTGCCTTCTTGATATCCTGTGGTGCTTTTTAAATAAGTGTCCATTTCTGTCCATGTTTTCTTCTTTTCATCTGTGTTTTCTGTTTTTATTTCTTTGTGTTTTAAAACTGGTAATGTGTTTTTGATTTGTTGTGGTGCTTTTTGATACCCTACTGTTTTTGCTCATCTTCGCCTTCTGCAAGTTTCTTTTTTGTGTTTCCTTACTTGTGGTTATTGTTTATTATTAGTCTGTGTTTTTTCTCATTTGTTGTGGTTTTCTAAGTTGCTAATATGATCAGTAAGTTGTGGTTGTATTTTGCCTTTCATGGTTATAAGATGAAACAAATTGATCTGCATTTGGGTCACTCTGCCAATGGCGTGAAATTTGCTTGTCAAAAATCTTCAAAATTAAACATCATTTTTCATTCAATTTCAAAATAGAATTTAGTAATATACACATTTACTCATTCAAAATGAGTACTAGTCAATCTCAGGCTACTTTATTTCATTTATTGCAACTTTCAACAGTTTATTATCATTGCAATTTTTTCTCTGCTGTTACCAAAACTCAAATGCCATTTTAAAACTATGAATAAGTGAAATTATAATAAGAATATCAACCACATACAATGTTTTCCCCTTAAAAAAAGAGTTAATTTAGAAGAAATGGTTGTTTACACGATGAAAATATTAATATTTATGACAAAAAAATGACTTTTTTTTTTACTGTTACTCTTTTTTTGAGTAACAGCAACGAGGGTAACAGCAATGCGTTTTAGCATAAAATTAGCAATTGTGTGAAATCTAGCCACTTAGCATCTATGCTACTAGCTTGAGCACATGGAGCACATTCTTAAGATTTAACTGAATATTTTACTTTTGATATCAACAAAAGCTGTCTTAGAGATAACTTAGGTAACAGGACTGAGTTTTTAGATTGACCATCTCTAAAACAGCTAATGTATCATTACATTTAAGGAAAAATAAAAGAGATAACTTACTTTTGGTCTTCCCATGACTTGTAGAAGACCTAAATGATGTCAATTCCTGCAGAACATGTCAGTGGTGGAGTGTTCCAGAATTGTAAAGGGGGAATGTGTTTGGGTAACTGCAATGAGTGAAAACCTGGGGACAGGTTTTCACTAAAATGTGAATTTTAACCAAAATATAATGATTTTTTTTGTAAAACTTTTGTTTTAAAAGTGTAGATAGAATATGGAGTCACACTTAAATGCAAAAGAAATTTTGCTTTGGAAGGATTTTGTTCATAATGCATTGTAGTAAAGTGTAGGGATGGGCATTTTATCCGATGCGCAATCAGTG
Source organism: Scarus forsteni (assembly GCA_036419115.1). Taxonomy (NCBI): domain Eukaryota; kingdom Metazoa; phylum Chordata; class Actinopteri; order Labriformes; family Labridae; genus Scarus; species Scarus forsteni. The sequence goes on along the minus strand of JAZDUH010000216.1, from coordinate 2,519,969 downwards.
CATCGATGCGAGGGTCTATGGTAGATTGCATCGGTTGGAGTGGTGTGCGTCGGATTAGAAACTGGGCTGAAACCAGAATGCATCACCTTGTAAAAGCTTTGCATCGGTAAAATCCGATGTCATGTTATTATATATATATTTTAAAATTTAAAATGATTATTTTCAGTGAGCTGAAAGTGCTGTTTATATGTTTAGTCTAAATTGTTAATGACAGCTTTGAAGGCTGAGCTCCACTACTGTCAGGCCTATGTCCCTGTTTGTGAAATAGGCCTACTTTTTTATGTTGACAAACACACCTCCTGACTGCTTAAGTAGCCTACTGTAAGTGGTCTGAAGTGGTCTTGAAGGAACAATAAAGTTGACTTGAATTCACACAGATTTGCATCGTGATTGCATCCTGATTGCATCGTGGTAGGAAGATAAATCGTATCATCCTGAATTGGTAGATGCTTCATGTGAATGGTTAGTGTATCGTACCGTAGCCTACATATCGAGATGCATATCGTATCGTCCTGGGGATGGAGATTTCCATCCCTAGTAAAGTGTAGTGTTTGGCTGTGGGGACAGGCAAGAAATGCTATGTATATGTGTTTTGGATGCCAATACTAAACAAAAAATATATGTAATTTCTACAAATATCAGAATCAGAATAAGAATCAGAATGGACTTTATTGTCATTACACAAAATGTACAACGAGATTGGAGAGCCTCTCCTTTCAGTGCAATAGATAGATATACAAATATAAATGTGTATGGTGTTTAGTATAATAATAAAATATAATTTGAAATATATCATTGCTTTTGTTTAAACATTTAATGTGCTGGGGACAGAAATGTCACTCTTTTGGCGGAATCGCCCATTACTAACTTGAATTTTAACTTTAATTAATCAATACAAGAAATCTTCTTAAAATTTACTCTCTGCAAAAACGTTTTACAAGACTGGCAACTTTTTCTATTTTAACAGAATCGTCTGCCCCACTCTTTAAAAAACTGAATATACTCTCAGTTTATGATATCAATATTCATCAGATATGTGTGTTTACTTATAAATACATGTTCTTACCTTCTTCTTTACCATCATCATTTAGAAATTTCTTCAAATTAAATTCACAGATTCACTCATTTGATACCAGACAGGTCAGTCACCTGCACCTTCCCTTTTATAGAACTAAACACAGTCAGTTCTCCATCAGATATCATGGTGTAAAAATATGGAACGATAAAAGACATGTAGCTGAAAGCTCATCATCATAACAGGTTTTTAAAAGGAAACTGTCTTTACATTTAATTCACGAAGCTTAGTTTTACTTTGGTTTTTTTGTTTGTTTGTTTTTCTTTTGTTTTACAATGTTATTCTAATTTTGTCAACTCTTTTATGGTCTTTATGTTTCTTTTTGTTTCTTTGTTAAATCTTGTTTATGTTTGTTTAACTGCTGAGGATTACTATTTCTTTTGTTTCTTCACACATGGTTGAATACATGTATGCATGTATTATTTTGTGTTCTTACTGAAATCTTGACTGTTCTCTGCTATCTCTTTTTCTTATAGAAAGGTGAGCTTCTTTGCATAAGCCAAATGGCTTCTTGACCTCTCCTGACACATTTCTTTGTTTTTTCCTAATATTTCCAGTTTGATCTTATGTATCTTTTATAGTGCAAAATCTAATAAACTAAAAATAAACTAAAAAAACTGTTAAAAAACATCCCACGGTAAGACGAAAGTGAATTTTATTTAGTATTTGTAAAATGCTGTTTAAAAGATCCAGCCCATACTGAACTTTTTACCCTTTGATTTCACACAGTTTGGCGGTTGTTACGTTGAATTAACTGTTGAAATAAAGACGTATTATTGCATTTTAAACTTGTAATCAGTTATAAATAAAAACATGGACCGAAGCTGTCCTCTGGCTGAGGAAGCTCTACTTTCTCACCCTGAAGTTGCTCTCACGGCGGATGGTTTTTACTCACCGCCTCCTAAGCCCAGCAGTCTGCGGATGTCTCTGGTGAACTTCATCGGGTTTTAACGTCCGGCATCATCGACACGAACTCAACACGAAACTTCAGAAAGAGCCTGAAAGGTCCAGAGACGAAAGTTCTCGGTCTTCATTTAGTGCTGCCACCTCGCCGGTTTGGTCACCCAGCCGCGGGTCGTGGGAGTGTTTCGCCGGTTGTTCCTCCTCCTCACGTCGGGGTGTCCAGTCAACGCCGATGCGAAGCTAACGGACGTAAGAGCAAACTCAACATCCGGTTTTCACTTTCAAAAATAAAAGTACAAATATACGTGACTTCCGGTTTTAGCTTCAAAATAAGATTCACTTTAATCTATAAATGGGCGATTCCGCCAAAAGAGTGACATTTCTGTCCCCAGCATATTGTTGTATATTAAATGTATAAACACAAGTAGTAATATATTACAAATTATATTTTACTATTATAATAAACACCATACACATTAATAATTGTAGAAATTACAGATATATATTTTTTTTAATATTTTAAAATGGCATCCAAAACACTAATACATAGCATTTCTTGCCTGTTCCTACAGCCAAACGCTACACTTTACTACAATGCATCATGAACAAAATCCTTCCAAAGCAAAATTTCTTTTGCATTTAAGTGTGACTCCATATTCTATCTACACTTTTAAAACAAAAGTTTTACAAAAAAAAAATCATTATATTTTGGTTAAAATTCACATTTTAGTGCTGTCCCCAGGTTTTCACTCATTGCTGTAATCCAAACACATTCCCCCTTTTAAAATTCTGGAACATGCCACCACTGACATGTTCTGCAGGAATTGACATCATTTAGGTCTTCTTCAAGTCATGGGAAGACCAGAAGTAAGTTATCTCTTTTATTTTTCCTTAAATGTAATGATACATTAGCTGTTTTAGAGATGGTCAATCTAAAAACTCAGTCCTGTTACCTAAGTTATCTCTAAGACAGCTTTTGTTGATATCAAAGTAAAATATGTACTTAAATCTTAAGAATGTGCTCCATGTGCTCAAGCTAGTAGCATAGATGCTAAGTAGCTAGATTTCACACAATTGCTAATTTTATGCTAAAAACGCATTGCTGTTACCCTCATTGCTGTTACTCAAATAAAGAGTAACAGTAAAAAAAAAGTCATTTTTTTGTCATAAATATTAGTATTTTCATCGTGTAACCAACCATTTCTTCTAAATTAACTCTTTTTCTAAGGGAAAACATTGTATGTGGTTGATATTCTTATTATAATTTTACTTATTCATTGTTTTAAAATGGCATTTGAGTTTTGGTAACAGCAGAGAAAAAATTATAATGATAATAAACTGTCGAAAGTTGCAAAAAATTAAATAAATTAGCCTGAGATTGAGGAGTACTAATTTTGAATTAATAAATGTGTATTACTAAATTCTATTTTGAAATTGAATGAAAAATGAAGTTTAATTTAGAAGATTTTCGACAAGCAAATTTCACTCTTTTGGCAGAATGACCCGATCCCTTTACTTTAGTAGTTTATTTCAGGACATGTAAAAAGAAAATAAATAAACGGAAAACTACTCATACAATAGTGGTCAAACGTACCAATACAATACAAAACTAACTAAATATGCAAAAATGGCTCATTCTACAGAAAAAATGCTTTTTTCTGTCCCTAGCCTCAAGAGATATATTACTTCTGAAGAAAACAGTATGTGTTAGATTTTTTAAAGTATTTTATTAAAAAAAAAAAAAGAAACATATTATTTCAGCAATCATACTATTTGGAGCCATCAGCTTGGTAATATTTCCGTTTTAATCAATCATTTGGAACCACAACCACAACAAAAGTGCTCATCCTCACGGTCATTGATGTAGAAAAAGTGGTGTATTTTGAGTTTAAAAATATGTTTTTCTAAAAAACAAAGTACAGAAATGTATAAATAGTTATCAAATATATGATATAAATTACATTTTAAAACAAATTGCCAAATAACTATTCTGAAATATATTTAAAAGTAGTCGTCCCCTGCAGTCATGTCACTGGTGTTACCATGTGACAAAAGTCTTTTATTTTGGAAAAAGAAATCACTCTGATGACATCACTTGACTTCCTTTGACCTCTTTCTTGAAGATCTATGAAGAGGGACCCTGGTAATAACATTGTCCTTTTTTCAGTTTTCAAAAATATTAACATTTTTCTCATGATTTCATATGAAGCTTTTAGTTGACGTCACTGGTATAACCAACTTTATTAGCAGGGAATTGCAAACAAACAAATAAAAATGTATTTAGAAGACATAATTTAGTGAATAAATCAAGATTAGTAACATGTTGTGTCATGCTCTGCAGCAGCCATTTTGTTAAAGGGCATTTTTGAAAATGAGGGGACACCCTCAATGATTTTTCGAGATTAAATAAAGGTTGAATGAATGAATGAATGAATTTTTTGCGCAACTGTCACTGATGTTACTGTCACTGGTGTTATCTTTCTTATGGGTAACAATAAGGATAAGTGATAAGTGTACCAAAAAACCAAAAAATCGTTAAGCTTTCATTTATGTGTATTCATAAAGTCAATGACATATGTAACAATGTAGTAGAGGTTTAAATGTTAAAAAAAGAAATAAAACAAAAGACATTTTGCCATCCCAAAAACCCACGTTTCTGTGGAATGACCCAAATATGAAAATGAAAACTACGATCTTCATATCTAAAAATTGAGAGGGAGATGGAATACTTATTTAATCCTATCACGACCAAGGTATGTTTTATCAGTCCGTTTCCAGGTCTGAACTTCCTCATTCATGCACATCATCAACACATTGGTCAGACTGTCATAGAAAATGCTTTGGAAAGGATCCTCAGTGATCAATTAAAGGATTTCTTTGAGTCAAATATTATATATATATATAGATAGATAGATAGATAGATAGATAGATAGATAGATAGATAGATAGATAGATAGATAGATAGATAGATAGATAGATAGATAGATAGATAGATAGATAGATAGTTAAAATTATATATATATATTTTCGAACCAATCTCGCATGACATATGTAATCCCACATGACATAAGTAAATTATATGGGGAAAATACATATGAATAGAGTGAATTACAACTACCAGTGGGTCCCTGGGCAAGACCCATAATGCTATGGCCTACCTCATTACATGAGTGCGTCATTACAGAAAGCCAAACCGGCTCAGACGTCGCCTGGGTTAACAAGGTCTGGGTCACATGCTGAGGAACCAGGGCATTGTGATGAAAAATGGGACAAGACATAGAAGGCAATGGACAAGAGATGAGAACAAAGCTCTGTTGGAATGGTACCACTTGCCATCAACCTAACCAGCGGGGTTGAACAGGCCCTGAGATATGGATTTATACGATACCCGTCAATCTAACGAAACAGCTGGTAGCTCAGTGTTCCAACATCTGGCGGCAGCTGCTATCACGACTAGAGATTGAGGAGATACAACACGTTAATGCTACGGCAGAGCCAGGGCGATAGGTCAGATGGGGAGTTAACATGGGTGCTGTGGCTCCAGGAGCTAGGGTACCATAATTAGACGGTTCAAATATGACCTGAGAACAGATAATATACTAGCTAACGATAGTATACCAATAAGCCCCATGAGAGGTTTGAAACTGCCATGGTTGGCCTCCTGGAAACTTCACATGAAGAGCCGCATCCACGAGAGGCCACCGGAGAATAAACAGCGCTGAAGCCGTCAGTCCACTGAACCACAGGAATGAGCATGTACTCTCAGTGGCTGTTGCGGCATTCCAACACAAGAACTCACGCCAAAGTGTACTGCTGCTGGCAGGGTACTATAACATACTAACCCACCAAGGCTGGAGACTGAACATATGGGATCACAGCGATGCACAGTGGCTAAACAATCTAAGAGATCCACGCCAATCTCCCTGAACAAGATGCCGTGACCAGATATCCAAGAAAAAGTCTCAGGTATGAAGAACTGGACCTACTGGCTTGAGCGCCTAGCAGTTCAAATTAACCAACTGCTGAGAGATGGGACCCGCCGCACAGTCCTGCATCATTGAGGTAAACATGGCAGTAATACATGACAATACAATACATGACAGAGACACAGAAAGAAAGGCATTGGTAAGAATACCAGAGGAGCAAAGCACTAGCTGCTGGTAGACAGAACAGTCGCTCGAGAATGTAGAGACAGACCAATGATTGATTACAAGAAAGCCTATGACTCAATGCCAATGCCACACACGTGGATCGTTGCACACTCAATGAGGCAATGGAACACCAACCTTGAGGCCAACTTCGAGCCAATTGAGCCAACCATCAAATGTGGTATATATCAAGTACCCCTTTTCCACCAAGCTGGTTCCAGGGCTGGTGCTAGTGCTGGTGCTAGAGCCGGTTCACAATTGGTTCAAGTGCGAACCGGTTAAGAACCGTTTGCTTTTCCACAAACGGGTGCCGGCCAGAGAGCTACGTCAGCACGTCAATGTACACGTCTGTATACGTCACGCCAGTTTCCCATAACAACTAGCGAACAACAATAAACAAAACAATAAACTTACCAGGCTCTGCTTTGCTCCATGGTTGTGTCCTCCTGCATAGACTCCAGCATGGCTGTGGCCGAATTCAATGCCCCGGTAGCGCTGCATGCCGGTCAGTCCCTGAGAACAGCATCGAGCATTTTGTAATGCGGGCTGTTAAAACGTGGCCGACCATTGCCACTACGGCCCAGCTCGGTCTTCTGGTCCCTATATTCTTTCTTTATATATTCTTTATATATATATATGTATATATATATATATATATATATATATATATATATACACATATATATATATATATATTCTTTTCAATCTGTTTTTAGCTTACTCCAACCTCGTCTTTTTAAAAATGGCTCTCTTCCGTGTTTTTACTCTGCTAATCTCACCCCCACCCCCTGACGTAAGCGCGTAGCCCCCGACATAACCTGGTTCTTTTTGCTGGCCCAGCAAAGAGTTGGTGCTTGCCAAGCACCGGTTTTGAGAGCCAGCAACCGGTGCTTAGTCTGTGGAAAACCAAAGAACTGGTGCTAAGTCTGGCTCTAGCTCCGAACCAGCCCTGGAACCAGCTTGGTGGAAAAGGGGTAAAGGAGATGCTCTGTCCCCACTGCTGTTCTGCTGTTCTGGATGGTTCAGGGATCAGCCACCTCCTCTACATGGATGACATCAAGCTGTACGCTAAGAGTGAGGGAGATATTGACTCACTGATCCACACCACCAGGATCTACAGCAATGACAGCGGAATGTCGTTCGGACTGGAGAAGTGTGGCAGAATGGTGACAAAAGGAGGGAGGTAGTCCATACAGAGGGCATAACACTCCCAATCAATCAATCAATCAATCAATCTTTATTTGTAAAGCGCCAATTCATAACAAGTGTTATCTCAAGACACTTTACAATAGAGCATAAGGCTCTTCATTTTATGGATACACATATATGCATAGATACATATATACATAAAAATACACATATACATATATATACAAATATATACATCCAACACCCAACATGAATCCAAATAGCCAATCATGGATCCCTCCATCATGGCGGCAAGAAAAAACCTTCTGTTAAGCAGCAGGAAATCTTGAATGTGGATCCCAGTCTCATGATGAACAGCAAATCCACACGATGCTGTGTTGGGTGTGGGGGCAAAAGAAGGGAGGTAAGAGGAGACAAGTGGACTAAAGTAAGAACTAAAATTAGGGACAGGTTCATGTACCATCAACCTGTCGTCTGATTTATTAGAGGTTAGCCTCTTGAGATGCTACATCTCATTTTCAGGAGGGTCCTCATGTCTGAATGGTTGTGGTGATCATTTTATGGAAGTATAATCTTAGATATTCTTACTGAAAAATAGGAATTTATGGTAGTGACGAACTCATGGGTGCCCAGACCACAAGTGCATCCCAACCATATTTGTCTCCGTTAAATATAAATGTGCTAAAGGCCTCTTGAGATGTGACATCCCATTTTCAAGAGGGACCTCATGCCTATGTGGTAGTAAAATATAGATACAGTAGATGTATCGATCATGGATATGGAGATCATGCTAGTATCTGTATAAATAGCTATAATGATAATGGGAATGGAGTGTTCGTAATAAAATGGTCAACTATGTGTCATGTTTATAATTGTAGTTTTGAGGCTTCGTGACTCCACAGCAGCAGGCAGTCTCCACCAAGGATCCCAGGCCACCTACAAGACAAGAGCCAGAGACGAGTACAGGAGCAAACAAAAGGGGCAAAAACAGATGCTGAGAGAGAGAGAGAGAGAGAGAGGGAGAGAGAGAGAGAGAGAGAGAGAGTGATAGAGCCCATTGTGCCAGACTCCCCCCCCGGCAGTCTAAACCTGTTACATCTAAACTATGAGTCTAATTTATGAACTAATTTATTTATTTATTTATAAACTATGAGCTGGTCCCTAACTGAAAGCTTTATCAAAGAGGAAAGTTTTAAGTCTAACCTTAAAGGTAGAGAGAGTGTCAGACTCCCGAACTGTGGTTGGTAAATTGTTCCAGAGAAGAGGAGCCTGATAACTGAAGGCTCTACCTCCCATACTACTTTTGGAGATTAATGGTACCACAAGTAGGCCGGCATTTTGGGAGCGTAATGTTCTAGAAGGCTTGTACGGCGCTACAAGCTCTTTAAGATAGACTGGTGCCTGTCCACTGAGAGCTTTATAGGTGAGGAGAAGAATCTTGAATTCTATTCTATATTTAATGGGAAGCCAATGCAGAGAAGCTAAAACAGGAGTAATGTGGTCTCTTCTCCTAGTTCTAGTCAGTACACGTGCTGCAGCATTTTGGACCAGCTGAAGCATCTTAAGTGACTTGCTGGGACAGCCTGAAAGCAGAGAATTACAATAGTCCAGTCTAGAGGTAACAAAAGCATGGACTAGCTTTTCAGCATCGCTCTGGGACAGGATAGGCCTGATTTTAGCGATGCTACGAAGATGAAAAAAGGCTGTTTTTGAAATTTGCTTTATGTGGGAGTTAAAGGATAAATCCTGATCAAATAGCACTCCTAGATTTCTAACAGTTGTGCTTGGTGCCAGGCTAATGCCATCTATGGCAGTTAAATCACTAGAAAAGGATTCTCTAAGGTGTCGAGGGCCTAGCACAATAACCTGTGTCTTGTCTGAGTTAAGAAGAAGAAAATTTCTGGCCATCCAGGATCTGATGTCCTTTAAACAGGCATCTAGTTTATCTAAGTGGTTTGTCTCACCTGGCTTCAGTGATACATAAAGCTGTGTATCATCAGCGTAGCAGTGAAAATTAACAGAGTATTTCCTCATGATTTCACCAAGGGGAAGCATATATATAGAGAAGAGAATTGGACCTAGCACCGAACCTTGAGGAACCCCGTAACTTACTTTAGTGTACACAGAGGACTTGTTGTTCACGTGTACAAACTGATATCTATTAGATAAGTAGGACTTAAACCAATTTAAGGCAGTCCCTGTAATCCCAAGTAACATCTCTGATCTCTGTATAAGAACATCATGATCAATGGTGTCGAAAGCAGCACTTAGATCTAACAAAACAAGAACAGAGAGCAGTCCTTTATCTGAAGCTGAGAGTAGATCATTGGTTACTTTAACTAGAGCAGTCTCTGTGCTGTGATGAGCTCTAAATCCAGACTGAAAGTCCTCAAGCAGGCTATTGTCTTGAAGGAAGTCACCTAGCTGATCAGCTACTACTTTCTCCAGGATCTTTGAGGCAAATGGAAGGTTAGAAATAGGCCTGTAGTTAGCTAATGTTCCTGAATCGAGGTTAGGTTTTTTAAGGAGGGGATTGATTACTGCTGTTTTAAAAGACTGTGGTATGTAGCCTGTTGATAGAGATATATTTACTGTCTCCAGCAACAACGGACAAACTAGAGGGAAGACCTCCTTGAACAGTTTAGAAGGGATCGGGTCTAAAAGGCAGGTTGATGATTTAGAGGAAGAGACGAGAGAATTTAGCTCCTGAAGGCTAATCGTAGAGAAACTGTGTAACTCAGGTCTAACTACTACTACATTTAGAGGTAAGGCAGGTTCAGCTGGAGATAGAGAGTTGCTAATTTTGTCTCTAATTTTCAGAATTTTTTCATTGAAAAAGTTCATAAAGTCCTCACAGCTCAGGGCTAGAGGAATCACAGGCTCAATAGAGCTCTGACTCTGTGTCAGCCTGGCTACAGTGCTGAAGAGATATCTAGGGTTGTTTCTATTTTCTTCAATAAGTGAGGAGTAGTAGGCAGCTCGAGCATGTTTTAAGGCTCTCGTGTAGTTATTATGACTCTCTCGCCAAAGTATATGTGACTCTTCCCTTTTATCAGAGCGCCACATTCTCTCTAATTTACGGGTTGTTTGTTTAAGTGTACGAGTTTCTGAGTTAAACCAAGGAGCTGTCCTCTGACGTTTAATACGTTTTTGTCTCAGTGGGGCAATTGAGTCCAAAGTGGATCTTAGTAGACTGGCTGAGTCATCAACAAGCTGATCCACCTTAGTAGGGCTAAAACTAATATCACAGTTATCAGTTGGCCAATTTATTGAGCTTAAGGCAGTAGGAATGGCTTATTTGAATTTAGCCACGGCACCACTGGACAGATTTCTACTGCTCACAGTTTTGCTGCAAAACACAGAGTCTTCCAGGAGGATGCTGAAAGTTACTAAGAAGTGGTCGGATAAAAATGGATTTTCAGGAAAAACTTTCAGGTCATTAATATCAAGGCCATATGCTAAAACCAAATCAAGAGTGTGATTAAAATGATGGGTAGCTTCATTAACAGACTGAATAAAGCCAACTGAGTCTATTAATGACATAAAAGCTGAGCTAAGACTATCACTCTCTTTGTCCACATGGATATTAAAATCACCTACAATGATTATTTTATCAGAGCTAAGGACCAAGTTTGATATGAACTCAGAGAATACTGATAAGACTTCAGAGTATGGGCCTGGAGGACAGTAAATTATCACAAACAGGACTGTCTGGCCAGTTTTTGAATCAGTATGAGATAAGTTTAGAGTAAGGCTTTCAAAAGAAGTATATTTAGCCTTTGGTCTATGATTGATTTGGAGACAGGAATGCTAAATAGCTGCTACACCACAACCACGGCCTCTATCGCGTGGCATATGAATATTTGAATGACTGGGGGGAGTGGACTCATTTAAACTGACATATTCCTCTTCAAATAACCATGTCTCAGTTAGACAGAACAAATCAATCTGATTTTCTGATATAAGGTCGTTCACCATTAAGGATTAGGACCTCAGTGATCTAATATTTAAGAGACCACATCTGATTCTCTGATGTTTTAAAGCCACTACATTTGAAGGTTTTATTTTAATAAGATTTCTATGGTTGACACCTCTTTTATTTGTTTTTGTGTTAATATCTAAGTGAGCTTTGGGTCGGGGGACTGACACAGTCTCTATGGAATAATGTTTATCACTATTACAAAAGCCATAGCAGTTATCTAAGCGATGAACACAGCTGTCATAACAGTAATGGCAGGAAAACTGTCCTAGAGCAAGCACAGAGGAGCATGGAGGACTGCAGCTCTGCAACATGGTCTCATCTCTTAGAGGTCATAAGTGTGACTCTGCCATGTTTTTTGATAGGAGAGATGCACCAGCCAAAGTTGGATGGATGCCATCTCTTCCTATCAGGCCAGGTTTTCTCCAGAAGGTTGACCAATTGTCAATGAAGCCCACATCGTTTGCTGGACACCACCTCGTTAGCCAGCAGTTGAATGATGACATGCGGCTATAGATATCATCACTGGTCAGATTGGGCAAGGGGCCAGAGAAAATTACCTGAGCCAACATTGACAGCTCTTTGGTTTTTTGTCAACAGCAATGCATCATGCTGGAGATAGCATAACCCACTAGCTTTTCTTTTGACCTTCAACATTTTTCTATTTTTGTGAAACACATACATAGACTGAAAGTCCGGTTCTCCATGCCTGCCAGATGTTGTGAGATGATCTTTCTGTGAACTCCTCAAGACAGAGTTCTCCCAGGAGATGCAACCTTTTTTTATAGGGTCACCATGTGCCCTAACCCCACTCTGACCCTTTAACAGACTCCACAGTCCCTAAGCCATTTGGGGCCAGCCACAGGATGGGACTGTCAAACAAATGGCGAGATAAGCCATTCGCTTGGAGGACCATCAGATCCCCACAGTCTTAAGGACGATTGTAAAAGACTGTTCTCTTTGTCTGAAACTGTGATGACCAACAGACATCGCCCTTAAACAGGAAGGAGGAAAAAAAACCCTTTCTTCTAAACCCATTTAACCAAGTCTGTCAGGCTGACCTTTCATCCTCCTTATCAGCTCTGGGACATTCACATGTTAAAGACATTCTTTGAAATCAGTCCAATATACTTAACTTTCAACAAACCCTTTAAACCCATGGTACATGTTTAGCAATGCGATATTCTGCTGTGTTGTGATATGTGTATTATTAAGATCTAACCCCTATGATTCTACCATTAACACTGCCAAAATGGTAGTTTCTGTCACATGGGGTCTCAACTTCTTTCCTCATCATGAAAACTACCATGGATCAACAGTGCCACCTTGTGGAAGCACAGGCAACGAACAATCAGCCCGAACATTTGCAAGTAACTGCACATTACTTAAATGGAATGAATTGTTTTGGTAATCTCTTGTGTAGAGTGTGCATGCTCTAGGCTTCCCAGCTAAATAATCAGTGTCAGGGAAGTCTATACAATATAGCTTTGTATAATCTAGTAATTATTAGTTGTGTTACACCTACATAAATATATTTATATATAGATATATATATTTATAACCACTGAATCTTTCCTTTTAGCTTTGGATAATAGGTGTTGGGTCTCAGAACATTCAGAATGAGATGATCTTGCTCTTCATGTTGGTTATATTGAGTGATTCCCAAATCACAACTCCCTATTAGCAAAAACTTAAGTCTATAAAAGTTTGTGACGGATCTGCCCCTAGCACTGCGATATACGCCCCACTGCCAGAGTTTAAAGGTGGAGGCGCAGTCTCAGTCCGGCACTTCACGTCTCTCACTTCACGTCTCTCTCTTCACTCTCTCTCTACACTTCTCTACTTCTGAGCTTCTCTAAACTTCTACTTTTTCTTCGTATCCTCTTTTGTCTTGACTCTTTCCCTTTGAACTCTTCACGCGCTCCGTCAGTTTTGTTCTTTCCGTGTTCTTGCTGCCGACAAAGCTCTTCTGCTGTTTTTGTGCAAAGTCAGCACTGTTTGCCGTTTTTCAGTTTTGGCGCAAGTTTTTCAAAGATTGTTCTGTCTTTAATGAACATTCTGCCACCATCAAGTATTTAGCTCAAGAAGTAGGCCAATTTCGTCAGGCCAACGAAAATCCTTTTTCGAGTTAATTAAAGTAAGCCACTGAACGAGCCGAGATTCCTGTCCCGCTGCGTCTCCAGCTGAGCTGAACCAGAGCAGAGAGTGAGCTGCAACCTCATCACAGCACAGAACCATCCCGAGATCCTCAGGAGCACCAGACGGGTACCGCCTGCCTTTATCGAGAGGTCGCTGCTGTGTTGTCTTGCTTGTCCTAAAGTCAGCAGACGAGGCGTGTATGTATGTTTATGTTGCTTATTTTATTCACAGCATACACTAAGTCACAGTCTCCGGCTACCTGTATGGCTAGCTCTACCGGGACGTACATTTGGTTCCCACGCATGCTCCTAACCCATAATGCATGCTGGGTAATGTAGTTCTCGTAACATCACATCTTTCCCCCTATAAAGACATAATATTTATCCCTTAACACAAAGCTATGCTTTTGCCTGTCTTATACTTTTTAACATTGTAGGTTATTTTTGAAACCAATATTTTTTTTCCATAGAAAAATAATACAGTACAAACTCTTAGTATCAAAACATCAACTGAGAATTATTTCAACACAAAATCTTTTAACTTTTTTTTTTTTTTTTTTTTTTACTAACGAAAACTTAACATTTGCTAATTTAGTTTGCAACTTGCAACAATCGGGAGTCATTAGCAACTCTCTATCAGCCTCTTTGGTGGCTGAGCCTGTCTCCTGGGTCTGGTCAGTCTTTCAACAGTTGATTTTGGGGCAACAGGTGATTTTGATGGTACAGAATGTCTCTCAGCAGCTGGTGACGCAGATGCTGCTGTCGGACCACTGTCAGCGCGGTCAGGCCCACCGCTTGTTGTCAGCTCTGTAGATTCAGCTGCGCACTGTTGAACCATGTTCTGGGCTGATGTGTCCTTTTCAGTTGGTTGTAGTTGAAGATCTGTGCGATTCCTCCTCAGTGACGACCCATTCTCCATCTGGATTCTGTAGGAGCGTGGAGCAACTTCCTCCTCCACATGTCCCTTTTGCCTCCAGGTGCCTGTAGAAATATCCCTGAGACGCACCACATCCCCAGGCTTCAACATAGGCAGGTGTTTTGCCGTTCGATCATACAGCCATTTCTGTGTTGCTTTCTGTTCCATCTTGGCCTTTTTGACAGTGTGTGAACTTTCAGGTGTCAACAAGTCCTCAGTAACTGGTAGGTTGGAGCGAATACGCCGCCCCATCAGCATTTGGGCTGGTGATAGTCCATTCTGTAGAGGCGCACTCCTGTAGATCTGTAAGCTTTTCTGAAAGTCATCTCTGTCCTTTGCTTTTTTCATCACTGTTTTGACTGTTTTCACAGAGCTTTCTGCCAAGCCATTGGACTTTGGATAGGTAGGACTTGACGTAGAGTGATGAAACCCCCATTCTTTGGCAAAGGCAGTAAACTCGCAGCTGGAAAACTGGGGCCCATTGTCTGAGAATACTTCACATGGGACTCCATGTCTGGCAAAGACAGTCTTGAGGTAGCTGATGACCGCTTTGCTTGAGGTTGACTGCAACACTCCAACTTCAGGATAGTTTGAAAAGTAGTCTGTGACCACTATGTAACTCTTGCCATCAAAGTCAAATAAATCAGTACCAACCTTGTAGAATGGTCTGTGCGGCACCGGGTGAGTCATCAGTGGCTCAGCTTGTTGCTTTGGCCTGTGGGTGCGACACAGTTCACATGACTCTATTTTCTGGCTGATATCTTGATTGAGTCCTGGCCAGTACATTACTTCTCTTGCCCTGCGTTTACACTTGACTTCTCCAAGGTGGCCTTTGTGTATCTTTTGGAGCATCTGTTTTCGTAGTGAGGATGGAATAACAAGTTTGCTCCCCTTCAGCACTGTGTCATCCACCACTGTGAGCTCTGCTCTGCAATTCCAGTAACTTTGTATTTCCAGTAACTTTTAAATTTTATTTTTGCGGGGCAATCCTTCTTGTTTTCAGGCCAGCCTTTTTGTATTGTGCTCTTTAGTTCTTTCATTGTTTCGTCTGCATTCGTCTCCCTTCTTATCTGTTCTGTTCTGTCATCAGTTACTGGCAGAGATGTCGCAACCATGTCGACATATGCCTGTATTTCTGCACTTTTCTTGCTGTCTGCACGTTCCTCCTTATCTACTGCTCTAGACAAAGTGTCAGCGGTGTACATGTATTTTCCTTGTGTGTAGATCATGTGCACATCATATTTTTGTAGCCTGATTAGCATGCGCTGTATCCGTACAGGACAGTCATTCAGAGGTTTTGACATGATGGACACCAAAGGTTTATGGTCAGTTTCTACTTCAAAAGCTTGACCACAGACGTACTGAAGGAAACGCTCACATGCATACATACTTGCTAACAGTTCTTTTTCTATTTGAGCGTACCTGGACTCTGCGCTAGTCAAGGCTCTGGATGCATAGGCGACAGGTAACCACTGCTCGTTGTGTTGCTGCAGCAGCACCGCTCCCAGGCCGTACTGTGATGCATCTGCTGAGATCCTGGTACTCTTCTCCGGGTCGTAGAACTTTAGCACGGGCTCCTTTGTCAGAGTCTCTTTAAGTTTCAGAAAACACTGTTCCTGTTCATGGGACCAGGTCCATTCATTCTTTTGTTCAAGAAGACTCCTGAGTGGTGCTGACTGTGTTGACAACTGTGGGACAAACTTGGCGAGATAGGTGACCATCCCTAAGAACCGTCTGACCTCATCTTTGTTGTTTGGCCTTTCCATGTTGTTGATTGCTGATGTTTTTCTCGGGTCTGGTTTCACCCCCTCTTCACTGACAACATCTCCCACAAAGGTAAGTATTTTCACTCCAAACTCACATTTGTCTTTGTTGAGTTTCAGATTCACTTCTCTTGTCTTGTCTAGCACTCCTCTGAGTCTTTCGTCATGTTCTTCACGAGTAGACCCCCAGACTATGATGTCATCCATCATTGTCTCTACTCCTGGTATGTGCTCGAAAATCATGTGTATAGTCTTATGGTAGACTTCAGGTGCTGACAGAATACCGTATGGCAGACGAAGAAACCTGTACCTTCCCTCAGGTGTGTTGAAGGTGCACAGTCTCGAACTTTCCTCATCTAACCTCAGCTGCCAGAAACCTGATGAAGCGTCGAGTTTACTGAACCATTTAGCTCCAGCAAACTGTGCCATAATTTCTTCTCTGGTTGGTAACTTAAAGTGTTCTCTTTTAATTGCTTTGTTTAAATCTCTTGGGTCCAAGCAAACTCTCAGAGCACCTGTTTTCTTTTGTAGAATAGCCAGGGAGCTGACCCAGTCAGTTGGTTCATCTATTTTCTTGATGACCTCCAGCTTTTCCATACGTGCTAGTTCATCTTTCAGTCTTTTTCGCAGTGCAAATGGGACTTTCCGGCAGGGATGCACAACAGGAGGTACACTTTTGTCAACACGTATTGTGTGCTCCCCATGTAAACATCCCAGCCCTTCAAAACAGTCTTTAAACTCTTCCATAAGTGAATCATGGTCATTTGGCATATCTGATGATGTCACTACAAACACTCTTTTGACCAGATCAAGCTTTATACATGCACTGAGTCCCAGGATTGGTTGTACACTCATATCCATGATCAGTAGCTGTGCTCTTATCTGATGACCTTTGTGTTTGAAGGTTGCAATGCATCCACCTTTAACAGGAACCCTTTCTCCTGTGTATCCTGTCACTTTTGTTTTTACTGGATGTATTTTACTCTTCAGTCAGTGTTTTGTAGTCTTCTAGGGATATCAGGTTTGCATGGGCGCCTGTATCTAGTTTGAATGGTATTATTGTTTTATTTACTTCTATTGGCACAATCCATTCCTCTTTTTCAGTTGTACAAGCCTGCACCACATCCACAATGAATTCCTCATCATCCCCATCTTCTTCATCGACTGCATGAACTTTCTGTTTTGAGCTGCCTTGCAACATTTAGCATAGTGATTGCTCTTTCCACAGTTGTTACAAGATTTTCCATATGCAGGACATGATTTTGGTTTGTGGCTGCCTCCACATTTACCACACTTAAACTCTGCAGATTTCTCTTTTTGATCCTTTTGTTTGATTAAGGTTTTCTTATTTCTCTGTTCTTTATGTAGTCAGTCCAGTCTCTCTAGCAGTCTTTCTCTAAGTACATTATCCACTGTGCCACAAACAATCCTGTCCCTCACCAGTGAGTCTCTCAGATTGTCAAATTCACACGTTTTGCTTAGAGTGTGAAGCTCTGCTAAGTACTGATCAAAAGGTACTCCTTGCTTTTGGTCATGGGTGAAAAACTTGTACCTGTCAAAGGTGACGTTCTGGCTAGGCACTAAGTATTCTTCAAACTTTGTCATTAATGCTGTCAAAGTCAGATTAGCTTCATCCATCTGAAAGCTATTATATATATCCAAAGCATCTTCTCCTATGACATGCAAAAGGATATGTGCTTTTAGTTTTTCATCATCACCCCCTGCTCCACTTGCTGTCAGATATATATTGAATCTGCTTGAAACGCTTCCAGTTATCAGCAAGACTACCAGTCAGTTGCATGGAAGTAGGTGGACTTAGCTTATCCATGTCTGCTCGTCGGGGTAGCTGGACTTCCACAGCTCTCTCCTGTTGCTGGTTGTCCTCAAGGTCAGACACCAGATCCTCTTCTAATTGTTTGATCTGTCCCTTTCCCCCGCTTCACTTCCACAGCCGCTCGTAGCCATCACACGCCGTAGCGAACTCTGTTAGCATGCCGCTGCGTTAGCACGGTTCACTCACTCAGCCGAAGACTTTTAATTCTTCCGTGGCTTCTCCCGTGACAAATCTTACATCCGGAGCTTCACACAGCCACTTCTGACACCATGTGTTGTCTTGCTTGTCCTAAAGTCAGCAGACGAGGCGTGTATGTATGTTTACGTTGCTTATTTTGTTCACAGCATACACTAAGTCACAGTCTCCGGCTACCTGTATGGCTAGCTCTACCGGGACGTACATTTGGTTCCCACGCATGCTCCTAACCCATAATGCATGCTGGGTAATGTAGTTCTCGTAACATTACAGCTGCATCGAGCCACATCCTCCCCTGGTGACTTCTGTTAGATTATTTCTATTTCTGCTTATGAACTGTCTAGCCCTTGAATACTGTATAATGTGGCCATGATCATTTTTGTTACATTTCTGTATAATCTTAAGAACATTTTATCCTTCATTGTTGTTATGTCTGACAGACAGCTCCTGACTCCAGCTTCTGTCCTTCATTTTTGTTATGTCTGACGGATGGCTCCTGAATCCAGCCTCTGTCAGTATCTCTGTTAGTTTAATCGAGTCTGCGCCCTGCCACCCTCCATACAACACCCACATTTGGTTTATACTACATCCTGGAAGTGATGTCAGTTGTGGGTTGGGACAACTATGTCACTGTTAGATGGCCAATCATATACGGTTGTTAAGCTTAACCCAACCTCTGTATAGGGATAGCAATAATGCTTTAAAAGTGTAACAACCCCAGATATCGGGGCTCATTTTTCTTGAGACCAGCGCTTTAACTTTCATGTGGTTTCAATAAATGTTCAACTGAGAAATATATCTTTCCCCCTGTGATTTCTGGGGTTGTTCAATCAAAGAACTAGTAGTTCCTTTCACTTCGGACTCGCGAGAGACCTGCGTTGCGTCAAAGTAAGAACTCTCCTGGACCTTCTCAGTCAGATGGGTTGGTGTAAATTATCTCGATCGTTCAATCAGTTAAAATCCCTTTTTCCTAAACGCATCAGAAACAGTCCCACAAATTCCGACCTCTTTGTCACTCAATACAACCAGGTTGAATACAGTGATATATATATTATTCCCTTTTGACACAAGAAATATTAATTTTTCACCTAGTTTAGAATCCTGTAGACTCATTTTAAATGTCATTTATTACTCCGCATTGTATTGTTCTGTTTATTATTCTATTTGGTTAAATAAACTCTCCTTAGAGTTAAAGTCCTGCCTTTCGGAGTTTGTTTTGTAGTCTGATATCCCTGTAAAGAAAGGTCTTCCCTTTAAGTTTAAGATTGATAAAGTTAAAGTGTGAATCACTTGCTTTAGTTAATAAAAATCCAGTTAGTCTGATCAATAAATCAGTCAATGAATGAAATTTTGCCTATTTTGTGTAAAAAGGATGGTGCCCTATTTGAGTATTATTTGACTAGATCAATAATTAAATTCTAAAGTCAAAACAAATAAAGACCAAACAAATTATCACAACACAGAGAAGGAGTTTTATTGTGAAGAGCACAGCACTGCCTGCCTTCAAAGCCCCGCCCACCAACAAAATGAAATATGGACTGGAACTTTCATTTTTTTGTGTGAAAACGAAAGAAACATAAAACAGTCTGTTTCTTGTTTTTTGGGGTTTTTTTGTGCACAACACAAAAACGAAAAACGAGCCATTTCCTGTTTTTTTTGGGGGGGGGGGTTGCAAAAAAACGAAAAATGGAAAAACAGCTTGATTTCTTGTTTCTGCTTGTGTCTTTTTACCCAGGAAACAGACTGATAAAATGTACCTTGTTCGTACCTTCCTCTACCACTTATCCATCAAATATCATTTGGCTTCCTTATCAATATACATATATCTATATATATATCTATATATCTATATATATCTATCTCTGTATATCTATATCTATATCTATATCTATATCTATATATCTATATCTATATCTATCTATATCTATCTATATATATATATATATATATATATATATATATATATATATATATATACATATATATATATATATATATATAGATATATATATATATATATATATATATATATATATATATATATATATATATATATATATAGATAGATAGATATATATATAGATATATACTTTAAATATACACAATAATTAATTATCATGCATAAATTCAGACATCCACATATCCCTACTCAAACACAAAGTGACAGTCAATCCCCCTTTTGCTCGTAATTCATCTGAATACACAAGAATGAGAAATATGTAAGATTTGATCAAAATAACTTTACTGTTTCTTGGCAAATACTCCCTCATTTAGATTAATAGCCTGCATCATGTTTCAAAGGAGTTTGGACATTATGGAGCAAAAGAAAAGGGCAAAAAGAATATCTAAGATTATACTTCTAGAAAATGATCACCACAACCATTCAGACATGAGGACCCTCCTGAAAATGAGATGTAGCATCTCAAGAGGCTATCTGCTATATGGATTCATGTTGGGTGTTGGATGTATATATTTGTATATTTATGTATATGTGTATTTTATATGTATATACGTATCAATGCATATATGTGTATCCATTAAATGAAGAGCTTTATGCTCTATCGTAAAGTGTCTTGAGATAACACTTGTTATGAATTGGCGCTATACAAATAAAGATTGATTGATTGATTGATTGAATCATAATTTGAAAACATAAAATATTGAAAAAATAAAGCATTAAACTGGAATTTCAATGTTTGTTCTTGATTTAAAAAAAGGATAAATAAAAGCGCTAAGTTGAATTAAAATAAGTTTAAAAGATTTTGTTCAGTTCAAATATTTTATATACATATATATATATATATATATATATATATATATATAGATATAGATATAGATATATATATATATATTTAGCCTTGTAATTATTTTATAAGCTATTGTATTTTTGTTAATCTGTACTTTATTTAAACATTAGTTGCAGGATTAATATTTCCCAACTTATATTTTATCTCTCTGGTTTCTTTTTTTGCACCTTCAGATCTTTTAACTGTCCGATATCATTTTTTCAGTTTTTATCTTTTGACTATGGATTGTGAGTGACTGCATTACAAAGCACCCATTGCATGGGTAACCTGTACATTTGTGACTGCAAATGCTGAAAGGAACATACTTTTTCCAGTGATGTCCTTGCTTATTTCAGCAAGAAAATGCAAGTCACATACTGCACAAGAGTGCAGATACAGTCCAGACCTGCCCCCTATTGAAAATGTGTGGAGCATTATGAAGTGCAAAATACTACAACAAAGATCTGGACTGTTAAGAAACTGAAGTTGTACAGGAATCAAGAATGAAAAAAAATCCACCTTCAAGCTTCAAGAATTAAAGCCTCATTCACAAAGATTCATTGAGTGTCAAAAGGAAAGATGATGTAACACAGTGGCAAACATGCCCCTGTCCCCGCTTTTTTGGAACACGTTTCAGGCATCAAGTTTAGAATGAGTAAATACTAGGAAATAAAACAGTAAAATTCATCAGTTTGAACATTGGATACCTTCTGATTGTAGTGTATTCAAAAGCATCAAGGTCAATAAGGACTTGCAAGTCACTTTTGTCTGTTTTAATTTGTTTTCAAAATGCCCCGACTGTGTTGGTGTTGTGGTTTAAAGATGGCATCAATCAATATAATAATATTGACTGGCATCAGTATTATTATTATCAAGAAGTCAAGCTAGTCTTGAGTACTTGACATTAATATCATCATCAAAAACTTTGTGATTTGCTGTCAAATTGAAGTCTTAGAAACTTCCAGAGACAAGTATTTGCTGTAAAAGGTTTGCTGGAGTTACTAGCTCTTAAAAACAGCACAACTGTGTAACAGATTTCTCTATGGGGCAGAAATGTCCTGGGAACAGCAGACTGTAGGCCATCTGAATTTCTTGCATGGCAATGTGGCCAACTTTAAAAACTTGACTGCAGTGGTCTCCACGACGAGTAAACAGATACTGAAACTGGTAATTCTACCTGCATGCTTATGTTTGACTTTTACCTTTTATCAAGAAAACACCCAGTGCCACACTGTGTCCAAATAAATGAAATAAATAAGAAAACTGCATTCTGAGTGATATGATGGTGTATGCAAACACATGCATCTCTGCATATTTTGTGCAGTAGCCTATTATTATTTTACTTAATGTTATTTATTTAGGACATAAGGAGGTGGTGCTAATGTACCACTCGCAATTTATGCATGTGGTGCTACATAATCATAAGCATGTAAGTATTTAGTATTTAAGTTGACTAAGACCCAGGTTAAAATAAAAAAGTCATTGTTCATAGGTGTGTGAACAGTTGTCTTCATGTCATGTCATGCTCTCCGTGACTCTCAGTGTGAGAAGCAGTATAAATAATGGATGGAAATTAAAGCCATGTTCATTCAACTCTATAAACTTAGCCTTGATTACCTGGATGAGTTTATTCCTCTTGACACCCAGTGGCTCTATAAAATACATATTTGGAGCTTTGTTGTATAAACACACATTTCACTGTCTGCCAATCTTATTTACCTCTCATTTTTCCTCAATATTTTCTGTTATGTAAATCCAAATGTCCAATGATAGTAAGATAAAGATAATAATGCACATGTAACGAGGCTTTAAATGTGGATATTTGTGCATATTTCCATTTTGTAGACAGAACAGAATAAGGACAGCAACCCTAGTATTATTACACATGTACAAACCACATTTCCGAAGAGGTTGACCATGTGGAAAACATAAATTAAAACAGAAAACAATGATTTGTGAAACGTTTTCAGCTTATGTTCAATTGAAAACGCCACAAAGAAAAATTCTTTTTTTAACGAATTAACTAATTTGCAGTAGTCCCAGTTTTTTTGAAAGTGTTGCAGGCATCAAATTCAAAATGAGTATAGATTTGCATTAAAAATGTATGACATTTTGTCAGTTTGAACATTGAGTACTGTATTTTTTGTGGTGTATTTAATGAAATATAGGTCCAAAAAGATTAGCAAATTCTTGTATTCTGTTTTGTTTATATTTTTACAACAACTTTATTGTATAAAAAATGTTATTATATTTTCCCAACTTTTATCTATTTTATTTTTCCCTAAAAACTGTTCAATTTGGATAAATCATGTATGATAACTTAAAACGTGAAGGAGAAATACAAAGAAAAAATGGAAAAAGAGGCTTAAAATCTTTTATTATTAATTTTGCAATGTCGAACTTAAAATTCAAAGCCTTGTAGATCAATTTTAGTGCATTCAATAGGTCTGGTTTCCTTAAATCCTCGAAATAATATTAAAATAAAAATATTAAAGCACATACCCGCAGTCTGCTGGCACAAACACCCGTCCAATCCCTCTCCTCATAATCCTGACTGACAGCCAGCTGAACCAATCAGAACCCGCTGTCTCCTCTGTCTGAACCAATCACATTGCGCGTTAGCTTAATTGGGCGAGGACATTGCGGAAGCGACAGTTAGGCTCAGCAGCCATTGATGCTCTGTGTTCAGGAGGAGAAAAATCGACAGTTATCCTTCTTTCTTCGTGTTTTTTCGCGGACTGAAGCCATGGTGTCTCACTCTCTGGCCCTGCCGATGATCTGCTTCACCACACTGTGGGGGCTGGTGGGGGTCGTGGCTCCGCTGTTGGTGCCCAAAGGACCAAACCGGGGGTAGGTGGTCGTGCTGCTCTGAATTGTGTACGATTTAAAATGATTATATAACACTGCCTTATCGTTCCAGACACTAAATGTTCAATAGATTTATTCTTTTATTTGTCGGAGTCCATATTAAGGCCTTTTTCGTACCGAGCTGCGCTGTGTGTTTATAACAGCACGAGCGTGCACCTGCTGTGATGGAGGCCTTATACGTCATCTGTCATCCATCCTGCATCCATCAGTAAGGTCAAACGGTCAAATCTATAACAGATACGCGTCTGAGGGCTGTACTAGTGAAACATTTGTGTAAAGTAAGGTCAGCTTTAATTTAGATATCAGAGAAAATACCTAAAATATGAATGTGAGCCATTGAAGTGATGCTCAAGTAGAGCTGGGCAACCTGTCCAGTTTTTATGACGTCATACAGGATCAGAAAATCAGGGATCACCAACGTTGGGGACATTTCTTGTAGATCTGTAAAGTCAGTGTGCTATGCTTTATGGAGAGGTCTGCATGTCCATGGTGTGTAGGGGTAAGGGGATTATCAGAACTAATTAAGTCTAATCATTTTTACGGGTGTCCCGATACAACATTTTCACCTCCAATATGATATCAATATTGCAGCCTTGAGTGCTGGCCGATACTGATATCAATCTGCTACAATATCAGCAAGAATCAAACATACTTTTATTACTTATTTTGTAGAATGTAAAAAAAAAAAGTCTTGATCAGGTGAGATTACTCAAACAGAGAACAGCAGTCAGCAATAGTAGGTATGAGAAAAACTGGCCAATTTGATATTAACCAATGTGTTCAATAAACTTTAACTTTAAACTTAAGAATATACTCCAATTAAATAAAATAAATGAAAAATAAATTAGATGACCCTGAAAAGTAACCTCAAGAAATCCAGTAAAAACAAAAGCATATTGTTTAAAACTGCAAATAACAACTGTGTTTAACTTAAACATTAGCATATTCTACAACTAAATTAAATACATATAAAATAAATTAGAATGGACTGCTTGTGTATTGGATATATTAGATGCAAGCCGATATAATCTGATCTTTTTTTTTTTTGCTGATATCAGACTGATATCTGACTTATCAATATGGGATCGGGACACCCCTAATCATTTTACCCTGTTAATTTTTAGTACAAGCAGGATGATAAAACTGTTAAAAATGCATTATACAGGCCTTCTTACTCCCTCTCAGTCTTAAAGTTTTAGGAGTTTTGTTTAGTGACAGGCTGCACAAGGTGTTGAGTGCAAATTTTAATTTTAACAGGTTTTTGAATTCTGCATCAAAACCAAATTTAATTGATTATATATTTCAGTGGATTACAGCAGGTAGATACAGCTTCTCCTAACAGGCAACACTGAGGATCTTTGGTTTAAATCAATAGCTTATCTTTGAGTCAGGACAAGAATCTTTTGTCTAGTCCAGGGGTTCCCAAACTTTTAAGCCTGCGACCCCTAAAATAACGGTGCCAAAGACTGGCGACCCCCACAATCACCGGAGGTGACAGGAGCATGAGCAAACGTGCGCACTGACACGCAAAAATACGCTTATCCAACCGACAACACAAAAAAGAACAACAACCTGACATGTTTTTGCATTACAATTTACTATAAGATTAAAGCAGAATACGACAGTCAAAATATGCAATTTGTGAGTGAACGTTGTTGCAGCCACGTGCAAACTTTAGTTTGACACAAAACTTTCATTGCCATGTTAGAAGAACAATATCTCAGTCCAAGTTATACCTGTAGCACTGAGTTAACATGTGAACATTGTTGCGGTGCAGACTAACTTTTTAGGATTATGTTTCAGTGGTAATCTCACCTAATGAGATGGATGGGCACTATGTGTGGAGCACAGCAAGTCCATTCTGAGTTTAATTTTCGAGACAGCCACTCAGAGATCATCATCCACGTTTAGACGCGATCTGTGTTTGTTTTTAATATATGTTGTTGTCTTTTCAATGTTCTTAAATAACTGTCAGTAAATAAAGATTTGGAAATCTGATGTGATGATTAATAGATGAAGGCAGTTTTCTTTTTTTCTGCTCCAGTTTCATGTTTTGAAAAATACTTGACAGTGAGAATTGAGCTGAAGTGAATAAGAAAAACATCAAGTGTTTACCTGCTGATATTCCACAAGAGGGCGGCATTTAGCTTCATATTAATTAGTGACATTTGACGTCTACATGTTGTATATTTGTAAGTATTATTAATGGATAAAGATGCACCCTATCTGGAGTAAGACTATAGGATTCTGAATCATCTGGCGACCCCCCCTCGGCGTTCTGCGACCCCCTGGGGGGTCCCGACCCCTACTTTGGGAATCCCTGGTCTAGTCCAATGCCAAGACATAATATTGTTTACACTAGAGCCACTGACAGTATGTACATATTTGCAACAGTATTTGATTTCCAGTAAGTTGAATTTTATTTTAAACATGCATATAAAGAAAAATACCATTCAAAACAAAAATCCATATAAATATGTTTAAACACACATACGCGACAAAATACATACAATATATAATAAAAATGTGTACACATAACAAAAATCAATATCTAGACACAATATGCACATTCTACATAAACATCCACATAAATGTAATATGTACCTATGCACACATACACATATATACTTAGATGTAGATACATTTTACTTAAATATCTTTATAAATGTATTTTTATGTAATTTCCATACACTATATAGTAAGTGCTTATCAAGCTCAACAAAGTAATTTTTATGATGTATTTATTTCTCCCTTCACACTCAGAGAAAACACGCTTCCTAAAACAGCAGCAAAAGTGGAAGTCCTAGATGCCTAGTTTTTGACAATATAAAATATAATTTTATTTAAGAAAAAAACAACAACAGGGTTACAGCCTTTAAGTGAAATCTAAATAATGAGTTTAAAATTCAATTTTTTATTTGTCTAGAAGAGTTTTCTCCATTTTTAAATGTAACTGTTGCTGTGAAGGGCGGCACGGTGGTGCAGCAGGTAGTACACGTTCCTCACATCGATAAGGTCGCTGGTTTAATCCTCAGGTCTGTCGTAGCCTTTCTGTGTGAAATTTGCTTTTTCTCCCTGTGCGTGTGTAGGTTCTCACTGGGCATAGACCAGAAACATGCCCATTAGGTTGATTGTTGAGTCCAGATTGCCCCAGTGTAGAATATGGATGGTTACAGTGATCATAAACACTTTGGGATTGTCCAGCCTAAATCAACTGTGGGTGGAGCGTAAATATAACTGCTTCTTTTTTCTTCGACAGGGTGATCGTCACCAGCCTCATCCTCACAGCCATCTGCTGTTACTTATTGTAAGTACTAACGCTCCTTTTCTCTCTTTCTTTAATTTTGATCTTTTTGCTTGTTGATAGGATTATTTCCCCTCTACCTCAATACTCAGTCGTCTGTAGTAAAGGCAGTTAGACCCTTCAGCATTAATTAATCTCTAGAACTGTGTCGCTTCACAAATGTAAAATTATGTTTCATTATTACAACAATGTAACTCAGGGAGATAGTATTTTATAACTGAGCAGTAAAACATCTGGTAAGTCAGACATACAGTCCTGCGCAGTATTATTGGCACCCCTTCATTGTTTTCTTTGCTGTAACAATATCTTTAGAAATAAATTGAAATGTACCAAATTTATGTCATCAGGATCTTTTAATTGAAGGTCCAAAATACTTTAACAAAAAAAACAAACTATTTTTACAAGTTGCATGTTGTTATTTCAAAGAGGGAACTCAGAAAAAAGCATGTGCAGCAATAATAGCACCCCTCTTCAGTATTTTGTTGCACACCCTTTGGCACTGATGACACCCTCCAAATGTTTCTTGTAGCCATCTATAAGCTTCTTGCACTTCTCAGCTGGTATTTTCTCCCACTCTTCTTTTGCAAATTGTTCAAGCTCTTGAACATTTGCAGGTTTCTTTTCCCCAATGGCAGATTTCAGCCATACCAAAGGTTTTCAATCGGATTGAGTTTAAGACTCATCACCGGCCATTTTAAAAAAGGCAATTTTTTTCCTTGTCAACCATTCCTGTGTGCTTTTGGATGTGCGCTTTTGTTATTTGTCTTGCTGGAGGACCCACGATCTTCGACTCGAACCAAGTGTTCTTACACTGGGTAGGACATTTCGCTCTAAAATCTCTTGATGATTCTCTGATTTCACGATTCCTGTGATACGGCCAAGGTCTCCAGTACCCGATGCAGCAAAGCAGCCCCAAACCATTATGGAACTTCCACCATGCTTAATTGTTGGTAGGGTGTTCTTTTCCTTGTAGGCTTCAAGTGGTTGCAATTAAAACTGCCTGTTCTAAGTATGACTGCATGATCATAGTAGCTAATGAAGTATAATTTAAAAAACTTAATTTGTGAACATTACTTCTGCCAAGTTTGAGTCTGATAAAGTGATGCAGAGCAAAGTCAGAGAGGTTTGTAAAGAAACTGTACTGTCATATTGTGGGCTTAAACTTCATGGGTGCCGATAATGATGACTAGGACTGTAGCTCTTAATCATCAGTATGTGTCTATGAGAAGACAAATGGAGGAGAATGTAAATAAACAGAGGCATGATATGATTCAGAGGATTTGTTTCTGCTTAATGAGATTACGGTCAGGCGTCCAGCCAGGAAGAAACTGTTCGAACCAGAGATAATCACCGGCAGCTTTACTGAAACAACAAGCAAAACAAAAAGGCAGATTCCAACATATTAGAAATTATGCCATTCAGCATACTGAACAATTCAGCAACTTTTAATCACATGAAGATAGACTACAAGTTTGGCCCACTCACCAGTGTTTTCCTGCAAAGTGAGCTGGTGGCACAGCGGGCAGAGCGCATGCAGTTATAAAACAAATACACGATTATTAGACTAGAATATTGAAATGTTCTTGAATAAAAATACTGAAATGAACGATAAATACATTAAAATGGTGTTCTAAGAAATGATGGGGGTGCTCAGAAAATACCCCCATCTCACTTGATACGTTTCTCCTGATGAAATGAACTGCAGGGAAAAGAATAAAGTTTGTTCGACCAATCAGAATTTTGGTCGACTGAGCACGCATCGACCAATCAGTCGACCAGTCGACTAGGACTTTACAGCCCTAAAGTGGAGCAGATCTAACAATGATAAAGAACATTGTAATATAGTTTCTATAACCAAAAAAATAGCTTGTAAAATGAAACATGACACATCCATATATACAAAGAATTATTATTAAGATCTAATTTTCAATCTAATGACAGCACAGTTGTTTCTGTAAAGAAGGAAAAAAATCGTTAGAGTTGTTTTGGAGGCTGTCAAAACTTAAAATAGAGAAAGTTAAGGCTTCTCTGAAAGGGGCAGCTCCTTCCTTTTCACACATTCATCGTGAAATCAGAACCAGAATTTTCCCAAATTTGGATTTTGTGCTCACAGACAGTCAGTTCTAGCAATCAAATACAGTTTTCATAAACACCGTTGTGAGATTTAAAAAAATTACATGTTTAAACACACCTGTGTTTTGAGTGAAAATCAAACTTTGAAACAAATACTTGGGAAGTGTTTTAGAGAAAATCTGTCAATTTTAAAGGAAAGATAAAAACCCTTTAAGCCGGTAACTTGCTGTATTTTCCTGTTTTATGTTTGTTAGTTGACTTTTAAAGTTAGTCCTCACTGTTGCCGCCCCCAACAGGAAAGTAGGAGCCTGAATTTTTACAAACTAAAAATAAATTCAGACAAACTAAGAATACAAATGTTCACTATCAACTATGCAATAGTCACATTGATGTGCTTCTTTACATCAGTCTCATGTTTTGCATCCTGCTCATAGCAGAATATGACATTTGTTGTCACAAGAGAAGTCAGCTGTGCAGACAGGACGATCATGTGACCACTAGAGGGCGCTTCAGACTTTAAAAAAGAGCCTCAATGTGCTCAAAGAACAGCCGGAAATGAAACATCACCCAACTGATGAGAGGTTAGGACTATATTATATTATATTATAATATAGTCCGATATTATAAGGCTACTCCCTCTCCTACCAATAAATTCAAAAACTGCCCAAAAACAATCTAATAAAAAAGTAATATATCATTGATTAAGTAGAGGGACTGTATGAGCAAAAGCCAGAAAAAATCAGGGATAACACAAACTCATTTAAAATGATTGCTAAACTGGATATCCATGTTTGAAATGAGGCGTTTCATATGGAAAGTGCTGTAAGTACAACTTCATAGTTATAAAATGGAGGTTAAAAGCTTTAATAAAGCCAGTCTAACTCTTACGGCTTATAAAAAGTAGACTTATGAGTCCAGGACAACAGCTAACATGTATATGTTATTTGGATTTTTTTTCTCTGTAAACTGCTTCTCTTCTTACCATCCTGTTTTCAGCTGCTTTTCTGACACATCTGGTTTTAGGTTATCTAATTTTACCATATGATTTCTTTACATTTATGATACTAATTTATTTGATTATTTACCTTCCTGTCCCTGTAGTATTTTTATCTGATTCCTCATGATTTTTAAATATGATTTAAAGGAAAAGTTCGGTTCCTGCAGCTTTTACATTGTTTATAGAATGAAGAACAACAATATACTCACCCAGAAGGCTTTCCTGATCCAAACGGTGCTTCGGGAGATACTTAGATCCAAAATCGAGCAGCGGACACCGATATAATGGTAGCCTGTAGGGCATAGATCGCCGCTCCTAAAAACTGCATTAATCGTTCAAAAACTCGTGTTTTTCACCAATATTCCATCATGATTCGCGCCGAATGGTCCGCCATTGCAGCCTGTGTCTCTCCACACAGCGCTGTGTGGCTGAACTAACCTGAGTTTGTTTACGTGCCCTTTGCGCATGCGCAGTGCGGCTCATTGTTTCAGGGGAAGATCGGCAGCTACAAATCAACTTTCTTCTTCCAGTTTTGTGCAAAATGGACGAATGTCTATGGGATGAAGATGTTGTGGAGGAGGACTTTGAATATGATGGACGTCCTTACAGTTTGGAGCCACAGTATACAGATAAAGAGCTCATAGAAATGAGGAAGCGATCGCAACGCTCCAGAGAGTACTGCGCATGCGCAAAGACCATGTAAACAAACTCGTCAGTTCAGAGGTTAGTTCAGCCACACAGGGCTGTGTGGAGAGACACAGGCTGCAATGGCGGTCCATTCGGAGCGAATCATGTTGGAATATTGGTGAAAAACATGAGTTTTTGGACGATTAATGCAGTTTTTAGGAGCGGCGATCTATGCCCTACGGGCTACCATTATATCGGTGTCCGCTGCTCGATTTTGGATCTAAATATCTCCCGAAGCACTGTTTGCATCAGGAAAGCCTTCTGGGTGAGTATATTGTTGTTCTTCATTCTATAAACAATGTAAAAGCTGCAGGAACCAAACTTTTCCTTTAAGTTTTGGCTGGTGTGCTTCCTCACTTTTAGTTAACGATAGTGTTTCCTCAGTGTTTCCTCAGTCTTTTTATGCATTTTTCTGTTTAGAATTTCCTTTTTATGTCTTTGTGCAATTGATTAATTTAGTGTGTGTGTTGTATGTAGATTGTGAGCGTGGATGGGTTCTTTTTTTCATTTATACTAAATTTTCTAAATTTTATGTAATTTATTGTTATTTTATTTTATTTCTTATGTGGAGCACTTTGTGCTACAAATTTTTATGTGAGAAGTGCTATACAAATAAAGTTTGATTGATTGATTGATATGTAATGCACCAAATAAACAGTGTAAAATAATGACTTGATCTAGGAAGAAGAATACATTCATTTAGGGGTGGGCGATATGGCAAAAATATCATATCACGATATTTTAAAAATAAAATCATGATCACGATTTTATCGCGATTCTTTTTTACTTTGATTTTTCTAGACTAATTTGCATGTTTGACCATTTTTTCCCATGTTTAACATCTAAAAAGTGTAAACACCCTCAAAGAAAAAAAAAGACAATTAAAGCCAAAGAAACTTTCTGAACAGGTTTCAATTTAAATAGTGCAGTTTTTATAAAGATGTGCAATAAATGTAAACATAAAAGGTAATGAACAACAATATCAACATTATCTCTTAAAGTGCAACAATTTAGAAAATGTTATCTAACTGCAATGTCGATAACTTGAGTGAATAATACAGCTGCTTTAGAACAGATTTTTGTTCAGACATCTTCAAGCTTTTATCTCCTTTTTTCTTCCTGCCATGGCTTCACGCTACATAACCAAACAGGAGATCCCACCATGCACTGCACTTAATGTGCTACGATTGGTTAGTCGGGTGCATGTCAAAGTCTCTGCGCCCACACAGACGATCTGATGATCTTTCTGCTTTATGAGATCATCCCCACCTTATAATACTTAACGATTTAATATCGTCATATCGCACACCCCTACATTCATTTGTATTGTATCGTTTTTGTAGCATGCCATTTGCAGTTGAAGTGTAGTATTTAAAAAGAAGCATAATTTTGATCTCTGAAAATATGCAACCTATGCATTTTTTTAAATACAGGGTTCTTAAATTATTCGTGATATCTCGATTATTTTTGAGAAACATTTTTAAATGCACAAAATACATATTAAATTTGAGTAAAGCATATCTAAGCTAGTTTAGCTCACAAAGGAACAAATATTTATCACAAACAGGCAGTAATTGGTTATTTTTTTTTATCCTGATTAGTTATTATTAAACAGAATTAGGGGAGCACAGCGGGTTAGTGCATGTGCCTCACAGCAAGACGATTGATGGTTGAACTCTCTGTGTCTGCGTGGGTTTCCTCTGAGCTCTAGGGTTTCCTGCCACAGACCGAAAAAGTGCTCGTTGGGTTAACTGATGACTCAAAATTAGCTGTGAATGTTGGTGTGAATGGTAGCCTCACTCAGGGTGTACCCTGCCTCTCACTAGATTCATCTTCAGCCTCGGGCTGAACCATTTGAGAAAATAACCTATCTGCGATATTTTTCCTCAATATTTCAATTTACTCTGCAATTGTTTTAATGTTCCTCATCTTATGTATTCTTAAACAAACATAAGCAGTAGATCGTTTTATAGTAAAACCAATATGACATTAAATCAATCTAAGGATAAAAGATTTGAGAAAAAGTGGAGAAGTGAAGAACAGAAGTAAAATAGGTGTGAAATTGCAAAAGCTGGGTAAAAAAAATGGTAAAAAAGCGGAAAAAAGTTAATAGGTGTACAATAGGTATGAAATGCAAAAAAAAAAAAAAGGCAAAAAAATTCAAAAGTGACTAAGGAAAATGGATTATAGCAGCAAAATTGGGATTAAATTTCTAAAACCATGTAAAAATTCCAAACATGGTCTGACAGTGGTCAAAAAAAAAGATGAATGGGAGCAAGATAGGCATAAAGTTGTAAAAACTGGGTTAAAAAAAGTTAAAATAGGCATGAAATTGCAAGAAACGACATCACAATGCCAAAATGTTCAACACATTTTGGGTTAAAAATATTGCACTG
This sequence comes from Scarus forsteni, assembly GCA_036419115.1. Classification (NCBI taxonomy): domain Eukaryota; kingdom Metazoa; phylum Chordata; class Actinopteri; order Labriformes; family Labridae; genus Scarus; species Scarus forsteni. The sequence goes on along the minus strand of JAZDUH010000216.1, from coordinate 2,486,758 downwards.
TCTTCGATTTGAAAATTGCATCAAGCCAAATTGCGATTTAATCTAATTTGCAATTAGTAGTTCAGCCCTACTTCAGCCTCATTCACACTGGCTATTTGAGCTGTAACATTTCTGCCCCATGACGTTTTCTTCCTCTGTGAATGCTACAGAGAGGGGACACAGTTAACCCCCATCTTAAGAGGTAGCATCAAGGCAATAATAGTAATAATGATAATAATAATAACTTTATTTGTATAGCACTTTTAAAAACAGAGTTTTACGGGGTGCTGGTTTGGCGGAGTGGTTAGCAACCAGGCACCCCATGTACTCGCTTCTGTTGGTCCAGGTTCGAATCCTGCCTGTGACCAGTTTGCAGAGTGTCCTCCCCTACTCTCTCACCCCTTTCACAAGCCTACCCACTGTCTCTGTCCTATCAATAAAGGCACAAAATGCCCAAAAAATACATTTAAAAAAAAAACAGAGTTTTACAAAGTGCTTTAACAAACAGTAGGGGCGAATATTAGCAAGAACCTCACAATACGATATGTATCACGATACTTGGGTCACAATTTGATCATATCACAATTTATCACCATATCACAATATTATGATATATTGCAATATTCTATGTATCATTTAAAAAAAATGGTGTATTTGTAAATCACACAATAGTACTCAAAACTCAAAGTACAAATCAAGTCGAAACATTTTGATAGAAAACAACTTTTCCATTTTTTTTAATATGTCGAATGCAGTGTTACATACATACAAAAACATAAAGTCAGTAAGAAAAATTTAAAATGGGAGGTGTGTATGTAAATAGGACGACATTAGTAATGACAATAAAATAATGAAATGATAAAATAGAAATGATAGAATTAAACAACTGACATGAGCAGGAGATAGAACAATAATAATAAGGACTAAAACGCTTATCTATAAAAGGATTAAAAGTCACAAAAGTGAAATGTAAATAAGATAAAATCTGAATTACGAGTAAGTGATCGCATTAATACAAAACATAACGTAGAAAATGTAAATAAAAGAAGAGGGACTTGAAAGAAATAGGAGGTAAGGGCTGAACTATTAATTGCAAATTAGATTAAATCGCAATATGGCTTTGTTGCACTTCTCAAATCGCAGACAGTGCAATATTTTTAACCCAAAATGTGTTGAACATTTTGGCATTGTGATGTAGCTTCTTGCAATTTCATGCCTATTTTAAACCTTTTTTAACCCAGTTTTTACAACTTTTTGCCTATTTTGCTCCCATTCATCTTTTTTTTTGGCCACTGTCAGACCATGTTTGGAATTTTTACATGGTTTTTGAAATTTAATCCCAATTTTGCTGCTGTAATCAATTTTCCTTGGTCACTTTTGAAATTTTTTCGCCTTTTTTTTTTTTTTTTTACAATTTCACACCGATTTAGCTTCTGTTCTTCACTTCTCCACTTTTTCTCAAATCCTTTATCCTTAGATTGATTTAATGTCATATTGGTTAGACTATAAAACAATCTACTGCTTATGTTTCTTTAAGAATACATAAGATGAGGAACTTTAAATGATCGCAGAGTAAATCGCAATTGCAATATGGGGGAAAAATATCACAATTAGATTATTTTCTCAAATGGTTCAGCCCTAGTTTGCGTCACGCTTTCTTGTGCTCCTCCAAAGCTCAATCATACAGTTAACTGATACAAATATATGCCTGGGCAAAAAAATCGAAAAGATTTAAAAATCGAGTTGGCAAGTCAAATCGATTTTCCTGAAACTTGAGTTTAATACTTTTTTTTTAAAAATTCAACCCGTTCATTTTACATTTGCAAGGACCCGAGGCTTTCCGTCGTGCACTTCCTGCAGTATGTCACTCTCCTCCCCCCCGAGACGTCACGCGCATAAACAACATAGACAACATGGCGGTGGTGGCCGTAACAGGCGAGGAGAAAGAGGGGCTTCTGCCCGAGAAAGGTCTTTCAGCGTCCGTAATTTGGAATTGGTTTGGTTTTGCAGCGTCTGACAAACACCAAAGAACACCTTGCTGCAAATTATGTCTGAAGGCGGTTGTCGTTGGGGGTAGTAGCACTTTGTGTCAATTTCTTTGTTGATTTTTTTGACCTGGAAGCACTTTAAATTTATATATATATATTTTTTAACTTTTTATTTGGTAGTTTTAAGAGTGTACACAGGATAAACCTAAATTGTGTTATGTTATGTTTAAATTTATGTTTTAAGTATAAGTATATGTATAGTTTGGAAATAAATTTACAGTGAGTAGTTATTTCATTTTAAATGGGGAGGGGGCATCAAATCGAATTGTGAATTGTGAATCAAGGTTTTTTTTTTAAATCGAAGATTTTTCTGGGTGGGGAAATCGCCCAGCTCTACACAGATATTACGTTCTTGTGGACTTAATGTGGACCAGGAACACTTTATCAGTGGAACAGCATCGGCAAAGTAATTCTGTTTCTCTCTCTGAGCCGGACAGAGAAACAAATGCAAGTCATCACAAATGAGTACTGTAATGCTGTCCTGTCTGATCTGTTTAAAAGTAAAACAAATCAGCTTCAGTTAATACAAAAAGCTGCTGCCTGAGTGCTGACAAAGACCAGAGGGAGAGCACATATTACACCTACTTTGAAGTCTTTTTGCTGCTTTCCTGTTGGATTTTGAACTTCTTTTATTGTTTTATAAAGCTCTACATGGCGTAGCACCAGGCTGCCTCTCAGAGATGGTCTCGTGCTGCGTTCCATTAACCTCTGAACTGGGAAGAGGGGAGTGGGAGTGACGTCATCTCCGAGTTATCAGCATTCAAGTTACAAAGTCGGAAAAAAACATGCTGATCTACCAGGCTATTGTTAGCCATTGTTAGCACGCCCTGCGTTGTTGTTCAGAAATACCACATGAAGAATGTAAATAACACTATGGCAGCATTTCCGTAAATATAAATCGAACAATATTGTGTATACAGCTCATTTGGTGCGACACACACTCGTCAGAAGTGCTAATAAATTGATTATTACAAGTGCTTGGTAACTGTTTACACTGGGGGCAGCCATCTTTGAATGGGATCTAGGGGGTGGTTGGAAATTTCAACCTCGTGGGGGCGTTCCAGATGCAGTTTCCTACTTGGAACTCGGATATTCCGAATTTTGACGTTAGTTTCTTGACAAGGAGGGCAAGGGTTATGGCTGAATGTTTAGCTAGCTGGCCAGTCCCATCACCAGTGGATGGTTTGATGTTTTGGGCTCAGTTATAAAAGACTGCTAATTACTTTTTGTCTTTGGTTTGGACTTTAAATTGACTACCATCTTCTCAAGTCTTAAAAGAAATAAAGTCCAAGGCTTGTCCTGGGAGGCATAAAAATGGAGAACCACTTTTCTATGAGCAAAACTAGAAACTAGAAGTCATGTGCTACTTTTCTTTCACTCCTCAGAGGCCAATACGTTTTAATGAATGACCCTGGCTTAAATGATAGTTTCCAGCATGTCTAGCCAACACATCAAGCACTTCAGTTTTATTAATTCCATCGGACCCTGGTGGAAAAGTTTGCTTGGATTCAGCCATCAGTGAATTTAAAACTAGATATTTGAGAGAAGAGATATTTCTGTGTTTTCTAGGAAGTGAATCCACCTGAAACTAAAATCAAAACATCTTTTATGTTACATAAATGGAGGGAAACATTTCTTTTTGGCTCAGTTTGTCATATGACAGCCTTGTGGTCGTATGCAGGGCTAGCATTCAGCCCGTTAGCTTCCACAAATGAACACAAAGCATCCGAATGTAAACAAGCATCCATTCTCAAACTTGGCATCAATCAGTGTTATATTTCAGATTTCATCACATTAAAAGACCCTCTAATGTCATATCAAGCACCATAATCATGTTAAGCTAGCATAGCCATTGCTGCCAGCTATTAGCTTAAATTAAATTTCTGAAAATTAGCCAAACACAAGGATGTAATAGAGAAACTGGAAATAGTACCACTTACCTCTAATGCAGGGGTGGGCAACTTTGATTACCAAGAGGGCCGCATCAATCATTTTCAGTGCCTGAGGGCTGCAGTGTTACAGACTGTTGGGCTGTATCAATGAGAAAATAAAATGTAAATAACCAAAAAAGGATTTCACCAACGTTTAATATGTTTTTTTTTTTTTTTAAATGTATGTTTTTTGGCATTTTGTGCCTTTCTTGACAGGAGAGAGACAGTGGATAGGCTTGTGAAAGGGGGAGAGAGAGTAGGGGAAGACACTCTGCAAGCTGGTCTCAGGCGGGTTTCGAACCTGGACTGGCAGAAGCAAGTACATGGGGTGCCTGTTTGCTAACCACTTCGCCAAACCAGCACCCCAAGTTTAATATGTTTTAACTCATTTTCGAAACAATTAAAAATTCTCAATTTAATGAGCATGATGCACAACTAAAGCCAATTAAAGCTTCTTTTTAATGCAGTAAAAAGGCAATAAAACAACAGACATATTACCTTTATCAATGTTTTAAATACAGTTTTTGCTAATACTACATATAATACTTTAATGCCTCATAAAAGATTTTTAAAGATACATTCATAGCCACAGTTAGTTCTTTAGTTACTTGTAAAAAGCAAAGCATGCACCAGCAATCTAGAGTTATCAGAAATATTTTATCACCCATCTGTATTTGTGCATTATGTAGTACTGATAACTCAAAATGAATCATATTTAGCAGTTGAAGGTGGAGGTGAAGGGCCGCATGTGCCCCCCTGGCCGCCAGTTGCCCACCCTCTGCCCACCCAGTTGTACCATCCTCTCAGGTTTAATCCAGACAAACAAACTTTTTTTAACTCCACCTAAAGGGTTAAAACTGAGATCATTACAGTAAAAATAGAGTACGGCTGAAAGATTTATTGTTTTTCATATCGAAATCACAATTTCAGATAATGCAATAATGTGATCGCTAGGCCTGTCACGATAACAAATTTTGCTGGACCATAATTGTCTAAAAAATTATTGACGATAAACGACATCATTGTCAATATATATATTTCTTTCATTTTTTCATTAATGTAATTATAATATGTGAGAACCCCATATCAAAAGCAAGAAACTTTAATTTCTAAAGAGTATTTAACTGTTTTTGGAAGGACAAGAGCTTTTTAAAAAAATAAATTAAACAAACAATATAATAAATTTAACAAACATAAAGAGAAAAAAAACAATGAAAATGAAATGGACTCTCTTTTAGGAAAAATTGCAATAATTAAAAATAATTATACTAATCAAAAACAATAAAAAATAGACACTGTCTCTTTAAAGAAACAAACGAAACTCCAATAAAAACACACACAAAAATAAAAACAATAAATAAAAGGGCATTTATACAGTTCAGGAATTGTTTGTGACATGAATTTTCTCCCAGTCAGTTCGTACTGTCTGTCAAACGTTTGTTACATTGCTGGCTTTTCAACCGTATTAAAGGGCTGCATTTGTTTTGCATTGTAGTAGACGACACTGTCTGTAAGCGCGCACCATTTTGTGCTTTTATTTATATTTACTTTGCAGACCGAACGCCTCACTAAATGCTGACTGTCAGGACGAAGGCTCCGCTGCAAAATCTTCATTTAAAGTTTTCTCCTACGAGGAGGTACAGCAGTAAACCTTTACATAATTACACAAAGCAGGCCTGCCCACTCCAATAGCAGGGCCACTAAAGATATTATGTCATTACATAATATCAGTGCATTTGTCTCAGATCTGTACCATTAGACTTTATTTATGGGTCAGTCTTTAATCTGCACTCAAGCCGACTTAAAAAAGTCCTCTGTGACTCTTCCCATGGTTATAAACACCAGCATCACTGTCCTAAAACTTTGATAAGCCCCGAACATTCAATCTGTTTACTTATAAAAATGCAAATATTTAGGTTAAGTTAAAATAATAATGGTCTAATTTAGGTCTCTTTTGTTCCTGTTCAGACTAAAAATACTGAAGCATGATTTATGGTCCATGTCAGTAGCCTTTAGTTATACAGTAGGAGATTTACTAGCATTTAAGTTTTATTAATTTTGTATATTATAACACTGATTATTTTAACATATGCAAAAAATTATATGAAGTAACATTAAATGTGCTTAGAACATATATATTGCAGAGAAGCTTACTGTATGAAATGGATGTTTATGAAAAAAGATATGTACAATTAAATAAGTGTGATTTTACTGTTTATAATATATTTTATTATCAGTATGTTTGTTTGTTCTTTTGGAGGTTTCTTTGGATGGGGTTATGCTTGCAGAGATTATTTTTTAAAGAAGATTGACTATAGTTTGTAACTTGGGGCTATTATCCATGGATTTATATTGTTTCCATGAATAATGACAGCTGGTATTGAATTATGATTTGATTGAGTTTTAGATGTGATTGGTAAGGAGCAGCAGGAGTAGATAAGCTGTTTGCTTTTCTGTCTTTTCACAAACTGGTTGTTGTGTGGACATACATGTGTTTGTACTCACATATAAGTATATTTGATTGACTTGTACAGTTCTTTGGTGTGCATATGGATTATTTTGCTTTTTTTGTGTTTTTTCTTAAGTTTGAGATGAAGAAAAGAAAGAAAACTTATAAAACATTTTAATATTAATATTTATTTCTCCTCCATAATTGTTTACACTGCGGCCTGAATCCATTTAACCATCTTCATGGCATGACTTCTCCATGTGTGTGAATTCACAGCAGTGATTAACAGGTGATTAAGTCAACGTATCTGCATCCAGGTCAGCCTGAAGGTTGGACTCATTAGCTGCTTTGCAGGGAAACAGGTCATGCTAATTATTAAAAGTTATGTTTCTATAAGTTCATTTAGATCCTTTACTTACAACTACTGTGAAAGTTGTTTAAAGGTGGATTTGGGACCTTGATTTTTCCGTCACTGTGCTTTCTCTTGTTCATAACACTACTTATTGATCAGCACAATGTTGCCATCATTCATGTTAATGTTATTAAAAAGAAAATATATATGCTTGGTGGATTATGCGAAGAACCACTGCATAATCTTTTTGAAAAGTTTGGTCTGAATAAGGAATTTTACCATTTGTCTGTTCATTTTATCAACTAGATAACTTAGTTGTGAAACCATTTATATCTGTGTCATTTGTATGTTATGTTTGCATTATGTAGTCGTCTGTTTATATATAAATACGTGTGTGTGTGTGTGTGTGTGTGTTTATTTGCTGTGACTTACCGATCCATTGCTGAAGTCTGGCACCTCAAACTGCTGATTTAGATAAGATTCTTTATTAAGTGCAGGAAAAAGTAACATGTTCCTTAAACAGTGATCTATCTTAATGTCAGACAGGAAAACAAATATTGATTTAATGGAAGACTTACACCAAAAGGGGAAATTAGAAAGACACTTGTAGCTGCGTGGGTATCAGCTAAAATTAATTATCAGCCCTGATTTCAGTCACTGCAACACTAGACTTTACAAGTCTTATTTTGATGAATAAATATCATTTATTTGTATACATAACAATTCTGTCATCAGTTCTGTTCCATTTGTTCTCCTTGCCTTGTAAATCAAGAACATTATGGTCTGATCAGAGGCAGTCAGCACCAAGGACAAAAAAGATGTCAACAAATGTGAACAAGATGCCCAACACGAGAAACTCAGACAAGCATTTGCTGTTGCAGCAAAGCATTTAATACCAGCAGTGCCATGTGTTTGGCAGTGTTAGCCAAGCCTGGTGTTGCAAGGCGACTTTTATTTGTACAGAAAATCCACAGGAATCCAAAAGAGAATTGATAAAAATGTTGCATTGATAGAATTTATGATGGGTAGATTAATTTGTGCTTTCTTTACAGAACATCATGAGATATGAGATATGAGCCATGAAGTGAATTTATATCAAGATTTGATTTTCGGTCACAGCCCAAGTGTCTATTGAAGTCGGTTCTTAACCTTAGAAATACTGATGATGTTTCTTTTTTCTCTTTCTTTATTTAGTTGGTTAATAGCCATCCTGGCCCAAACCAACCCTCTGTTCGGCCCTCAGCTGAAGAACGAAACTATATGGTACCTGCGCTACTTCTGGGAGTAAACAAGGTGAGTTTATCACAGAGAGCTCAAAGGGTCTGTGAGTCAGTTAGAGCATCAACATGCCACCCTGCCTCTGTCAGCCCACCACTGCTGTTTGTTTCTGTTCATGGAAGCAAACAAACAAAAATGCCAACTAAATTATAGAAATAAATTTTATTTGAAACATGTATGCAAAGAAATAAGAATGGAGAAATAACATTCACATATGAAGAAAATAAGAAATACATTTTTTATACATGTTCAAAAAGAAGTAGGTAGGTAGTAATAAGATAATACTTTTTGCGTTTCTCATGGGTTGTATAAAAATATACTTTTCTTTAACATCTATGAATATATATTTTACATATGTACACTACAAGACAATAATGTATATAGATGTAAACACATTCCTTTCTTCCGTTTACACATTCAAAATAAAATAATCCGCTGCTCTACCTACTGAGCGGGTAAATGAAATAACAGTAGTTTCTGACAAGAAAATATGAACTGAATGCAGGTTTTCTGCTTGGTTTGCACAAGCTGCATGCTAAGTGTTCAGACCTTTGCCTTCTTGACACGTTTATAAAGACAGGCACCGTGTCAGGGTTGATGGGCAAAACTGTAGCTCAGCAAGATCTTATGGAGCCCATCGTTTTCCTTAAATCAGGTTTAATTTCAATGACTGCTACAGTATTGCTAATTATAAAGAAAGCTTTTAGTTTCATAAGTACAGTACCCCTGGTTAGTGGTGTGCGATATGACGATATTAAATCATTAAGGATTATAACGTGGGGATGATCTCATAAAGCAGATCGTCAGATCGTCAGATCGTCTGTGTGGGCGCAGAGACTTTGACCGAATAACCAATCATGGCACATTATGGGCAGTGCATGGTGGGATCTCCTGGTTGGTGATGTAGTGTGAAGCCATGGTGGAAAGAGAAAAGGAGATAAAAGCTTGAAGATGTCTGTACAAAAATCTGTTCTAAAGCAGCTGTATTATTCACTCAGATTATAGACATTGCAGTTAGATAACATTTGTTCTAAATTGTTGCATTTTAAGAGATAATCAGTTACTTAAGTTTGCATTTATATTTGGCCCTTTTCAATAAGCTATTTGGTGTGTTTAGTTTTTATGTTACAAAAATGCACTTTATTGTTGTTCATTACCTTTTATTACATTTATTGCACATTTTTTTTTAAAACTGCACTATATAAATTAAAACCTGTTCAGAAAGTTTCTTTGACTTAAATTTTCCTTTTTTTTCTTTTAGGGTTTTACATGTTTTATATGTTTTATATGTTATATATACATATGTACATAGGGGGAAAATGGTCAAAACATGCAAATTAGTCTAGAAAAATCAATGTAAAAAAGAATGGTGATAAAATCATGATCGTGATTTTATTTTTAAAAAAACGTGATATGATATTTTTGCCATATCGCCCACACCTACCCCTGATCCAGCTATATTCTCAGTCTGTTTGAGATGCTGTTCAGCATCTTTGGAAGCTGTCTATGATCCATGCTTTGCTTTTGCAATGTTCTTGAACTGCTAATGCAACTGCAGTAGTATCAATCAATAAAAAAATCAATTTTTATTTCTGTAACACCAGTTCATAACAAGTGTTATCTCAAGGCACTTACAATAGAGCACACCGAAGCTGAACACTTCATTTTCTAGATAAACATATATATATATATATACATATAGTACATACAGTATAGAGATGTATCTATCCGGACAGAGATGACAGGACTAAAATCACATTTGTCTCTGTTTGGATGTCACACTGGTGGGTCTATCTGTAAGGGGAATGATTTGTTTTAAGTAGTTACTTGTGCTGTAAACGAAAGGGCAGAAAAATAAGGACTTTTTGTCCTGTGCATTAAAGTGATCACGCAGAGGAGACATGTACAAAACTATACTGTATGTTACACCAGTAAAAGCAGGACATGTGCTCTTTAATTTTTTGTTTTGGCGATAAAAGCGATATAATTCTGACAAGTCCTTCACAATGAAAGAACCCAAACAGTATGTCAGGAAATGTGAGGGCTTCAGCAGTAACAACCGAACATTTCTTAATTTACTGAAATAAAGTGGTTGGTAAATCACGTACAGGGCTGGTAGGTGTTTGAATCCACCCGTCAAAGAGGCAGGCAGGCGGAGATCATTTCTAACCCTGGTTGCAACTACAAGTATAATTTAGCTGCAATAGCTGGTTTCAGCCTGTAGAGAGCAGCACTATGCATATTTCTAAGATCATATGGATTTTTTAAGATTATTTCTGGGGTATTTTTGTGCCTTTTTGACAGGATAGAGAGACAGTGGAAAGGCTTATGAAGGGGGAGAGAGAGAGTAAGGGGGTGGACACTTTTCAAACCGGCTGCAGGCTGAAGCATGTATGTGGGTCATGCCTTGTTGCTTACCACTCTGCCAAACAAGCACCCTAAAATGTACAGTTTTGATCAACTGATTGGGTACAAATGTTCAGTTTTGGATCATTACAGATTTTTAAACTTCACAATCTGTCTTGCTTTAGCATGTGCTGTGTTTCATTACAGAGTGTGAACGGCTCTTAAACATTTCAGATACTGTACATTATGTTTTGGTCTATAATCGTTGTTTGTGGTTCAACCTGGAAACAATCTTTCATCCAAACATCAGACTTGGCATCATTCCGTTCACTCAGCTTCAACTCTTTCAGTACAAATGACATTATCTAACCTTTACCTTGTTTAAAATAACATTCATTTACTTTATAGACTCAGTGTAATCTGCAGGCTGACTGAACTGTACTCCCAATAACAAATCCACATATTACTTTTTCTTGGAAGCGCTCTTTTAAGTCTCCTAAATGTATGCTAATTGGCCATTTATGCTAATATATTCATCCTTAACCAGATAAAGCTCATTTGCCTACATATCACACACAGCAGACAGCTCAGTGTAATGGAATTTAATCACACTAATGCACACTTAAATTAAGATAAATGAGGATACATACATTAGGCTGCATCAATTAAACTCTCCAGCCTAATGTCTGTGCAAACCTTCTGGCTCATTTCACTCTGGATGAATTCAAGGATAGATGTGTCAACACATCAGTGCTTATTGCTGTTTAATGCGTTTTGTTGTTGTTTCTTCATCAATAAAAATGAACAAGAATCATCTGAAGAACACTGAAACAATCACTCTTTGGTGTATTTACTGTTTGCTACCAGCAGCTTGTAATTATTTTGGCTATGAAACATATTTGAGTGTTCGCAAATGAAGAACCCTCTTCGTTTGTTAATCCCCAATCACAGTGGAAAATATCGCCACTCTTAAAAGCCTGACTTAAAGGAGGTGAATCCATGATTGCACATTTGCCAGATCTATAGAAAAACAAGTCAACTAAAAGAGACACTAAGTTTTAAAATGTATTTACTCCCTCCTAGTTTCACCTTTTGATTGCCTGGAGCAGAAATGCACATGGAGTAGGAGGAGGAAAAGTGGGGTTGAAGGAGAAACGGAGCAACACCTTTTTCACTGGTTAAACTTTCCAGTAGTCTTGTTTTACGTGAGTTATCGACCATTTCAGGCAGTGATCAGAGCAACTTTTAGCCAACATGATATATAAATGAAACAAAAACTTGTCACATTGAATTTGCTGAGACTCGCAGCAGCATGCACTTAGAGCTAAAAAATAAAACACAATTAAGAACACACTTTGACCATAATGGATTGTATTTCTGGCCCCCCATTTATGGCATTAATGCACATTATTTCTTAAGGATGGGAAAAAAAGTTTATATTTCCATTATTGTCTTCCTCCCACCTATGATGTGATTAGTGATTGGGGTGTCCCAATCCGATATTGATATCGGTCCAATATCAGCAAAGAAACAAATAGCGAATTATATCGGCCTGCATCTAAAATATCCAATACAAGCACTCCAATACGAGTCGTCCATTCTAATTTATTTCTTTATTATTTAATTCAATTGTAGAATATGCTTATGTTTAAGTTAAACACATAGTTTTTTTGCAATTTATATATATATATATATATATATATATATATATATATATATATATATATATATATATATATGTTTGCTTTTACTGTATTTCTTGAGGTTAATTTTGGGGGTCTTCTAATTTATTTTTTATTTATTTTATTTAATTGTACTATATTCTTAGGTTTAAAATTTATTGAACCCATTGGTTTAAAACAAATGGGTCACTTTTTCTCATACCTACTCTTGCTGACTACTGTTCCCTGTTTCACTAATCTCACTTGATCAAGCCTTTTCTTATGTCCATACTTCAAAATAAGTTTATAGAAAGTATATGATTTCTGCTGATATCGTATTGGATCAATATCATTATCAGCCAGTACTCAAGGCTGCACTATCGATATTGTATCGGAGGTTAAAAAAAGTTGTATCGGGACTCCCCTACTAGCGATATGCTGGCACCAAATATCCATATTTTGATTAATAAATATGGTGCTGTAAACATGCTCTGTGTCTCTGTTGGTTTATTCCCTGAGGCGTTTCTCGCTACCGATGGCTCCTCAAGGGGGCGCTTCACACTTGAATGAGTTAAACTAGAACTGAAATTACGAGTTGTAAGAGTTAAAGAGCGGAAATGTCAAACATCATCCTGTGTAGATAAGTACACTGAAGGATGCCATTGCCACGTATAAATCCAAAGTCAGCTTCAACAATATTAAAGAGGCAGATAAAATCGATTATTGTGACATATCGCCACATAATTTTTTGCAATATATTGATTATTGCAGAAATGCTGCATTGTGAGTATTGTTGTTGTGGACTATGTATTGTGTGAAGTACCCTGTGATTCCCTTTTCTAGTGTTTCTGACCTCAGCATCTGATTTTAAGCACAAGCATGAGATAGAGACAGTAGAAAAACAGAAGGACCTCAAGATACACCTTGTGAGCATTTGCCTTAAGTGGGGTCCACACATAAGGAGTTTCTAAATCTGAAGAGATGTTTTGATCTGTTAGAGACCCCACACGTGAAGATAAAACGTCAGGCATTGAACAGTTTTGGTCGTTCTGCGTGTGGTGAGCTCTGATAATCTCAACACAGCTCACCACACGCATAATAATTCTGTCCCAACACTGATCTATAATCTAGTCCTCAAAGACAGAAATCTTATGTGATCGAACATAATCTAGCAAAAACAAAGAAGGAGAAACATAGAGCGCACAACGTAGAAGAGTACAGACGAGAAGAAGGAAAGATGTTGTTCTTGGGACTATTTTTGACAGAAAAATCCCAAATTAAAGGTGCAGTGTGTAGAATTTGGCATTTTAGTGACATCTAGCATCCAGATTCTAGAATTAGCCTAAATGTAACCAAAACGTCACGTCGCTGAGCAACGGAACACTGTGAAGGCCAAAAGGGATTGTGAACACGGCACACAGTTTATGTTATGTGTGTGTTTATACACACAGTTTGAATTCCTAGAACAGAGTAACAACTTTCAATGCATCCACTGCCATCCTCTCCTCTTCTTCACCTGCATTCCAGGTAGATTTCAGAACCGGCGGACAGATTCGCGTTTCGTTCTTTTTGTCCCTAAAAACCACCCGTAGACAATGCGGCGGATCAATATGTCGGCCTACATGAAAGCGGCCTGCGGTGATGTAATTTTTTGTAAAAAGATTTTTTGAACTAAATAAAAATAAAACATTTTATGGAGTTGATTGTACTCTTATTTTGACGAACTTCACATACAAATAGAAACATAGATCTCCTATATTCACCGTTTCTGTTTGGCGAAATGCAGTGGATATATAAAATGCCACATTCTACACACTGCACCTTTAAATCACTGTGGAAAAAATCCTGGAGGCAGCGTGAAAACATGAGCTCGTCCTCCAGTTCTGAGGTCTGAGCTTGTTTTTATTTATGGCTGCTTCCTCGTTTCTCAGTCAGCTTGCCTCCATGACTCTGGAGTTGTCGGCTTTACCAACACACATAAAGATTGTTGGTCATATTATTGAACAAGTTTAATATTTAGGATTTCAACCTGACCCATTTTGGAGCCAATTATCATGACAGATTCCCTCGTAACACACCGCAGACCACTGAATAATCTTACAGGATATAAAACAGAAGATAATCTGGCGTTTGCTGTCCTTAGTCGACCAAAAACAGCCCGATAGTCTTTATGTGTACCCTGTTTTGTGTCATTTCATGCCTCTGACAGGAACTGTGTAATCTGCAGCCTGGACGTGCATACAGAAGACACAAAGACTCTTTGTGCTACATAATACCAGTCAGTCTTTCATTGAAGATTAGTTATAATAACAAAAACATCTTTGGTTCCAGTATAACATCACAGAAGTAGCAGCATGACGAGAACATGTGATGGGTAGTTTGTTTGCTTGAGATTACAACAGACCATGTGTTTCTTAAAAGAAGACTTCAAGTTTTGTGTTTTTCTCAGGATTATGTCCCATTGTTTTACTTCCAGATTGCTTGTTGTATCTACTAGGGCTGGGACGATGCGCTTAAACTCACGATACGCTGCATCTCGATATGCCCAGGTCACAATACGATACATCGCGATACAATATCAAAAAAGTAAAAAAGAAAAAAATATTACTGTGTAATTACAACTTATTTTATTTTGTTTGAGTTGCTCACAGGAAACCACAAGGTCTTACGGGCCTAACACAAAAGATAAAACTCTCTCTAACCCTAGAGAGGTCAGAGAGAGTGTATGCTAACGAGCAGTAGGCTCGTTTTCGCCGGGGTTGTCTTCACATTTTTGTGGTGACGCTGAAGGTGGTGGGTCATGTTTGTTGTGTTGGAGGCGGTGTATGGAATGACAGCATAGCAAAGTTAACACACAGTCTGAGTCTTGTCAGTTGCTCTATTGTCGTCTTTGTCTTTTTTAATGATAAAGCCAAAATACTGCCAGACAGATGACTTGTATCCAGGCGGAGCGTCCTCAGTTTCGACCTCATCCATCATTTGGCTTTTTGGAGGCAGGGGAGTTGATGCTAATGTTTGTTGTCGTCACTTCTGGTCACATGCGTTGTTACTGGACGTGACATCTTTATTTCGCTATCCATTTTTTTCACACTCGATGTATTTCGTCACATTCTGTATCGTGATATTTCGTCAAACGATATTTCATCCCATCCCTAGTATCTACTCATAGGTTAAGACAGAATGGCCAATGCTCAGTGACACAAAGGCAGTGTTGACTCTGATATAGGACTTAAAAGTTCCTAAAACCTGACGAGACAGTGCAAAATCATCAGGCGCTGGAGAAGAGTCAGAAGCAGGGTACACACATAAAGATTATTGGGCAGAGCTGTTTTTATCCCGACTTTCCCCTTCCTGACCAAGGATGGCAAACACCGGAATATTTCATGTCTTACCCCTAAATTCCACTGGATGCGAATTAGGGCCAGGTTGCTGAGGTGCCGGCGCACGCAAAGCCGCGAGAGATATGCTTCAGGTCTATTTTCTGCGCGGCCGCTTCTTAACCTCGTAAATTCACTGTCGTTATGAAAGCACCAGATAGGAAGTCACCGTGTGGAGTAACCGGAAGTTTCAAAATAAAACACAATGCACGGATTCTTGCACGTAATATTCCTCAATTATTTGTCATTACGTCAAAACCGGAGGCACGAGCATCAGGTCAGCAGTCGGTCAGAGGGTCCCAGAGACAACACGACACCATGGACGAAGAAAAGTGAATCGTGGTTTAAAGAAATATATATCATTGTAATCATGACACCAAACATCTTTTCTACAAGGATATAGACGGATAGAAGTTGAATAATTCACGAAGCTGAGTGGTTGGGACCAGCAAAGGGACCTTAGAGAAGTGAAGCAAGGTGTTGTTTATTTCTTTTCTCAGTCTATAACACGTGTTATGAGCGTGTGACATCGCTATTCCCTCATGAGAGCCTGTGGCTCTCCGGGGATCAGCCCTCCCCCTACAGGGCTGCGTGCCACGGCGCTTCTGGGCGCGCTGCTATCAGTGGGGTTTGTCTGTCGGAGCAAGACCACCGTGCTCCGCTTCGCTGCGCGGCGGGGCACTTTCGCGTGCAGTGGAATTTGGGGGTTATAAGATATTTTATAAGATTATCCTGTGGACTGAGGTGTTAAGACAGAATTTGTCCTGATAAATGTCTCCAAAATAGGTTAGGCCGACAATTGTAAGTAAACTTGAACTTGTTTAATACATGTTTAAAAATCTTCATGTGTGTGACTCCCAAATCATGACTCTATGGACTGTTACGTGGAACAGAATGTAGCCAATCAAGACTGAGGAACAAGAAAGTAGGCGTAAATTATTATTTTTTTAAATTTTGTTTTAGTTTGTGATTTTCCATCAAAAATAGTCCCAAATCGGGGTGCTGAATTGGCGGAGTGGTTGCACTATGCACGTCCCATGTACGTACTTCTACCGGTCCAGGTTTGAATCCAGCCTGTGACCAATTTGCAGAGTGTCTTCCTCTACTCTCTCACCCCCTTTACAAGCCTATCCATGGTCTTTCTCCTATCAATAAAGGCACAAAATGCCCCAAAAATATGTTAAAAAAATAAGAATAGTCCAGAGTCCTCCGTCATTCCCTCTCCTCATATGTCCTCATCCATGTTGCATGTCGTAGTTGCTGTGTTTCTTCTTCGTTGTTGTTAGATCACGTTTCATCATGTGGGATTTCTGTCAACCTGAAACATAAAGTTCAGTGGACCACAGAAAATGGAGGATCAGCTCACATACCTCCAGGATTTTTTCAGGCTTTTTTTTTTAGTTCTGTATTTTTCCATCAAAAACAGTCCCAAGACCACCATCATTCTCTCTAACTCTCTAACCCTAACCCTCATATGTCCTCTTTCATAATGCGTGTTGTGTTTTCTGGTTGCTGCTTTGTTTCTTCTTTTTCATTTTTGTTAGATCACATCTTCTGGCATGGAGGACTAGATTCTAGATCGTAGGTGGGACAGAACCATTATGGGTGTGATGTGCTATGTTGAGATTATCGGAGCACACCACACACTGTACGACCTAAACTGTTCAATGACTGATTTTTATTTTCATGAGTGGGATCTCTAACAGATAAAAAAAATCCCTTCAGATTTAGAAAATCCCTCTTAAGTGATGCCAGTATTGCTGTCATGAAGGATCAGGTGTGAGAGTGCAGCCTCAGCACCAGGAGGACACAACCAAATTTTTGTGAAGCAGAGAGCAAAAGAAATGCACAAACAGGAGACAGGAGTCCTACAACTCAATGTCACTGGTAACGAAGATATTACACATCCATTTCCAACACATTGTCATATGGTACCAATTAGGGATGCACGATATCATCGGTTTGATATCATTACCGGCCGATATCACAATTTTTGCAGATATTTACAAACAATACATCGGCCACACATATCGGCTGG
Organism: Scarus forsteni; assembly: GCA_036419115.1. Classification (NCBI taxonomy): domain Eukaryota; kingdom Metazoa; phylum Chordata; class Actinopteri; order Labriformes; family Labridae; genus Scarus; species Scarus forsteni. The sequence continues at coordinate 2,469,299 of JAZDUH010000216.1, read as the reverse complement.
AATATTGACAAATTAATCAAATGCTCAAAATTAATGCACCCTCTCATCGCTGCATGGGTACATTTAAATATCAAGGGTTAAAAGCTGTTTTTCTTGTTTTACATCTATCCATGCACTAATATGCTGTAACACTGAAAGAAGGAGTCCTTTTTATTAAGCACAGAGCTTGTGCTCTTGACCTGAAATATTGGTTTCGGTATTAGGGCTGAACAATATTGACAAAATTTCATATCTCAATGTTAATGCCAGATATCTCAATAGCGATATGACTAAGAGGGCTGCCAAAATGACTATTTTTGGGATTAGTCGACTAGTCACATCATGCATGAACTGCAGCGTGCTGTACCAGCATGCAACTGGTGGCCCAAATTGCTTATAATGAGCAGACCTGGCAACTATGGCGCCTGCGTAGTTGTGCATGCACCACATTCATGAGTGGGGTGTGCTGGGTTGATTCCTGCAGGTGTGATAAGCAGGAAATGGGGGTGAGGAAAGGACAAACTACCAACCACACTCATGTGTTGCTTTGTAGTGGCAGCTGGGTGATAATCATGTGGGATTCACACAAGTAGATGAGCAAGCCCAAAGTCACTTTTAATGAGCGGACTTGGCAACACAATAACTGTTTTCTTAGTCTGCGCTCAATCTGCTCCCTCACGCTTTCTGCTTCCCACATGGCTGTAGTAGGAACTTAGTTCTAGTAGACGCACAATAGTAAAAGACTAAAATGAGGCACTTTTTCAGGGACAGCTTTAACCAGGGACAGGTCATTCAAGACAGGGACTGTCCCTGGAAATCGGGAGCATCTGGTCACCATACTGTTGACGCTAATCTTAGCAGCTAACTAGCCGATTAGCTTATCGAGACGACCGTCCCTCTTGGTCAGAAATTGAATCAGACACGACGTGCTTCCTTTTCAGATGCTTATGCATCACCGTCGTCCTGCCATGGAAGGCAAGTTCTGCCTTGCAGATTTTGCATTGCAAATTCTTCTCTTCTGTTTTGGTAAAATGCTCCCAAACATTCGAGCTCTGTTGCCAGACAGTGATGATGCTGTTTACTAACTCTTCCAGTAACATCACAGCTGACCCAGATTACCACTACCACAAGTGGTGCATTCAAGGGCAAATCGTAAAAATGAATTTTATTGTGACTTCCAGGGCTGTACATGCAGAGCGAGCGCGGGGGAAATCTATATCGTTTATGTTGTTGCTTTTCAACATTAATATCTTGAATGTTCATATCTTGATATAGATACGATAACACTATATCTTTTTGCCCTAATCGGTATCGATATTGGCGGTAATAAATCACAAATCAGCATATTGGATATTGGCAAAAATCCAATATGCATCCCTTATATCAAAGTTTTTCTCATACATGCTTTTAAGACGTGCTTTTACTAACATCTGTTTTTTGTCTGTTTTCTAGGACTCGGCTGGACTTTCTTTTTTGATGTATCCCCCAAACATTAGAACATTCCCCCCGAACACAATCTGCAGAAGAGACGAGACAACAAGTGAGATGTCACTGTCAGTTTTCTTTGCAACATTTTCAAGATTTATGAGTGTGTACAGTACCTAAAATTGGAGATGTAAAGTTTATGACGACCCCAGTACGACTCACGGAGCTCGACGTTGTGATTTAGTCGATTGCAGAATTCGCAGAGTGTGTTTTAGAAATTACTTAGAGTAAACCCACCACTTCATCTATCAGGAGTAGACCATTACTCTTCTATCTGAGGTGTGCAATCCTTTGTTTTTAGTTCAATGATGTGTTTGTTTACATTTTTGTTAATGCCATCAGGGAACATGAATTTCTAAGTATTTTATTTATTTGACCCGTGGGCACTGATGTAAGTGCGTTGTAATAACCCCGGTGTCCACGCGGTCTGGTTATATAACTGTCGTTATCTGTGATGTAATGGTGTGTGTGTCGAGTGTGTGTGTGAAGAGTTCATTACAGTGAGTGTTTGGATCACGGCCATGAGAATCTCCCAGAACTGCAGAAAAGAAAAAGTGAGGAGCGATTCCTTCCACTTTAGACCACTTCAGCATGAAACTCCCCTCCCACATTCCCCTCGCGCTCCTCACCGCGGAGGTCCTCGTTGCCATGGTTATCTCGTCGCCCAATTCAATCCAGCGCTCCTCGACCCCTTTTGATGAAATCTTGCCCATTCTCGCCTGCCTGTGTGCAGATGTACTGTAGCTCTACTGTAGGGACACTGCTGATCCAGGCTCTAATCTGTGAATCCGTCCTTCGAGCAGCAGGTACGACTGCTTCCTGTTTTTAAACCACAGTCAGTAAAATCTTAGAGTTAGGGGCTGTTAAAAGCCCCCTCTCATCTTTTCAGCAGACAATACAGCTCCTTCAGAAATGAGCTCATACACCAGAAATAAAGGTTCTTAATAAATGAGGCAGAGTTCTTGGGCTCGTCCCCATTAAGAACATTTCCTCTGGGTACTTGAAGTGTTCTGTGCAGCATCCAGAAAAGACCCATTAGTAAAAGCTCAGTCCACAGCCACTAAATGTTTCACAGAAATCCCCTTAAAGGCCTAATGCTTCCTCTGAGAGAGCTATGCAAAGCTGTATCTAGAACCTCACTGTCTTTTTCAACACAAACCTAAAATGACAGGGTCTGCAGAGATCTCCTCTGAACTGTTCTGTCTTCACCAAGGGGATCAGTTTTGGTAAATAAGGTACATTAATCTGATTTTCACAGCCAACTGTCCACCTATTTAGGGTGTGTCTACCACCACCCTTCAGGGTCTAATACGTATGCTTTGTATCCCGAGAGAAGGGGTCCAAAAAGGCAGGACAGCTCTTGTGACAGTAAAAATGCAAATTATAAATGGAACCTCATAGTGAGATTAAATCATCTGAACCCTCTTTAGGTTTTTTTTTCAAGAACTCAGGATGCACTGAATATTCGGTGACCGAATATATTTGGCTGAATATTGCAAAAAAAGGCATATGGTGGAGTGAGGTAATAGCAAGGCCGAATATGACGATTGTCAAACGGACAGTAATTTACTTGTTGCGAGTTTATCCACTTCAATGCATTTTAGTTTTTTTTTATGCATATTTTGTTTTGTTTGAAGGCCTAATATGAATTAAAAAACTTTGTTGTGCTTTTTTTTAAAAGCAAAGGCTACTGGAATACTAAAAAATGTCATAATATTCAATTAACAATTACTTTCTTTTTAAAAATATGTCTAAAATGTATTCTAAGCTATTTATGCACTATTGAAAAATATAGTGAACTACTTAGCCTCCACATTGGGTATTCGGTATTCGGCCAAGCGTTTATATTTTATTCGGCATCGACCACAAATTTTCATTTCGGTGCATCCCTATCAAGAACCTTAGACCCTCGAGGATTACTAAGACTCCTAGCACAGATATTCTTCTTTGTTTGTGTAAGCTCTAGGACTGAACGATATATCATTATGGTATCTATATCGAGACATGAACATTCAAGATATAAATATCGAAAAATCAACAATAAAAACGATATAGATTTGTTATAAATAAAACTGCACTTTCCACATTCTTTTGTATTATGATGTTTTTATTTTTCTGAAAAATGCTTGGTTTTCACCAAACCCTTAGCCATATCATATTGTATTGATATCTGGCATGAATATCGAGATATGAAGTTTTGTCCATATCATTCAGCCCTAGTGCATTCTCTTTCATACTGGTCACAGTTAACCAATTAGTTCTCACACTAAAATTAGCAGGTCAATGCAGGTTTTTTCAACATGGGTTAACTTGCTAATGATCGGCAAATGGCTCTTTACTCACTGCCAGACCCGTGTCTAGTCAGCAGCAGATGAGCTGCATGGCTGTTTATTTTCCTCTGGCACATCAAGCTGATGTCGTCGCATTAAGGCTGTGGGCACGTTTTTCTGTACTTTGTACTTTTGTCCCTCTTGAAAAACGTACAAACTCGGCACTGACTGAATGACATTAGAGCACTGATGACACATAGGTGGATGGAATTAGTTGCTGAGGCAGCAAAGAGTCACGTTGGCTACGGAAAGAAGGGGTGGGCGCATTGTTATGCCGTGGGCGCATTACGCCAACATCATCCGTATATTACCGGTCCACCCGGGTGTGAAGCCGATCAGTGGCGAGCTGATAAAAACCTGTGTCCTTTACTGGGTTTACCTAAACTAGTCCACTTATATGGAGCTCATATATACAGAGAACCCTTTTATAGTGTAATGATTTCACACAGGGTTCAGGTTTTAACCAAAGTCTTTCTATTGTTAAGGGATTATCAAATTACTGAAATCCAGAATCCCTGAAATGAGGTTCGACGAGGATCCTGACCATGTCAAGAATGGCATCTCTTTGACCCTCTTCAGTCCAACTTGTCCAGAACAGTGTTAATTTAGTTGTAGTTATATTCCACATTTAGTCATCTAAATTGAAAATGGAGATAATTGTTCTTATAAAACCAGTGGCCCTCCAGGAAGAACCTTTATTTTGAAGTGTAGACTCTGGGAGAAGGGAAATGACTAAAGAACAATGAACGTTTCCAGACCTAATAAGGAGCTGTAATCTGCTGAAACATGGGAGTTATCATTGCCTCTGGCTGACTGGAGTTTGATATTCACTTAAAGATGAACTGTTTATCAGATCAGGGAGCAGTGGAGTCTGAGGTTTTATTCAGGAATGCATTATAAATTATTTCCTGCAGCTCTAAATTTCAGGAAATGCTCAAAATGTCGGCTTCAAGTCCTAAAATGTTGTCTAGACTGTTAGGCTTTTAAATTTGGGAGGAAGCACAAGTCTGGATTAGATTGGTTAACCAACCAATTACTTACAATATGCGAAGTAATGTACAAATATAAAACAGTCACTCTGAACAAATAGAAATACCAGATCTTATACACTTTAGGCTTTAGAGAGGTGACACTATCATCCGTTAAAATCCAACCTCATGACTGATTTCATGATGCTAACAAAAGGTCACACACAGTGCAGGGGGTTAGCAGTTGGTACTTTCAGTTCAGCTAAATTACCATAATCAACAGGAACTACAACTAGGAACAAGTCTGGATAATATCAGACAGGAAACAGGAGCATGGTTCATTTTGTAAAAGAAATATGACATTCTTAACTACTTAACTCAAATGGGAAAAACATGAAATCTTTGAGTAAATGTTGGCTTCGAATTCTAAAATGTTGTCAAGACCATTAATTGTAATTTATGTATCACATGAGTGCGATGTGTGCTTCCCCCATTGATCTCACATTTCTGTCCTGAGTGTAAAAGAGAGCCCACGTTCACCTGTGCACATGCATGAGGGTATTAGGCAAGATGGCGTTTGTTCACTCTGCTGCAAGGCAGTAAAGTCAGTAAGCAAGAGGTCAGGATTTGTGATTTTTGTTTTAAATAACACTGGAACTGACATCTAAACCCTCTATTTACAATACATTAACACAGGTAAACATACGTTTTGGGTGTTCAGATACCAAGTAATTTGTCTTGATGGTGTTGGTGTTGTCATCTGGATATGCACAAAGCTCTGACTGAGGCAGTCTGGAGTTCATCTGGACTGGGTTGGTGTAGCAGACTAACACAAACTGACATTAAACACCTTCCTTAAGGTGCGTTCACACCGGACGCTACTTGTACTACCTCGGCGATCACTCTCCATTCATAGTCAATGTACAGCCGCGATGGGGCGGGGCTAACCCTCCAGCGATGCGACAGCCGCGTACAAGACGATCACTTTACTCGTCGCGCGATGTCAAAGTTAAAAAAAGTTGATGTATTTAGGCGATGTCGTGTGTGGCTGTGCGGCAACAGCCAATCAGAGGTGGGTGTTCGTGTGACGGTACCCGAGACAGACAGTTATTCATCCGGACTACAGGGCAGATGAGTTCCGTCTAGGCGGAACTAATGTCAGTGAGGACATTAGTTCTGCCTAGACGGACCGCGGTAAACTCACAGATGATGCTGCTGCAGGGCATCAGCTGCAGTGTTTTGTGGTTAATAAGTGAATGAAAAGGATACAGCTGGAATAATGTCCGCTTATACATCCTATTATATGATATATGATATGATCGCGGTGAAACTCGAGCAGACGTGACGTCACCAAGCGACAGCCGACGGCAGCGATTACCAAAAAGAGGCATTTATGGACGTGCGACGCGACTTTGGTAGCTGGGACGCTTGCGGTGTGAACGCAGCTTTACAGTCGACATTATCCACAGTACTGCAGTAGTAATGATGGGAACTACAGCTGTTCCTGAAGATCAATCTTTAGGCCAAACTCTGTGACAAGAGACAGTCTTTCATTTTTAAAAAGCTCATTTCTTGGGTAAACATTTCCTTTACAGTTTATTAATTATACACAAAAAAAATAATAATAAAGAAGGTTGCTGTCTCCTTAACAGGTGCCAGCTGTTGGCGTGCTCATAAAAAACAGTTTAGACATCCCATCTTTATAGTCGTCAAAACTATTTTACTGAAAAGAAATCCTAAATTTAGCACACTCTTATTGAGTGCGTTTGAAGTCTGTATTTGGGATTATTGCCTGCTGTTTGACAAAATGAAGGAGAAAAGCTGTATAAAAGTGCTTCTAGCCCCTTCGCTTGAGGGCATGTACCCTTTTTTCATATTCCTGCAAATAGCACAGAGGGACCCATTAATTAAAGACTGGATTAATGTTACAAATCACAATAAGCTGGAGCCATAGAGCACGTGAATGAGCTGTTATTGAGGCAGACACGTGGATTTTGATTGTCAACACTAAAGATGTTTCTGTAATGCACAGTATGATCACACAGGCAGTCAACTTGGTATCTAAATGCCCCAAACTGTTATTAATCCATGCTAACTAACAGGCCTAAGGTGTTCCTCCAACATCCATCCCCTGTCATGTCCACATTTCCTTGGATAAGACGCTGGTGTAGCTCACCTGCCGTCTTCTGATGCTTTAAGAATTTCAGCTGCCAGTCGCCTCCACAGCCGCCTCTCCTCGTCTTTCCACTCCCCTTTCCCCGACCCCGAAAACCCCCCTTCCTCCCTCCCTCCTTCCTTCCTCAACGCTCTACCTCCCTGCTCCCTCTCTCTTAAAACCACTTTGCTTCAGCCAAAAAGAATCTAAATCAATATACAGCTACTTTTTAGAAAGACCAAATTACGTTGTATCTTTTCCTCCTGCCCTCTCGGCGGCCGTGGCGGCGGCACGCATCTGAAAAGTGGATATTCGTACATTTGTTCAATCACACACGAGACAACCCTCATCACATACAGCTCTGTTAGAGTTTCCTCACAAGAGTTTTGGTGCTATGATGGCTTTTTCTTGATATTGGGACTTTGATTTGTCCTCAGGCGGACAGTAAACACTAGGGATGCAACAATACGCTTAGTCCACGGTTTGGTACTTCAGGTTTTTTATGGCACAGCTTTGGGTCGAGCTCAATTGGCAGCCTTCACTGTTGTTTTATATTTTTAAAGACTTCAATTCCATGTTTTGAGGTCACATTTGTTTGTATTACAAAACATAACAGCTGTCATAAGAGGGGTGAAAACCACCTGCGAGTGTCGTTTTTCAGTTTCATTTTTCAATTTCATATCCTCAATTGCACCAAGAATGTTCTTAGATTTTTTTGTTCTTTTAAAAGCAAAAGAAATAGTTAAGGAGAGGGAACAAAACATTAATTTTCTTGATAATCCCATGCCATTCTAATAAACTTTTTCATAAAATGCCTCAGAATGGAATTTAAGTCTTTAAGAAAACAGCGTAGGCTGTCAAGGTATTTGAGGCAGATACTACTTTCAAATTTCCACTTTTACTGGACAATAAAGACATTAATTTAAGGAGGATTGATGAATGAAATGAACCTTTTATGCCCTGACATTGTACCTGTTAAAGAAAATAAAAGCAAACAATAAAAATAAGTAAAGGAAAAGAAAATAGACGAACTCTCATTTTGCAGTGAGGCACATGCTGCAGAACTAACAGAGAGAAAAGAGCAAATAATAAATGAAAGCTGTTTGTACTGGAAATAAGATATTCCCATGTGTGTATTGTAGGGTTGAATGATTTGAGAAAATAATCTAATTATGATTTTTTTCCCCCAATATTGCAATTTACTCTGCAATTGTTTTAATGTTTCTCATCTTATGTATACTTAAACAAACATAAGCAATATATCTTTTTATAGTAAGACCAATATGACGTTAAATTAATCTGATAAAAGATTTGAGAAAAAGTGGAGAAGTGAAGAGCAGAAGCAAAATAGGTATTGAATTGGGTTAAAATGGTATGAAAGCAGAAAAAGGTTAATAAATAGCTGCAAAATAGGTACGAAGTTGGGAAAAAAAGGGGGAAAATTGGCAAAAAAAATCCAAAATGTGGCTTTGGAAAATTGATTATGGCAGCAAAATTGGGAATTAAATTTGAAATTAAATTTCAAAAACCATGTAAAAATTCCAAAAATGGTTCTGACAGTGGCCAAAAAAAGATGAATGGGGGCAAAATAGACATAAAGTGTAAAAACAGGGTTAAAAAAAAGGGAAAGGTGGGAAAAAAGTGTATGATTAGAGGTGAAAAAAATAGGCATGAAATTGCAAAAAACTCCATCACAATGCCAAAATGTTCAACAAATTTTGGCTTAAATATTGGACCTTTTGTGATTAAATCTAATTTGCAATTAATTGTTCAGCTCTAGTGTATTGTGCTGTGGATGTTGAGTTAAACAGTTCAAAATTTGTAAGGAATTGTTGCATCCTTAGTAAGTTCCCCATAGCACCAGTGCATCTACAGACTCATTCCTACCAGCTAAATGGATCTAACTTTGTCATCCTTCCTGTCTCACAGCACAAACTGATTCCTTACATAAAGTTACCACATGTATCTTTTCTGGTCGTGTGTTCATGTTTCCTGTTTGTTCATGTTTAAAGTCTCATAAATAAAAACCTGAGTATGAGTATCGATGGAGCCTGTGGTCTGCTGTCAGGCTTCAACCACTCACTCCTGGCTATCACTCTGCCGTCATAAACCCCTGATCCGCAGACACTTTGGACGAGATTCACGCTCCCTCTCTTTGTGAAAATGTTCCACAGTTTGCTCGATATAAGTGTCATCATCGGACAACAAATGGCTTTATTCTCACCCGGCCGAACAAACCGAACTCCACACTTTAGACGGACACGCTGGGTGTGAAGTGGACATGAAAATCTGCGCACTTCTTCTGACAAGTGTCTGCTGTTCGAGTAAATATTCCTGGCATCGAGAAGTATAAAAACGACATTGGTGTGTGTGAGGAGTCACCATGGTTACAAAATCGACCAAACAGATCTGATTGTTGGTGGAGATGAGATCCTATATGTGACCTTGTATTAATGTGAGCTAACTGCTTCAACGTGAATGCTGTTTTCTGTGAGTAATAAAGAGAAATGTCTCATTCAATCCTGGTTCTCCTGTGACGTTATTAGCATTCCTGTGGAGCGGGCCGGATGATTTATTTGTGAATGAAACACACAGAGATGCACTCGCGCTGCAGGAGCTTCGGTTCCAAATGAAATGCAAAGATGTTCAAGGATTTAAGGATTTAGATTCTCTGCATGCATCAGCACTCAACAAACCTGAACTTAACCCTGCGCCCTGACGCAGACCGAACCTTATCTGACAAGGATACCACAGCAAGGACACAACAACACACACAGCATTTCATTGACACACAGTCAAAAGGAAGAGTCCAGAGTGTGTTTGTGCAAAAAGAGAGACTGATGCATGTTGACCCTCCCGGTGCATCTTTGCAGTTTGGAAAAGACTTTAGTGTACGAGGTCAAAGACTGAGGCTGCTTGTCCAGTTTACTCTTGTAATTCAGGAAAATAGTATCACAATGATACAGCAGTTTCAACCATGTAGGGTAGAGGTGTCCAAATGTGACCACTGGGCAAACTCCAAAAGTTGGCTCAATTTATATGATAAAGGTTTTGTGATGTATAATGACAGCAAATCTCTCAATTCATGCTATTTCTTTGCTTTTTGCTGCATGATCAAGGGTTAAAATAGCACCTTTTTCGCATCCCTAGACACTGTAGATGCTGAAGATGCTGCTATCCCTTATGCCATGAACCTTTTCTGTTTTGATTGAAAGTTCTATATTCATAAGTAAAAGTTAGCAAGATCTCCCAAATTTTGTTTCCATCTTTCAGGGCTAAATTCCCCGACATAAGCAGTGAACTTCATGCACAACAAAAATTGTAACAAACTCTCTTTTAACAATTTTAAGCACCAAAAGCATTTACAGAGTTTGGCAGCTTCATATTTTGCTTATTTTTTGTCTGAGCTGTAAAGGTGGTTCTTCTGATGATTAGGGCGTCGTGCTTGGGGCCAGCTGAAATTTAACTTACCATCCCAAATTTCTTAACTTCTCGACTCTTAAGTTTAGGTATGATGTGGCCCGGTTATCCTTGTACCTTTCTTTATGAGGCCCTTGATTATAAAGCATTGGATTTCCCTGATGTAGGACTTTTTAAAACCAGTTTAATTAACTAAATCAATCTTTATGCATATAAAAAGTGTTTTCTTTATTTTACACATCGACATATATACAAATACATATAAACATATACTTGTATTTACATATACATACATTCAGAGCTGTATCCATCCAGGCAGAGACAAAGGGGCTAAAAATAAGATTTTATGATAGTGACAAACCCGTAAACGTCCAGATCATAAATCTGTCCTCCTCACATTTGTCTTAGAGATAGTTCATCGATCTTCATTAATTCTTTCTGGTGACGACGTTGTCACGTAAACAGGCCCTAAAATTTTACCTTGCTTTTCTATAGTTTGTTGTTTTTCTGCTAGCCACCGTCTTTGAAATGAAATTTGCCTGACAGCTCCGTCATCTCTGTTTCCTCCTTTGTCGTTGTAAGTGGAAGGATATTTCACACTGTGATGACTCCGCCCACCTTAAAGGTGCAGTGTGTAGAAGTTAGCAGCATTTCACCAAACAGAAGCAGTAAATATAAGATATGTTTCTATTTGTATGTAAAGTCTATTGAGATAGGTGTACAATCATCTCCATAAAACTTTATTTTTATCAAAGAGGCTGTGAGGAGTTTCTTAGTAATAACATAAAAATCTCACTTTCAGATATATGCCTGATCGAAATACACACTTTAAGATGAGTTTTATAGCATCAAAATAGGTTATCTATAAATGCTATTCCTTAGCTAAGAGGTTGGGTCGGAAAGCTGGCTACAAAACTACGATACTAAGTTTTTCAAAAATTGCTTGTTGTCACACATCAAAAACTACCGCTACGTAACTAGAAAGAGATACATTACCTCGTCGCTTTGCATCCTGTAAGTTGTTGAAAAAAGAAGTTGTAAAGCAATGCAGAGTTCTGAGGAAGGTCCGAGCTGCATTCATTAACATCACAACAAACACACGCTTTGGCTTGGGTCACGTCTTTTGGTGCGTTCTGGTTGTAGTCAGAAGTAGGAATGTCCAGGTTCCGAGTAAGAAACTGCAACTGGAACGCCCCCCGAAGTCGGAATTTCCTACTGGGAACTCTGTGAAACCTCACCACCCCCGAGTTGGCAATCGAAGATGGATGCCCCCAGTGTGAACAGTTATTTAGCTCCTGTAATAATCAATTTATTTGCACTTCTGACTGGGGTGTGTCGCTCTAGATCAGCTGTATACATCGTATTGTTAGACTTATATTTACAAAAATGCTGCCGTAGTGATAATCACATTCTTCATGTGATATTTGTGAACAACAACGCAGGGCGTGCTAACAACAGCTAACAATAGCCTGGTAGATCGGCATGTTTTTTTAAGACTTCAACTGGAATGCCGATAAGTCGGGGATGATGTCACTCTCAGTTCCGAGGTTACTGGAACGCAGCATTACGACAGTTGCCGCGCCGGCTCATGGGTAGCATTCTTTATATTTTTGGAAATAGATTCTCCTCATCGCACCTTTAAGTTAGTTTTAAGTTAGCTTTTTATATTTCTGTACTGTGGGTCTCCCCTATGTAGAGGCTGACATAACAATCTTCCATGTCGCTTTGGGCGGGTTTTAGGGACAAAAAGAGCAAAATGCGATTTTTGAATACAAGTCTGGCCGCTGGTCCTGAAATCTAGCTAGATTACATGTGGCATCTAAACAGAACTGTAATCTATTAAAATAATAGAACTGTTGTAAATGATGCCCTGTTCACGATCGTTTTTGGTCTTTACAGGCTCTCATTTCATAGTGATGTAGCGGACGGGCTCATTCCAGAATCTAAATGTCAGATGTCCCTAAAATGACAATTTCTACACACTGCCCCTTTAAGAGGTAACCGCCTACAACAGCTCGATGCAGCTCCATAAAAGGGATCAAGTCGCAACAAGCACACAGGACTGTTTCCAGATGCTGAAGACTTTATCTGATGACTGTAGGCAGAGGCAAGCTAACACTACCCATTGACTCCAAGTGTTTGAGCTAAGCTAATTAGCAGTGGGTGAGCTCTGCCTGTCTCTTCCTTGTTACTGCACGCACAGTCGAAATAATGTAGTCTATCTGCTTGTGATGGACTCGACTGTGAGGCAAAACACAGAAACAAAAAAAAAAGTGTTGGTGCATCCCTTTAAGGGAACAAAATGACTTCTTGTTTACATCTCAAACTTAGGTTTGGATCAAATGTAACATCTATTTTTTCGTTTGTTTGCAGGGATTAAAAGACAGAGCTTGGAGTTTGCTCTCCACTTTCTCTCTCTGTGGACCTGACAAATAAAAATACAGCATATATGGATAAAAACATTGCCTGTGTGCTTTTGTTTACAGGTTTGCTGTTTGGGTAAATGCAGCATCAGTGCGCCGGCAGGGTCTGCACAAATGGCTGTACTGGATGATGATTATGTTTCGTGAAATTAATCTTATTACCACCTAAGAGGACAGCCATTCATCCATAATTCACAGCAGCAGAGAGATGAGTTACGGCCCGGCGCTGCAGCCTCATCATCTATCACACAGATTAATGAGTAAACAGCTCGTCAAACCTCCATGACATTTCAGAAAATAGCTTTATGAAGAGCGTGTGTGTTTGTGGACTCCATTATATCAGCTCCTTTAGACGGCACTGCAGCCTGCTTCACAAAAACGACAGTATTATCCTATAAGTGTGACATATTTAAGCTGTGACCTACATTCCTGTCCAAACAGATGAACACCAAAATCATACACATTATTTAAGGCCACATACACACACAGCCTGAGGCCTGTGACACATATGTGCTGTAACCAACACATGGGCACAAACACAGCTTATCCTCTGTGATATTTAGAAAACAAGATTTAATATGTTTATGCACCATGACAGCCTACTTTTCTCCAACAGTACATGAAGATTTAACAATCTTTGTGCCGGCGTCTATACGAGCTGGCCTAAATAATGCTCGCTGTGCTATAAAGAGCTTGTTTTTCATCATATGGGAGCAGCTGCGAGCCTGTCGGTGCATATTAAATCTCGATATACATACAGATGAAAACAAATTTAAAATACACACCGCACAGAGGAGGCAGATATTTGATTCTGGGGGATGATATTTATGTCAGGGTCTGATGGTTAAAAAATAAACAATAAATAAATGAAAAGTGAAGGAAATCATTGAAAAAGCAGAGTGAGCCTTAAAGGAGTAATGTATTTGTTTTTGTAAAGCATATCATTTAGGATTAGATATTTTTGATGGCATAAGGTTGCCGGTTCGATCCTCGTGAAGGGATAAGTGGTGTAGGTAATGTACACTGTAACTTATGATGAATATTATAAATTTGTTAATTGCTTTCTCATTATTTTCTCTTTGTCTTTTTTGTTTTGTATATATTTCGTTGTTAGTATGTTTGAAATAAATAAACTAAATAATGGATGGATGGACTAAACAGAATATTAAATTCCTACAGGTTTCAGGGACCATGCTTTATATAAACAACTGATCAAAGTAAGAAGTAAGTTTTAAAAAAGTAAAATATCTCCGTCTGAGTAGGAAAACATGATGTACTGTATCATCTTTCCTGTTTGACAATATGTATCACATCTACATTTTTAAACTCACTAATTAGTAGATAGATGGATGGATAGACAGAAGGACAGACAGACAGATGGATAGATAGATACCCTTTATTGCCAAAAGTATTTACTCACCCATCCAAATAATCAGAATCAGGTGTTCCAGTCACTTCTATGTCCACGGGTGTATAAAATCAAGCACCTAGGCATGCAGACTGCTTTTACAAACATTAGTGAAAGAATGGGTCGCTCTCAGAAGCTCAGTGAATTCCAGTGTGGAACTGTGATAGGATACCACCTGTGCAACAAATCCAGTCGTGACATTTCCTTGCTCCTAAATATTCCACAGTCAACTGTCAGCTGGATTATAAGAACGTGGAAGTGTTTGGGAACGACAGGTCGGCCACGTAAGCTGACGGAGCGGGGTCAGCGGATGCTGAGGTGCATAGTGAGAAGAGGTCGCCAATTTTCTGCAGAGTCAATCACTAAAGACCTCCAAACTTCATGTGGCCTTCAGATTAGCTCAAGAGCAGTGCAGAGAGCTTCATGGATGGGTTTCCATGGCCGAGCAGCTGCATCCAAGCCTCACATCACCAAGTGCAATGCAAAGCGTTGGGTGCAGTTGTGTAAAGGACCCCGCCACTGAACTCTAGAGCAGTGAAGACGCGTTCTTTGGAGTGACCAATCACGCTTCTCCATCTGACAATCTGATGGACCATTCTGGGTTTGGCGGTTGATACTTGTCTGGCTGCACTGTACCAAGTGTAAAGTTTGGTGGAGGGGTGATTATGGTGTAGGGGTGTTTTTCAGGCGCTGGGTTTGGCCCCTTAGTTCCAGTCAAAGGAACTCTGAATGCTTCAGCACACGAAGACATTTTGGACAATTCCATGCTCCAACTTTGTGGGAACACTTTGGAGCTGGCCCCTTCCTCTTCCAACAAGACTGTGCACCAGTGCACAAAGCAGGTCCATAAAGACATGGAGGAAAGAGTCTGGTGTGGAAGAACTTGACTGGCCTGCACAGAGTCCTGACCTGAACCCAATAGAACACCTTTGGGATGAATTAGAGTGGAAACTGAGAGCCAGGCCTTCTCGTCCAACATCAGTGTGTGACCTCACAAATGCTCTTCTGGAAGAATGGTAGAAACTCCCATAAACACTCCTAAACCTTGTGGACAGCCTTCCCAGAAGAGTTAAAGCTGTTATAGCTGCAAAGGGTGGACCGACGTCATATTGAACCCTATGGATTAGGAATGGGACGTCACTGAAGTTGATATGCGAGTCAACGCAGGAGAGCAAATACTTTTGGTAATATAGTGTATATAGATAGATAGCAGACAGGTTACAGTTTAGAAAGTGTATGCAGCATATGGTCAGAGAAAATTCATTGTCTATATAGATAATGTGCTTATACTTTCTTTTTTGACACTTCTGACAAAGGCGGAAGAGCTCCGTCGAAACATATAAAGGTATGAACTAACAACCATCTTCAATACCTTCATTCAATCAAATCAGTTTTCAATCCTTTATCCAGTATTGAGTGTCTGAGATGCTTTTCTGTTTCATCAACTTTTTCAAATGTTTATCCATCTATTATTTATATCACTTGTCCTTGTAGGGGTCCTGGGCAAGGCGGGGTACACCCTGAACGGGTCACCAACAAATCACAGGCCACATGTTCACACTCAAACCCATGAACATTTTGGAGTCACCAGTCAACCTAATCAGCATGTTATGGTCTGTGGGGAGAAGCCGGGAAGAACCACACTGAACGGCCCTGACCAACATCGTGGTCAACAGCCAGCAACCCTCTTGCTTTGAGGCATGTGGACTAACCTTGACAATGTCTATATTCTAAATGATAGGCTTTATAAAACAGTCACTCTGCTTTTGTAACGTTTGCACTCTTCACTCTGCACTCAAAATGCAGCACTGCCTGCTCCACACCTGTGGATTGTTACTTTTCTTCTATATTCCTCGATTTTCCCAGTTTATTTGTTGTTACACAACTTTTTTAGAGCAACATATAGGCATTACATTCAAAATAAAATAGTGAATATTTGAAAAAACACACGTTTTATCAGTTTGAACATCAATAATAACAATATCTTGTCTTTGCAGTGAATTCAGTTAACGGTCAAAAGGAACTGCAAAACACTTTGTGTTTTTATTTATGTTTAACAGTGTCCCAACTTCATTGGAACTGGGCTTTGAATGTATTTATTTTATCTCATTGTTTCTTCAAGAAACTGAGAGGATCAAGTTTGAGGCTTTGAAACATTTTTGCACACCCAAGATTTTTTTAACTTTACTTTAATTCAACCTTTACTATTAATGATAAAACAAACAGAAAAGCTCTTATGCATTTTTGGAGATTAAAAACAATAAATTAAACCAGTACTGGCAGCTGAGGACATTTTATTTTCTTGCAAAAATTAAAATGTTTTATCTTACTGTAATAGTTGGAATCTGAAGCAAACCCACTTTCAGGTCTTGTTTTGAATTATTGATGAAATATACATTTAATTAAAACTAATTAAATCACAATTCTCCATTTAGACTTTTTATTTTGAATAGATTGTTTTGTGGTTTATAAGCATGTAACTTTACTTGATTTTGGATGTAAACAATTCTTTTTCTGATCAAAGTGGTGGCTGGCTTTATTTTTAACAGCATAAACAACATGGCTCTACAGTCAGCTCGTCTCTCGCTTCATTTCCTGTTAAATTAGGGCCTGTATCACGGGCCTGTGTCACAGGGCCTGTCTGGCTGCCCTTCATAAACCACAGAGCAAACACTCGGAGCTGCAGCGGTGCCGTCTGAACAGCCTCCCCCGGAGCAGAGCGCAGCCCGCCGGGGAGGCCTCCTGCCGGGCTCCGCTCCTCTCTCTGACTCGCTCCTGGTGGAGGTGAAGCGTTTAGCGGAGCTCGGCTCTAAAACAACCCGGAGGCCCCCGCAGGGTCACCGGGTTCACAGCCCCGCTACCCTCGGTGTCCTTAAAGACGGGTCGTGTGACCCCGCCCTCTGACGACGCCGTGTCGTAGGTACAAACCATATCCGTTTTCACTGACTTCACCGGCAGTGAGGCTCACGGCAGGCAGCTGCTGCGAAAGCGGAAGTGGACCCTTCAAAATAAAAGACAACCGAAAACCAAAAGGCTATTATAATTATAATATAAATTATATACTACTGTAATAATCATCTCATTACTACTGCTACCACTAATATTATGACGATACTACTACTACTAATAATAATTATAATACAAAAATAATCATTATTATTAGAAGTAGTAATGTTGTTGTTGTTATTAATAATAATCCATTATGCCATTAACAGTACATTGACATATTTTATTGTGTGCTGCTTCAACATGTTTCTGCTCAATCTGAATATTTTATAAGTGAATAAATTGTGGAAATACATGTGAGTGTGCAGAAGCATCCAGCTATTTGACTCCCCGTGCCTCTGTGACGTCTATTATTGATGCTGATGATAAACTTTATACATATTGCAGGAATCATTTTTTATATGAGTAACACCGATAAACTGTGTTTCATTGCTGTCATGCACACACCTTTTATCGTACACTTCACTACATTTTTTCTTTTTCTTTACTTCACTACACATATATGCATATATACAAAAACCCTATAAAATATACATAAAATTATATATTTAAATACATACTATAACTTGTGAACTACCTCGATTATTGTAGTGATCTTTATTAAATTTAAAATACGTTTGTCATTCTGACTGAAGTGAGAAACACATTTTATTGACTCTATGTCATGCACGTATGAAGAACTGACAAATAAAGCCTTGAATCCTTTATACCTTGAATCTCCCTTTTTTTTATTTACTTAAAAAAATGTGTTACCGGTCACCTTTCATGTTTTTGAGTGATTTTATACGATTTCTGTCCAACAAAAGTACAAGAAGATCCATTTCTAATCAGGACACAGCAATATTCATTCATTCACTTGACAAGTTTTTTTTTTACTTTATTTTCTGTAATGTAGCAATTTTAGAGTTTGAGGTTTGTGCCTGGCTGCAATGGTATGATAAAAAAAAAACATGCACACTTGTTGTAGATTGAAACTTGGCAAGATGGATCTGCCTGAAAACACGTGGATCCAGCTGCACAACCAACTTGTAACTTTGTAATGTGATGTAATTACCAATCCTTACATCTGGGCACTACAAGCTGAGGAAGCTGATGTGATGCTAACTTTAGAGATGACCTGATCCCTGATCCACCTTTCTGCTCAGCCCTGGAATATTAGGAAATTGGATTTGTCCTGTATTGTGCTGTGTTAATTTTGTTGAGTACTGATTTTGTCATAGTTTTCATCTAAAACCCTTTTCCCCTGAGAAAAACTAGATAGTTACTAATAAAAACAAGTGTACATGGACAAACCTAAAACTCCAACATCAAATAAAAACTAGACAAAAAAGTATGACCGAGACTTAATCCACTCAGACCTAATTTGGTCATGTAGAAAGTTGAGACAAGTTAGGAATATATCCAACAACAGCTGCCTTAGCTTGGTGGTGGTGGGATAAGTTGTGGAGCGATCCAATCAGAGTTGCTCTCTTTATGAATTGATATATTCATGTAGAGCAGGTTCACTGTTTGTTGTCAGTTTTGGTATTGTAGCTGTGATGCTCTGCCAGGTAGCCTAGATAAACACAAAAGGAACATTTTTTTCTGTTCATTTATACATTTAAACTTTACTAATATTCAATAAAGGGTGATTAAATGTTTAATTTTATCCAAGCGTAAAACAGGACTTCAGAAATTAAAGGAATAATAAAACAATGCCTTACACTTTACACTCTATCAGAGTAAAATTAAAACAATTTCAATGACTAAGTTATGGCTACACCTAAAAGATAATTTAGGCAAAAGAAACCTCTTCTGCTATTCTTGTTTGTATTTCTTTGATCCAATAATCTTCAGATTGAAACGTGTTTTGAACTTGACTTTTATTTTGAAGGCCACGGCCAGAAGTCATTTCCTCTAATCTTTCTACTTTGACATTGAGTCTCCGGGATTATTGGTGAACTTAAGTGCCCCTCAGCCCGCCGATGAGAGCTGCAACTGTTTTCACAGCTGATGCACTTCCTATTTCCATCAGGTCAGTTTCTTACAACTCGTTTTCACACACTCACAGCCCGACGGAGCCGGAAGTGCGCGGCTGCAGCACCAAAAACAATCCAAACACCACCTGTGCTGCACACAGGCACCAAAACAACAACAAAGGGGACCTGAGGCTTACACAACACGCCCTCCACCCCCTCTTCTTCTTCTCTGCACCAAAATAAAGTGGCTCCAAACTGAGCAGCCCAGAGAAAGTGAGGCAGAGAGACTGTGCTGTTTCAAACTTTATTTAAAAAAGAGAAAGCAGGAGAGCGGAGGCTTCCTTCTGCCTCCATCTCAGCTCCAAAACGGTAGGTCTGTGCACCAGTGGAGGGGAGGGAGGGAGAGACAAGAGGAGGAGGAGGTGGTGGAGGAGACAAGGAGGGAGGGGGGGTATTCAACAGTCCTACAACCATATTTTCTGTCCCGTTTATCCGCCATATAACCCAGCTCGGTGCCACCGTCAACTAACTTCCTGCATGACTCCGTAGGCTGCGCTGGATCTCTGCGCCCCTTGCGCACGGCGGGCTCCGCTCCTCTTTGTGGATGGTGCGTGATAAAATCATCTGGAGAGGCCGAGGCCGACATTTTACCCGGGTCCGGAGGAGCCTTAACTCCGAGGGGACATCCGAGGACACGCGATAAGGTAGAGCCTGGCTCGCGGCTTTCTTTACGCAAATGCGTGCGCTTTTGGGGCACATTTACGCGCCGAGGAGGCTTTACCGGCACTTTAATCCAAAAAGAAAAATAGAATGGTGTTTTAGGATTAAAATGGCCACTTTCACACGCGTTTACACACAGCAGCGTGCATGGCACACAACTATACTTGGAATATTTTAATGCCACAATGTGCGCTCCATATCAGGAAACTCTATTGTTACCTAAATCCTGAAAGGAAGATCAGCTTTTCGCTTCTATTTTTGTAGTTTGCACAGATTTATCTCATTTTGGCACATTTGTAGGACATTATAAAGCTTGAGGTGGTGCTTCTTTTTTAACCTTAGCTGGTCTTAAAGCAGTAAATCCTCGTTTTATGCCAAGTTCAGCAACAAAAAGGCTTCACGGCGGCATGAGGCACAGAACTGCAGCAGATTTGAAGTGATTTAAAAAAATAAATGATCTTTACATCAAGAAATACTGCTCACCTGAGGGACTACTGGACTCTTTCTATTTTAGACTTTTTGTTTGTACTTTGTACACGTATATATTACTCTTGTGCAGTTATAGGATAATAATTTTATACAATTAATCTTTATTTTTATATGAATTTAATATCAGTGAATGATTTTAACCGTCCTGCAAGGCAGAAATAGCTGCTTTTACCCAGATTAACATTCAGGAGTTTTACAGTAAAGTGCACAGAGCTACTTTCTATTAGACACATAAACACTTATTGTATAGTTTGCACACATTTATCTCATTTTTTGCACATTTGCAGAGCATTACAAAGCTTAAGATGTTGCATCTTTTTGATCTAAATATGTTTTTAGCAGTAAAACCTCATTTAATAAAAAGCTTACTGTACTGTTGTTATAATATAGAACACTTAATGTCGTTTTCTAGCTTTTTTTCCCCCCATTTTGAACACATTAATGCTTTTGTAAATCTAGAGGACAATAATGTTGTATAACTAATATTCTTTTTATACCATCTTAAGCATCTATGAAGGATTTTAACAGTTCTTTAATGTAGAAACAGCTGCTTTTACACAAATTTACACTTGAGTTTTACAGTAACATGATCAAAATTGCAGTAAATTGAACACTGTTGCACTTATTGATATTGTTCACATTTGTATCTGATCTGTCCACATCTGTAGAACATTATAAAGCTTTGAGATGTTGTTTATTTTAATCTTTGAACAGGTTTGTAAGCAGTAAGTCCTCCTTTCATATCAAGTTCAACAGCATTAAGAACTGGAGGCACAAACTGAAGTCTACTTTTAGTGATTTAAAGGAAAAATGATCTTTATATCGGAAATACTGCTCACCTGTGGGCTGACTGTACACTTGATATAATACAGAACGTTAAATTTAATTTTCTAGCCTTTTTTTTTTTTACATTTTGCACACAGTTCTGCTCTTGTAAGTTTATAGGGCAGTTATTTTGTGCTATAAATCTTCATTTTAAACCATCTTTAGCTTCTGTGAAGGATTTTATCAGACCTTTAAGGTAGAAACAGCTACTTTTACACAGATTTATGCTCAAGAGTTTTACAGTAACATGCACAGAACTTCTTTGCATTGCTCATGTAGTGAATGATTTTGTACAGAAAAGACACATTTTTAATAACTTTTACTCCAGTGAAAGTTGTAAATTCTGAATGATGGAAATACTTCAGTATTGATTATGCAGACATTGCAAATACTGTAGTTGAAATATTTTAACGCCAGAATGTGTGGCTTCATTCAAGAAAAAAATAGTGTTTATTTTATTCATTACCAACCTAGTAGAGTTATTTACTTTGCAAACTTAACAGCTTGTATGCACAAAAACAGCTATAAAGATGTTCAGCAGACTTTTAAGGTTAAAAAATCTACTTAAAAGTTAACATGTAGTTTGCAGCTAATGCTTTGAATAGTTTGTTCTGTCAAGTCTACTTTTACATTTTGTGCTTATTGATCTTATTTTTGAACTTTTTTTGACAAAATAAAGTCTTTATTAAACACCAGTAAATGCTGTTCACAACCTTTAGTTATTAAAACTTAATTGTACCTTATAGTATAGTAGAAAACATTACTTGCTATAATATTAAAATTTAATGGCTTGCTGTTTAAAAAATGTCTCCTTCTACATGGCTTTATGTACAACAGCACATTTGACAGAACTGATTTATTATTTTGCTTGAATGTGACTTAATACCAGGATACTCACCTGTTTTTGGTAATAAAGAACATAGATATTTAAACACTTATTTATGTTCTGCATACTATTGGCATATTTTTGCTTATTTGTTGGACAAAGTAAGAATCTCTTTCATCATATTTGCAGTTTTTATGCTAAAATGCACATTATATACCAACTTAATCACTTATAGGGATATTTAAAATGCAAAGAACTACTTAAATGACACGCTGATGCACTTATTTTAATATTTTTACATATTTTACAAACCCTTTTACAATCCGAAGACAACAGTTTTCATGCATTGACGACATTTTTTACCAACTTGTACTCCTATGAAGGCTGTTCATGATCTTTAATGATAAAAATGTCTATTTTCATGTGAACTTACATACGTCAGAAAACATGACATAGTTCTACTGGTAATGTGTTATTGCCAGAAGATGAGCTTCATATGAAGAAACACAGAATGATAAAACCACATTATGTGTGATTTGTATTAAGAATTTAACCATTTTTGTTGTATAAGGCCATAAATAAAAGCTTTTATTGGTCCTCTGATGAAATGATGACATCCACATGGATTTAAATTTAATTACATAAATGAAACAGAGAAAGTTTTATGTGTTTTTATGCACAAACTTTGGCTTCATACTAGCAAATACACCAAATATATGCAGTTTTTTATATTTTGCTTTCCTCTTTTATATCTTTGCACATTTGTAAGATGTTTTTATGCCAAAATGACACATTTTACACTAACTTTTAGCATTTTGCAGGCTTTGCACAAATCTATAAGGTTAAAAAGCCTCTTTTACAAGCAGTTGCATAGGAATGATATTGGACACATTGATTTTGCATTTTATTAGGACAATAAAATGTTTTTAAATATATATTTTAAAACTTTACAGCCATAAACAAAGGCACAGAATAGAAGACTAAATTGAAAAAATCCACACAGATTTACAAACACATCAGAGCACAAACTGAATTTAGTTTTATGAAATAATATTTACATTAAACGAAGATATTTAACATTATTTTTTATGACAAATAAACAGAATTTTATCCATCACTTAGTTTGATATTTTCTTATAATTAGCATCGACTCAGCAGAAGGTTGCTGGTTCAAGCCCCGTATCTGTCAGAGTTGACATTTTCTCCATGTGCATGCATGGGTTGCTGCTCATTATATTGATTGTTGGCTTCATATTGCCCTTAGGTATGAGTTTGAGAGTGAATGGTTGTCAGTCTCTCAATGTGGGCCTGTGATTGGACCGGTTCAGGTGTAACCCCGCCTCTCGCCGAATGCCTGCTAGGATAGGCTCCGCCCCTTTGTGCCTCAGCGGGATGAGCGTTGTAGATAACAGAAGCATATTTAACACAGACTCAGCTGTTAGTCTGTGCGTTTGCTGGTCCAAACTTCGTGTTTAGACCTTTTGTTTGGAGTTTGCATTTTCTCCCTGTGCTTGCGTGGGTTCTCTCCAGGAAGTCCAGCTTCCTCCCCCAGACCAAAAATATGCTTGTTGGATATGTTGGATGTGCTTGCCTGGACTCTCTACCTCACTTCAAATCACAGTTTAAAACCCATCCGTTCAAAATGGCATACTCTCCAAAACGTCCCTGTTAACCTTATGGCACTCTTGTTTGTTGTTTTTATTTATTTTAATTGCATTTTGTATTACTCTGTAAAGTATCCTTGAGTGTTCAGAAAGGAGTGTTGGAATAAATGTATTATTTTTACTTTATTATTATTAGGGCTGAACAATTAATTGCAAATTATATGAAACCGCAATATGGCTTGTTGCAATTTTCAAATCACAGACAGTGCAATATTTTTAACCCAAAATGTGTTTCTTGCAATTTTATGCCTATTTTAACCTTTTTTAACCCAGTTTTTACAACTTTATGCCTATCTTTCTCCCATTAATGTTGTTTTTTTTTTGGCCACTGTCAGACCATGTTTGGAATTTTTACATGGTTTTTGAAATTTAATCCCAATTTTGCTGCTATAACCCATTTTCCTTTGTCACTTTTGATTTTTTTTGCCATTTTTTTGCAGTTTCATACCTATTTTGCACCTATTAACTTTGTTTCCGCTTTGGTTCCATTTTTTTTTTACCCAGTTTTTACAGTTTCATACCTATTTTGCTTCTGTTCTTCACTTCTCCACTTTTTCTCAAATCTTTTATGCTTAGATTTATTTAATGTCATACTATAAAACTATCTACTGCTTATGTTTGTTTAAGAATACATAAGATGAGGAACATTAAAACAATTGCCGAGTAAATCTCAATTGCAATATTGGGGAAAAATATCGCAATTAGATTATTTTCTCAAATTGTTCAGCCCTAATTATTATTGTTTGGTTAATTTTTGACTCTCTATTAACCCTTTCAAGCCTGCAAATCATAGCTAGAAAATTCAATTTTTTTGCAGCTGAAGTTTTTATTTCACTTTCAACTGAAATCCCCAAAAATCTAAGTTTTCATAAAATGTAACATATATATATTTTGTCACTCATTTGATAACTTAGGTGTTTTTGGCAACTGATAATCCACTTGAGGACATTTTTTCTTCTATCAGATTGTATTCAGACTTTTTTTTTTTAGCAATTTGTTGATCATATTATTTGGATTGAGCAGTATTATAAAAGTATGTATCAAATATACAACAGGTTTTAAGCGGTTAAGAATGAAAGATTTATTATTTTTGGATTAAACTCGCAATTCATGTGATCCCTAAAGCTGCCATTTTTTGCAGTACTCCTGACCCAGGATTAGGGGTGTCCCGATACAACTATTTCACCTCTGATACAATACCGATACTGCAGCCTTGAGTATTGGCCGATACCGATATCAATCCGATACGATATCAGCAGGAATCATACAGACTTTTATTACCTATTTTGTAGTATGGACTGTAAGAAAAGGCTTGATCAGGTCAGATTACTCAAACAGAGAACAGGAGTCAGCAATAGTAGGTATGAGAAAAACTGACCCATTTGTTATTAACCAATAGGTTAAATACATTTTAACCTTAAACATAAGAATATACTACAATTAAAACAACATGAATAAAAAATATTAGAAGACCCTGAAAAGTGACCTCAATAAATCAAACAAAAACACATTTCACCAATTGCAAAATAACCACTGTGTTGAACTTAAACATAAGCATATTCTACAACTGAATAAAATAAAAAATAAGTATATTAGAATGGACTGCTTGTATCGGAGTGCTGATATCGGAGATTTAGGATGCAGGCCGATATAATTTGATATTTGTTTTTTTGACCGATATCCGATATCAATATCGGATCGGGACATCCCTAAAAAGCATCATAAATAAAAGACAAAAATAAAGCACACTGATGTACCCAGTACGCACTGAGGAAACGCCATCTTATAGGTTTTAAAAAGGAGAAAACACTGGAGGTTAGGTTAAAGTGTATAATTAAATATATCATAAAATAAAATAAGAAAAATAATTTTAAAAAATAATAGTAAGAAATTATATATTAAATGAAGTTAAAAAATTGTTACACTAGAAAATAAAATAAGGAAAGAGAAAAGATAGAAAAAATAAAAAATAAAATAAGATGAAATAAAAATGTGGGCTGCAATTAGAATAAATAAAAACACTAAAAGGTAATTCAGATAAAAGCTAAACTAAAAAGTTGGGTGCTGATGAGGTTGGTCAACAATACAAAGCCTCTGTTTAGGAGTACAGGGTGGAGTATCCCTTAAATAATAAAAACAGATTGTCATCAATATTAGATGATAAATCATCTGTTATGTGCTTTTGATCATGGATTTCCTTACTCTTGTCTATACTGTAAGCATTAGCACTGAAGCTTGATTTGAAGAATTTAAAACACAATATCTGCCAGAAAAAACCACAATTAGATCTTTTCCTAAAATCATTCAGCCCTAATTTTAAGAGGGAGTTTGAGAATGGTTGTGCGTCTCTCCATGTGGCCTTGTGATTGGTTGGCATCCAGTTCAGGGTGCCTGTTGCCCATTGTCAGCTGGGATTGGCTCCAGACCCCCTGAGATCCGGGCAGTAAAGATCATGGACAGACATATTTAGCTCAGTCTCACTTTTTAGTACAATCACAAAGCTCCAACACTTTTCTTTTTGCTTTAAAGTAAATTTTGACACCGACCTGAATTGCCATGACAACTTGAGTGAGCCGTTTGTGATAAAAATGGCTTCTTTCATATTGACACAATAGCGTGCACGGCACACAACTGTACTTAAATTTGACAGATGCCAGAAAAGGCTCTTCTTCCAGGGAGCATAATGACAGCGTTGTTTCAGGAGGACAAACCGAATGTCAGAGAAAAGCACTTCTGCTCTGTTGGAAAGCAAATAATGAGCCTTTTGGGTTTGCTTTCATATTTTACACACATGAATCACATCCTCTCACACTTGTAGTAAATTTATGAATGAAAGTGACATTTTGTACCAACGTGGCGAGCTGTGAAGGCGCTCTGCTATGATTAAAGTGGCTGCTGTTACATTAGCATACATTAGCATCAAAGAGGAAATCACATCCACAGTTTGTGCTTCTTACCCGGAAAACACTTTTCAGCCGTCATGTTTTCTCTGTTTAGTCTTCAACTTTTGCAAGTCGGCCATGTTTTATACTGACTTTTACTTAGATAAAAACTTTTTTTGCCCTCAGGTCATCAAACTGTACAACTCCTCACTAGGAGGGAGGAGGCGTAACAAGAAGACAGAGGACAGAAAGGAGCAGTAGCCATGTTTTTTTAAATATTTTAAAGTGTGATTTTATATGTTTATTTTTATCCATCTTATTTATTTATCTTATTATCTGCTGTAAAATGCTGCTGCTGGAGTCTTCATTTCCCTGATGGAGTCTTCCCAAGTGATTAATGAAGTTCTTTCTAATCTTATCATATCTGAAGTCTGAAAAATGGCAAAGCTTAATCAAATTTCTGCAGCGTAGCTTTAAGGGCAAAGAGCTAAACCGAGCTTTTGTGTAACACTTTGACAGCCAGCTATGAGGGCTCTTAAAAGTCTTTTCAATGAAATAATGGCTGCTTCCTTACTGCAGCATGTACTGAAAATTATATAATATGCTGAAAATAATTTAAATAATCATTTTAATTGTTATATTCCACAGCCTTACTCCCCAATTGTGAACATTTACTATACTTTTAACAGAATTCCAGTAAAGTTTTGCTTTTCTTTGTATGATAAAATAACAAGGATGAGTTTAAAATGGCTCTACAACTTAGGACACTTTAATCCAGGCCCTAAAGACGTTACACCTAAGTTTAAATTTGGAACATGTGCTTTATCATTAGGGGCGAGTACTGGCGAGAACATCAGGATACGATGCATATCATGATACTTGGGTCACGATACGATAATGTCACGATATATCATGATATCACAATTTTGTGATATATTTCAATATTCTACTGTTAACTAAGAAAAAAATAGAGATAGTGTTTATGTAAATCACACAATATTACTCAAAACTGAAAGTACAAATCAAGTCAAAACTATTTGATTTAAAACAACTTTTCTATTTTATTGTTACCTCCACCGTATTATGTTTTCGGGAGAGTCTGTCTGTGAACACAATAACTCAAAAAGTTATGGATGGATTTTGATGAAATTTCCAGGAAATGTTCAACATGGGAAAAGGAAGAATTGATCCAATTTTGGTGTTGATCCGGATCAGCGTCTGGCCGCCATGACGAAAAATGCGATTTTCGTGAATAACTACTGAACTAAAACAGATATCATTATGAAACCAATTGCTAGGTAGGACTAATATTTATGGTAAAAATCACAATATGGGAGAGGACTGTGGTGCTGGCAGAGGTCTGCGCTTTCCGAGTGCTTTTCTAGTTTTTGAAATATGTTGAATGCAGTGTTACTTACATATACTTAACTTGAAAACATAGAGTGCATTAAGTCATGTAAACTAATGTTGCAAAGAAATTTTTCTTGTTTTCCCTTTAACAAAGTACTAAAAGCATCCTAACCTGCAGTGCTGCTCAAACTGTAATTAAACACATGAGGAACAAAGTGCTTTAAGTTACTGACAGCACAACAGTAATAAAAAAAACACATATTTCTCTTGTCACTCTCTTAACTGAATAGACTGCATGAAAAAACCCTGTTAATACATATTTATATGTTGTATTTTGATTTTTAACTCTGATAAAATTTGAGTTTTTATTTTTACAAGAAAAACAATATTAAGATTTGAATTATCAATAATATATCGGAGGTCTAAATATTGTGATATATTGCGGTATCGATTTTTTTTCACAACTCTATTCATCATGCAGTTTGGCTTCTACTTTGAACTGTGCCATTGTTAGCATTATCCGAAGTGTATTGACAACAATTGTAAAAACATTGAAGCCGTATCCATTTTTGTAGAATCTGTATCGATACACGTATCCCCAAGAAGTGAGAGACGATATTTTGCCGTATGGATATTTTGAGCACAGGCCTGTTAGGGAAGCACCACCTCGGGTTGTTGTTGATATTTGGCTTTGGCTGCATGGCAGAGTTTGACCTCGACCTTGTCGACGTAAACATGATCTGTGTTAACTGACAGCGGTTTTCTGAAGTGTTCCTGAGCCCTCGTGGTGATGTCCTTTACAGAATTATGTCAGCTTGTAATGCAGTTCCACCTGGAAAATCAAGGTCATGGGCATTCAGTGTTAGTTTTTGGCCTTGCTGCTCATATGCAGAGATTTCTCTGGATTCTCTGAATCTTTTGATATTTCAGACCACAATGAAACCCCAAAATTGCTTGAAAGTGTACATTGAGAAATGTTCTTCCGAAATACACACTTTAAGATGAGTTTTATAGCATCAAAATAGGTTATCTATAAATGCTATTCCTTAGCCTCGTGGTCAGGTTGGACAGGGCTGGACTGGCCTGGATACTCAACTTCAGGAACAAGACAATTAAAACTAGAGCAAATTTATATTATTCAGACAAGTCTTAGAGCACCAGGCTGTAAGTAGGGATATATAGCCGGCTACAAAACTACGATACTAAGTTTTCCAAAAATTGCTTGTTGTCACACATCAAAAACTACCGCTACGAAACCAGAAAGAGATACTTTACCTCGTCGCTTTGCATCCTGTAAGTTGTTGATAAAAGAAGTTGTAAAGCAATGCAGAGTTCTGAAGAAGGTCAGAGCTGCATTCATTAGCATCACAACAAACGCACGCTTTGGCTTGGGTCACGTCTTTACCACAGTCGCCGCGTGTGCTCATGGGTAGCAGAGTTTTTATGTCACTGGAAATAGATTCTCCTCATAGCACCTTTAATATCGAAAAAGCAACAATATACACTCTATAGATTTCTTATAAATAAAACTGCACTTTCCACATTCTTTTGTATTATGATGTTTTTATTTTTCTGAAAAATGCTTGGTTTTCACCGAATCAATTGTATCAATATCGAGATATGAAATTTTGTCCATATTGTTCAGCCCTAATTCTTACCCTGTTGGACTATTTACTCATGCATTTGCTCACCAAGTGGTCAACCTCACTCCGACTTTGCTTCTGACTGAGTTGATGATGATTCTTTTTTACACAGTCATGTCTCTCACTTTTTTAGAGTTAACCTGTTCCCCTGTTTGATGATCCAAACAGGTTCAACGCAGCTTCCACAGTCTTTAGCTGCTCCTGTCCCAGCTTTTTTGGATCATGTTGCAGGCTTTACATTCAAAATGAGTGAATAGTTTGCAAAGACAAACACTATTATGTTGTCTTTTAGTCTATACAGTTAACTATTGGAATAGGATTTGCCAAGGAGTTTTTGTTTTTGCCTGTGTGTGTTTGTTTTTTTAGCAAGATTACATGAAAAGTTTCCGACATATTTTACTGAATTTTTCAGGAGACTACTTAACCCTTACATGCATGATGTCTGCTAGAGCAGACAGATATTTGAAATAAATTTTATACCCTTTAGGTTGCAGTACAATGCTCAACGACCAGGTGGTAAATTCCCCCCCAAAATTAACTTTGCACTTTTTTACCATATTGAGATATTGCATCATAAATCCAAAATAGCCTAAGAATAGCAAATTTGGTGTTATACCTGTATTCACATTTTACATATTTTGTATTTTCTTATTTAAATTTTGGTGTAATTGACAAGTGAATAGTTTGGTTAAACAGCAATAATAAATATGCTTCAGACATGTTTTTAAACTTTTATTTACTCTTAATAAATGTTTGTCAAAGACGTGTTTATGGATCTATATTTAGTTCCCCTAAATTCTTAATTATACCATTGATGCATGGTAAGGTTGACAGATGCATAACTGTCTCATAGGGCTGGGCGATATGGCCTAGAAATAAAATCCCCGATTTTTTTCCACAACACTCGATTTACGATTTTAATCGATTTGAATGAAACAAATCAAGTTTTTCCTTTATGTTATCCAAATGTTTCTCTCTTAAAGTCAAAGTCTGGGTCATAAAAGGTTGATTTTGTAGAATAAACGTAGGCAGGTTTGTCTACATAAACACCAACTGGCTTAAGTATTTTTACAGTATTGGCATGAAACTCTTTGATCAATATTATATCACTTAAATAACAAATACAAGCCTATAAAAGTGCTTGTGTAAACCGTACAAGGCTGACCATCATGGATTTTTTTTTAAAATTGCAACTACTTACAATTGGACTGAGGCAAGACAAAAAATCTCGATTTTTATTTTTTTAAATCTTCTGCAGAAAATAATTCGAATTAATCGATTTAATCGATTTTTTGCCCAGCTCTACTGTCTCAAATATAACCAGAAATAAATTGTGATTTTTAACTTGATTGAAAGTAAAAAACAAACATTGAAAAAAGTCTTTCTTTGTGTTTTAATAGTTTATGCATGAAAGGGTTAAAAAATGATTAGGTTTTGGGGGTGATCTTGATTACAGATATGAGTGAACAATCGTTTTTTGATCAGTAACTGTCTAAATGATATCAACATGATTCTGAGTGCCAGCTGTGGGTTTTCAAGGTCAAGAAATCATATCATGATTGTAACTTTTTGTGCTCTGAGTGCAGTTGTTTTTTTCTTTTTCACAATGTTCCACTTTTTTTCTGGAGAAATTCTTATCCCAGCTAAAAGAAGGCTTTTAACTAACTTAATTATGCAGCATGTATGGCGCAGGACTATGGATACGTTTACCTGCAGTTTTCATGCATGCATGTAATGTAAAATATGCATTTATGAACTTTTTTTGAAGCATTACTGATATATTTGCACCTTTATGGAAGAGCCTATAATGTAAGTTTTGTTGCAGTATTTGTATTTTTGCAGTTTGTGGTGAACATGTTTCTTGTGTGGACGTGTTTGAGCAGCACCAGCAGGTGGACAAACTTCCTCTGAGATTTTGTTCAACTTTAATATTTACTAAAAAGTGTCAATGGGAGAAATCAGAGCGTACCCCTGCGTGTGTGTGGACCTGATCCCCGTGCAGCGGATCCACTTGCTCACAAACCAGCGCCTGTATTAAGAATTAATATTGGACATCCGGTGGCAGTGCCAGCTGCGCCCCATTTTTATTGTTGTCTTGCGCTGAGAGGATCGCGTCGTGTCGGCTGGAGAGTGCGCGGCGCGTGGTTTGCTGCTTCTGGTGAGAATTTTTTACATTTACTGAGAGGATGGAGGTGCACGGAGAGTGGATGTGCGGGGATGTGGGAGAGGAGGGTCTGGATGTGGGAGCTCGCTGTGCCATGCGGGACACACTGCTGGCTGCCACCATGGCACCTTCTCTTCCTGCTCCGCTCCGTGTGTGTGTGCGCTGCTCCCTCCAGCTGTGCGGACACACACCTCCTTCATGCTCCGCCGCTTCTGTAGCTCTGATCGGTTCATTTGTAGGTCTAACCCGGGTTAGATTGCGGGGGGGAAGAGAGGGAGGGGGTGGCAGGACGCGCTCCGGATGGACACGGAGAGAGGAGAGAGGGGCGGCGGACGGGGCCACTCCGGCTCTCCATCGTTCCGGGAAAACGAGCTCCAAGGACACGGGGAGGGGGAGGCACCGGGGTCGTTGGGGTTCTTTCAGGCTATCATTTGATTTAAGGTCTTTTTAGAGGTGTTGACGGGGGGAGAACGGGATATTCCCAAAGCGAAACCGTGCTTTGTCCGTCGCTCCCATTTTCGGAGCTTTAATTCGCCAAATTGGCCTCCCAGACAGCCAGAACAGCCAGAACAGCCAGAGCGCCTCTCCCCCCCCCGCTCCCCTCGCCTCCCCCCTCTGTTCTCGGTCACTCTCTCCGCCATCACAGCCTCTTTAAGGACTCACATGATTCACTTTTCCTCTCCTCCGCCACCTCCTCCGCGCGTAACCTCCATCCATCTGTAGCACGCCGTCCTCTCGTCAACACTGTTTTTGTTTTTGTTTATTTTTGTTTGTTCTTGAAGCTTCGTTTGTGTGATCAGGCTGCGCGTGCTCTGCTTTGGCCTCGTGGTCAACAGACTTTCTTCCATCTTTTGGCGTATGTTTCAGTGAGGGGGATTGTGCGCTGTTCTGTTATTATCATTCATTAATAGGGGAGATCAGGGCTGGTTGTATCACTTTTTACTGAGTAACAATGATCATTCCTGAAATTAGGATCTGTGGTTTGGATAGTTAATGCATGATGAATGAGCCATTCAGATGTGGAGGAGCTGATTTTTACCAGATCTGCATGACAAGAGAAAATCATATGTGTAGTAATATTAGGGCTGGGAAATACGGCCTAAAAGTAAATCTAAAAAAAAAAAAAAAAGTGGAAAAAAAACCTCCAAGTGACTTAAAAATACAAGACTCAAGTTTTGTTTTTTTGTTAGAAAAATATATTCCGAAACCAAATAGAATTAAATATCAGGAGCTCCATGTGTTCGACATTGTTTGTGCTGAAAACCTTCAGTCTGAAGGTCAAATCTTTCCCACACAGGAAATCGGCAAGAATCGATAAAGGAACTGATACAGGAATCAGTAAATGTGTCGCCAAAAGAATCAAAAAGAAGAATTGTTAAAGGCATTGGTATCATTAGAACTCAAATAATTTCCATCCCTACTCCAAAATGACTCAAACATTGAACTGTTTTTATCACCGTTTATTAGAGCTGGGCAAAAAATCGATTAATTTGAATAATTTGAATTATTTTCTGCAGAAGATATAAAAATTGAAAATCAAGATTTTTTTTCTTGCCTTAGTCCAATTGTAAGTAGTTGCAATTTTTGAGAGAAATTGCAATTTTCATGATGGTCGGCCTTGTAGGGTTTGCACAAGCACTTTTATTTTTATAGGCTCGTATTTGTGATTTAAGTAGATTAAATGTTGATCAGAGAGTTTCATGATAATACTGTAAAAATACCTCAGCCTGTTAGTGTTTATGTAGACAAACCTGCCTACGTTTATAATACATAATCAACCTGTTATGACCCAGACTTTGACTTTAAGAGAGAAACATTTAGACAACATAAAGGCAAAACTTGATTTGTTTCATTTTTATGTCGCTGGGAGTTTTGTTTCTTTTAGGGAGGAAAAAAAACTATTAAAATCGTAAATCGAGTGTTGTGGAAAAAAACCTGGGATTTTTTCTGGGCCATTTCAACCCTACCGTTTATCAAATGCAAGTGTGTTCATTCAGCATGCACTTCCACACGGTAGAGCATGCAGGCATGTAGGCCATGTGAACATCTTAGGATGATTAGTCCTGCGTAATGGTAGAAACTCAATTAACCAACAATACTTTTAAAAATTAAGTTTTTACTTGATATTCTAAATTGATCCCATCCACATGTGATGTGCTGTTATAAACTTGCTGTTAAACACTGTTTCTTACCTTATGGCAATGTCCAAGATATGCAGCCTGGAAGGTTATGTTTTTTTCCGGCATATATTTCTGTGTTTGTTTTTTTTCTGTTTGCTTGTTTTTCTAGCAAAATTACGCAAAAACTACAGGACAGATATTGCTGAAATTTTCAGGAGATGCTTGTAATGGCCCAACTTAGAAATAATTACATTTTGGTGGTGGTCCAGATAACCACCACTAGCGAATAATAGTTTTTGCTCAGGAACTGTCTTACTAAAAATAATGATATCAACATGATTCTGATTGCCAAGTGTGGGTTTTCATGGTCAAGGAATCATATTATTATGGGAACTTTATCATTGAGCTATTGCTTATAGATGTAACGGCAACATGTAAGCTAGCTTGATGGAGATTTGTGCTCTCTGAGTGCTAAAGAAGCAAAAATAATGTCAGTAATTGGCCAAATGGCTGTCATATCAATCTGATTATTTTGTCAGTTTTAGATAAACTCTATCAGTTTAATTGTTTATTGTCAAACCAGCTATTCTCGTGGTTTTATGGAGGCTGCGATCATGAAACATTATCTGTTATCCTAAGTGCCTCATTATTTATGATCTTAATTTTAGTATAAAGGATGATTTACTGAAGTTTAATGCCTTCATTTTTCTGCAGAGTAAAAGGTAGAAGTTAAGGAGAAAAGTGTAGTTCATGTTCATCATTACCTGCTGGCATGTACACTCAGTGAAGTGTGAATTATTTATGGCATGGTTTTAATCAACCTTTTTACGCTGATGAAAACAAGACAGTAACTAATGAAAACAAGTGCACAAGGACAAAAACTAAAACTGCATTAACTGTAAGAACAAAAAATTAGACTAAAATGTTTGACAGAGACTTAATCCAATCAGACCTAATTTGGTCATGTAGAAAGTAGAGACAAGATAGGAATATATCCAATCACAGCTACTTTGATTGTGTGGTGGTGGGATAAGTTGTGGAGCGATCCAATCAGAGCTGCTCTCTTTGTGAATTGATATATTCATGTAGAGCAGGTTCACTGTTTGTTGTCAATTCTGGTATTGTAACTGAGATGCTCTGCCAGGTAGCCTAAATAAAGGTGACTGCATTTCACACAAAAGTTAAACTGTACATTCAAATGTTACCAGTGTCCAAAATAAAGGGTTATTAGATGTTTCATTTTAACTAAGTGTAAAACATGACTTCAGTAATTCAAGGAAACATAAAAAATGCCTTACACGTTACACTTCATATTTTAGTCGACTAAATTTGCAGCAGATTTCATCGACTAAAACTAGACTAAAATTAAAGCAATTATGACTAACTTAAAGGTGCAGTGTGTGGAATTTGGCATTTTAGACATCTAGCGTTCAGATTCTAGAATGAACCTAACAGTAGCCAAAACATCACGTCACTGAGCAACGGAATCCTGTGAAGACCAAAAAGGATCCTGAACACAGCACACAATTTATGTTGTGTATGTGTTTATGCACACAGTTTGAATCCCTAACACAGAATAACAACTTTCTATACATCCACTGCCATCCTCTCCTCTTCTTGCCTGCATTCCAGTTAGATTTCAGAACCGGCGGATAAAAAAATGTTTTGAATGCTTTTATTACTTAAAATGGCCTAAATAATAATAATCGTGGAAAGTACCATAAAATCAACATTTTTGACCAAAAAGGCATTTTATTTAAACAAGACTCAACATATCCATGTCATACTCATCCAAAATGAACAAATAAACATTTATACAGTGAAAACATCGTATATATTTTCAACAGTTATCTAAAATATCTGCTAATAAAAACCCAAAACCTTGAACCTGGCTCTATAAAGTACGATCTGTCTTTCTTTTTTTTTTTTTTTCATTTTATCCAGTTGTTTTTTTCTGTTTCATTTTTATTTGATTTCAACTGATTTGATCCGATTTCATTAATCTGATCTGATTTCATTTCATGCCTTGTGAATGTCAACGAAGCAGTTCCTCTCAACATCTGCTAATAGAAACCCAAAACCTTGAACCTGTTTCAATTAAGTTCAATCTATCATTCTTTTTTTTTCATTTCATCCAGTTGTTTTTTTATGTTTTATTTCATTTGATTTTAACTCATTTCAGTTGATTTTGATCTGATTCCTCCTCTAGTTTGACAGTTAGCCTATTTCTTCCATGCTCTCTTTCCCTCCCCTGTAGAAGTAGCTGGGCTGCATCTTGTATGGAGGAAATTGGATACTATGTTAAAGATAGCCAGCAACATACCTTCAATTACAAAATATAAAAAATATATAATGTTATTACTTTGAAAACATAAGCCAAAGATGTAAACAGTCTCAGGATAGTTTCATGCTATGTAAGTGAATGGAACTCCATTAGGTTGTATACGCTAGGAATTTTCCATATTTAGATATTGTTGCCATATGGCATCAAATCTGTTTTGGCATATTACAAAAAATGTATAACAACAAAATTTAATTAAATGTAAAAAAAAAAAAAAAAGTTTACTTACCCCAGATAGTGATTTAAATTTATATCTGGTGAAAATACTCCAAAAATTCTAAATAAAATGCAATCTTGGAGAGGCCCAGACAATTATGTTTGGATGTCAAATGTCCATTAGCAAAAATGATATCCTGGTCATGTGACCTCATAAATTCTATGTCCTTCAAACTAAAACCCCCCTTTTCACACGTTAATGTAAAAACATACATTTTATTTCACAGCTTTTTAAAAAAATAAAGTAATTGTCATTTGGCAACATCATGCAATAGAGGGTTAAACAAGAAGAAGAAGAAGAAAGCTAAATGTAGAGTTGTTATCATGGGAGAAGCAGCAAAAAATCAGAAGAAAAAAGTTTTTCCAAAGAAGAAGAAAAAAAGAAAGCAGGAGAGTAACAAGCTAAATGCCCAGACAGGCGTGAGCTGAAAGATAAAGAGGGATAGCCCTGTTATTGTTGGACTTTTAAGTACATTATGATTTATTTGAAAAGAAAATGATCAGACTGAACCTTATCCATCCACATGGTTTATTTGTCTCTCAGGATGCCCTGTTGTCTCACTTCTCCTCCCTCTGTATGTCAACAAATGCACGTTGGTGCATGACAGTGCAGTTACACTAAACGACCACAGAGGGCACTAGAGAGCTGAAAGCCAGAATCTTACATAGTGCGACTTTAGAATAACGATGACTTAGAAATATTCGTTACAGCACGTGTAAACAGTCAGTTCATCAGACAACTTTATCTCACAAGGGGCAATTCAATCATGCACAGTCAGTCAGCAACATAAATAAAGAATCAATCTGTCAGGGAAACATATTTAAGTATCGAATAGAGGGAGATGTCCCAACATTCAAGTAGTCTACTTATACAAATTATGGAGCAAGATAAGATATTGTAAAAATTAAATGTTGTAAATAGTGTAAATGTTACAGTGGGACATCATCCTGAGGAGAGTCTGGGGCAGAGTCCACACAGAGACACCCAAAAACTAGAGATAGGCAACTTTACTAACTGCTGTAGCGGACTCTGACAGGACTGTCCCGCTTGAGGCAGCTCACAATCGTTGTAGGTTGGAGCATGCAGGATCTGCCTGATAAAAGACTTAAAGATTTCAGACTGTAGAGAAGTGTTCGTTGTGCAGACTCATTTCTTGATGGTGCGAGAATAGTGACTAGTTGCCCAGCCCTAGTGTGGCCTCTTGATTAGCTGCTGTCACAGGAATGATTTTGCGCCAGCTTCAACCACAATGCTTTAAGTTTCCCACCCCTAGGATTATGACTGTTCATTTTCCATGTGAGCACAGAATTCCAAAGATAACTTTCTGTGCTTTATTCCTAAAATGAGTCAAAGATATCCTTACACTCATAAATACAGAACATTAAAGATTCTTCTGGTTTGGGAAAAATGTAAACAGATGCAAACGTATTCATTTTCCCTCCTATAATCTCGATCTGACCGCCTGGTCTGTCCTGTGTTTGCTGTTTTCAGAGGGTCAATTTACACAGTGGGGGGGGGGACAATGCACCAAATGGATTCTTGTTTATATTTGTTCATTCTCAGGACTGATATAGGATCCAGACGTGCCTCTGTACAATAACAGGCCTGCAATCATTTATTATGTGCGTTGGTTCAATATGAGCCGGGTCCAAAGGTCTCCGTGCTCATAACGCCGCTCCTCCTGTCAGGCAGAGTTCAGCGGAGGAAACGGGTGGGAAATTGTTCCGTCTCAAACCGCTGTAGGTCAATAACCAGCTGCAACCACCAGCTTTACATTCAGCCAACCATCCGTTCAGCCGTTTGTAAACAAGGCGACGGGAGCCGAGCTGCGCGCCGACACAACTGTGGCTTATGTGACGCAGACGCCAAATACATCCTGACAACACAAACAGGCGTGTTTACATTCTCCGTGTGCCGGGATTACGCTTCATGTGGAGCCGTTTGTGCATGACAGACGTGACTTCTGTTTGTCAAGAAGGCAAATCCGCTGAGGATGTTTCAGTGCCGTCTCAAATTGACAAAAAAGTCTGGTGTTTTTCTGCCATATGTGGCTTCTTTTATTAATGTATTATTAATGGCCTGTGTGGGCCGAGGATATGCTAATAATGACGACTCCATATGCCTGCAGCAGCTTGTTATGTAACTCAGGGCACTGTAATTAAATCTGATTTTACTACGCCTTCATGCTCTTCTAAAAACACTTCATTTATATTCTTTGTGCTACAATTAAGAATATATCATTATTAATTCATATTCTGTGTAATTTCTCTTGTATGTCAGTCAGATCAGTCAGATCTGATGAGTTGTTCTTGTTTTCCAACCTTTCAAACTTTGTTATGATGCCATACGAGTCATGTTTTACAAGTGTGATGTAGGGTTTGGTGTCATTTTGTTTTTTTATTTAATACAGGGGCTAAGCTGATGCTTGCCTGTATAAACACTGACGTAGTTTGTAGAGTTGTACAGCCTTTTTTATGCTTTACTCATCCATGAGTTTGCGAGTGTCCGTACAGCAAACTTGACCCTCTGCTGCAGATTTCTGCCTGGCTGAATTTTGGCTGGTCTTGCAGGTTCCCAAAATTTTGACATAAGTAGATGCAGATTTGGGAGAAAACAAGACTGTAAATGCACTGGGCATTTTTTTTCCAAGTTAACCAGTGTGCTGGAGTCTGTCTTCACGTTAAAATTGGCTTTTCTTGTTCTACACGCCTGTCTCTTGAATTAGAGGCTGTTTACACAAGGCCAGAAATGGTCAAATCCGATAAGTTATCATTGCATTTTGGCCTTGGGTTTACATGGGAACTCAATGTGGATTGCCAAAATCCGGAAACTTTTGAAACCAGGCTCCAGAGTGGAGTGTTTTCAATACGCTCTGCATGCAGCGCTGTGTAAGCCCAGAGGGTGAAACGCTGACGTCACCGCATGTGCAGTACTCTTGAAGTACATGCAGTACACATGAAGGCTGCACACGCATAACAGGAACAACTAGAAAAGCACTCAGAGAGCGCAGACCTCTGCCAGCACCACAGTCCTCACCAATATTGTGATTTTTACCATAAATATTAGTCCTGCCTTTATGTCATCAAAATATTTAGATTCCTTGACCATGAAAACATACCATTAGCAACTGGATTCATAATGATATCTATTTTAGTTCAGTAGTTATTCATGAAAATCCATTTTTCGCCATGGCAGCCAGACGGTGATCCGGATCAACACCAAAATCAAATCAGTTCTTCCTTTTCCCATGCTGAACATTTCCTGAAACTTTTATCAAAATCCATCCATAACTTTTTGAGTTATTTTGTTCACAGATGGACAGACAGACAAACAGACTCTCCCGAAAACGTAAACTCCTTGGCGGAGGTAAAAATACATTTATTTATACTTTATTTATTTATTTATCTATTTATTTATATCAACACAGAAGTCAGCACAAAGTGCCTGTGCACTGTAGTTTTATACACCTGTTTGAATCAACTATGAAGATAACAAAATGCCTGAGGTAACGCTTGTTGTGAAAAAATAAAAATCTTAATAGAAAACTCAACTCTTGTTGTAAAAAATGTAAAAGTGTACAAAGTAATGAGAAAAGTGTCTCAAAGTGTGAATGTGAAATGAATGGGTTGAATAAAAAAAAAATCGTTAAACTCGAGTTTCAGGAAAAACGAATCGATTTGACTTGCCAACTTGATTTTTAAATCTTATTGATTTTTTGCCCAGGCCGTCTGCTGAGTAATGTGTGTGCTGCTTACTGTGCTCGGTTTGTTATCCAGACAAAACTATCCGGACAGATTTGTTGTCCAGAAAAGAAACTCCTGCATATTTGTGCATACATTCGCTATTGTTTATGAAAAGTTTTTCTTCTTTGTACGTGTGTTGTAGTAGCGCTGCCTCTCTTCAAATCTACACCACCAACTACCGAACCAGCATGCATACTACAGCGTTTTCATTCATCTCCAGCATCTCCGTCTGAACATGGATTGACTTTGAAGACGCAAAGGAAAAATCTTTGCATTTCTAAGTCAGAGAGTGTCCCTGTAAACATAGCCTAAGATATGTGAAGTACTTCCATTTTGGCTCTACTGAATAAGGTTGAATGATTTTAGGAAAAGATCTAATTGGGATTTTTCTGGCAGCTTATGTGGTTTAAATTTGATTCACAAATCTCTTCAAGCTTCAGTGCAAATATTCACTATGTTTACAGTATAGACAACAGGAAGGAAATGAATGATCAAAAGTGATTTAAGGGGGGGTGCTGGTTTGCCGGATTGGTTAGCAAGCAGGCACATACCATGTATATACTTCTGCCGGCTTGGGTTCGAATCCAGCCTGTGGCCAGTTTGCAGAGTGTGTTCCCCTACTTTCTCGCCCCATTTCACAACCCTGTCCACTGTCATTCTCTCCTATCAAGAAATTCACAAAATGCCAAAAAAAATACATAATAAATGATTTAATGGGATACTCCAACTTGTACTTTTAAACAGAAGACTGTGTCTTTTTGACCTGCTTACCAGCACTTCCATAAATGCAAATTGCCTGCAAATTTGAAAACAGGATGTGTCACACAGTTGACGCAACAGACCCTGGGTCAGTCAGGAGAGCAGCAAAAAATGCAGCTTTGGTGATCATATGATTGTGTTGCCTGAAATTGCAAATTTTATTCGAAAACAATAGATCTTTCAGCCGTACTACTGAGCGTAAAGTTAAATGATGTTGTTCATTTAATATTGTTGAATGGAAACAGTATTTTAGTACCTTTTTTGACAATCAGCTGCTTTACAAAACAAGTGCAGGTTGTGAAAAAATAATTTCAAGGCCTAATTTGCCATGTTGTTTTGTTTTTTTCCACAGTATAAAGTATAATTTTGTTACTGGTATGGCATCAAAGTTGTAGTTCTGTTATCATGACAGCCTTTGTGTGAATGTGAGAGTGAGAAGGTTTGAATGGGTAGATGTGGCCTGTGCTATACAAGCTAAATTTGCCAAATGAACAGAGCAGTTGAATCCTGTTACTGCCGCACCAAGGTCGCTTGAAAGAAGTCGTTTTGGCTTGCTTAACCTCTGGAGTAGGTTGTCATGAGAGTGCATAGACCCAACAACCACATTAAAAAGTGGTAAGTTAACTCGTCACATGGCTGTAAAGGTGATGGCAACCATCAGCGCTTAGAGCAAAACCCCCCTGATAATAAGTTTACAAAGCCAACGGCCACCATCGCCACCTTGGGTTGTAAACAGATATGCTCACTCTCTCTCTGGTGTTGCTGCTGCTTCTGCTCGGTCATCCTCTGAAAGGAGCTGAACTTATGCTGAATGTGTGCTGATACATCAATCAATCAATAAAACTTTAATTGCGTAGCTTTTCATGCAACATATGTAGCACAAAGTGCGTTACATAAATGGAGAACAAATAGAAGAAAGTACGTGCAAGACAAACTTAAATAGGAATAATAAGAGCAAACAAACACAAGTCAAGCAAAGTAACAATAATACTAACAAATAAAAATCAAAGGATTCAATAAAACATGTTAATATGTAAAAAAAGGATAAATATAAGTCTAGATTTACCTGGATTAAAGAAAAAAAATACTACGGCACTAAAAAAAACATTAAGGACCCTTTTCTAATCTTAAGTGCTTGAAATGAGACGAAACAATCAGGAAAGATGCTCTGTTAAGCGTTGAAGCTGCTGCACATGCTTGTGTAAACTTTCAGCGTGTTCTATTTTGATGCTACATCTGTTAGCACATCTGCTCAAACGTTGAGATAAGGACGTGTTTCTTTGCCCGCTGATGGGATTATTAACCATTCCACCAGTTTGTTATCTACTTGAAAACGCTGTATGTGTCTGATAAGTGTTTGTGTACACAGCATGTTGGTAGCTGGCTCGCTCCGTGTGCCAAATACCAGTTTTCCGTGCGGTGTGCCAAGGCAGTGTCATAACGGCCCGGCCCATCCTTGCTTCCTCATTCTTGTGCGCCTGAGGTCAAACTGCAGAGAGAGTATGATGGCATTGTTCTCCGATCACCGAGCCGGGGTCACTGCGAGCTGCTCTTCTCTCAGGCTTTTTCCATCCACAGGTACCCGACAGTAGGTCTGCATTGTTCATGCAGCTTGAGTGTGTGTGTGTGTGAGTGTGTGTGTGTGTTTTGGTGTTGCTGGGTGTTTCATCATGTCCCCGCCTGGAAGGAGCTCAGTTGGTGTGATCGGCGGTGTGCTCTGCGGCCTCCTCCTCCTCTGATGGAGTTTTGGTTACACAAACAGAAACCGACGCTGAACAGCTCAGCAGGCGGAAAACTCGCTCTGATTGGTCGGTTTTATCCGTAATGGGAGGAGTCGAGGAAGCAGTTGTTCAGAGGGCCGATTTAGGTTAAAGGATTCGCATGATAACATCCTGGATTCGCTTTTACTCGGCAGATATAGGGCTGGGAAATATGGATGGGAAATCATGTCTTCATATTCTTTTAGCTGAATTAAAGTGAAAAATAGATCCTGACATTTCTGTCTACAGTTCACACTGGAAGAAACTCAAACTCCAATTTCAATGAAGTTTGGACATTTTGTGAAACAAAATAAACACAGCAAAACATTTTTTTTTACTTGGATTCAATTGGAAACACTACTAAAACAAGACATTTAATGCTCAAATTTAATTTTTGCAATTCTCTCCTTTTGAATTTTTCTTAATTTACTTTTTGTTATTTTTGTAAAAACATAGCATAGTTACAAACATAGCTTCTTCCTTTGCAATTAAGCTTGAAGATGTGCCTCCCGTATGGACATGTTGTAAACAAAAAACAAAATCAGGCCTTACTGTTAAAACGTAGGTGAGCCATTTCGACCAAATTTCAGTCTCCTTTTGAATTTGATGGCTTAAACACATTCCCCAAAAGCTGGGATTTTTCAGGTCATTGAGTTTTACACCCTTGATAAAATTTGAAGAATCAATCATACCATACCGATGCCTTATTGATACCATGAGGAAAGTCCTTGACCTACATTTTTGGTCAATTAAAATACAGATAAACTCCAACACAGTCTTAAAGTTGCCAGTAAAGTCACATTGTCAGGATTTCTCCTACTTAAGATGACACGTGTCTCGAAACTGTAAAACATCATTTTTAATGATCAGTGCAGGGATGGGAATTTATAAGGTTTTATTGATATCGGAGCTATTAACAATCCTGCTAGTCGATCCAATTCTTCACGATTCTCTTATGATTCCGGCAAATTTTCCATGTAAGCAAATGTTGGCCTGTTGATTTTTTGTGTCAACAATGTCAAACACATGTCACAGCATAGATAACTGCTTCTTCAAGTTGCTGGTGTTTCCACTCACTTAATGTTGTGCAGTAGACGCCTTTGGTAAAAAATTAGGCCAGAAGTCTGATGCTTCTGAACTCTGTCAGGAGAAGGAATTGATAAGGGAATTGATTAGCAAAAAGACTCATGATATCAATATTGAATGTAATCATTACACTCCTTAATGTAAGTGTAAAGATTTGTATAGATAGATAGATAGACAGATGTAAATGTAAATGTAAATGTTCTTTATTTATACAGCACTTTACAACAAACCTTTTAGGTGAACCAAAGTGCTTTACAATAGGTGGAAGTACAAAGCAATAAATAAAACAGTTAAAAATAAATAAAAACAATGACAGCAATAAAAGCAGTGA
The DNA here is from genome assembly GCA_036419115.1 of Scarus forsteni. Lineage (NCBI taxonomy): Eukaryota > Metazoa > Chordata > Actinopteri > Labriformes > Labridae > Scarus > Scarus forsteni. The sequence continues at coordinate 2,425,247 of JAZDUH010000216.1, read as the reverse complement.
AAACAATAAAAGCAATTAGAGCAATAAAATATAATAAAGTAAAGTAAAACAGAGTAAAAGTAAAAGTGTCAGAACACTACTGAGTATTAAAAACCATTGTAAATAAATATGTCTTCTGTCTGGATTTGAAAAGGCCCACAGATAGATACAGTATATAGATATTTGATTGATGTACTTCATTGATCCCAAGCTGGGAAATTGTGATAAATATGATAAATACAATAGATAAATTAGAAAAGCACTCGGAGAGCGCAGACCTCTGCCGGCACCACAGTCCTCTTCGATATTGTGATTTTTACCACAAATATTAGTCCTACCTTTATTTCATGTAAATATTTAGATTCCTTGACCATGAAAACATACCATTAGCAATTGGGCTCATAATGATATCTATTTTAGTTCAGTAGTTATTCACGAAAATCACATTTTTCGTCATGGCGGATCCAGACGGTGATCCGGATCAACACCAAAATTGAATCAGGTCTTCCTTTTCCCATGCTGAACATGTCCTGAAAATTTCATGAAAATCCATCCATAACTTTTTGAGATGTTTTGTTCACAGACAGACAAACTCTCCCGAAAACATAACCTCCTGGCTGAGGTAATAAGGCAGTATGAGTCCACTATTGGTTAACTGATGAACAGTTGTGGGTGGATACATCTCTGGATGTACGTGTGAATACAAATACATATATTTATATCTATTAGTTATAATATGTATCTATATAATGAAGAGTTTGGCTTCAGCCTGCTCTTTTGTAAAGTGGCTCAAGATAACACTTTTTATGAGCTGGAGCTACAAAAATAAAGATTGATTTTGCTTGAACATACATTTTCATATGAATTTATCCACCGTTACTGACATGAAGTGAGTTTTTAAACAAACTTCACTGATGTCTGTTATTGTTGCTGCCCGCTCTAACCATGCTTATGAAAGCACGATATAGTCGACGCTGTTCCTCGTTATATTCGGGGAAAAGAGAGCTGGGAATGGTTTTGTGATGTTAGACACGGTCATTGCCTTTTATATCCGCGAGAACACATTGTAGTTAACTTTGAGTGTTTACTGCTGCTCCAAACACCAAACAGAACATGAGTCTCCATGTCTCACAGAGAAAAGCTCATGTCAGTGAGACCTGCCTCCTCGTGGACTCAGGCTGACGGTCCACGACCCACACCGTGAGAGCAAGATGGAAGAATTAGGTCAGGGGGAGATGCTAATGTTCTGAGGCAGTGACATGTTTCTGATGGCCCAGTTTGACGTTTCCACAAAAATACCAGACAAAGCAGACAAATTTAAACGTAACACAGCTGTACGACGGGCAGGGATGAAGACCTTCAAAATTAAATAACCTTACAATAAATGATGCTTAAACACGTCCAGGGCTGTCTGGTCTCGTCACACTTTATATTCTGGTACGGATCAAGTCTGGATATTGATCTGGTAGCTGGAGAGTGCCATTTCTGAACATTAGCAAGATGCCCTTGAACAAGGCAGCAATCATTCAACTGCTCTGCTCTCTCCTCTGCTGCCTCTTTAGTTCATTTCACTTTTGGTGATTTTAAGATTTTATCCAGTTTGAAAAAAATGGGAGGTCGCAGACTAGGGCTGAACGATTTCAGAAAATAATCTAATTGAGATTTTTTCCCCAGTATTGCGATTTACTCTGCAATTGTTTTAATGGTCTTATGTATTCTTAAACAAACATAAGCAGTAGATCTTTTAATGGTAAAACCAATATGACAAAAAAGTGGAGAAGTGAAGAACAGAAGCAAAATAGGTATGAAATTGTAAAAACTGGATAAAAATGGTATGAAAGTGGAAAAAGGAAGAAATAGGTGCAAAATAAGTATGAAATTGCAAAAAAACAAAAAAAAAAAAAAAAAAAAAAATTGGGAATTAAAGTTGAAATTAAATTTCAACCATGTAAAAATTCCAAAAATGGTTCAGACAGTGGCCAAAAAAAGATGAATGGGGGCAAAATAGGCATAAAGTTGTAAAAACGGGGTTAAAAAAAGGTAAAAATGGTCCAAAAGTGGGAAAAAAGTGTATGAAGAGAGGTAAAAAAAAAAAATAGGCACGAAATTGCAAAAAACAACATCACAATGCCAAAATGTTGAACACATTTTGGCTAAAAATATTGAACCTTCTGCGATTTGAAAATTGCAACAAATCGTATTGCAATTTAATCTAATTTGCAATTAATTGTTCAGCCCTATCGCAGATACTAAGGATCAACTTTAAGTTTATCCCCACAGGGAGATTTGCTTTACAACCAGGTAGAAAAGACATTTATACACAGTCACAGCAAGTCAGGGACAACAACAAAAACACTGGAGCACATTAATCAAGAGAAACTTCATTGAGCAGACAGGAATGGAGCCATCGCCAATGAAATGGCCAGTGGCATGTACCTTAATTACATTTATCGATACTACTTACGGCTGTCACGTTATCAAATATCAAACTCAATCATTTGAGAGCATACATGCTAATAACCAAAAATACGTGGTTATCGCCCCTAGCATCTGCCTGTATATTTACCCCTCTTCAGACTGATCAACAAAACCCATTTAAACCCGGTAACAATCGGCTCCTGTCAGCAGTTTGAAAGGGTTTAAGCAGCATTTCAACCTGGGTCGACTGATCCTGCAAGCCACATTGGTTTTTATCAGCCTGCCTCTGATCAGCTTCAGTGGGAACATCACACCCGGATCAACCTGTAAATTTACATCATGACTTGGCATTAGGCCCACGGCATAACATCGCGCATGTCTCCTCCGTCTGTAATTACGTGACTCTTTGCCATCTCTGCAACAAATTGCATCCGCCTTTGTTTCATCAGTGCTCTAATGTTTTTCAGTCTGCGCTGAGTTTGTATATTTTTAAAGAGGGACAAAAACACAAAGTACAGAAAACAGTTGACTAATGTGTCCATGGCTTCCATGCTCTTTTCCATTGTTTACGTGGTTGTGTTTCGTCACGTTGATGACGAAAGCTTGATGTGCCAGCTTGATGTGTCAGAGGAAAAAAACAGCCACACAGCTCATCTGCTGAAGATCAGACCCCAGTCTGCTGGCAGTGGGAAAGGAGTCAACTTCACAATTGTGAAAGCAGTCTATGTATGTATGCTGGTGGGCTCTGATTGGATGGCTCAGTCTGAATAAAAAAACAGCAAAGATTCCTCAAAGTGGGATCATGAACATACTAAATGGCAGCTGCTTACCCGGTCTTAAAGACAATATCAGTGTCTTTTTGGTCAACTCTTAACTAGCTGAAGTGTATTTCTCTGTAATTGCTGTTTTTTGTGGGCAGGGTCACCTTTGACTGGGTTAACACTGGCCCCAGATTGTCATGTTACTGATGTTTCTACTCTGAAATCACAGAAACAAAAGTTCAAGGGATGTTGAGCACTTCACATCTTACCCTGGGTTCACACCAAATGTGACAGAAAAGCTTTTGGATGCTCTGGTTGTTCTCGCCGCTCGGCCTAGGTGTTGAAAACGCACAGAACACACAGGAAGGTGACACAGTGTGAGCAACCGAAGGGGCGGGTCTTTCAAGCTTTAGTGCAGATGTGTGAACCAAGGCGATCAGCTGAGTTCTGGATGACTGTATACTGTCATTCTTGTTTTCACACATATATAAATGTGTGTATATACTGTATGGTAGGGCTGTATATTTCCTGCAACATCATAAAATGATATGTATTCCAACACTTAAGCTAAAAAACTGTATATATCCTGATAGACGTAATTGTGAACATTGACTACGCTTTTAACAGAGTTCCCAACAAGTTTTGCTTTTCTTTATTAGAAAACAAGAGTAAAGGTGTTAAATGATTCTAGAAAGTAAGAAACTTAAATTCAGGTCCTCAAAGTGGGTAGATCTAAGTTAAAATTTAGAACATGTGCTTCATCACGTAGCTTGGCTTCTACTTTGAACTGTGCAATTGTTAGCATTACCTAATGTGCATTGACAACAACTGTGAAATATTGATCTTGTATCAGTTCTGTAGAAGTGTGTCGAGACCCGTATCCTCCAGGAATGATGATTTTTTTTGCTGTATCGACATTTTGAGCTCAGACCTAATATACAGTATGCATGTATGTACCAACAGTAGTCTGTAACTTACCAGATATCCCCACAATACCAGAAATCCTTTTCCAAACATTTTTTTATTTTCTCCATAGAAATGTCCATCATAAAGCACCAGAAGACCAGACAGCAGTTTTTCCTCCATTGTTTTCTCGCCATCCTCTCAAAATCTTCCACCTGGGAATTCAGATTGGTCAGAAATTGGCTTAGTTACAAAAAAGTCTCACTTTTAGATATATGCCTGATCGAAATACACACTTTAAGATGAGTTTTATAGCATAAAAATAGGTTGTCTATAAATGCTATTCCTTAGCCTTCCGGTCGGGTCGGACGGGGCTGGTCTGGATACTCAAATTCGGGAACAAGACAATTAAAACTAGAGCAAATTTATATTATTTTATTATTTATATTACACGTCTTAGAGCACCGGGCTGTAAATAGCGATATATAGCCGGCTACAACTATGATAATAAGTTTTCCAAAAAGAGATACAGTACCTGGTCGCTTTGCATCCTGTAAGTTGTTAAAAAAGAAGTTGTAAAGCAATGCAGAGTTCTGAGGAAGGTCCAATCTGCATTTCCGAGGTTACTGGAACGCAGCATTACGACAGTCGCCGCACGTGCTCATGGGTAGCAGAGTCTTTATTTCGCCGGTAATAGATTCTCCTCATTGCACCTTTAAGTCAAGCTTCTCCCATTTTCACTTGTTCCTTGCACAGCTTGTATTTCGCCACTTGAGTCGCTCCGATTGCGCTGCTCGCTGCGCCCCCGACGCACATTGAAGCCAGAAATCATTGAAAATCGCTGAGGACGTTACCCCATGAAGCTGAACTTCTGTTACCTTTTCCAACATCTTAAACCACTCTGGCCATTCTCCTCTGAGCTTTGGCATCAACAAAGCTCTATTACCCAGAGAATTGCCACTCTCTGTATATCCTGTCTTCTTTGGACCATTCTCTGTAAACTGTGGAGCTGAAACACTGCAGTAAGGCCATCTGGCATCAACAATCATGCCACATTTAAAGACTTCTACATCCATTTCTCCATTTTGTTGCTTGGGTTGAACTTCAGGTCATCTTGACCATAACTACAGGCCTGAGTACACTCAATTGCTGCCATGTGATTGGCTTATTAGCTACCAGCATCTGTGGTATTGATAGTAGTTCACCCTGAGGCACCAACACGTGGCCTTTACACTGTTTGCTGCTCTGCTTCATTTGTTCCTTTTGTTTAAAGTTAACCTCAAACATTGGACGTATATTTGCTTCTGATTAATGTTAAACTTCAGCTCGGTCTATTCTATAATGTCTTTGTATTTCTCGTCTCCATGTCTTTACTTTCTTCCTCAGATGCTGCTTGAATGCTGTCCTTCTCCCTACAGCTACAATCGAACCTTTATCAGCCGATGCTATTTTAAATGTGATTGTTGTCTTTCTCAGAAAGTGATCTGTCCTACATTTCTGGCAGCTGAAGCAGAATCTTTTTTCATGTTGAATGAATAGATTTATTTATAGAAGAAACTAGCCATCAAATGTAGGAAACAAGGTCTGTGTGTAAAAAAAGAGCTCTGATGGTATTGATGTTTAACTTCATAAACAGAGAACAAAAGAACAAGCTCAGCACGGAGCAGCAAGATTATTCTGAGTAAAAATCTACTTTGAAGCGTTTTAAGTTTGATCGTCTTAACACGGTGACACAATTAAATATTATTTAAATATTGTATTTAGAAGCTGCTGTCATCTGCTCTCGCTGTGTGAACCCAATAAACTCCAGCATGTCGGCCCTGTGAGCAAAAAACAACCACACAGAAGAAAACATGGCACCAGAAAGGCAACTGTACATAGAAAAATAATAAAACACGTCAAACAATAAAGAAAAATGCAACAAAAAAGTCATGGAAAATCATGAACAACAACAAAACCAAAAAACATAATTGAAGGAAGCTCACAACAACAAATACGATAATACAACAACATATTGAAGTTCCACATGTACAAAAGTTATAAGGGTTAGGGTTAAAAGTATAATGGCAAATAACAACAAAAACGATAACAGAAAACACATAATATGACAGACGAATAAAAATAAAATAATTTCAAACGGCACAATAAAACACCAAACACAACAATCAATAAAACATTAAAGACAAAAACATACAGAGCCCCAAAACAACTTAAAAAGCTCAAAAACAAATAAAAACACAAACATGATTATAACAACATACCTGTTGTAACAGATGAAAAAATAAAAAAACAACAGTAAATAAAAAAACAACACAAATTGAAAACAAAAAATAAAATTAAAATGCAAAAACAAATAAGAAAACAAAAACCCAACAAAACTGGCAAAAAGAGCACTGCAGTAAATTGAGATGACATTTGGAAACATAACGAAATATTTAAACACATTAAAAACAAGTTTAAAATAAAAAATCTGGAAAATCAAGCTACTATTAAGAAAGCACAAAAGCAAAAATACACAATTACGTTACAAAATAAAACTTAAAAGAAAGCATAGACACAGCAAAACAATATGAAACATACAACAAAATATATTTTTTAATTTTTTGTTTTTTTACCATATGTAGTTGACTTTGTTAAAAATATCCTAAACAAAACATCCCTCAGAGGAGGAAAGCCAGAGAAGAAGCCATTTTAGGAACAAAGATGCATCCTGTTGGGCATTGGTTGCTTGTGTTGCCAGATATTTTGACTGAAATAAGCAACCAGGTCAGTAAAAGCAAGCCCAAAACAAGTGACCTACAGCTTTTCTTTTAAATTTCTAATGTGATATATAACTTTTTTGAAAGAAAAATCTGCACAAAGTGTGTTTTGATTTTCATCTTTATTATTTTTCAGTGTCACAGTGACATTATTTCTTATTTTGTACCTAATTTACTTGTTCAACATCCTTTGTTTGCTGATCCTCGACAGCTTTATTACGGGGAATACAGTAACAGCTTCAGTGGGAATACATTTTATTCTGGCTTTGTGGATTTCTTTTTGGTGGAAACATAATTTTTTACCTTTTTACAGTTAGATTTGTATTTATGTTTGGAGAGTGATAAAATAGTTTGTGATTTGAGTTTATATTGGTAGTACAGTGTGCATCAGATCCCTCTTTGGTTTGGGGGCACAACAAGCCTAAAAACACGCAACCCACAACTGCCCACAACAAACAACTTAACAAAAATAGAGGCTCAAAGTCGCTTATATTAAACAGACCTGGCATCTCACCAACACCAACAGCCTGTGTACTCCAGAAAAGATTTTTAAATTTTTTCTCTGTCTTTTCTTTTGTTACTGTGGGCTTGCTTTAATCTCGTGTTGATGTTTCGCTGAAGTGCTCTCAGGAGAAGCTGTGAGGTGAAGATTTTGCTGTTTGCTTTTGGAGATATTACTTCATAACATTTTCTTGAATATCAGACTCTGTGCTGTAATAACACTCACTGCAGCTCTTTCTGCTCCGCCGCTGCTGCTTTTGTTTACTTGTGTTTTATTGCTCATCACTTAACCTCGTGGCCTCTTTGAAATCAGCGTCTGACTTTCTCTCCTCTCCTCTGCAGGCTGGAGGCTGAGAGCTGCAGACCTGCGACATGTGAACAGAGCTGCTGCCCTTCACCCTCTCAACTCTCAACCTTAGGTAAATGAATCCCCTCTCCTCTTCTTCACCTCCTTCTCGTTTCATTGGCGCTCAGATCAGTGTTTTTTTTTTTTTTTGCCTCAACTAGAACTCCACTAATCTGACGTTGCGACCCTGACCTGCCACCTTCCTGCCTCGGGCATGCCTCAGGTAAAGTAGGAGCACCGCAGCGTCTGCTTCATCCTTCACCTCTGAATCATGCTCACGCTGTCTGTCTGTCCTTCCTCGCAGCCGGGTATGAATGGGATGGAGCCTGCGTTTGGCGAGGCCTATGGGGGACACAGGGGTCTGCTGAGCCCCTACCCTCTGGCCATGTCGCCACAGGGGGGCAGGACAGAGTACGACCAGGTGAGAACCAGCTTACAAGACACACATGGCCCTTTTCCTTTAGCCCAACTCTGACCGACTCTACCAGACTCTACTCTACTCGTCTTGTGCTGCTTTTCCATTAGCCCCAGTCGCCTGCCCAACAGGGTGCAGTGTCGCTGTAAACAGCTGAGCGGTTCTGTGGTGACGTCAGTTTGAGCGCGACACAACAATCTGTGGCTTTTTGTCACAAACCGAGTAAAAAAGGAAAGCAGAAGAAGGCTGAAGGTGGTAAGAAGAAATACCCCTTGAGAAGCTCAGGAGAGTTTTGGAAGCTAAACAACAGAATGAAGCCGAGGAGGAGAGCAATCGAGCTGCAAAGAAAAGACATATGAGAGTAAGCTAATGGTAGCTACCGCTAGCATGCTAGGTCGTCGCGCTCATGACTCATCGATGACGACATTGTCTGACCAGTCAATAGCCGGCAGTCGGTGACGGCATCTTTTATTATCGACTCAGCTCGCTTGGAACCAGAGCGGAGTAGGTACTAAAACTAGCTTGTTTTAGGAGGTACCAGGCTAGTGGAAACACGCTGCAAATCGAGTAGAGCCAAGTAGAGTAGGGCCAAGACGTGCTAGTGGAAAAGGACCAATACAGAGAAAGATTTGTGTGAGGAGGGCGTAAAAACCCAAATTTCAAAGAGGTTGGGACGTTGTGTTAAAAGTAAATAACAGAATTGAATTGAACCTTATTTATTTTAAAAATATTCAAAAGAGAAATGAAAAAAAAAAACAAAATAAAAGAAAGAATGAAGTGTTGTCGTTACATACAACATAATTGAAAATGAGTGGGAAGAAGTAAAGCTTGTCAATCCCAGCACGTTCTCCATCAGGTAAACATAAATACTTACACGTTTCACAAGAAAAACAATTTCTACACAATATTTTAGTGATCTTCCAAATCAAAAACAATAAAAGGAAAAACAATAATAACAATCTTTCAGTATAGTGTGTTACCTCCTGTTTTATTCATGTATCGACTGGAAATTATACTTTCATACATTATTTTTAATTTTCAGCCATAATTGGACACTACATCGTCAAACACCTGTGAATTTTGAAATTAAAACTACCCATTGAATTATAATCCCCATGCCTATAGTTCAGTGATTTGCAATTCTTTCACCTTTATTCAGTTAAATTTACAACAGAAAAAAGATTTATAACCCAGATGCTAGCATTAGAGTTAAAGGGAGTTTGGGATTTTTGGTATTTTACAATAAAGCAGCTGGCTAAAGGCTCAGTTTTGTTTTCAGCAAAGGCAAACACACAGCCCCAAACTGGGTCATGACACAGAAACATTTGGAGTAATTGTGCTCCATGCCACTCTCACACTGCTGCAAACGAATGTCATTCCAAACGGCAAGGAGGTCATCAAAAAAGAAAGTTAAATCTGCACCATCGTAGAAGATGAAGAAGATGAAAGTTTGTAGTTACCAGCTATGCAAAAAGAAGAAAGTTCATGTTACTAACTACGGGAAAAGAAGAACTTAGTTGCAACCAGCTACAATGAAGAAGAGGGAAGTTTGTTGTTACCAGCTTTGCAAAAGAAAAAAGGCTGTTGCTACCAGCTACACTGAAGAAGAGAAAAGTTATTGTAACCAGTTACACCAAAGAAGAAGAAACTTGGTCTCAAAATGGAGAACACAAAGGCAGTTGCTGTGTCTCCTCATATTTTACATATGTTCATGTTTCCTTATTTCTGTCAACAGTTGCTCTTCAAAGTTTTGCCATTTCCTCTTCTTCTGTTTCTATTGGCTAAAGACAAATAAGAATCAGTGCAATTCAGGTTTTGTTGTTGTTGTCTGCATTGTGTAGACATTTTTTTTACAGCAGCAGTAGTGAACACATTACTCTAAATCCACATCTTATGAACATGACCAGACACTTCTTTTCATTAAGCTACTGTCACACGAGAACTATTTTTGTGACCAATTAACAGACCTCAGCACTTTAAACCACACCTTTCAGTGTTGGTTTGCTGAGAATGAAGCATGAAGATAGACTACAGGTTGACCAGCTCACCAACATCAGTCTTAAGCTGTGTTCACACCAATGATCACGTGTCTACAAATACCTCATTTTGGTCACCGTTGGCCGTCGCTTGGTGACATCACGTCCGCTCAAGTTTCATTGAGATCATATCACAGGACGTTTAAGCTGACATTATTCCAACTGTATCCTTTTCACTCACCTACCAACCACAGAACACTGCAGCTGATGCCCTGCAGCAGCCTCTACTGAGATCTTTGCGGTCCGTCAAGGCTGAACTAATGTCCTCACTGACAAATGTTTCCCACATGGAAATAAATTGTTCCTCTGTAGTCTGATTGGCTTTTGGCGCACAGCCAGACATGACATCCCTTGAAAAGATCAACTTTTCCAACTTTGACAACAGAGCGCTGAGCAATGTGGTCCCCTTGATCGCCGCTGTTGCATCCCGGGAGGGTTAACCCCGCACTGTCGCGGCTGTAAATTGACTTTACATGGAGAGTGGTCGGACAGGTCTCTTAAATCGCTTTTGGTGTGTAGGCAGCTTTAAGCTGTGTTCACACAAAATGTGACTCTGTGCCCACTTAGGTCGCATCGCGTGTCCATAAATACCTCGTTTTGGTCACCGTTGCCACCGGCCACTGCTTTGTGACGTCAGGTCCGCTAGAGTTTCATCGTGATCATATCCTACATCATTTGAAAGGATGTATAAGCTGAAATTGTTCCAACTGTGTCCTTTTCACTCACCTACCAACCACAAAACCCTGCAGCTGATGCTGATTGCCTGAGTTGTCTGCGGTCCGTCTGGTCTGAACTAATATTCTCACACTGACAAATGTTTCCCACATGGAAATAAATTGTTCCTCTGTAGTCTGGAAGAAAAACTTTTGGTCCCATGTACCGTCACACATGCACATACCACTGATTGGCTGTTGCTGCACAGCCACACATGACCTCACTTGAAAAGAAGACATTTTCAACTTTGACAACGGAGCGTTGAGCAATGTGGTCGCCTTGATCACTGCTGCTGCATCGCGGGAGGGTTATCCCGCCAGCAGCATTGTCTGAGTTTTCTGCGGTCCGTCTGGGTGTAACTAATGTGCTCACTGACTAATGTTCTTCACACAGACATGGATTGTTACTCTGAACTGGAATCAAAACTGTCTTTCACAGTAACAGTCATGCATTGGCTGTTGAGCAATGTGGTTGCCTTGATTGCTGCTGTCGCATCGTTGGAGGGTTAACCCCGTCCTGTTGCGGCTGTACATTGACTTTACATGAAGAGTGGTTGCCCAGGTCTCTTAAATCGCTTTTGGTGTGTAGGCAGCTTTAAGCTGTGTAGCATTTTCCTGTAGAGTGAGCTGGTGGCACAGTGCTGTCTACATAAAAACTAAAGTGTTATTTACATTCTTCATGAGGTTCACACTTCAGTGGTTTTCTGAAGTGTTCCTGAGTCCATGTGGTGATATCCTTTACACAGTGATGCTGGTTTTTGATGCAGTACCACCTGAGGGATCAAAGGTCACGGGCATTCAATGTTGGTTTTCGGCCTTGCCGCTGACGTGCAGTAATTTCTCCAGATTCTCTGAACCTTTTGATGATATTACGGACCGTAGATGATGAAATCCCTAAATTCCTTGCGATAGCTCGTTGAGAAATGTTATTAAACTGTTGGACAATTTGCTCACGAATTTGTTCACAAAGTGGTGACCCTCGCCCCATCCTTGTTTGTGAATGACTGAGCATTTCAGGGAAGCTGCTTTTATACCCAATCATTGCACCCACCTGTTCCCAATTAGCCTGTTCACCTGTGGGATGTTCCAAATAAGTGTTTGATGAACATTCCTCAACTTTCTCAGTCTTTTTCTCTCTTGTGCCAGCTTTTTTGAAACATGTTGCAGGCATCAAATTCCAAATGAGCTAATATTTGCAAAAAATAAACAAAGTCTACCAGTTCGAACGTTAAGTATCTTGTCTTTGCTGTGTATTCAATTGAATATAGGTTGAAAGGGATTTGCAAATCATTGTATTCTGTTTTTATTTATGATTTACACAACGTGCCAACCTTCTGGTTTTGGGTTTTGTAAATGAAAGGCAGGAAAAGCTCACAGGTCAGATTTTCTTGTGCCATTCGCCTGGATCAACCCCTTAAAAAACCCAAACTATCCCTTTAAGTTGTATATGTTTACCATAGGCAGGCTCCAGGCTTCTGCTTATTATGACTCCAGGAGGACTTCCATAAAGGGCCGTCTGGGTCTGCAGCTGTCTGTAGAGGTGATTAATAAATGATTGATAGAAGTGATTTTCCGCCTGTGAAGATCGTATAATTCTCCGACTGTGTGTTTGTGTTTAAGCAAAGCTCCTCCAACCCAAACGCGGCCTAAAGGATGAGTTTATTACCAACCAGCAGGAAAATCTTTTATTACTCATCTCCCTCCGTAGAGTGGAGAGCACACGCTGACATTTGATGACTGTCTGATGCTTAACTAACCATATGGATCTCGCCTCTCTTACAGAGCGTGCTTCTGATGCTGGGCTCCCCTGCGTCGCCACGAAAACGGCCCTTTGAGTTGCTAAGCGACCTGGTGGACGATGGCGGCTTCGGCGAGGACCTGCACCCGGAGCGCTGGGACGTGTCGGCACTGGACGAGATGGCCCGCTACACCAAGCTCGGCCTTGGGGTGGGAGGGGAGCTGCTGGCGTGCTCCGAGGAGGCCGTGCTGATGGGTCGGTGGGGGAGGAGCGGCGAGGAGCAGCTGCAGCGGGAGGACGAGTGGGACGAGGAGAAGAGGAGGAGGGACAGGCACGTGGTGAGCAGTGGCGTCGCCCAGGAAGTCCAGGCCGCGCGGAGGGAGGAGGGCGAGGAGGGGCGGGTCTCCATTTCCACTACGACAGAGAGGGAGTTATGTGTCCCAGGAGGAGGACGGGAGGAGCGTATGGTGGAGGTGTATCAGGTGGAGCAGCAGGAGGAGGTGCCTGTGGAGGTGTCATCAGGAGCAGGTTTGTCCCTAGAGCACTGCAGCGAGGAGCACAACTACTCCCTCAGCAAGGGGGAGGAGCTTGGCGCAGGGGCGGGACACGCCTCCCAGACGGAGGAGGTGCAGGCCGCGGAGACGCAGCAGGAGGCGCACAGCAGGGAGGAGAGCCAGGCAAAGGTGGAGCTAGACCTGGAGGACGAGGAGGAGCAGGAGGAAGAGGAGGAGGATGAGGAAGACGAAGAGGAGGAGGAGGAAGGAGAGGAGGGAGCAGAGGAGACGGCGGTGGAGGCTGAGCTCTCCAGCTCCTCGGAGACTGAATGTGGTGAGTGCTGCTCTCAGTTTGTGTATAAGCGTGTGTGTGTGCGGGGGGGCACGAGAGGAGCCCGTCTGCCCACACAGAAACCATCCGAGTCTGTCCCAGGTCCAGGCGAGACCTCAGACCGCCTGGTGGTGCGAGTCCCTGGCTGAGCAGCCTCGCAGTAAAAGCCAAAGATTCGTTTTGATTCCCGGACGTGAGCTTTGTGAAGGAGCCTTCTGTCGGGGTTTGAGGCCCCTCGTGTTTTCAATAAGGAAGTGAAACCGCAGCGCTGCTCCATCTTTGTTTTTGGGGGTCCAATGCCTGAATTATGCTCATGAATGAAAGTTGATACAGCTGAAATGCAGATTCCATCCAGAGTTTAGCAGCTCCAGACTGAAGAATTCACCCAGGGGCCCTCGATCTGCATGTCAGCTCAGTGTGTCATTAAGACCAGAGAGGCCTCAGGGATCTGGGACTAGGGATGGGAATCAGAGATCAATACTAGTGTCAAAGGAATTACCATTTTCTGCTTTGCATAGTTTTTATAGATCAGAAGGACATAGAAGCCTCTATAGGACTTACCTGTTCAATGTAAATACAGATCAGAAGTTCTTCACTCAGGATATGTACGATTGTTGGCAGAGGCACTTTGACACAAATGAGGACGTATTTATGAATGTAGACATTATTTTAAGCTCATAAATTACTTGAAATGGTACACATTGTCCTTGAAAGAGCTAAATGTTGTTTTTCTTGTTTTACATTTGCTCCTCACACAAGTCACACTGAAAAGCAGCAAGTCAAAGCAAAGACGTTGTACTATGTATTCAGATGTTTTGGCATATCACATACCGGCAAAATCCAATATCATGCATCCGTGAGTTTTTTAATTTTTAATTCCACTTATGAAATGGGAGGTAGCCAATCATAAAGCAAAGCTTTGAATTTGCATCTTGGTGGCCAATCATAATTCCATGGACACGCCCCTGCCATATATATATATATATATACATATACATATACATATATATATATATATATATATATATATATATATATATATATATATATATATATATATATATATATATATATATATATATATATAGATAGATAGATAGATAGATAGATAGATAGATAGATAGATAGATAGATAGATATTAGGGTTGGGCGATATGGCAAAAATATCATATCACGATTTTTTAAAAAATAAAATCACGATCACGATTTTATCCCGATTCTATTTTACTTTTAATTTTTCTAGACTAATTTGTAGGGCTGGGACGATTCACTTTTCTCCCGATTCTATTTATTGCGATTTTTTTAGGTGCCGATTCAATTTAAATTGCAATTCTACGATATTGCCGATTTTGCGATCTTTAGTTAGCTGTTTTAACACCAGCGAGAAATATGAATGATGATGCCTATAGACTCTATCAGGAAAAATACACATCACATGTGAGTCTGTTTTTAGGATTTATTCAGCAATATATTTTTTTTTTTTCAAACTTGTTTTTATTGGGGTTTTGTTTTTAAAACAGCAACAGAAAAATACAAATATACATACATAACCACATAAGATGTACAGATCTATAATGTACAATGCTTTCATACATACTTTTCATACATCTTAAAATAATAATGACACACACACACACGAAAAAAAAAAAATAAATAAAAAATTAAATTAAAAGTCATGTTACATCAGTTTGTTCCATCACTTTCTCCTTCATGGGTTTGTCTTGTTAAAATAATCTATAAAAGGTTGCCATATAGAATAGAATAAGTGTTCCTTTTCTCTTAATGAGTATTTTATTTTTTCTAACTCCAAAAACTGCATTACATTATTCAGCAATATATTTTAACCAGCTGTTTATGCTTTCTCATTAAAAGCCTGGATTGCATATAAGAAGTGGCTTATTTTCCCTTTAGGCACCAGAGTTTTTTCAAGAAAATATTAAATTTTGCTATCAAGATTTAAAAAGACTATAGTTTCAAAGTGGTTAGTTACCCACCCATCATCATCATCACTGTAATTTACGGGCCGAACATGAACGCCTCTGCCGCCTGTGCTTTTTACTCCCGGCTTCTCCCTTGTCTTTCTCATCCCCGCTAACACCGTCACTTTTCGAGGTGTTTTGAGCTTCCCTGCATCCCAGACCACGTCCCCTCCTCTGCAGTCGCCGGACATGGAGAGGCAAAGCATCGGCCTCCGTATGTACTGCTCGTTGACTGTAATGGCGCGCAGACCCGGAAAATACACATCACATGTGAGTCTGTTTTTAGGATTTGTTCAGCAATATATTTCAAACAGCTGTTTATACTCTCTCTTCAAAAGCCTATTCTAGCATTTGAAATTGGCTTATTAACAAAGACTAAAATGAAGCATTTAAATTTGGAAACAAATCAATTTTGAAGAAAAAAATCCATTTAAAAATCTGCAAACAAAAAATCCTGATACTTACGTGAATCATTTTTCTCTCCCACACCTATAATATATATACATAAACATACATTAATGAATCTAAATAAGAAATGAAAATACGGCTTCTGACTGACTTCTACTGGTCCTTCACATCGTTTGTCTTCCTGTTATCTGAGGGCATTTTCACACCAACCACATTTAGTGCGCACCAAAGAGGTTTTGGCCCAGAGTTTGGTACGTTAGTATCAATGTGAATGCAACCACCGCACTTTGGTGTGAACCAAATCAGTTGGTCCGAGACCTCCATGAAGGGGTGGTCTCGATCCGCTCAATTTCCCTACATTTGGTGCGGTTTCACTGGTGTGAAACAAAGTGGTCCGAACCGATCTACTTTTGATGCTTTACTTCCTGTTAATCCCGCGGTTGAATCTTTGCTTACTCAATTTGTCGATTTATTTATTCTGGTTGAGGATTACGATGATTTACGAGGGTCCAGAAGGTCGCTGATGCCGTCTCAAACATGATAAAAAAAACACATTCGAAGGACAATGTAGAAGAGAGCGAAACGTAAACATTGGCTGTCTGGTGTAGGAAATGGTTACCATGGTAGCGTCTTCTTTGTTCTCCTCCGTAGCAGGTTTGGTAACCAGTTACGTGCATATCGCCCCCTACTGTTACAAACTGAGTAAATACACAAGTGGGCCCGGGCACGGTCCGATATTGCCAGTGTGAATGCAAGCCAGCGGGAGAGGGGGGCGAACCCACGGCAAACCGCGCCGCAGAATGGTTCGAAACAAGTGGACCTAATGTGAAAACGCCCTGACTCTACCTATTTTTAAAAAAGAAAGCAGTTTGGAGTGAAATTATTTGTTTTGACAAGAACACCAGAGATGTTTCTAGACCAAATCACCACCAACTTCTTAGAGCAATGTAAACATTGTGTCGGAGTTTGCCTGCAATTTTTGTAAATTAAAGAAATCCTAAAAAGCCCTTCAACAGTTGCTATATTGTGGTTGTTCGAACATTTTTTTAAGCCAAAATAACCAGAGTATTGTGTCATTAAAGCCACATTCTTGTTTCAAACTGAGAAACACCTGAATTAGGATTATGGTCAACTTGATGACAGTTTTACAGCCAGAGGTCATTGTTGCTGTAACATAACGTCAGTCTTATCAGTGCACCCACAGGGAGTTTGATCATTTTTAATGCAGTTCTTGGACAACATTTCACTCCAGAGGCTGCATTTTTAATCCATGAAACATCTTTGAGGGTTAGAATCCCCTCATGCACTCAGTAAGCATCTGTAACAGCGGTGTTGTCCGCCTTTGTTTGGGGTTTGTGTGTCAAACATGGGAAATAGGGCTGCAGCTATCGATTATTTTTGTATTTGATTACTCTATCCAATCTTTGGCAATTAATCGAGTAATCGGATAACGGTTACATTGCGCTCACTGCAATTTTTTTTTTTACATTGAATCACTACACATTATTATTATTAGCAACACACAAAACAGAAAAGCCAGGTCACTTAAATTAACAACTTATTTTTCTTATTTTGAACATTCTGAGCATAGATGGGATCTCAAAATCAAAATCTATAGCCTACTCTTATTTTTACTCTGGGCCATATCTTGCTTTTTTTCTTTTTTTTTTTGTATTCATGCTTGTCTCTTTTTGCTAAATTATTGCCTTTACTACTGTACCATATTGATGATCTTATTTTGCTTAATTTATTTCTAGGACCAAATAATATCATACTTACATACTAAGATAATTTAACTCGCTAATGTACATTTCTATGACATATGAAAGCATTCCCTACACCCGCGTCCTCTACTCATTGTCAGTGTTTCCTGTTTTACTCTCTGCAATCAAATTAAATGTAAAGTTATTGGGTGTGTAAAGGATGTGAACAAAATACACATGATTCTGGGCAAGTAGCCTCCGCATTGATTTACGTTCTGAACCAGCCTTTACATAGAGCCATAATCAAAGTAGGTTATTTACTATCCCATATCTCAGGTATGGATCACATTAGCTGCTTCTGTTGATGTATCATGAATGTCATCCTGTTGTGTTGCTCTAAAGGACGTGACGCACAGACCGGATGTTTACTGTTGACGTGCTGCAGCAGTGACAACATTCTATCATGCTAAGCTACGTGCTAAGCTAACTCATTTTGACATCAGACACACTGCAGTGTTTTGTCTCTCTGCCATTTCTTCTGTGGACTCTCTCCTTTCTGTCCCTCTCTTTTCTCTTTCTTCATGATTTTACAAGCCGCGCAGCAGCGGAGGTAGCAGGCGTGTTGTGCCACAGAAATGACCGTCCGTGTCAAACACTGTGCACTGTATAGTAGTCCAGATATAGGATTGGGCATCGAGCATCGAGTATCGATTGGAACCGGGAGTATCTTTCCGATTCTCCCGGAATCGTCCAAATGTTTTAATTTCGATTCCTAGTTTCGATTCCTAGTCTGCCGACCGGAAGGAGAGACCACCAAGCACCAACGAAGAAGAATCCGCCGGAAGTATTTAGGTTTGCGCAACCATGGACAATACACCCATCATGAGTTTTTCAAAAATAAAGCTCTCTTGTGAAAAGTGAACTCCTGTGAAAAGAAAATTTATATTTTTTTTCAGTTCAGATATAAAAACAGCCCTATGAGAAATTCATAGTATAGTTCATAGAAAGTGGTAAGTTCATAGCATTAAAATTCATGGAGAAGTTCAGACTATTTTATCCAGAAAGACCTCTGGTTAGCTAGCCCATTTAAAACATCAAAACTTTTTCGACCCTGCCTCTTAAAAGAATCGGAATCGAGAATCGTTAGGAACCGGAATCGAAACTCGGAATCGGAACCGGAATCGGAATCGGAACCGGAACCGGAACCGGAACAGGAACTGTTCAAATTCAAACGATGCCCAACCCTATCCAGAAATATGTTTTATATGTATAATCATATATTAAACGAGGCTTCGAGGCACACAATTTGCCTCGGGGATATTTTGTAATCGAATAATCGCGGTTATTCGAGGAATCGTTTCAGCTCTAATGGGAACATATTCATTTATGAAATTTGAGTCAGACTGTCAGAGCTGTAGTACAGTACTGAAGGATTTTTAAGCAGCAGTGTCACAGACTGTTTCTTTGAGCTGGTGGATTATCACCAAAGTCTCTTTTCTTGGCTCAATATTGTTTTTCCTCATTCATCTCCTGTTGACAAATACTGCTGGAGCTGGGCTGGCTCAGATGTGCAGCTTTTTCTGCTCACAAACAAATCATGCCTCAATACATGCCAGTAGTTACCAGGATACTGAAAGATGTCAGCAACTAGTAAAGAGAAATCTGCACATTTTTAATCTGCACAGGAGAAAAGAGGCTCAGGCTGTGAACCAGCAGACAACCTTCTGAAGACATCTGGGCATCACAGTTGCTCTGGTGAACAGCAGTAGGGATGCAGGAATATACAGTAGGGCTATTGTGAAAGTCAAACTCCAGGATGTAGGGAGCCATGATATACACTTGTGAAAATCTTTTCTGCCAATGTCAAACAGCTTCTTCTTGTTTGGTGGGTTGGACGGTTGAAGTCTGAATAAAGAAAACATGATAGTTAAAGGGTTTATTCATTTGACAAACAGGAGCCTCCTCACGTGTTTCCTTCATGTCCACAGTATATTTTAACCTTACACACCAGACGGACAGCTCCTTATGTCTGTCACTGAAATATTCCACTAATTCATCTGGGAAGGAGCCAATACAAAATGTTTTCAGTGGTAGAACCTTCAAAAACAACTGCAGCTGGTGATTGGACAATTGTTCTGCCAGTCACACATCACAGACCAATCATATCAAGCAACAGTATGACGTAGCAGCTATAGACCCTGTAGTTAGCTGTTAGCTTAAAGGAGACATATCATGCTTGTTTCTCCTTTTCACTATGCCAGACTAGGATGCCTGTAAAGCATTTCTGCCCTCAGTACAAGTCATTTAGTTCCTTCATTGCCCCACAATAGCGTTCTCAAAATCCTCATTTTAGGCCATTATCAAGCTCTCGTTGAAACGCTCGATTTCCCGGCTGACCTAAAGTTACCTCGCAATGTCACAGCCCTTTGTGCTCTGATTGGTCAGTTCTATCGGGGGTAGAGCCAGCCTGTCCTTCTTCTTCTACTGTATTTTCAGGCAGGCTCAAAGCAACGACCGCGTATTGAGTCCCCCTACAGGCCAGAGCTGGTAATGAGTGAATGTGAGCTAGGGAGCTATATACTGCTGCTTGGTGGATGTGTTCCTCGGTGACGGTTTTGTGGCTAACGGACATCACAGAGGAGGAGCTGTTTTATCAGATTACTCCAATAAAAAGAAAGGTACCTCGTGTCGTCACGACAGTTTAAATCTCACGGTCATCTCGCAATGACCTATTTTCAGAGGCATCAAATCTCGTTCTAGGATATCAGAAAAAATACAATATTTCATTTTTTGAAAATTAAGGGGGTGTACGGTCTTATTTTCAAATTTATTATATTATATGTAAGTATTAAATCATGCATCAGCATGATATGTCTCCTTTAAGCCACGTTTCAGTCCTTAGACTATCATCCTACATTACGTTATACCACACAGATGTGTCATTTACCACTTATATGTGACACGAACCTTGTCAACGACAATCCCCACCAAGTTTTCACGGTAATTCTGAGGAGAGCAGATTTCACAAGGTATCTCTGAGTAACCACGACTCCGAGTTGCCAACATTGTCTGCAGAGGATTTTTGCATCTCTCCCAGTTTCCCAGAAGTGATCCCTGGTCAGGAGAATAGAAAACACATGATTCCCCATAAGAAAAGCTTTAAGTGACGTTCTTTGCTCCTCTTTTAAGAAGAAATATCGTAGATTTCTTATTGAACTGCAGATATTGCCACATCCACAAAGATGCTTCAGAGGAGGCCATTGTGTTCAAACATCAGTTCAGTTCAGTTCAGTAAACTTTATTATCCCCCTGGGGGGGCAATTTGTAGTACAGCCAGCAGAGAAGAAACAACAGAAATACGGACAACAACAACAACAAAACAAACCACATTCAGTCATACAACAATGCAATCCGATGGCGGGGGGGCGCACAGGTCAACACAATAAATTGTTGATAAGGCCAATGGAGATGGGAACAAAAGAATTTCTGAGTCTGTTTGTCCTTTGCCTTGGTACCATGTACCGGCGACCCGATGGCAGAAGCCTGTATTGGGAGGCTAGCGGGTGGGTGGGGTCAGACAGGATAGTGTGGGCTTTTCTTGTAGCCCTGGCTCTGTACAAAACAGCGAGCTCCTGAAGGCTGACCCCCGCTATTCTGCTACACATCCTCACTATATTGCTGAGCCTGCACCTGTCTTTTACAGTGAGGGACCCAAACCAGCAAATAAAAGAGAAGGTTAAAACAGACTCAATAAAACAAGAATAAAACATCTTCATAAAAGTAGTGTCTACATTAAAACTTCTCAACTTACGATAAAAGTACATGCGCTGGTGGGCCTTTGCACAAATTGCATCTGTATTGGCCTCAAAAGTCAGGTTACTGTCAATAATAGTGCCCAAGTATTTGTACTGTTGTACAGTGTCAACCGCCTGACCATGTATAAAAACAGGGGAATGGGGTGGAGAGTTTTTCCTAAAATCAATAATGAGTTCCATGCGGTCACTTCCTGCTGTTGTCACGTCTCAGTTTCTGCCTCTATTCCCTGATTGGAAAGAGCGGTGTAGAAGAGAGGTTATCCTTTCTAAAGAGAAGTTTGTGGAGTTGTTTGTTTTTCATTTAATATAGAAATGTGGTCCAAATCTTATAAAGTGGTTTTGGTCAGGAAGGCCAAGCTAATCAGTTGGACTACCTCTGATTTTTCCTTGTTTAGTTTTATGTCCAGTCTTTTATTTTTTGGAGGCGGTGGAGCAGAAGTTTTAGAGACTGTGGTGTGTTGCTTTTGAGTGGGAGATATATCTAAGGGTCTGTTTATACGACTACAGAGAGTTTTCATTGTGTTTTTGCTAGTGCTGTCAGTTGATTGAAAATGTAGTGATTAATTCATCAGTTAATCTAAATAATCTTTTTTTTCAGTCTCACTAAAAAATTGCTGAAAAAAGCCTCATCTTGAGGTTTGTTTTATTGAAATTCTTTAGATTATTGTGGCAGATCAAAAGATTTTTCTCCACCCCCAAAAAACTGAAGCACAAGAAGCCCAATGCATAAAAACTCTCCAGCTTTAACGGCCCAATCAGAGGACAGAGGTGGGGCTGTGGATGTGATGACAACAGGAAGTGGCTGCAAGTTTGAAAACAACAGCGGCGTGTAAAAGTGATCTCCGTGGATGCAGCAAGATCTGCAGTTTTATCAGGAGTGGACTTGCTTTCTCCTTTAAAAGATGAGGGAAGAACATCACTTCAAGCTTCTCCCGACTGGAGTTCACTGCTGGGAAACTGAGAGAGACACGAAAATGCTGCGCTAACAACGCCAAGCCGTAGTCATGGTTACCCTACGATATCAAATATGTCCTCCTTAAAAGTTTAGTGGGAGAACTTGGTGGGTTTGTCTTTGACGAGATTCATGTCACATTTAGTTGGCGGATGACACATCTGTGTGGTATAATTTAATGTAAGTTAAGATAATAGTCAAAGAACTGAAGTTCTCGAAGTTTAAGCTAACGGCTAACAACAGAGTCGAGCTGCTATGTCATACTGTGGCTTAATATGATTGGTCGGTGAAGAGTGTGACAAACAGAGGGATCGTCCAGTCACCAGCTGCCCTGGTATTTTAAGGTGTTACCCTCTGAAAATACCAAAACAGTGAAATCAGATTAAAATTTAGATTAACGAGATTACAAAACATAGCGCGCTAATTATGACTGTAATTAATTAATTTAATTAACACGACATTTTGACACCCCTAGTTTTTGCCTCCCGTCTTCATGAGAACGGTGCCCAGAGTGCCTGAATCTGCAAACTTTTGAAAGGTCCAGAGAGAGTTTTTAAAATGCATCGGTTTGATGATTGGTGTAAACAGGATTCAGCGTTTTAGGGTGAAACGCTGATGTCACAACATGTGCACTTCTCTTTCACATGAAGGCTGCACACACATACCAGGAACAACAACAGCTTCGGCCATCTACCGAGTAACATGCTGCTCACCGTGCTCGGTTTGTTATCCAGACAAAACTATCCAGACAGATTTGTTGTCCAGACAAGAAACTCCTGCGTCCTCGTGTGTCCACTCGCCATTGTTGATTGTCAATCTTTATTGGTATAGCACCATATTTGTTGAATGTGAATGTATTACAGGTAAACACCTGAGATGTAACATCTCATATTTAAGAGGGTCCTCGTGCCTACGTGGTTGTAAAGATAGTAACTATGGATG
This sequence comes from Scarus forsteni, assembly GCA_036419115.1. Lineage (NCBI taxonomy): Eukaryota > Metazoa > Chordata > Actinopteri > Labriformes > Labridae > Scarus > Scarus forsteni. The sequence continues at coordinate 2,402,054 of JAZDUH010000216.1, read as the reverse complement.
TATAATCAATACAACCGTGATAGAGAGATCAGTCTAATACCAACATTAACATCTATAATGAATATAATCTGAAGAGGAATGATGATGATTAATAAAGAAGCATTTAGCTGTAATGTGAATAATTTCAGGACTCATTTAACCCGGAGGTGTTCAGTCCTTGTTAGAGCTTCTCTCAAAACCATCGGCACCTTTTTTTCTTTTGTATCATCTTAGAAAGATCACCTTTGGATGTTTGTTCGTACAAATCAAGTCTCTGCAGTTGCTAGTTTGGTTTTATGGGATTTTTTTATGCTTTCTAGTTATCTCTCTAAAAATGAAAATAGCTTTACCCGCAGCCTTCTCCTGCTGTTGTCCTTTCACCATTCTTCTCAGGGTGCATCGCCACTTTTAGGAAGGTTTTAACCGTTAAATAACCCATTTTTATTCCACATAATTGGATGAAAAGTCAAACCCACATGAACATTCCTCACAAATAGCCCGCCTGACTTGCTGAGAGCCAGCACACCCACACTCTGCCTGTGTTAATGTGTTTTTAAGTACTCCGAGCAGAATCCACCAATAATGTGTTTTTGGCAACCCGGAGGCAGCTGGCCTTTTACTACCATATATCCCTGTTTTTATTTAAATATATATCTAAACTTAACTTTTTTGTTGGATGAATAAAAACAGTGTTTGTTTGCCAGATTTTTCTCAGGCTGGTTTGTTTGAGGCTTTGGCATATTCATAAAAACAGGAGCATCTTAAAATTCCTGGCCGATGCCCAAGAAATAAAGATCCTCCTCAAGGCTGAGTGGGCCTTTTATTTGAGTGTCAAGGAGTAGCAAAGAGTTTGCAGTTGAAATCTGGGCATAAGATATTGAGTTGATTGGAAAATGGATGGATTAGAGCATCATTTCTTATGGTTTTTATTATTTTAACCTTCACTTACATCTTTATTTAAATAAAGTCCCTGAAACAGCACCACTTTTGGACCAGGACAGGACTATCTCACTGGAGCCACATAGCTGGTACAATAAATGATCACTGGCCACTTTATTAGGTACACTTCCAAAACTGTGGAAAAAAGTTCAGAGGAAATTGGATAAGCTGCAAATGTAGAAATCTTTAAATGCAACGTAAAAGTCATTTATTCAGCTTGGCTTTTTTATAAAACTTTCATTTATTTGTAAGCATGACTTTTTACCTTAAATCATTTTTTTAGTTCTTTATTTTTCAGTTCTTAAAGGCTGATATATACATGGAAAAGTAACCGAGTTTTCTCAGCAATTACTCTTTTTATTCTCATTTAAGTTAAAGGAATTTAGTGTAACATAGGAGAGGTGAAGTGTGCAGTCAACAAAAAATAAGCCACATACCTCCCCCCCCAAAAAATAATGAAGAAAATTGAAGAAAATGAAGAAAAAAACCGCAAAACATTACCAGGACTACATAATATTCAAATTAGGAGAAGTATAGATTGTTAGTATATGTTTTGTTTTTTGCATGTTATCAAATAACTTAATTTGCTAAAAGAAACACTAAAAAGAAACTTAAATTGACTTTAATTAGATGTCATTTAGTTGTGTTTTTGTTAGAATATATCAATGCTGGTTTTATGATTTTTTAAAGCTTTTTTTGTTTATTTTTATAAACTTTTCCTCATTGAGAGTTACACTATATAACAGCCCTCAGGCACTGAAAAACATTATGTGGCCCTCTTGATGATTAAAGTTGCCCACCTCTGATCTTTAATTTTTCAAATCAGTCTGAACTATGTGGCAAAAATGGCATCTTTTTATTTCTCTCTAAAAATACAACCTGATACATAATAAAACTGTTTATAGCCCAGCCCTACATTCATCTTATTTACATTAAAGTTCCCCTCATTTTCCACCGCTGTGTCATTTTGCGAGTCATGCTGAGAGAACCGAAGGTCTTTCCTGTGAAAACAGGCTCGTATTGTTCTGTGGCTCCGACTGAACAAAAAAATGACAAAACCTGCAACATAAGAACGAGGATTTTAGAGCCACTAGATAAGCCGTTATTGTCCTGCAGGGGAGAGTTTATTGTAACTGAAATTTCAAGGGCCTACGGTAATGAGTCAGAAAACAGAAATGAACAAACACTTAAGCTCCCGCTGTTCTTTTGTTTTAAACTCTGAGGATTTAATGGCTTTTTGGATTCTTTAGATAAGGTCTGGGATAAAACAAGTTCAAGAGACTGAAAGGTTTTTCGCCAACAAAAAAATCACCTTGAAGAGGCAGACATTGAAATGAAAGAGCTTCTACATCTTTCTGTTTTCTGATTGTGCTCTGTCAGAGGGTTGCAGGTTTGAATCCAGCTCCGGCTGTCACATGTTGGTGTGTCCTTGGGCACAGTGTTAATTTTGGAGTGGAAGAAGAAAATATGGTGCAGGGGTGGGTAATTAATGCAACCTCATGTGATAGTAATCCCAATAATAACGATATGATTCGATACGTATCCTGTTAAATACATTATGGACATTTATTATGCTTTTATCAGAATTCCTGACAACTTAAAAAAAATTTTAAAGCAAAAAAAAAAAACTAGGAAAACACCCATATTGTGATTTTCACCATACATATTAGTCCTACCTTTATTTTGTGTAAATATTTAGATTCCTTGACCATGAAAACATACCATTAACAATTGGATTCTTAATGACTTCTATTTTAGTTCAGCAGTTATTCAGAAAAATTGAATTTTTTGTCATGGTCAATCCAGATGGTGATCTGGATCACTTTCAAACTCTAATCTTTTGTTCCTTGTCCCAATCCGGACATTTTCTGAAAATTTCATTGAAATCTGTCCATAACTTTTTGAGTTATGTTGCTAACAGAGAAACAAACAAACAAACAAACAAACAAACAAACAAACAAAAACAAACAGACACCGTTAGTAACATAACATCCTGGCAGAGGTAAATATTGTTCCACAACTCATGACATCTAAATGTAAGTGCTAGGTGTTGGTATAATAGATGGACCCAGAGCAGAGGCAGAGATCAGATCAAAAGGTGAACACCAAGGTTTATTTACAAAAGGTGACAAAAAAGGTGATATGTACAAAAATTGTGGCGGTGGCAAGAGCTCGTGGAGACCTGGAAGAAACAGAGGAGAAATCTGATTAGTCTTCAGGTTAACGAACCAAAACATCCAAACAGCACCAAAAATACGAGATAGAGAGATTCCTCAATATGAGGAGAGAAAAGAGCTTAAAGCCAGCACAGACCGTGAAGAGAACGAACTACAAACTATGCAATCAGCCGGCGAGGAGAAGAATGAGCCACCGGCTTAAATAAGGCGAAGATCATCAGGGCAATCAGGAACAGGTGAGGGACTCCTCTGGAGAGCAGCTCCACAGCGCCGCCCACTCTGGTTGCCCAGGAGAGGTGAGAGAGGGGGATCTGCTCCACAGCGCCACTCCACAAAGGTGCTCAGGGGAAGTGCAGGAACAGAAGAGAGAGGAGACAACCCGAGAGGGGAGGGAGAGAGGAGCAAAAACTGGAGGACTAGTGTGCAGTCCTCACAATAAGTCCTCAAAAAATTTAAGACCCAAGTTAAAATTTTGAATGTCCTTCTTTCATGAAGTTTGGCTTTGATTTTGAAATTTTCCTTTTATAATATCAACCAAAATGTATCGACAACATCTGTCACAGCATTTGAGACCGTATCAATGCTGTAGAGTCAGTGTCCGCGCATGTGTCGGCAGAGGGTGCATGACAGATTTTGCTGCATCGATATTTTGAACATAGGCCACAGAAGATAATGCAGCATCATGCAATAAAAGAATTAGTCACCACAACAGGTTTCCCACACGTCCTGGAAAACCTGGAGAATGATTGACCAGTTTTCCAGTCATGGAAAACATGAAAAATGTGGGAAAAATAAGAAAAATGTCCTGGAAAATTATTTATTTTCCTTCTACCTTGTTATTGAACAAAAATTAAAATATGATACATAAAATATGACTTTATGAACTAAGGCAACTTATGGAATAAAATATAAAAACCAGAATAATAATGGTGACAAAAAGAAACAATACAAAATGGCCACTTAAAATTAAGGCTACTTAAACAGTAAAAAGCAGAGAAAATAAAGATAAATACAAAAACCAGGAATTTATATTAGTAAGACACTACATAAAAGCCAGACTCAAGTAAAAATTGCTGCTTTAATTTCAACAAAAAGATCAAGAAACATCAACAAATCTGTTTATAAAAAGCAGAGTAAAAAAAGCATAAACCATGAATTTATAATAGTATGGCACTACATTAAAGCTGGACAAAAAAGATAGCTTGCCGACAGTGTTCATGCCTGAAAGATAGAAATTTTCCAGTTTTCCAATTAGCAGTGGGCGAATTCTCCTTGTTAATGCACACTCAATCAAAAGAATGGTGTCTATCTGTTTGTCATGGACTCAGGGGTGAGGCGAGACATGAAAAGAAAAAAGTTGGCATATCCCTTAAAAGAAAGATGCTGCTAAGGTTTCTTTGCAGGACTTGACTGTATCACAGCATAGACGTCAGCTTTGAGTCACTGTGTGAATACAAAAAGACTTCCGTTGAATAAACAAAGGTCAGAGAGGGCAGGATAGCCGAACTCTCCCGTCCCCATGTCTGTTAGTTTTTCAGAAGTTTCTTGGACAATAATCCTCCTTGAGCTGATATTGGAGAAAATGCTCTGAGCCTCTTCTTTTGTGCTCGCAGCTCCGTTTTCAATACAAACTAATGTTCAGTTCAGAGCTCAGCGCTGCTCCAATAGAGCTGTGACGTGACCACTTGATCCGGTCAATGAAACATCTTTTTAACGCGTGTTTCTCTCATTCGTGGCTCTCAGGCAGCCTTTTGTGATGTTTTATCTGTCCATCGAATCACTTTGAGGCTGAAAATGTAATTTTTCTGTCTCCACTATGGGAAGGACTAAAAGTCAGGTGACCTCTGCCTGAGCTCAGTCAGTGTTGACCTTTCTTTGATCGGTCTCTCTGAGTCCCGCCACAAAAGCAGCAGAATTAGAAAATACATCAGTGGAGTGTCCTTTTTATTCAACTCCTATTTAAGCGGCGCCGATGAAAACAGACACAAAAAGACTGAATTCAAGGCTCCATGGCAGAGGTTGTACATATTTTTCTAAGTATTCATCAGGACATAAAAGCAGCTTTGAGTTGATGTGCTCAGTGGAGGGATGGGGAGGATATATATTTATATATTTCCAGAAAAGGTGTAGGAGAGAGTGATATTGTGAGTATCTGTGTAGGTTATTGTATTGAGTTGAATTGAAAGAAGAGTCTCTGATGTTAAAGCAGCAGCCTTAATGGTTGGTAGCCTCCACCTGAGCTAACCTGAGCTGCTTTTTCAAGTGAAACATCTCAAGTCAGATGTTCTGGCACAACTCTACCAACTTTCAAAGGTGCATGGGGAGAAAAAAGTCCTAAAGAAATCAAAAGAGCTCCAGCAACACCTTTAGCTAAAGAAGTTATTTAGTGAGTAAAACATCTGCCAGTGCATCAGGACACAAGGGTGGTAATTCTCAATCACTTAATGATGTTAATATGTAAAGTCCTTTCTGGACACAAGTCTACATTTTCACAAAATAAAAAAAGGAATACCAGAGCCGATCAATCAGTCCACATTAGCACAGCGTGGACTCATAACAAATATGTCAAGACAATTTACAAACAAGTAGGTTTAGATGAGGGATGGGCAACTGGCCTGGGCCACCATGTCCTTTTGTGTCAGTCTGCAGTCAGTAAAACTTTAATTATATAGTACAGTTACTAATTTGATTTGCAGTTAAGGGTGATTCACATTCATGAATCTTTTGGCTAATCAATTCCCTTATCAATTCCTTCCAATGACAGGGTTCAGAAGCGTCAGAATTGTGGCTTCATTTTTTACAAAAGGCGCCTACTGCACAACATTAAGTGAGTGGAAACACCAGCAACTTGCAGAAGCAGTTATCTATGCTGTTGCATGTGTTTGACATTGTTGTCACTGAAAATCTACAGGAATCAGTAAGGGAATCGTTAAAGAATTGGATTGATTAGCAGGATTTTTAATAGCATTTGTATCGAAAATAAAATTGTATAAATTCCCATCTCCACATCCCATTGAGACAGAAAATTATTGACAAAAGATGTAGTGTAGCATATATATACCGTAAAATACCAAATAAAAGCCGGGGCGTTTATTTGTTTTAATCACTGAGCAGACCAGGTGTTTATTCGGGACCAGGCGACTATTTGGGACAGGCGTTTAATTCCTTTTGCACAAAAATCTTGCTTAGCAAAAAAGGAAAAAATATGGTAAATATATCAAAATAATTTATTTACGCCAGTATGAAAATCACCTGTACATCTTCAAGGCAAGATTACAGTACCGTTGATATACTCTTGTCTTCTTCTTTCAACAACTCTCTAAACACTCTTGATACTGGTAAGGAACTACCAGTGTTTAAGTTAAGGTCTTACTTCTTTTTTGCCTTGGAGATCAGCAACAGTGTACCTCTAACTGAAATGTCTGGCCTCCTTACTTTAGTTAAGGGCAAAAACCAAACAGGGGCAGTGGCAACGTCTTCTTCTTTGGATTTTCAAAGCCCTAGTCTGTAAGATTCTGGCTTTCTGCGCTCTAGTGCCCTCTGTGGTCGTTGATTGTAACTGTACTGTAATGAAACAGAGTGCCTCAGGCCAACCTGCATTTGTTGACAGATAGAGGGAAGAGAAGCCAACAGGACGTCCAGAGAGACAAATAAACCATGTAGACTGTTAAGGTTCAGTCTGATCATGTTTCTTTTCAAGTTGTTTATTACACAAGGCGTTTATTTGGAACGGGCGATTAATTGGAACCAGGCCTTTATTTGGTATTTTACGGTACACACATATAACAGAGGTCGATCTACTAAGTATATTCCACTGTATTGATAGTAGGAAGGACGTTAAGATTTGCACATTTGGGACTAATGTGCCAGAAAAGCTAAAGTAAAAGAATTAAAATCAAGATGAAAAGAAACTGTCTTCAGCCTGCTCTCTTGTGCCGCTTTCACATTAAAATTAACAGGTCAACGCAGGCTTTTTCAACAATCAGCAAGTGATGTCTTTTTCACTGTCAGTAGACCCGGGTCGAGTCGGCAGCAGACAAGCTGCATGGCTGTTTTTTTTCCTCTTGCACATTGATGACATCATCAGCACAACCACGCTAACAATGGAAAGGATCATGGAAGCTGTGGACACGATTTTCATTATTTTGTACTTTTGTCCATCTTTAGAATGTAAACACTCAGCGCTAATGATACAAAGGAAGATGGAATTTGTTGCACCGACTCTTGAATTAGCGGGTCGACCCAAGTGTGATGTTCCCATTGAAGCTGATCAGAGGCGAGGCGAGCCATGTTGCTTGCAGAGTCAATCGACCTGCGACCCAATACAGTCATGAACTATTTTCTGTCATAATATTGTGCATCCCTAAGTTTGACCATCATTTTCTGTCATGTCATGTTTCACAAAGAGCAGTTTGCCTAACAGATCATTTCTTCTGTCCAGTTAAACAAAATCTCTGGATCAGCAGGTAGTTGTGCCAGATGTCTGCAGTGAACTGACAGGACAAACAGATAAACATCCACAGCTGACATCTGCCCATGTTAAACCGATACAACTGTGCATCCCTATCATAATGTTTATCATTATTTAGCTAAAATGATATGCCCATATGCTCCATCATGTGTTTGATACAACCCCCATGTAAGCTGGCTGCACATCAGATAATACCTCGGCTCAGGCTCTCTCTGCCTCCGAGTGTCCTGAAGTCAGATAAGCAATCTCAGGTGTCTTGTTGCAGGTAATGTTGAGGTCACCGGCCTGCACTCAGAGATAAAGAGGTGCTTTTACCATTAAGCAGAGGCAGGGAGATCATCAGGGCCTCTTCATTCAAGAATGATCTGAGTGAATGAAACAAGCAACAAAACTCCCTTACTCCTCAGCAGTCTCCTCCAAATGCTGCTAAACACGACACAAATCAATCCGAAAGAATATATTCGTCAGTAGGTTAAAAACTGAGAGCTCGCCCACTGCTAATTAGCTTAGCTCAAACACTGGGAGTCAATGGAAAGTGTTAGCCTGGCTCTGCCTACAGTCACCAGATAACTTTTTAGCAACTCTACACAGTCCTGTGTGCTTGTAGTGACCTGTGTTTTTACCGCGTTTTGTTATGTGATCTATTTTTAGACAAAGATAGCACTTGATAGCGCTAGGCACATGCACAAACTACGTGTTTGTAAGTAGGTAAACAAAATAATCACATCCACGCTGATTTCTTATGTGATTATCTTAGTCCAAAAATATATCGTGAGTTAAAAAATGAGTCACAACAAATACACAGGACTGTTTAAAGCTACTGAAGAGTTCATCTGATGACTGTAGGCAGAGGCAGGCTAACACTACCCATTGACTCCCAGTGTTTGAGCTAAGCTAATTAGCAGTGGGTGAGCTCAGCCTGTCTCTTCCTTGTTACTGCACACACGGTTGTAAGAACCGTGTCTATCTGCTTGAAATGGACTCAGGAGTGAAGCAGGACACAAAAACAACAAAAATAACAAAAAAAAACGTTGGCGTACCCCTTTAAAGTCCGCTCCTTCACTGCATTGCGGGCTGGGGAAAGAGGTTGTCTTCCCCCCGCGCCGATGCCCCGCCCCCGATTATGCGGCAATGCAAACTGTATCTATGAAGTGTTTTGTACTTAAAAAGCCTCAAACTTCTTCACATCAAACAAATTATCGTCACGCAGACCCCTATAGACATATCGAGGGGCCTCGTTTTGGTCCTCGCCTGGGGTGTCCGAACTGCCGCACTCTTCGAGGACGGACTGGGGCGTATTTCAGCAGTCGTACGACATCGATGTCGCTCTCCATTGTTGTGTAACCGTGAGTGTGTTGAGCTGTTACAGTTAGCCCGAACCAATCGAAGAGAGTGTGTGTGCGTTTCAAACAATAAAATGAAGCACCACGGAGCAAAAAATGGATCTGAGGGGAGAGAGCAGACAATGGCACTTCTGCAGACCGGACGTCATGTTGTTACACAAGCCCCAAGTGTGTGTGTGTGTGTGTGTGAGACGAGGACAGCCCTAGAGAAGGACACCATACCTATTGACTCTCTCTCTTTTAATCCCCGTATTTACCTTATTGGTGTCGTATTTTTCCATATTTTGTTTGTCACTCTTGATGAATTTACAGAAGGGACTCATCTCCGCTCCCGCCGCTGGAGCTTTCCACGTTGTATTATTTATGACGCCATTATTCACGGCTTCAGCCTGCTGAGGCTAATCTTGTGGGACGTTTGTAGGTGTGTGTCTGTGGACGAGCGTGGACAGTTTGGTGTTTGTCACTGTGGACATTCAGGTTGTGTTTGAGGATTAAGGTCTCATATCAGGGACACATAAGCATCAACAGCTGTCACATACAGTTAATTTTCATCCGTCACATTACCGTGACGAGTATTTATCTTTACATTAAATACATTTTTATATGCCTGTCAGTGTAATCCACCTACATGATACAATGAAAGTGTTTTGTGTATGAAATATTAATATGATGGTTCAGAGTATTGATTATATATTTGGATTGTTGCCTTGTCGGTCTTTTTTCTGTGAAAACCTCAAGTGATTCTGATGCAACATGTGCTCCACATTTTATTTGATAATCTCTTTGAGCTTTTGTCTAAGAAGAAGAATAATCTCTGAGGAAAACGAATCAAAAGAAACAGCAAACTCCAGTTTTAACGAAGTCGGGACATCGTCAAACAAAGATAAAAACAGATGCAATGATTATCAAATTTTCAACCTTCAAGTAAATACACAACAAAGACAAGATAGTTAATGTTACAGCTGATCAACTTCATTGCTTTAGAGTTAAATGTTTTCAATTATTCTCTCATTTTATATTTGATAACTGCAATATGTTCAAACAAAGCTGGGACAGGGGAATATTTACCTTTTCTTTTGGCAACACTCAACACGTGTTTGTGAACTGAGGACACCAAGTGTTGATCTTTGTTGGTGGAATCCATTTGTTTTTATAACTTTGTTTGTTAGGATTTTTTTTGGAACAGGATGTATAAATAAAAGAGAATGGCTCTGTTCAGCAAAATAATGAAAGTGATGCAAGACAAAAGAAAAAAAAACACAAAATGTATATATACATCTCATAAGATTCCACAACGCAGGGAAAAAAACATAAGCAGACCATATGAAAGTAATAAAGATTATAAAAATAATAATAAAAGTAAATATCATTGTTATTATAATAACAAGCAGGGTCATCTGATGCCCAATAGATCATAATATATTAAAGAGACTATGAGGAGTTTCTAAGTAATTCCAAAAAAGTCTCACTTTTAGATATACGCCTGATCAAAATACACACTTTAAGATGAGTTTTATAGCATCAAAATAGGTTATCTATAAATGCTATTCCTTAGCTAAGCGGTTGGGTCGGACAGACGGCTACAAAACTACGATACCAAATTTTCCAAAAATTGCTTGTTGTCACTCATCAAAAACTACCGCTATGTAACTAAAAAGAGTTACATTACCTCGTCGCTTAAGTTGTAAAGCGATGCAGAGTTTCGAGGAAGATCCAAGCTGCATTCACTAGCATCACAACAAACACACGCTTTGGCTTGGGTCACGTCTTTTGGTGCATTCCAGTTGTAGTCAGAAGTAGGAATTTCCGAGTTCCGAGTAGGAAACTGCAACTGGAACGTCCCCCGAAGTCTGAATTTCCTACTGGGAACTCGGTGAAACCTCGCCACCCCCGAGTTGACAATCGAAGATGGATGCCCCCAGTGTGAACACTTATTTAGCTCCTGTAATAATCAATTTATTTGCACTTCTGACTGGGGTGTGTCGCTCTAGATCAGCTGTATACATAGTATTGTTAGACTTATATTTACAAAAATGCTGCCATTGTGATAATCACATTCTTCATGTGATATTTGTGAACAACAACGCAGGGCGTGCTAACAACAGCTAACAATAGCCTGGTAGATCGGCATGTTTTTTTCCAATTTTAACTGGAATGCCGATAAGTCAGAGATGATGTCACTTCCAGTTCTGAGGTTACTGGATTGCAGCATTACGACAGTCGCCGCGTGTGCTCATGGGTAGCATAGTCTTTATGTCTTTGGAAATAGATTCTCCTCATAGCACCTTTAAAGAGACTGTAGGGAGTTTCTAAGTAATTACAAAAAAGTCTCACTTTTAGATATATGCCTGATCAAAATACACACTTTAAGATGAGTTTTAAAGCATCAAAATAGGTTATCTATAAATGCTATTCCTTAAACTCCACGGTCGGGTTGGACAGGGCTGGACTGGCCTGGATACTCAGCTTCAGGAACAAGACAATTAAAACTAGAGCAAATTTATATTATTCAGACACGTCTTAGAGCACCGGGCTGTAAGTAGCGATATATAGCTGGCTACAAAACTACAATACTAAGTTTTTCAAAAATTGCTTGTTGTCACACATCAAAAACTACCGCTGTGTAACTAGAAAAAGATACATTACCTCGTTGCTTGCATCCTGTAAGTTGTTGAAAAAAGAAGTTGTCAAGCAATGCAGAGTTCTGAGGAAGGTCTGAGCCGCATTTATTAGCATCACAACAAACGCACGCATTTGCTTGGGTCACGTCTTTACGGCAGTCGCCACGCGTGCTCATGGGTAGCAGAGTCTTTATGTCACTGGTAATAGATTCTCCTCATAGCACCTTTAAGTTTGTGATTTGACTGTAAATAATAAATAAATGGATAAATGATGGGTTTGTTTCTTATGCAACAAATGTGTTTTTGTTTGTGTGAATCATTCGACAGACACGTTCTTTAAAGTCAGTGTGATTATCCCGTTATCTGTAGGCAGATAATGTGATCTCTGACTTTTCTCCCTTAAATCAACAAGAACAACCACCCTGTTATTAGAGGAGGACAGGCTTTGTCAACCCTAGATGAAGGTATAGAATATGAAGATAACCAAAGTCATACCTGATCACATTACCCGACATCAGCTGTTGCAGCAGATGAAACTGAAAGTCCAAGTCCAGGTTATGGTAAACCTGGACTTGGACTGGAGGTAATGTGAGTGAGTTGTTATGAGTTGTGTGATCATCCCTGCAGGTCAGTCAGAGTTGAAGAGTCCTCTCTGACGGCTCTCTCTCTCTCTTTCTTTCTCTGTCTTTGCGGTTATTTGTATTTGAGTGCAGTGTGCTTTCAGCCAAACGGAAACTGAAGATAAGATCAGACGTGATAAGAGAAACAGAGCAGAAGAAGACAGTCATTTATAAAGTGCTGACAGCAGAGACTTTCTCTGCTTGTCTTTAGACACAGTGACATAAGTGATGCTGCTTTTACGTGCAACTTCAGACAGAAATATCTCAGACACTTTCAACGGGATGGCATGAAACCGAAAGTTTGCTCTCATTGAGATCTTTTATCTTGAACCTGTTCAACCCCAAAGTACCTGATTTTGGGTACTTGCATGCTCTCCAATAAAAACGTAAGAAAAAGTGAACTTTTCACGTAGATATATAGTCATGCGGCACATCAAATTGAACAGGACATTTTCAGCTACACAACCACATAAGCCATTTTTACACCCACCAAACGCAACGTCAGCACCAAGCAAATGAGTGATCAAATATCTAAACCTCTTTCACTTTGATTCAAACTTGGATTGCTTTGTATGGATTTCTTTAAACGGGAAAATGTAGAGAGTTCTGGTCGATTTTTTTCCAAATAGAAAAAAAATATTATTTTCAAAAACAGTCTAACATTCCCATGAATAAGCAGAATTAAAAAACTGTTGTAATTGGGTATAATGAACACCAAAAGTGACATAAAAGTGAAATATAAAGTTTGGTACATCAGAAATGTGAAATGGGACTAATTGAGCCAAACTGTGCCAAGATTGGGCCTGACCACTCTGGAGTAAACCTCTCTAACTTTGCTCTGCATCACTTTATCAGACTCAAACTTGGCAGAAGTAATGTTCACATATTTTCACATTCATTTATAGAGTTCTAATGATGCAACTGCATCATTCCAAAGAGATTTTCACAAATAAAAACTTGTTTTTTTAGGCGAGGATGACATTTTCAAATGATTCTGACTTCTATCTTCATTTAATCTGTCCCAGTTACACATATAGTGATTATAAACATCTGAACAAATCTCTTAAGAGTTACTTTCATTATGACACCAAAATAATTCAAACAGACCTTGTGGTTGCAGAGATACACTCTTTTTTTATGAGGATGTCATTTTTGAGCAGAAGGCTTAAAAAAGGGGCTGAAGGTAAATAACCCATAAATACTTTCACTTGGATCTTTCTGAACGTGTCCATCATATCCTTCAAATAAAGTTGCAAAAATCATCCAATTAATCCATTAATTATCGTTATAATTATATAGGTGGGGTTCACCCTGAACCAGTCACCAGCCAATTGTAGGGCCACATAGAGAGGCACACCACATTTCACCCTCAGTCTCATACCGTAGGGCAGTTTGGAGTCACCAGTCATGATAATGGGCATGTTTTTGGTGTGTGGGAGAAAACTCCACACAGGATGGCCCTGCCTAGTCTGGGGCTCAAACCGACAACCTTCTTGCTGTGAGGCACGTGCACAACCTGCTGTACCCACGTACCTCCTTTATCTAAATAGATACATAAGAAAAACAAGCTATCTCTCCACCTCCAAGATAATTTCATGTATTTTGCCAATATATTGTTCATCATTTTTAGTTATTGTTGATATTTTTTTTTTCTGCTTTTCTGCCTTTTTTGGGCTGTTTGTTTTGCGATAATTGCTTCTGTCCCATCTCTTTTATTTACTCTTTAAAATATTTGTGTTACTTTGCAGTTTTGCTCCTGTGAGGTTCTGTATTAACAAACCTAACTTGCTGATTTAATTACTTACATCCAATTTGAAAACATTGATGTTAAGATACAAAAATCAACCTTTCCATAGAGGTAATTAAACAGACGTTTAAGTGTCCTAAATTATGTTAGTTTAATCTTTGCTACCTGAGAAAGGCACTGCTCAATTACCCTGTCCCATTCTTGCCCAATACTCCAGCACTTTACCACTCCAGTTATAGCTTTGGATTTTTTTTAGAATCTTCTTTTCTCTTATGCACTTCTCTAAATGTATTTTGTAATTGACCTGCTTTTATTTTGTATGTTGTTACGAAGAGTGAATGAATGAATGCACAGCTGCTGTGACAACTGTAATTTCCTGTGAAGGATTATTAAAGTGTCTTTCCATCTATCCGTCTATTTGAAATCTTTTTCCGACAGCTGAAATCATATTGATGGATAAACAGTTTAATAAAGGGTCTGTACACTTTAAATTAACACACAACAAGCTCATCAGAATCAAAATCAGAATGGCCTTTTTGCCTTCATACAAAATGTACAATGAGATTGGAGAGCTTCTTTTTTTTTGGAGCAATAGATAATTAACCTGACATGCCAAATGAACAGTTGCATATTGGAAATATTTCACTAATCCATCTGAGGAGGAGCTCTGTGAAAGTGTTTACAGGGGCAGAACCTTCAAAAACAACTGCAGCTTTTGATTGGCTCATCACCGACTGGCTGTTGTTAACCGCTATGGCTAATGGCTGACGGCCATTAACTGTTGTTTGCCCTTGTTAGCCGTTAGCTGATAGCTAAACTACTTTAAGACGATTGTTTCACATTAAATTATACCATACAGATGTATCATATATATATCATATATGTGACATGAACCTCGCCAAAGACAATCCCTACAAAGTAAACTTATGAGGAGAGTATATTTCGCTAAGTTTCACTGAGTAACCATTATGAGCACAGGCTAACCGACATTAGCCGCCATTATTTGTACAACAGGAAGTGACGTCACTTCTTGTCAAGTCACTCCTTGTCAAGTCACTTCTTGTTGTCATCAGGCCAGCAGCAACACTGAAGAAGAGTGTAAAATAGATGTCAAAAGTATAGGAACAAAATATACACAAGAAAAAATCATATGGGACAGGGAAGTTGAAAAACTCTACATTCAAATGTAAGGTAAAGATAGATATCAAGAGTAAAAATAAAGATTTCTATGTATATATGGAAACGTATTGCACAGGATTAGCTGCCTGTCTCATCTCACTGGTTCACCTTGTTCCTGTCTCCCCTAATCTGAAATCATTTTTTTGATAATGATCGTGGCTCCTCTTTTCTTCTTTCTGCTCAGTCTTTAGTGGTTAAATGATTGTCAGCTGATCTTTACAGGCTCTAAATTGCATTTGTGTTTTTTTTTTTAATTATTTAATGAATCACCCTCAAGCACATCCTTTAAAACTCCAGTTTATATCATGCCTCTGTAATAAATCTCAAACATTTTCTTTCTTTCCTTGAGCTACAGCTGCACAATGTAAACCACGAGTGCTTTAAAAGTTTTTAAAACCAGCGCACACGTTTGTTTGACCGTGAAACAGCTCTGCAGAAAATACAGGAGAAGAACATCTGTGTTCATGATGTGGCCTGCGAGTTTTATCTGTATTTACAGCGAGTAATAATATAACCTAGCAAACCCTCTGTTATCTCTCTGACCTTGTCTTTGAAAGGAAGAATTTCTCTGCTGCCTCTTAAGAGTCCTCCAGTGTTGGCTGCTTTTGTAGCCTCCCCTGAATGAAGCATCGTCCTCCTGCTTTTATCAGCATTGGATCCTGCGCTCAGAACACACGAGGGAAACTGTGACTGTTGTTTTAGTCGTGCATTATTCAAAAGAAGTGTGCCCCTGATCCACCTGTAATCTTAGGCCAGCCAGATACTCACAGTTTAGTATGTGGGCACTGACGCCAGTGGAATAGGGATGGGACTTGAAAACTAATTCCTGTTAAGAATCATTAACATCTCCATCATAGAATCAATGTCATGAGTCTTTTTGCTAATCAATTCCCTTATCAATTCCTCACACTGACAGGGCTCAGAAGCGTCAGAATTGTGGCTTAGTTTTTTACAAAAGGCACCAACTGCACAACCTTAAGTGGGTGGAAACACCAGCAACTTGGAGAAGCAGTTATCTATGCTGTGACATGTGTTTGACATTGTTGACACTGAAAATCTACAGGCCAGCATTTGCTCTCATGGAAAATCTGCAGGAATCAATAAGAGAATCGTTAAAGAATTGGATAACCAGGATTGTTAATAGCATTGGTATCGATAAAAACTCATCAATTTCCACCCCTACTGTAGAGTCAGTGAGGACCAGTGTTTTAAACAGACAGGCCCGACTAGGGATGGGACTTGATCTTATTTTATTGATATCAATGATCTTCACAGTCCTGCTAATCGATTCAATTCTGATATCCATTTGATTTAACCCTTTAAACTCCCAGCTTAATGGTTTGGCAAAAGTCAGTAAATTCGGTAATATTTAACATTTTTAAAAAACAAGTCATTTTTTTTTGTCAACTTTTTAGGATACAGAAAAAACTGCAAACAAACCAAAATAACAGATACTCTCTTTGTGTGGGTTCAAAGGTTCAAAAAGCTAAAAACTGTTATAATTATAACCACAGTTATTATTTCAAACACTTAACCACTGATATGATTTATATACATAACATCTGTTATTCATCAAAACATTTTTGTGCGTTAGTCGAGCACAGTATCATCTATATTGACATATTTTAATTGCTACATTTTTACATTTTTGCATTTTCTGATGGATTTTGTCCCAAATCTTTGTACATTTTTATGTCATCACTTTATTAAGTATCAACTGTTTAAACCTTTAAATCCCACACCAAGAAAATAGCTGGTGTTTGTAGTTTTCTCTGCTCCCTGAAATGTGGACGGAAACATATCAGTGATCTGATTTGATCTATTTTTTTAAACATTAAATATCTCTAATTTTATTGATGACCTCTGCCAAACAGTTGAGCCGGTATTTAAAGGGTTAAGACACAATTTTTTACCACATCTGTTCTCTTTTGACTCCTTCGTTGTCATTCCTGCTGACTGCCTCTTGAGAGATTGTGATGTTTTTGATTTATAAAGCAAGCAGAGCAAGGAGAAAGGAGTTGATAAAAGAATCAATAAGCAAAAAGACGAAGATAAAGTTGATTCTTGGCGGGTTAAAGAGTTTATCTGATGACTGTAGGCAGAGGCAGGCTAACGCTACCCATTGACTCCAAGTGTTTGAGCTAAGCTAGTTAGCCTATTAGTCGATGAGCTCTGTCCATCTCTTTCTTTTTGCCTCACACACAGATGAAATAATGGATGTTGGCATATCCCTTTAAGCATCAGAACACAAACTCAACATTCTCTACATGTCTTTGGCTGTTACTCTCTGCAGAGGTGGAAGCTGAGCCAGTGAGGCAGGCTGGCGAACGCCCATCCAAGCGCCGGTGTTTCTGGGAGTACAGGCGCGCTCGAGAGTCGGCCACAAAGAAGAAACTGGGCGGAGAGGTCCACTGGTCTTTGTCGTGGAGCTCCAGCACTCTGCCCAGCACGCTGTACCGCAGAGAAGGTGAGCAAACCAGCGAGACTCTGATTCACATCAGAGAGATTAAACAAGCAGAACAAAGAGAGAGGAATCAGTGAACAAACTCTAATGATTATGTTTTTAATTAAGATTTAATCAGAGAGATAATTGACAGATTAATGAGTATTGCACCTTTAATTACAAAGAGGTGGAGCTGAAGATAAGAAGAATAAAGATCTGAGGGTTTGGGGGACGATTTAGCAGCAGGAGTCATTAAAAAAGACTCAACACTGCAGCTGAAGTGTCCCATTTCTTAACTCTCATGTGACACACCAGGACCCTCCAGCATGTGTCCTACATACCACTTTCATGTCAAAATCGCTATCTTTCGTATTTCCTCTTAAAAAGTGAGTCTTGCATCAGGAAGCTCTGCAGCAGTTCTGCAGCCTTTGTTCAGAGAAAGTCAAATGGAAAACATCAGCACTGCATTAGCTCTGAATATACATCTTCAAAAGTGAACAAACAACAATTAACTGAAATTTAAAGGTATGGATGCTTCAGCCGCTCCTTCTCATCAGAGTAAAGAAACCCAGATGTCTCTTAGGCACATTTATAAACATTTCTCAATGACAAATAGTGGTTTACATTTTGGATCTTGGCAAGAGTTTCAAAGAGGGATTCAGCTATTTTTGAAGCAGTGCTTTGTTTTTCTCTGTTATGGCATCTACATGACTGATAGGTGCAGAGGTTTAGAAGCTGCTCCACTTAACGTGCTTGTTTTTATCACTGATGGTCACAAAAACGTTTTTGGAAGTGACAGTTTTGTAAAATTCTCCCCCCCTCACAGAGAGAGCACATCGATGTGCTAAATTTTAGACTGAGGCAGCTTTTTGAAGCAGGCTGTAAAGATGTTCAATAAGGCAGTAAAACAAAAACACAGTAATGTTTAGATGGTTTCAGCAAAGATTTCAACACAAATATCAACACTGGAGTCATATTTTTACTGAAAAAAGTTATTACAAATATTGGTGGTGTTCTTCTGTAATTTCTTCAAGAGGAGTCTAACAGGCACATCAGATGGGCTGTTAAATATTTTTCACTAGTACACCATAGAAAGTGTTTTGGGAGGCCAGAAGCTTTTGCAAGCATATCCGAATGGTGCTGGGTCAATCGCTCTGTCAATCACATGTATCACAGGCCAGTAAGATAATTTAATTGGTGGACCATACTGCGCTACAGAACCTGAGACACTTTGTAAACCAAGCATCATCAATCCTTGTCAGAAGTGGAGCAAAAACATCCTTACTATAGAGAAGTGTGCAGTGTTATTATTTGTTTTTCATTTGATAAAGAAATGGGGTCCCAATCTGGTAAAACTTCTACTGTAGCTGTTAGCGTCTATGCTAATGGCTGTATTCATTCAATTTTATTTTTTTGTATTCATCTCAAACTTATAAATGAAAATAGAACAATCAACAATTAGTCAAGGCAACATAAATTGTATGTACATCAGAAATCTGTATATGCCAACAACTAAACATGTGAGAATATAAACCATTATTTCACACAGTACCCTGTTAGAGAAGGATCAGAGACTAGGAGCTTATCTAGTCCTGCCCTGTCCTTACAAATCAGTTCCATTACGGAAAACTAGAAAAGCACTCAGAGAGCGCAGACCTCCGCCAGCACCACAGTCCTCTCCCATATTGTTATTTTGACCATAAATATTAGTCCTACCTTTATTTCATGTAAATATTTAGATTCCTTGACCATGAAAACATACCATTAGCAACTGGATTCATAATATATATTTTAGTTCAGTAGTTATTCACCAAAATCACTTTTTTTGTCATGGCAGATCCAGATGGTGATCCAGATCAACACCAAAATTGAATCAGTTCTTCCTTTTCTCATGCTGAACATTTCCTGAAAATTTCATCAAAATCCATCAATAACTTTTTGAGTTATTTTGTTCACAGACAGACAAACTCTCCCGAAAACATAACCTCCTTGGCAGAGGTTAAAATTACTTTTATTATTATTTTTTATTAATACTTTGCAAACACCTCTGGAATAATATTACTGTACATGTTAGATATATATCTAAACAGATCTACACATCATACGTATATTATTTGTAGTATATACACATATGTAAACATCATCTGTAATATTTGCATGAATACTGATTTAAATGCTAACTCTTGTATTAATACTCAAATCTCCTAAATACGTACATACAAACAATAAAGTTCTCTAAAAATATATGTGCTAAACTAAAATTTTATGTTTTTTTTTTCAGGCTTATTTTTAGACTAAGTAGCAATTTATGCAAGTGTCGAAGGAAATACATGCAAAAATTAAACAGCAGAGCACATGCGCAAACAACTGAGGATGTAATTGTACGAATGTAAGCCTCTGTTAATGAGTAGAAGAAAATTATACGATGACAGTTGAAGATAACGTAGCATTATGTAGTGAAAAAAATGTCACAGGACAAGTTGCTGAGTTTATCTGATGATCATTGTAGAGTTGCTGACTCTCAGTGTTTGAGGTAAGCTTTATCGGAGTGAGACAAGATGACAACAAAAAAATTTATGGGTTATTGATTTAGCTTTTGTGTAAAATCTGAATTAGACAAATTGCATGAAAAACTAACATTTTTCTCAGTGAGACAAGACACAAAAACAACAAAAAAATTTATGGGTTATTGATTTTTAAAATGCTTTGTACTTAAAAAATCTGAATTAGACAAATTGCATGAAAACTATTTTACATTTTTCTCGGCTTCAGGCAAAAGGGCTGCCAAAGCCCGCAAGACAGACGCCAGCAGAACAAAACCCACAGAAGCGTTCCCACATCGGGAAGCTCCTCCATCGATGACATGGGCCCGGGTCAACTCATGGCAGGCTCCGCTGCCCGACGGTTCACACCAAGTCAGTTGTCCTCTGTTAGTAAGGAGTAGGCCTGAGGTACGCTGGCTTCCAGGCACTGATTTTTGCATTTACCACCCTCCCACATTTTCTGCACCAAGTCAGCATTGCGAGGGCATCCAGAGCATATTTCTGAGGCATGAGCATTGTTTTGTTTGATTCTGCATTGTTTGAGTTTAACGTTGCTGAAAAGCACTCTGCCTCTGCGGAGGTTAGCATTGTTTAGATTAATCTTGAATTTGATGGTTAATCAAGAGGGAAAGTGTTCCTAATTCGAATGTCTCACATTTTTCTCTCGAAGTTCATAATCATTTCATTTCAACTCTGACTTAGTGGAACACAGCGTTCCAAACCAAACATGACCTTTAAATCCCAGCCTCCGAGGAACCTGCCACAATACGCTTTTTTATCATTGAAATTTACATTCGAAGACGTCCAGAAGATATCCCCGAGGATGAAACACATGACACAGATGCTTTGGAAATGTAGGTCATGAGAGTATTTTGGTTTTTTTTTTTGCTTGTTTTTCATGATTAGTTTACTTTAAAGATGAGTATGCTGGAATAAATGAAGGATAAATAAGAAGGAAACAACAGAGCAGATGAGATAGATGGAGCAGGATGAAAGGCTCAATGGGAGGAAATCAGGGCAGGATTCAGGCGGCAGACGTGGAGTCAGACGAGGAGGGTCACGGAGAGTTCACCCGCCAAGGGGGGAGGAGAATTTGGAGGAAGGGACATCATTAGGAGGCGGAGGACTCCGGGAATATCTCATAACTCCAAATGTAAGAGACACTTCATAAACATCATACAGAAGAAATGAGGGGAAGGGGTTAAGAAACCGAAATGGAAGCTTTCAGTGAAGTAATTGCACAATTTCCTCGTCGTGAGATGTGACTGAGTTCATGCTTTAATTTAATATGCAGGAATTTCATCTGTGAGGAGTCATATCTTTTTGTTCTGTCGCACACTCGGCTGTCTGAGGAACGGCCAAAGTTAGCCTCAGGATCAAGCTGCTCGTCGTTTCGATCAGTTTGGTTAAAAACAATCGTCCTGGGTCGTTCAGGCGATGCAAAGCTAAAAGATTTACTGGATACTCGATTGTGGAAAGTATCATAATTCTGTTTTAATTCTATTTTGATTGACACTGAAGATGTAAAACAGGACTACTCACCAGTTTTACAACATGCTCCATCATAACCACCATTTTTTAAAAATCAAAACACGTGATCAGTTGTTGTAATAAACGCCTTAAACACCGATAGTGACGTCTGATCACCTGTGGGTAAACCTTGTGTTTACTCGTGGATGACATCTGCTCACCTGCTGCTCCTGCTGCTCTGTCCTCGTCTTAAAAAACTACAGAAGAGTCTCCAAAAATTAATCTTCAGTCCATTAAGTCCAACATATTAATCCAGTGTATAGGTCTGGACTGAAATTCACGCCAAGACCAACCAAATGAAAGCTAATCAGCTAACACACTGATGCATTTGAGGTCCAGTTGGAAACACTGTGATGCGTTCAGGATGGCTCGGTGAAATGAGTGTTGATGAAGCTCAGAACATAATGTGCTTAAATGTATTTTGAGAATTAGATTTTTTGCTGAGCTTTAAACAATTAAAGTTGAGTGGGGATGAAATTAGACACCAGTTATATTATTTTAATGAGTTCATATTTTTAAGTGTGTTGCCTTTAAAGAGGCTATGAGGAGTTTCTAAGTAATTACAAAAAAGTCTCTCTTTTAGATATATGCCTGATCCAAATACACACTTTAAGATGAGTTTTATAGCATCTAAATAGGTTATCTATAAATGTTATTCCTTAGCTTCGCGGTTGGGTCGGTTTAGATGTTGACACCCCTAGTCCAAACTGTAACTAGCAAGGTGTTCCTAATTAAGTGTATATGCTGTGTTACAAGTAAGCTGGAAAAATACTTGGATGTAATTTTTTTTTTACTTTTCTTTTTATTTAACATTTTAACATGCATTCTGCATACATCTCTGACACAATAACTGAGTCTATTTTCCCTCCAATGCAACATCTTTTAATAAAACTTGACACTCTTCTTCAGTTTTTCACCTGGGATCAAAGTTATAAAATCACCTTGCCTGTTCATATAATTTTATGCCCCTAACGTGTAGGCCAAAGAGAGCCTTTTACTTCTTTAGCAATGAACTTGGCTCCTTTAACATCCTGTGATGGACATCTCAGGAAAAGTCTGACCTATTTCATTTGATTTACTTTATCCAATTTTCCCAAATTCTTTCAAATCCGTCCTCCTATTGCGTCATGGAGAAAGTAAAATTTTCCATCACATATATGCTGTTTATAACCTCAACTCTGTCCTCAACAATAATTCCCTCTTTCCACTTTCTGGTAGTCACTGTTTTGCTTGCAGTCAACATTATTTTATAAATTTGTTTGTCTCCTAGTCTTCTGAAATCTATGTGCAGTTTTTTCAAGTATCATACCTCAGATGTCAGTTGAAGAGTTATTATTCTTAATTCATAATTCCAAGACCTTGTGGCTTGTTTGATTAAAAAATAAGAACCAGAATCTTAAAGGCAACAAGAACAGCAATATTGTGATTCTCTTTCTTGCCTTTGTTGGAGCTGCTGCCTCTCCGACTTCAGGGCAACAATTAAATCAATTTTAGCTGCAGGTGATCCATCACAACGAGCAGCACGCTGGTGTTTGGGCTATTTCTGGGTCTGCATACAGAGCCGGGGCTTATTTGAAAAATTCCAACATTGATTTTTAGAGCTTCAGCAGGAAAAAGATTGAGAAAACATTGTGCTGTCTTTTGTTGGTCTGTGACGTAGACTTGTTTTAATATACAAGGCTGAGAGACAGAAGACCAGCGTGTGTGTGCAGGTCCTTTATTTCCTGTTCAGTTGACTCACAGCTGCAAAGAAGCAGAAATGAATCCATGAGATGCATTAGTACTTAACATGCATTGATCGTCTTGTTCCCTGTCGTCATTTTTCTAAGTTTAAACCCTCAAACAGAGCAGACGTCTCCTCAGACTCATGGAGTTTGGTGGTTACTGAAGGAGTGGAGAGCTGACAGGAGCTTTCCACAAAGTCATCTTCCACTCATCACTCTCCAGCCGCTCTCAGTGTGAACCTGCAGTCACAGTAACTGGATCACAGAGAGAGGGGGAATGGGAGAGACGAGTTTGCTGCTCTGAAAACTGAGGGAGCTTTATTTGTCTGTGTTTCAGGGCCTGCAGGCTGAAGAAGAAGGCCCAGCACGAAGCCAACAAGATCAAGCTGTGGGGCCTCAACCAGGAATACGGTCAGTACAGCAAACCTCTGAGCTCCATTTAGGTTTTTCATGTTTTCTGGACAACGTTCTTGTTCTTGTAAAGGAATTTATTTGACTTATTTAACTGGAATGGATTACAGTGGCCAAATCAGAAGTTTCCACAAAAGGACAAAACATAGTTAAAAGGATAGTTGAGCGTTTTTGAAGCGAGGCTGCATGATGTTCGTTTCACCAGTTTAGGGATTCATCTCTCTTTTAAAGGCTCAAGCTGGTTTCACACTGGATGCATTTTACTCGAGTGATTGCTATGGTCCTTCTGTGTTTTAAATTTGACATAAATGTTTTCAGGTAAGAGCATTCAGGTGCTAGCATGACTGAAAACATTGTGAATATTGCCTGCCTATTTCTATCATGACAAATACCCGGACAAATATCTTGGTCAAAACAGACAGGACAAAGAAAAATAGACAACCATATTTACCTTTAACGTCCACAGTGAGAATAGTTTACTCACTTGATAGGAACAGTTAAACTACACTTACCCTCCATACCTCTTTATTAGCACAAGCCAGCTATGTAAACCATGGTGATGCAAGCTGGAGATGACTCGAACGACAGCCACATGCATCCAGCGTGAAACCACAAAAGGATTCAGAAAGAAAAAATCAGAAAAAAAACAAATGAAGAAGAGGAAGCATACATATTTTATTAATCCATTCAATATGTACACTCTGTTGTTGAAACATGCTGCAGAAACTTGCGCTGAAATGCACATGTACATGTACAAACAGGTCCTATAATTATGCATTGATGAAGAGATGGCAGAGTGATTGCTCACGGCTCCAGCGGAAGTGCTTCTGAGCAGTTTCTGGGGTTAAGTGCCTTGGTTGAGGGCACTTTGACAGTGCCCAGGTAGTCAACTGGCACCTCTTCAGCTACCAAACCAACTTCCAAATGTGGTTCGGTT
Organism: Scarus forsteni; assembly: GCA_036419115.1. NCBI lineage: Eukaryota > Metazoa > Chordata > Actinopteri > Labriformes > Labridae > Scarus > Scarus forsteni. The sequence goes on along the minus strand of JAZDUH010000216.1, from coordinate 2,377,390 downwards.
AGGACTTGAGCCTGCCACTCTTCAGTCTCCAACCCAAGTCCTTCTGGCCTGATCTACTGCTGCCCAAATTTATAATGTTATGGTATTCAGATAGAAAAATAAAATGATTGAATTTTGTTTCAAAATATAGCCCTTTTATCTTATTTCAAGAATAAAACTTAATCCACATTGATAAGAAACCCTTAAAAAAATACTAGGATCCTTATCCGGACTCAGATCATCTCCAAATTCAAATCCCTCCTTCTGCGTGCCATGGTTAGTGTAGCAAAATTCCAAATTTCTTGTTTTTTTTTAAATTAGAAACTTTCCATGGAACAAACAGAAATAATTTCCAAAACTAAACTTAAACATAGTTGGGGAAAATATATTTTTTAGCACTGACCTAAGACAACCAGATTTTGTGCAGGTATGCTTAAGACATAGCGCACTGCTAACTGCAGGGCCATTGTTGAAGCCGCGCCCCCTTCATGCACTGCTTTTCGATCACGTGCACAAATGAATCTTGAAACCTGGACCGTCGAAGACACACATTTGAGAAGTGAAGTTGGAATTTATTGAACAATAAAATAATTAGACTTGATAAAGTTCTGATTACAGATAGATCTGTTAATATGTAATAATGTCATTTGTTGTTAGTTTGCATGTATTTTTGCCGATGACAACGAAATGTTTATGTTTGGTTTTAATAAAGGTCATTGAAAAGATAAATAGATAAATGACTTAAGTGTCCCAGTGGGTTTACATTTGTTTTCACGGGCTGTCAAACAAAAAAGATTCAATTTAGAGTATTTTAAAGTACTACCATTGTAGTTTTATCACTGAATTTCACACAGTGAGGCAGAAAAGCTGTTAAAAGTGGACTTCTGAGGCATGAAAGGGTGAAGAAGGTTTATGAAAAGGAAAAGATAACTGCTCTTCTTCATCTAAAGATGGACCTTTTCAAAACAAGACGGACTCCCATAAGTAGATATTTAAACTTACCAATGTAAAACCTTATTAAACTGTGCTGTATTAAGAGAAACATCCAGATGTACTTTTTATTTTTTGGGAGGAACTTCAGAAACAGTCCAATGAACTTGAATTACCGGATTGTAAATAGTCTAATTTTTTAGCACATACTTTTTTTACACATATTTTTCTTTTATGTATATGGGAGAAAAAAGAAAGATTCTGATGTAACCTAAAATCTGTTTGTGAATGCACATGAATTCCAAAAAAAAAGTTGGTTCACAAAAAAAAAAAAAGTGGACTTATGCTACATGTTCCTCACAAAGAATCGAACAGTAAGAAGGTTTTTACTGCATATAAAGACATGTTGTAAAAACACATTTTCCAGTTTGTACTTTGAATAATTTCTGTCAGAAAAGTCGGTAAATCATTCTGTAGAAAGAGGGGACTTGGTAGGAGTGGGAAAAAAAATCGATTCACATAAGTATCGCGATTTTTTGTCTGCCGATTTTTAATCGATTTTTTAATTTTGTCTCTCCGTGGGGAAGTAATCGGCGAGTGCTGAGGAGGGGACGTGGTCTGGGATGCAGGGAAGCTCAAAACACCGCGAAAAGTGACGGTGTTAGCGGGAATGAAAAAGACCACGGAGCTCTGGTCAAACGAGGGAGAAGCCAAGGGTAAAAAGCACAGTGAAGGCAGCAGAGGCGTTCGTGCTTACAGTAATGATGATGGGTGGGAAAACTAACCACTTTGAAACTAAAGCCTTTTTAAATCTTGATAGCAAAATTGAATATTTTCTTGAAAAAACTCTGGTGCCTAAAGGGTTAATAATCCACTTTTATATGCAATCCAGGCTTTTAAAGAGAGAGTATAAACAGCTGGTTAAAATATATTGCTGAATAAATCCTAAAAACTGACTCACATGTGATGTGTATTTTTCCTGATATTGTCTGGAGGCATCATCATTGTTCATCTTTTTCGCTAGTGTTAAAAAAGCTAACTAAAGATTGCAAAAATCGGCAATGTCGTAGAATCTCAATTTAAATCGAATCGGCACCTAAAAATATCGTAAAAAAACGAACCGGGAGAAAAGTGAATCGTCCCAGCCCTAGGACTTTGTGTTTGTTTATTTTTAAACCGGGTGTTTTGAGCTCTTCCAGAGAATCAGACCAGGTTTTTCTCACATAAAGTCGTGGACCAAACAAATAAAAACTACATCACGCTCGGCTGATGCCTCATTTCCTCTGAGCTTTTTTTTCAAGGCCACGCTGAAGATTCCTGTTGGAGACCTCTGATGATAACAGCCTCAGTGAGAAGTAGTAAACCTGTGGGGGGGAGGGGGTGACTTCAGCAGGTTTTAAATAAACACCTCTTTCTCTGCCAGATCTGTCAGCCCCGTCCCACCTTCCTCCTCCTCCTCCTCGTCTGCGTCTCCTTCTTTGATTCAGACTCAAACCAGCGTCCAGCTTCCTATTGTCCTCTTTTTTTCGTATCCACTTTTTTAACATTCCAGTCATTCTTGATTCCCAGCGCAGCATTTCGCTGCGACGGCTTAAGTTGTGGCTCCTGCAAATTTTTTTGTCCCGCTGACAGGAAGCCAAAACACACAGCACTAAGCCTCACACATAAACTCGGCTTCCTCTCGCCCTCCTCCGACTCTTTCTTCGCTCTTTTTTCATCACCCCCATTCATTTTCTCCCTCTCTCCCTGTCTCCCTCGCTCTTTGTCCATCACTGTAATTTGCATCGACAAAAAAAAAAAAAAAGTGCTTTAAATTCTGAGCAGCCGATTCAACAGGAAACTTCAAACATGCAGGACTTTGGTGCCATCAGAGCGCCCTTGTTGAGCTACAGGACTTCAGCTTGACTCTCATGATGTAACATTTCAACTTTATTTATAAAGTAGTTTTCTGAACACAGTTACAAAAACAAATACAGCTGTGGACACAACAAGCATTGTGTAGTGATTTGATCCTGACTGGTCATGATAGAGTGTGTGGAGAGTTCATGTACCAGGCCTTCAAACTGCAGATCATGTCTTTTTGTTCCCCGTGCAGTTTTCTGTCTGAGATCCAGTAAGAGCTCAAAAACTTTTTTGTTTCTTACACTAAATTTGCACCAATAAATCTGAGGGTAGTTCCCAGCCAGCTGTAGCTCAATCTGACAGTTTCACAAAAGGGATTAACGTCAACATTAAAGGGAAAACAACAGTTTTTTGTGTTTGCGTCTCGCCTTACTGGACGATTACCAGAGCTCCTGTTGAAACATGTCAGGGTCTTGCCCACTGACTCTATTTTTCATACCTCTTTCACACTGAAATTAGCGGGTCAATGTGGGTTTTTATCAACGCTTGTTAAGGTGCTGACAATCGGCAAGTGACTCTTCCCACTGCCAGCAGACCCGGTCTAATCTGCAGCAGTCGAGCTGCATGGCTGTTTTTCTTTTTTTTACCTCTGGCACCTCAAACTCTCAAACCAAAACGGCCATGTAAACAAAAGACAGGAGCATAGAAGACGTGAACACAGTGTAATGTACTTTGTACTTTTGTCCCTCTTAAAAATGTACAAACTTGGCGCAGACTGAACGACATTCAAGCGCTGATGGTACAAAGGTGGATGGAATTTTTTGCTAAGATGCCAAAAATCACGCAACTTACAGATGGAGGGGATGGGCGCCATGTTATGCCATCAGCACATTACGCCAGCATCATGTCGTAAATTAATGGGTTGACCCAGGTGTGATATTCCCACTGAACCCGATCAGAGGCAAGCCAATTAAAACCCATGTCGCTTGCAGGATCAGTCGACCTGGATCCAAATGCTGATTGAACCCTTTCAAACTGCCGACAGGAACCGATTGTCACCGAGTTTAAAAGGGTTTGAGGGGGTACAAAGGGAGAGCCCGGATCAATGCAGAGGAAACTTACTTTGGCGCTTGTACCTGCGATATTGTTCTTCCGGTCACTACCCACAGCTCGTGACCGAGCTGTAAATCGAGAGCTTTGCCTTTAGGCTCGGCTCCCTCTTCACCACAAAAGACCGGTGCAGAGTCCACATCACAGCTGATCAGAAAGTTAAAGAAAGAAAACAATTAACAATTTCCAAACTTGCCGCTGATGATACAAAGGTGGAGAGAATTCGATGCTGTTACAGATGGGACAGGTGCAGTGTTCTGCCGTGGGCACATTACACCATGACGTAAATTAGCAGGTCAACCCAGGTGTGATCTCCCCACTGAAGCTAATCAAAGGCGAGATGATAAAAACCTGCTTCGCTTGCAGGGTCCGTCGACATGGGTCAAAATGCAGATTAAACCCTTTCAAACTGCTGACAGGAGCTGATTGTTACTGGGTTTAAACTGTTTTTTTGGCCAGTCCATAAGGGGTATGAGAATGTTATTGTGGGAATGACGTTACCTCCGATTATTGGTGTTCCAGTTACAAAGCAGCATTTCCATTAATATAAGTCGAACAATACTATGTATACGACTTATTTAGTGCAACAAACACGAGTTAGACACGCTAATAAGTTGAATATTACAGGAGTTTAATAACTGTTTACACTGGGGGGTGGCCATCTTTGATTGCCAACCCCAGAGGTGGTAGGATCCCCCGAGTTCCCAGTAGGGGGCATTCCAGTTGAAATGTCCCACTCGGAAACCCTGACTTCCCAGTACAACAGGAATGCACCACAACTTAGTTCTTTGATACCTACAACCTGTCCTCCATATTGTGTCTGCATCCCGTCTTAACTCTCTTGTCTCTTTGTCCCACAGAGAACCTGTTAGGCGCTCTGCTGCGGATCAAGGAGGTGATCAGGCGGCGGGTGGAGAGCAGCGAGGAAGAGGACACAGACGAACGAGGGATGACCCAACGCCTGGAAGACATCCTCCGAGAGTGCAGCGGTGAGACATGCACACGCATCAACACACTAAGCCCAAGGCAGACAAAGGAAACTGGTAAAATCTGTCATTAAAATGAGATGATTAGTAGAGACTGACACGCTGTCACCTCCGCCTACACCCACCTTTTACTTCTTGTTTAAATTGAGGACATTATTGGTAAAATATAAGTAAGGACAGAATAATAATACTCTTTGTAACAGAGGTAATGAATACATAAATAAGAAATGTCATTTAAATTTTAGTTGAAAAACACTTCAACATTTAAATTTAGTGTTGGCACAACTCTCAAGTGAATTAAAAGAAGATAAAGGAAAAAAAATCTATACATATTTTTTTTATCCTCCTGAAAAATATCATTCTTATTAATTATTTAAATCCTATATTGCCCAGCCCTAGTTCAGTGTCTCAGTTTTTGGGCTTGTTGCATTAATTATTCAGAGAAAAACCTCATGGCTGCAGAGTCTATGAGCATTTTCTCTTCTCTTTTTGTTGTTTTTTGTTAGTTTGTTTGTTTGTTGTGAACAGAATAACCTGAAAAGTTATGAATGTATTTTGGTGACATTTTCAGAAAATGTTTGTCTCAGTTCAAAGAAGACATGATTGGATTTTAGCAGAGATCTAAACACAGATGTGGATCCTGGATTTTTTTTTTAAGGTTTATTGACTAGCGACATAGGACAGTTTTCCACATTTTTGCCAACAGCTTAATACGATCACACCAGATTTTGAAGAAATGTTCTGGGATTGTTGGCCATAGCATCAGGAAGAAATGCTTTGACTATTGTGGAGATCTGAACACAGATGTGTATACAGGATTTTGTAAAAAAGATTTCTTAACCGTGCAGGTGAGGGGAGTTTTCCTTATTTTTGACAATTACTCACTTTTTTAATTTTGAATTGATCTAAAAACGAAGTCTTGGAGTTTGAGCTGGGTAATTTTAAAATTTTAATCAAGATTCCATTATTATGAAAACTGTGTGATCGGGATCAAAAGCTTGCTTTATTACATGTTATGTTTAGCTTTTTTTTTTCTTTTCCAGTATGATCAATCAATCAATCAAACTTTATTTATATAGCACTTTTCCTACAACATATGTAACTCAGAGTGCTTACAGCAAAGAAAACAAGAGGAAGGGGAGGGGTAAAAAAAAAAAAAACACGTGAGACAACAAACACAGAGACGAGCACATGGGGTCGAGGGGGGGGCAGCCAGCAGGGGCGTTGATTCGAAAGGAGACCAGTGACCTTATCTTAGCCCAGACCTCACAAAGTCTCTATTGTCTGATAAGATGGCCTACAGCCTTGAGAGAGAGTTGCTGTTCCAAAATTGATTGTTATTAGCAATATTTCAGGTATTTTTCTTCCAAGTATATTAGTGTGTATTACCATATTATTATTAATGTTAAAATCAGAAGCATAAACTTGGATAAAAGCATGATGAGCATGTTTAAAATAAAATAAAATAAAATAACAGTGTTTCATAACCATAGTCTCAATGTGTATTAAAAAATGATCTATAATTCTATCTCATTTATGTCTTAAATTTGTGTCTTATGCTGCGTTCCAGGCAACCCGTAACTCGTGTTTTTACCCCCTGTAACTCGTGAAAGTGCACTGTAACGGCAGTCGTACTCGTAACTTCCCATCCGTGAGCTTGTACCAGTAATCCGAGTTACGACTTGTGACGTTACATCACTGCCTGAACAATATGGCAGCCTCTTAATAATGACAAATACAGTAAAGTATAAGCTTCTGTTACCTTACAAAAGCATAGTCTTAAAATGGCTGCCATGTTGGTTTGTTTACATACCAGAATTCCTTGCGCTCAACCTGAAGTTGTAACTTTCCTGGAATACTTTCAGGTCGTAACTCGGAGATTTCAACTGGGAAATTTCGGATTTACAGGTTGCCTGGAACGCAGCATAACTTATTTGAAGCTTTGATTCATTGTAATTGTACTTGGCACTGCACCATTGGTGAGAACTTCTTCTCGTTTTCATTATGAATATTAGGGGTGGGAGAATAATTGGATTCACATTAGGGCTGAACAATGAATTGCAAATTAGATTAAATCGCAATATGGCTTGTTGCAATTTTCAAATCGCCAAAGGTTCAACATTTTTAGCCCAAAATGTGATGAACATTTTAGCATTGTAATGTAGTTTTTTGCGATTTCATGCCTATTTTTTTTCCCTAAAAATACACCTTTTTCCCACTTTTGGACCATTTTTACCTTATTTTAACTCCTTTTTACAACTTTATACTTATTTTGCCCCCATTCTTCTTTTTTTGGCCACTGTCAGAACCATTTTCCGAATTTTTACATGGTTTTTGAAATTTAATTTCAAATTTAATTCCCAATTTGCTGCCATAATCAATTTTCCTTAGCCACTTTTGGATTTTTTTGCCAATTTTTCCTGATTTTTTTGCAATTTCGTACCTATTTTACACCTATTTATTGACCTTTTTCCGCTTTCATACCATTTTTACCCAGTTTTTACGATTTCATGCCTATTTTACTTCTGTTCTTCACTTCTCCACTTTTCCTCAAACCTTTTATCCTTAGATTAATTTAATGTCATATTGGTTTTACTATAAAAAGATCTACTGCTTATGTTTGTTTAAGAATTCATAAGATGAGGAACATTAAAGCAATTGCAGAGTAAATCGCAATATTGGGGAGAAAAATCTCAATTAGATAATTTTCTCAAATCGTTCAGCCCTAATTCACATAAGTATAAGGATTTTTTGTTTTACGATTTTTGTATCGACTTTTTTGTTCAAAAAGCATTTTTTTCCCAAAGTTAAGTGCTTTATTTTAGTCTGTGTTATGAAGCCACTTTTTAAATTCAATCCAGGCTTTTGAAGAGGGAGTATAAACAGTTGGTTAAAATATACTGCTGAATAAATCCTACAAACGGACTCACATGTGATGTGTATTTTTCCTGATGTAGTCTGTCGGCATCATTATTGTTCAGCTTTTTCGCTGCTGTTAAAAAAGCTAACTAAAGATGGTCAATACCGTTAAATCACAATTTAAATCGAATCATCACCTAGAAAATCGTTAAAAATTGAGAAAAGCGTATCATCCCAGCCCTGATGCATTTGGATACACATTGTAATATGACAAGAAAAGGAATCTTGATTCTTCAAATAGTCTTGATTAGGATTTTAGCAGTAACCAAGCAGCCATGTGCTAAGAATTTTTTCTCCCTCTCCTCACGTCTGAGTTGTTTTCCATATGTTCTGCAGGGTAAAATAATAAATTCACAAGTTTTGGTTTTAGCTGTCAAACCATTTTCGAGAGTCTTTAGCTGCAACAGTGTGTAGGACCCCTGTGCATTGAGTGAGTATAGGGGCCACATTTGGCCCCCAGCTGCTGCTCGCCCTTCCCTGTAACAAAAGAAACTCTGACCGACGAGATATTTCTGTCCTCGTCTCCTCTTTCATCCATATTTCTTTGACTCTGCAGGTCCTTTAGTCGCCGGGCGGACCAAAGACTTTGTGCAGAGGATTCTGGCAGCCAGCGCAGGGGGCCAAACCCAGCGCAAAGACCCCCCGCAGGGAGGTGACGAGGTGGCGGGATAAACCCACCAAGAATCCCGCCGCTCTTCCTCCTCCTCCTCCTTCGTCACTCTCTCCTCTCTGCTGTACCGACAAACCTGACTGTCCCCTCCGCTTTACGTGAGAGGGGGGCATGAAGAGGTGGAGAAAGAAGACGAGGAAGAGGAGGAGGAGGAGGAGGAGGAGTAGCCGAAACAGAATGGGAGTAAATGACCACCTGCTCCTCCTGCTGGCCCTCCAAACAGCAGCCGTTCTTCACCGCTCTGTCTCTGCAGGCTGCACCAAAAACCACCAAACCCCACCAGGCCAGAGCTGCTGCTGCTGCTGCTGCTGACATCTCTGTATTCTGTGTTCTGTCCGTGTCCGTGTGTGCGTGCGTGTTTCCGTGTGCGTGTTGGACCTGTATCATACCGTATGAGCGTGTATAGTGTTCTCCTCTCTCCCTCTGTGTGCTGTATTCGTATCCCAGTGTGCCTATGAATAGACATTGCACTGTTTTGTAGATGGTCGTAGTTGCCGGCAGGGGACCGGTAGTGAGGCGAGGGCGACGGGGCATTTGAGGATAGAGGAAGTGCTAAAATAAGGAAGTGGGAGGAGCCCAGGCCTGGAAGACAAAGACGCACTTCTGTATGTGTGTGTTTGTTTTGTTCATATGCTCGGCCAGGCTCCTATAGAAGCGCTGCATACCATTCGGATTGCATCGACTTCTGAAATGTCAGCGAGTGTTGTGACATTCGACAATTGATGGAGCCCCCGTGCCAGACCAGCTGTTGATGGAAACAACAGCGCGTTTGTTGTGGAAAAAGTCCTTGGAGCTTTAACACACTCCCCCCTCCACCCCCCTTTCTCCCTGATCGAGCCCCACAAAATGTAAGCAAAGTAAAAAGCGAACAAGAAAAATGCACCTTAATCCAAACTGACCAAAGACAAAGTGACACTGCTGAACCACTCGGACACCAAATCCTCTCGCTCGCTTCAAATGCTGCCAACCATTCACACCTTGTTTTCTGTTTCTGAGGGAAAAAGTGACTGAATATTTTTTGAGCGTCCTTAAATGACGTGCTCCCCTCGCGTAAATGCACTATTACCACAGACCTGAGAGGCCTGAGAGTGGTGTGACAGACGAGAAGTGACCGATTGGCTCGGTCGTTTAGCTCTGCAGCCTGGTGCTCCTTTCAGCTTTTCTTCAGTGGCTTTATTTCTACCCACACGAGTAAAAAAAAAAAAAAAAAAAAAGGGAAGTGTCCTCAATGCCTTCCCTGAGCCCTCTCCTCAACCCCCTGACCTGATTATGTAGCGCACCTTCCTGAATTGCAATGACAAAAAAAATGAGAAAAACACTTTTAGATATCTAGAAGCAATTTCTTTTTTAATGATGTTGTTGTTTTTGGCGAATGCCAGAGCTCACCCAGTGGGCGTCGGTCGTGAGAGTTTTTGGGAACACTTCATGAGAACTACACACACTGTTCAGCATTCAGAAAGCATTGGTTAATACTTAAGTCATCATCTGTAAAATTATTGTTTGTTCATTTATATTTTATTTGAAATCACAGCTTTAAATGTTTTATTTGTAAATGCTACACTTTACTTATAAACACTTAAATCTGGAAGTCCTAAAGGGGGGTAAAAAATAAAAATAAAAAACAGTTTCTAGTGCACAAAAGAAACTAAGTTTAACCTCTACAGCCTCAAAGTACCCGATTTCTGGAATACTTACACACTCTCCTACAAAAAAGTAAGAAAAAGAGAACTGATTTTCAAATCCTTGCGTGACTATATTGTTATAAAATCTCTAATTTTCCTCTGCACAACTTTTTAACAATAGTCATTTGCAGAGATGATGTAAAAATATTGTAGTATTTATTTTTACAGTTTTGCAGCCACTCCAGCATCATTTTCAAGAGATATTCACAATATTATTATTATTTTTTTTAGGTGAGGATGAAATTTTCAAATTATTCTGACTTCTAACTTCATTCACTCTGTCCCAGTAACACATACACTTATAATTACCCATCTGGACACATCTCTTCAGTGTTACTTTTATTAGGACACCTAAATACTTCAAGTAGACCTGGTGGTTGCAGAGATTCACTCTTTTCTTCATGAGTATGTCATTTTCTAGCAGAAGACTTAAAAAAGGGGCTGGGGCTGTAGAGGTTAAACAATTTCTAGGTCTTAGTAGGAACCGGAAAGCTTATATGTGCTTAAATAGATTTAAGTTTGCATGAGAAACTTTTCAGAGCATGCAACCACATTTCTAGAAGAAAGTGTCGTGTATTTCTTGTGTGCATGAGGACGACTCCAGCATACACACACAAGGAAGTTTTTAGTGCCAAGTATGCATCTGAAAGTTTGAAGTGTCCAGTACGCACCCATAGCTTTTAGTACAGAAAGAACATTTCTTGTCAAACGGAAAAAGTTTTAGTGCTTCGAAGCCTGGAGAGTTTTTTGTGGGCATGAGAAAGTTTCTACTTTGAAAGACCAAATAGTAAACAAAAAAAAATCCAGACTTCCCTCGCTCTGGTCACTTTGTCAAGTTCTGCCCAAGGGTGTCTCGAGGCATTCCCAGGACAGCTGGGAGGCGCAGTCCCTCCAGTGTGTCCTGGGTCTTCCTGAGGTCTTCTACCGGTGGGACGTGCCCTGAACGCCCCACCAGACAGGCGTTTGGGAGGCCACCTCATCCAAGCCCCTCCTGGATGGCTGAGCTTCTCACGCTATCTCTAATGCCACTCTCAAACTAAAATTAGTAATTGGGGTTAATCGATCTAATCAGCACCAGACGAGCTGCGTGGCTTTTTTTCCTCTTCTGGTTAATCAAGCTGACGTCATCATTAGCGCTGAAACTTGTCATGTAAGCAATGAAAAGTAGAATGGAAGCCGTCGACACGTCGGTCAGCTGTTTTCTGTACTTCGTACTTTTGTCCCTCTTAAAAATGTACAAACTTGGCTCATTTGAGCGCTGATGATACAAAGGCGGATGGAATTTGCTGCTGAGATGCCAAAGATCACGCAAGGTACAGATGGAAGGGAAGGGCGCCATGTTATGCTGTCAGCACGTTACGCCAATTGGCGAGCCAATTAAAACCCATGTCGCTTGCAGGGTCGAAATACTGATTAAACCCTTTCAAACTGCCGACAGGAGCCGATTGTAACCAGGTTTAAAAGGGTTTTTTGGCCAGTCTGAAAGGGGTATAAGGGGGAGCTCGGACCAACGCAAAGGAAACTTACTTTGGCACTTGTACCCGCGGTCTTGTACTTCCGGTCACTACCCACATCTCGTGACCGAGCTGTAAATCGAGAGCTTTGCCTTTAGGCTCGGCTCCCTCTTCACAACGAAGGACCGGTGCAGAGTCCACATCACAGCTGATTAGAAAGTCAAATTTGCATGTCAAAAGTTTGTATTGCAAATGTAAAATCCAGAAAACTTTCAGTTCATAGTTGGCTAAGAAGGCTTCCTGTGTTTCAAGAAGATTTTTGTTTGCACTATAAAGTTTCTCGTGATGATATATTTATAGAGCTTTGTGGGAACATGTTTGGAATGGAAACAGTTTCAAGTGCTCAACACATCGTTTTTAGTAAACACAAGAAAGTTTATAGCATGAAAAAAAATACTGTGTAGACCTGAAAATTTAAACGCCTCCAGTACACATGAGACATTTTTAAGAACTTGCTATGCTCCAGAAAGCTTTGTGTGCTTGAGAAGTTTTTCTTGTGCCCTTGAATCCTGTTCTCTCTGAGGGACTCTGAACTTTTTGGTTAATTAGTAAAGCATCAAGTTGATAATAAGCCAGTAGTTGTTTGTGGGTTATTAGGTCATTCGAGTTTCTGGATCATCCATACAAAAGATCCACCTGAACATGTGGCATAAATACTTGTGCTTATAACTGACTTATAAATCAATAGATATTACTTTTAGGTGATTATTTAAGTATATTTATGCTTTACCAATGCTCCAAAGTGTGTAGTTATCATGAAGTGTTGATGAGTTTTTGAGAAATCTGCCTTTCTTCTTGTCTTTGCTGAAGCTGTAGACCAACATGTCCACGGTCTCTAAATGTTGGACATTAAAAACAAGTCAAGGACCCTTTGAAATTGCACTGTGGTAATAAAAAAAAGCAACTAAGCACCTTTGACGAGGGCTTTAGATCCTCCAAAAATAAGAGAAAAAGGACTCTTGGCACCTTTTGTGTGGAGACAGATATTGATTGAGGGACTTGCTGGTCTCAGCTCGTCTCAGTTTGGTGCTACTGCTTGTCCAGAGAATCAAAAGCAATGCAAACCTGAGCGGAGGCATCAGGCAGTGACTGCTGACTGGGTTTTGGCCTGTGAGCACGTACTGTTGTAATAGGCAGTTTGTTTGCATAATGACGCCTTTCTGAAGTGCCTGGAGCTCAAAGCCGCAGGGACCTGTGTTATTATGCCTGATCCTGAAACCTATTACAAGGTAAAGCGTAACCCATGACTACTGCTCCCAGTTTGGCCTCACTTGACTTCATATGAAGAGAAAAACTGCAGGCCTGTGTTAGGTCTTCACAGCCAAAAAAGAATCAACCAAAATGCTTTCTTTCATTTTAAAGCCGATACGTGGAAACAGTAGCTGGCATTGGTTTCTGTGAACATCATCTCTGGGAATTATATAAGTAGAGGAGCGGCTGTTAGCTAACAATCCCCCCCTTTTTTTTTGTTTTTCAACCTTGACAAGCTCCCGTCTGGGCTGCGTTCCAAAGCTGCTGCTCTAAAAACTTGCCGCTCCCCTCCTATGGAAACTCCATTTCCTGTTTAAAGCAGGAGCAGATCAGTTAACCTTAAACTCCTCGCCTGCTCCAGGTCTCATTCACGGACACTTATTTAAAAATATGCGGACACTGAAAGTCGCGGGGCACTTTGTCTCGCTCATGTTTAAGTTTCTGTTTCCGTCTGATGCGGGGAAATGTTGCTCGTGGAGCCGAACGGCGAACAGAAGTCAGCTGGCAGGGTTTCATCTTTAATAGGGCTGGGCAATATATATATTGTTGAAGGTTTTTAAAGGGAAACACCAGCTTAAACAGAAATGTACAGAAAATTTGCATTTAAGAATGGCTCGTGAACATATGGCTCACTCACAACTGCAAATCATTTCACTTAAAAGAGCCGTTCAAAAGACTCAACGCATTTTCGAACGTTACATCTTTGCGGAAACCACCGCAGAAGTAGATCAACAGGAAGATAACTTAACATATAAAAAAACAAGTTCCAACAAGCAAACAGGACAATTTAGAGTAGCTGAAAAATTTATCTAATGACTTTTTGACGAGGCAGGCTAACACTTCCCACTGACTCCCAGTGTTTGAGCTAAGCTAATTAGCGGAGGGTGAGCTCTGCCTATCTCTTACTTATTACTGCACGCACAATCAAAGGACTGAAGTCTATCAGCTTGTCATCCACTCAGGAGTGAGGCAGGACACAAAAACAACAAAAAATGTCACATTCCTACAAGATGTTTCGGTTAATGTTGAATATAGGGTAAGAATAATGTTAATATGGACAAAGATAATGTTGATACTGATTTTTAAAAGTATAAATAAATTTCAAAAAGGAGTTATTAGAAAAAATTCAAACAATATCCAGCCCTAGTTTAATAATCGCAAGGTTTCTATAAACCTAATGGGGGTATACACAAATGTCTGTTAAAGAAATCAGTGGAAAACACTTTAAATATGATGAAACCAGTATTTCTTTTTATTCATTTTTGATGAAGTTTGCCACAGGAAACGCAGATTCTAAGATGATATATTTTTAAAAAATGACCTACTAAAACTGTTAGGGCCGAAACAGTTGTGCTTATAATGCAGCATTTATCCATTAGATGTAGCCCTGCAGTGTCTTTAACTCTGTATCTGTGATTTTAGGTGTTTTAAAATCTATGAACCAAGGCTCCAGTTTTAACATCTGTCATCCTGTTTATTTTACATGTCTCTACCAAACTGAGCAGATACTTTAATTTTATGAATTTATGTGACATTAGTGTTTGTATTTGAGCAAACAGGAGTCAGATTAATTAAAGTAGTTTGTTAATTTGTGCTAAAAATCTGTAAGATAGAATATTTTTAAAAATAATTTACTGTCAAACCAGCTGTTGTGATCAGATTTGCTGGGTTTATGATGGGTTGAAGCATGAAAATATAACCTAGCATCCTTAGTGCTGCTTAATATAAGATTTTGGTCTTTTTTTATTTTTGATTGGTTGGAATTTAATGTCTTCATTTCCCTATTTTTAAAAAGTTAGACATTGCTGTTTTGCACCTGAGGCTCATTTGCTCCATGTCATACTGCCTCTGTGTTCGGGATGAATAAGAAATTGGCCTAAAAACGTTGATTATCTGTATTTGCAGATATTAAAATTTCTGCCATTATATTTGCCAAACCAACATATCAACTTTTTGAATCTCATTTATCGGCTAAAATGTCATCAAAATGCGCTAATGCACCATAATGCTTCATCTTATTATCACTGCATGGGTACATTTGAAATAAAAGTATCATTTATTTTAGGCAGACTTTGTGTATCGGCATAAATCCACTATCATACATCCCTAGATAGTGTATATTTATCCATTATGGCGACAACCAGTTGTTTCTATTTATATGAAATGAAATCTAGATGCACATTTAGTTTTGCCATTCAACTAAAAGTCACTAAGACATGATTTTATGTCCATGTTGCCCAGCCCTGTCTCAGATCTTATGCTGCGGGGAGAAGCTTTAAGCTCTGATCTCAAACTCAGATAGTTTGTGGCTTTGTAAGAAAAGAAGCTGCCTGAGTTTTTGATGTCACCGAGGCGTCTTAAGCATCACCGCAGAAACCCCGTCAGGACTTCATGTGAGCGTTTGATGATAATTCACAACAACAGATGATCCGGGATAAGTTCTTCTGGGGCCAGTAGAAGAAAAAGTCACCTCTCACTCTCTCTGCTGTGAAGAAGTGATTGATTCTTCCCTCCCCGCTGCCCTCCGCCTCCTTTCTCTGGAGGCTTGGGAAGACGGCGATGCTGCCAGCAGAGTCACAGGATCTCACGCTGGCAGCTGCCTCCTTCACATGCCCTCAGACAACAAAGAAAAGGAGCCGGAGCAGCCGAAAAACAAACACGCAGATCCCTGAAGTTCAGACTGATGTGCAAATAAGGATGCGGCGTATTGGCAAGTCATCTGTTATTGGCTGATAGAGGTTATAAAACTGTATATTAGCACTGGCTATGTCAACATTTCTGCTGATTTAATGGCAAATAAACGTAAAAGAAAAGTCAGAAAGCCATTCGTGTCAGGCTTAAACTGTTTAATTAATCCTACAAAATAATAACAAAAACATTACTTGAATTATGGATGCTTACTGTTGTTTGCATTCAACAGCCCACTACTCGAGCCCAACCTCCCTCACTTTCAAAATAAAGGCACCAGATAGTACATTTATTGGACAGAAAGGGTTAAAACGGTTATCTTTAAGTTCTCTTGGCGTTATGATGACTACTTTTAATTTAAAAGATTAAGCCTGTCTGTGATGTGTGACCCTCATTATTTATGGGGTAATGGTGGCAGCTCCTTTAAATCTTGTTTATTCAACTATTTTTTCAATTGGAGTTCATATTTCAGCACCTTTGTTAGGGAGACCACGTCTTGATATAACTAGATATGATGGAGATTGTTAACTTTTATTGATATTGACACCCTAATCAGTCCTAAAATTTGAGTCCTTATAGGTGCGTTATTGACACTATTCCATAGTTTAAAGGAAAGACAAGGCAGCGATGCTTTTACAATGGAGTTAGGAAACAAAAATAACCAAAAGTTTGTGCTATGTAGATAAAAACATTTAAATCAAATATGTTTTTCATTTATTCATATTAATTGAAATTTTGTAATCAGGTAGATCCATCTTGCACACTTCCTTTATCTACAACTCCCAAAGTGAGACGGCCCAATCAGAGGCCTTTAGAGCAGGAAGATGAACGAGCTACGAACGAAAGCAGGAAGTGACTGCTCATGCAGGGATTAGCATACACGCTAACAGCTTCATTAGCTGTTTTATCAGATCTGGACCACTTTTCTTTATTAAATAAAAAGCAAACAACGCTTCAAACTTCTTTGTACTTTGGATATTTTCACTTTCAACATGTTTGCTGATTGTTTTACAAAGCGCCTCTCATTCTGTAACGCAGCAACGCTCACCTACTACATTATCCAACTAGAAAAACACCCAGAGAGCACAGACCTCCACCAGCCCCACAGTCCTCTCCCATATTGTGATTTTCACCATAAATATTAGTCCTACCTTTATTTCATCTAAATATTTAGATTCCTTGACCATAAAACATACCATTAGCAGTTGGATTCATAATGATAATTTTTTTGGTTCAGTAGTTACTCACGAGAAATCGCATTTTTCGTTATGGCGATTTTACGCTGATCTGTAACAATTTTTCAATCACCTACCTAAATCACTCTCCTGATGCCAAACACTTTCTGTGGGCTTATTTTCAGTCAGTGGACTGATACCCTGATGATTTACAAAGATTTCCAGTGTAGATTAACAGCGAATGAGATGTAGCCTACTATAAAGTTTGGGAGCACATTTCGACAAAAAGCTCAGGAGGAAAAAGCTCATTTCCGGGTCATGAGTGAACAAACAGGCAGTGGGACAAGCCCCTCCACAAGCGTGGTCCTGTGCACAGCATTCTCACCTGTCCTCTCATGTGCCAAAATATGAATAGAAGCTGACGTGGATCACAACAATATGGCAAACTTTGTCAAGCTAATACTGTCAGCAGTTAGAAAAAAGGCCATAAACACCCCTTAGGTCAGGGCTGTTCAATAACAAATTCAGTTGGCCCAGATTTTCAGACTTAGGACGTGAGCTGGGCCGGACATTTTTGGCAGACAGTGAGCAAATTTAGCCACGTAAAAGAAACACAAAAAGATAACAAACACGCTAGATGTTTATTAATTTAATGCCATATCCAAAAGGGCATAAACGCAATAAAGAGCAGTACTTAAACTAAAATTTTGCTGAAATACTGTTTCTTTAAATGTAGCACTTCAAACAGATAACATTTAAAAGTGAATTAAAAGTAACTTGATCAACAGCAAACTTTCAGAACGTGTTGCATTCAATGTCTGTATTAATGTTGGAATTTTTAAGAGACCTTGACAGTGTTTGTAAAAGTTTTTCCTGTTTTTCTCGCCGGACCCAAGTCCCTATCACCTTGATTTTGGGCCACATGAGGGCTGCTTTTGGGCCACATGGAAAGGTTGGATGAGTTCAGAGGGACATCCAATCACAGCTACCTTAGCTTGGTGGTGGTGGGATCAGCTGTGGAGCGATCCAATCAGAGCTGTTCTCTTTATGAATTGATATATCCATGTAGAGCAGGTTCACTGTTTGTTGTCAGCTCTGGTATTGTAACCGAGATGCTCTGCCAGGTAGAATAAATATGGGAACATTTTTTTCTGTTCATTTATACATTCAAACTTTACTAGCATTTAGGGAAGGGTTATTCGATGTTTCATTTTATCCAAGTGTAAAACATGACTTCAGAAATTCAAGGAAACATAAAAACCAGCTTATACTTCACACTTCATATTTTAGTCGACTTACTTTACAGCAGAATTCATCAACTCGAACTAGACCAAAATTTAAACTATCTAGATAACTAAATTATGACTAAAACTAAAACTTATTTTAGGCAAAAGACCACAACTTAAACAAAATTAAAAAGTGCTGTCTAAATTAACACTGGTGCCACATAACCCATTAGGCTTTAAAGCTGTATTGATGAACTTTATATTAATGGTTTTTGGGCTCTAAACAGAACTGATCCAGATTTGAGCTCCGTCCTCACCCTTAACTTAAATTGTGATTTGGATGACCCTGAATCTGCTCGCAGGCCTTCACAGAAAGCATAGAAACACTGGATGGAAAAAATGTTCTCCTATCAGCCAATACAAGATGGTGAATATCAGCGGATCAGATATCCGTCCAATATGGTGCGTCCTTGTGTCCATGCCATCTGTCATGAGGGAGGATGATTTTTAGAAAGCTTCCAGTTTGAATGCACAAGTTTTTCCTGATGTTTTCCTTCTTCTTGAGCGCCGTTGCGTAACACAAAACGCCATCTGCTGTGTACATTCATATATAAGCCAAAAACTGAGAGCAACAGCGTGGATTCCTGTGAGTGATCCAAACAGCAAACAGGACAAAAACAGCAGATTTTAACACAACTCGTGAGCTCCTGAAGAGCGTCAGTCGACACTGTAGCATTATTCCTCTTCTAAAGAATTACCTTTTGTATCACGGCTTATCCCTTTAACTGTAAAGCTTTAATGGGGAGCGGCCACTTTTGGCACGGCCGCTGGTTTCTGCTCACATTCCTGACTCAGTTTCCCTGAAAAGTCCCTGTTTATGTACCTGGGAACAGGAGGGGAGATATGAGAACTGACCCAAAGATTCCCCGCTGTTTGGTCACTCTGAGGCTGTTTTATGGCCGACACGACCGCCGAGGGACAGCTGAGATTTAAAGTAAACATATATTATCCTGTAAGCCAGCTCTGACCTAACATGGACCATGACTTTGCATAAATGGGGCGATTCTTATCTGAGTGACTTCCTCGCTGGGTGTCACCGTCTGCCAGAGAAACAGAGAGAAGTAAACAGACTGAAAGTCGTCTGCTGCTGACGTGCACACAGCCTCTTTCTGAAGAAACAGAGTCAAGGGACAGGAAGTTTTTTTTCTGATCCTTAAAGTGAAAGTTAAATCGTATTTGGCTTCTGGGAAAACAGACAGATTGAAACTCTTAAGAGCACTTTACAGCAAATACACAGACAGAAGAGACTCAACTCCAAAAGTGAGTCGAACGTTCTGATTCAAGTGGAGCAGCAAATGAGTCTTTTAGAGGAGCAAGTGCTGCAGGAATGAGCTCTTAAACACAAGGTTAAACAATGTTTAGGCTCCATTGTCTCCAAATCTGTGAGTTTGAATGGGTTTTATGTAAACTGCCTGAGACATCATACTGAACATGCCAGATTAGTGCTTCACAAACATTACAATCACAGGAACAACCAAGGCTTCATGTGGGCCTGCATTGTCAAGGCAAGAAGGACATTTAGTCAAAGTTTGACAGAAATCAAAAGAACTCTGAACAGATCAAGTTAACAAGAAAGGCATGAGGCCCAAGGACATCTGAACAAGTCCCTTTCAAACCTTCTTTTGTTTTTGAGGACTTTTAAAGTATATTTTTTTAGAAAATATTTTTACATTAACAACTGAACCCAAAGCAGTTACACTAATCATATATAAATGATATACATTAATGCATATTCTGCATATTACTTGTACAACTCGTCTTTTCCTTCATGCTTGTTAAATCTGAAATACGTCCAAACTTTTAAACTTCTGATAAACTTTTAAACTCTCCGGTGGTGTGCCTATAGTATATGTTTGTTTGACTGTTTGCAGTAACATCTCACGAGATGTTGTTCTGTGGAAAGCAGCGCTAAACGCTGAACATGCGAGACTAGCAGGGTTGATACCACAGGCTGCTTCTCTGCACGTCTAATGAAGAAAAAACTAGCCAAGTTAAAAGATCGATCTTTGGATTTCATGGATCGATTATGAACCATTTAAAGGGAAATTGATTAAAATAGAGTAAAATCGTTTTTGTAAACCCAGCCCTAGTTAATAGTGTGTTCGCCATTTTGTAGTGTTGTTCGAATTCTTAGTGGTTAATTTTATTCGCTGTATAGTGCACTATAAAATACCCACAATGCACAGCAAATGTGAGTGTACATACAATGTACCCTGTATTGTACTCACATAGGGGTGGGAGATATGGCAAAAATATCATATCACGATTTTTTTAAAATAAAATCTCGATCACGATTTTATCACGATTCTTTTTTACTTTGATTTTTCTAGACTAATTTGCATGTTTGACCATTTTTTCCCTATGTTTAACATATAAAACATGTAAAACCCTAAAAGAAAAAAAAAGACAATTAAAGCCAAAGAAACTTTCTGAACAGGTTTTAATTTAAATAGTGCAGTTTTTATAAAAATGTGCAATAAATGTAAACATAAAAGGTAATGAACAACAATATCAACATTATCTCTTAAAGTGAAACAATTCAAAACAAATGTTAACGAACTGCAGTGTCTATAATCTGAGTGAATAATACAGCTGCTTTAGAACAGAGTTTTGTTCAGACATCTTCAAGCTTTTATCTCCTTTTTTCTTTCCGCCATGGCTTCACACTACATAACCAAACAGGAGATACTACCATGCACTGCGCTTAATGTGCTACGATTGGCTAGTCGGGTGCATGTCAAAGTCTCTGCACCCACACAGACGATCTGAGGATCTTTCTGCTTTATGACGATATTAAATCATTATAATCCTTAACGATTTAATATTGTCATATTGCACACCCCATACTCACGTATACCACAATATAATGTGGTCGTGTTCTTCCAGAGAAGAAGAAGAAGAAAAAGAAGGTTGCTAAGGCAAAAATTGGCGCTGCTTTCATTTGTAAATGTCAGAAATGTTAAAGTATCGTTAACATGTTTGTGGCGTAGCTTTTTGACATCTTTTCAAATTTGTTAGCAGCTGCAAAATTTGCTACTTTTCCTCCTGAGTACCTGGTTTGTTTACGTGATCTTAGGCGTGTCCACTTCCATCACAAGAATATCGAGCTTATCCACTGATGCAGTGACGTTCAGAAAATTTCAGTGTTGTGTCTGAAATCTCGTTTGGTCATTCCCTATGTAGTTCATTATTTTATTTACATGACATAGGGAATAGTGAGTGAGGGAACGAGTGAACGGTTTCGAACACAGCTGCTGTCTAAGATAATGGGTCTGTAAGGCCTTGACTTCAGGGATGGATGAACAGATGGTCCAAAAATATTATGCTTGGAGCTTGTGATGACAGCAAAACAAAGGCATAAAAAAACTTGAAAATGAGCCTTTTTAAAATGAATCAAAACAAAGAGTTCAAAATATGTATTAGATTTTAATTAATTTGAAAAGATTTGCTTCCTGTTGGTATCATGAGAAGTCTAAATGCGTTGACAGAGCGGATCCTAAAATGTTGGCACTATTTGATGATGATAACTTCTGTGTAGGCCTTCAAACATTGCTGCAGCACTCTAGTAAATCCAGTCAGGCTGATTCTGCTGTGTATTTGCTGTTTTATTGTCACTGGCGTTTTGATCTGGTGTTAAGTTTTCACAGTTCATTGGTTAAACATTCTGCCCTGCTCCTGTGCCAGAGCTAACATGCTCAGCAGGAGATATCCAAAGTCTGAATTTGTCCCTGCTCAAACGCTGAGTACAAGACGAGGAGAGAAGCTCTGCGCCTCTCCTCTGTCTCCTCCTTCCACATGGAGGCGCTGTAGATTGTGGTCTGAAAGGACCCGTCGGTAAACCTACACCGGTGGGACGTTGCTGACCTCCCGGTGGCTGCCTCGCTCTGCCCTGGCGCTCACATTGTCACAGACACTCGGGCATCTCTGGTTTCAAAGGCACCAGGCCCCGCGGGTCAGCGAGGGCCGGGGGGGGTTAGCACTTAGCCCGGGGGAAAGCTCACCCGAAACCTTTTAGTCCTCCTCGTCTACCTTTCCCTCTCTGTCAGCTGCAGAGGACGAAGACGAGGAGGAGCGAAGCCTCTCCTTGATGTTGTTTTATCTTTGACCTGAAAACCTTTAGACCTGATCAGGAAGGTTTCCAACCCACGGAGAGTCCGTTCATCCTGATGGAGGCTGGCTCAAGCTAGCTTAGATAGTGCCTCTAATGTCTTATCACTGCGAAGGCTGACAAACTATTGGATACTTGGATTTGTTTTGTCTCCGTGTGTTTCTGAAATGACCCAAATCTCTGAGTTTTACTGATGGAAAGAACTGAAAAATACTGTAAATTCAAACACAGAACTTCATGTTGTTAACCAAAATAAGTGAGAGCACGGTCTTGATTGCACAAATAACATCACCAGTGTTTTTGTGCATGCAGAGTGCAACTATTGGTGATTTAACACAAGAAATAATCCAAAAATTGGCACCTAGGGATTTCATATTTGGTGCCATGGTGGAGAAACATGCGTTGATATTTTGTTTTTGTTTTGTTTTACCAGAATCATATCAGAGTTTTGAAAATCTGGTCTTACAATAACACTTCTCTCCGCAGAGCAAAGCAACCGTTACTAACGTAAATCTCAGGCTGCCTTCAATAAACAACCAACAAAATTTTAGAAAAAGCAACAGATATAGATATTTAACAGTCTAAGACATGCTGATGTTTATCATTTGAACTTATTGTTTTGTCAGCTAAAGGGATAAACATCACATTTAGTCCATGAAATCTGAAAAATGATTATGAATCAATATTCATTTCTACTTTCAGACCATCAGATATTTTTGCCAACTTCAGTCATATTCACACATTTGAAAAGAATATTCATTACCATATCTGCATTTGTTCATACCCCTCTCATAGCTGTACTTTCTGTACAAATGTGTCGTGTGATTTTTAAGGCTTACGGAGTAGTTTGGGATGTTTTAATCAGGTTTGTAAAGGTCATGGCATTAGCTTGAACATTTGCCACAGTGACAGAAACCAGCTCTGCGTCTGCACAGAAGCTAGAGCTTGCCCATTTTCTCAACATAAACTCTGAGGGCAAAATATTCACCTGCTGCCACATATGTCCCATCAGGTGACATCGCGAGGAGACGATCAGTGTTACTTCACTTGCCAGTGGTCACTTCATCCCAAATAACAAAAAAAGTTAAATGTACAAATGTTACTAGATTATCCTGCTGAGAGAGTTTTCTAGCTGAGTTTACCTCATGTTTAACTTGATATAAAAAATGGTATAGCGGCCATTTGGCCTTGTCAACTCTGGAACCACTGTCTCAAATCTCAAAGCAGACAGTATCAAAATATGTCGATGTCCACGCCACAAGAAAAAATAATCTCCATCTGTTTTTCTGACTTCCTGGTAAAAAAAAAAAATAATAATTCACCATCCTCATTGCCTGCCATATCCCGTCTTACCTGCCCCTCTATATCCACATTGGTGCCAAACAACCAAACCTATCAAAATAAAAGCCTAAATATATGCCAACGTATTCTAAATTAGGAAACTGGCAATAATAAACATGATTCTTGGATAATATTT
The DNA here is from genome assembly GCA_036419115.1 of Scarus forsteni. Classification (NCBI taxonomy): domain Eukaryota; kingdom Metazoa; phylum Chordata; class Actinopteri; order Labriformes; family Labridae; genus Scarus; species Scarus forsteni. The sequence continues at coordinate 2,353,773 of JAZDUH010000216.1, read as the reverse complement.
AATATAATAACTAAATAACTCAATTAAATGAGACACTATCCTGTGAAAAGCTCAAACACATGGCAAACGAACAGTATAATCCAAATACTTTTATTTTTGCCATCTTGATTTCCCTTTGTTTACCCTTTAAAACTGTTAATCTGATCTGTATAAGTTTAAATAGTTATTATAGCATGAAGCCGGGGGTAGTACGTAGAAGATTAACTTGTTGAAAATGTGTTAAATATAGTTTCCAGTCAATCCATGTTGTTTTTTATGCCTTGTTTTTACTCAAAACATTCAATTATGTAGCTTGTGGCTCCCATCTGCCACAATATGTAGCTCTAGCTTTCGTCCTGGCTCTTTTTGTACAGAGGCAGAGTTGATCTCTGTCACTGGGGCAAATGTTCAGGTTATATACTGTAGAAATCATAAAGTCCCACCTCAGTGTAGGTGTTTGTTTTTCCCTGGTGCACTGAAACGAGAGGGTGGAGCCACCTGCTGGAAATTTTAAAAACTACAAATTTGAAGCCTGGCCTGCAGTTTTAGTCATATTAGGCTTGATGTTTGATTCTGTAGGGCCCAAGTGATACGTTTTAATGGGTTTAGCTGTGGCTTTTTTGGCTTTCATAGGCTAAGTGTGATTATTTTGAGCACAAAGGGCATAAGTCCTGTTATGACAGATGAATGACAAATTCAAAAATCGCTGTAAAAATGCACATTTCTGCCAAATTGTGGGTAACTGATGGAAGAATAACCTGAAAAACAAAAATCTGCTTCCTCAACAGGGACCATGTGAGGATTAAGGTTTTGCTGTTAGGGTTGTATAACAGCTTAACTAATAGTTTTGTTTTTGAGTAACTCCGGAGATTTTCAGCACGGATGCTTCGCTCTGCATCTAAAATGTGACGATCTTTTCTGAACTGCAGCCAAGAGACTCCTCGCTGCTTCAACCAAAACCAAGTCAGTCGTTTTTGTCGATGTCTTTGTGGATGTGAGCGAGTGAAAAAGGACTTAACCATGATGTCATGACTGCTCTGATATTCACCAGAGACGTCCTGTGGAGAAACACAGACTGACCCACCACATCCTGCCGGTTCTTTATCCCGAAAACACGAGGAACCACGGGAGGAAAAGTCAAATCCAGAGACTAGAAACATTCCACAATGTCATGTCATATACTGTACAGCGACCCTGAACGTCTCCTCTCTCCCCCTTTTCCTCCCCTTTCCTCTCCGTCTGTCTCTCTCTGTAACCAATAACCACAATACTACAGTAATACTTCGGACCTGTTAACACATTAACACATCTTTATGTACAACTCCTTCGTCAGTAAGTAACCTTTAAGAAAATAGTTCAAAAAAACAAACAAAAAATGACAAGAAGTGCCGTACAAATAGAAGCCTAATATTTTTTGTTTTGGTTTTGTGTGAGTGTATTGTACACCTGTATAATGTATATTTTAATATTTATATGCAGCTGTTGTATTAAAGTATATTTTTAAAATAATAACAGGCTTTGTTTCTTCTTTGCACAGATTCAAGTTTGAGAGTTTGAGGACATGTTCCTCCACAAAATGTTCCCGCAGAGGGAAGACCTGATAATTAGAAAGTACAAGAATTCGACTTTCAAATTCTTTTTAGCACTTAAAAGTGTTTGCTTTTCAGTGGTGTGACCAATTTAAGGTGTTTCATGCTCAACACTTCTTGCAGCACCTTCCAGGAACAAGAAACGGATGTTTTGTCACTGTGGAATTAAAGTGCAATAGAGCTGCACAGCTCCACCTGCAGGTTACAAACTGACACTGCAGCTGACTTTAACGTTACTTTAATACAAACAAATGAACACAAAGGATTGATTACTAAAATATGCCATGGGTGTTTAGGTTACAAATGGAAAAGATGTTTGAAGTTTAACCAAAGGATCAAATATTCTACATAATCAACTCTTAGCCCTCAGTTTTGTCTGGCAGGATATGCAGCACTTTCCCAGAGCTGTTTGGAAAAATCCCCAAAGTACTTAAAACTTTATTTATAAAGCACCTTTAAAAAACAGATGTTTACAAAATGCTTTAACAGACAAAACAAAGGCAGAACTCTGGGAACAATAAATCAACAAACAGGTCAAACAGACTAAAAGTCAATCGAAAAGACACAACAGAGGTGAAATAAAGAAACAGGATTAAAATGATCGAACAGAAACAACTGAAGGGCCAAAAGAAATAAACTACATTAGCCTACGTTAAAATGTGAACATGTACATACGGCAAACATAAGAAAAAGGTGTTTCATTATATATGTCGTAATGAGATAAGGCAATATATAGGTAAATGATAATTGATGACATCACATCAGGAGGACAAAACAATGAGGTTTGGTAAAGTTGGTAAAAACAGGACTAAAATAATTTTAAAAGGGGAAGAAGAACAGCGAAGATTAAAAATAATTTGAAAAATAGTTGTAAATAAATATAAGGATAGAACAGAATAAAATGAATAAAGTTTTAGTAATAAAGCAATTGAAAAGCCAGTCTTAAATAAACTGTTTTAAGAGGTGATTTAAAAAGATGTCATACTCCTGCATCATCATCAGAGAGGCCTCGATCATCTAGGCTGGTGCAAAAGGAGTCCATAGGTCTGATTTGCAAAAACATGGAGCCCTATCCAGGCTAAAAGTGTTGTATATTAAAAATTAAATACATTTTTAAAAAGACTGTAAAATTAAAATGATAGTTCTTGAATTAAAATAACCAGATTGGATTAAAAATAAGGGCAAGAGACTGTTTAATATATTTTTCTAGATATTTTAAATGTAGTTGACCCAGCTCTGTAATTATTTAAATAAATTATCTAAATAAATACAATAAAATATTTTGCTTTTTTCTGAAATATGTTTTAACAAGTCAAATTTTTTTCAGTTGCAGGATTAATACTTTCAGCTCAAAATACAATGTTTTTGGTATTGAATTCTTTTTATTTTCAGATCTTTTTTTCTGTTTCAAATTGAATCAAATGTACATTAAGACTGGAAAACATCTCTCACACTTATTTTTAATTTAATTTATCAGTTTTATTATTATTATTACAACAAACATTTTGGTTTCCATTTTTTTTCAGTCTTTTTTAATTTCAAATTAAAATACTTTTGGCCTGGTTTAAGCTTCATACCAGACCTTTAATGGATTTAAAAGCTGTCAGTAAAAGATTTTCCAATTTAATTTTACATTTAAAATTTAATTGAGATGGCAAATTTCAAGGAGCTTGCCTTCAATAAATGTGCATTCATCCAAAAAATACGACACGATGATGTGATTGGGACAGATTTATGGTCTGGATGTTTTTGGGTTTGTCGCTGTCATAAATTCTGATTTTTAGTCCCTTTTGTCTCTGCCTGGATGGATGTATATACAAGTATATTTATCTGTTAAATGCATGTGTATCTATAAAATGAAGAGTTTGTCTTCTGCCTTCTCGACTGTAAAGTGCCTTCAGATAGTTTTTATGAACTGCAGCTGCACAAATAAAGATTGATTGGTTGGTTGAAATCTTGGTTATTGTTTTCTGCCATTTGGCGTGTTTTGATTGTAGCCTGTTAGATCATCCTGCAACTGGATGTTCAAACTTGTCCCCCTGGGGCTTCCATACTGATCCCGACTGTGAAAAAACACCCAAACAGAGGAGAGATCTAAACAGCTGGTTTTCTGTCCTTCATGGAGTCCAGAGTGCTGCAGAATTACATGTCCGACACCTTGCGGGACACTTGACGTTCCTCTCGCTTGTCACCCGTCTACATTTCTGGCTCTGTTATTTCTCACATCATTAAATTCACAAACCACAGTGTGCAGTTTTCTTTGGAGCCACTTCCTTAATGGAAAAACCCCACAGTGACAAAAAAAACTGCAGCTTCTAACAGTTCAGGCGGATTATTCACAGTGTTACTTTGTTATCCACACACAGAGCCACAGAAGCAGCTGCGAGGGGAAGAAAGAGAAATACAGAAAGTTGTGAGAGAAGTTGGTTTTGTTCTCACCTCAACAAAACACTCAGCAGGATACTCAGCGTGAAGTGGATGTGAGAGCTGTATTGTTGCTTGAAAAAGCTGACAGTTTTCTCTGATTTAATGACTGGGAGTGTCTGTGTGAGTCTGACAAGTTTCCACATCAGCTCAGAGATGAGAAGTCTCAAAACCTCAGAAGAAGAAACCAAAACCAGCTAAAAACCTTCACAGATCAGGATGTGAGAAGAGAGACTTTGTTTTATAATTGGGGTTAGTCGGCTTATAAACTGCATCTCTGCTCTGAAGCTCAGCAGTTCGACTTTTCTGATGGAGACGCTTCATCAGGACAGAAATCTGGATTAAATAGACCTGAATTAAAGGAAAAGTTGGGTTTCTACAGCTTTCACATTGTTTATAGAATGAAGTAGAACAATATACACAGAAGGACATCCGTATAATGGTAGCACACCGGGCATACAGCATCGCTCCTAAAACTGCATTAATCGTCCAAAAACTCATTAGTTTCACCAATATTCCATCATGGTCTGCTCGGGCTACTCCTCCATTACAGTCTGTGTTGCCCCAGACATGTTTTTGTGACTGTACTGACCTCTGAACTGAAGAAGAAGAACGCCTGCCTCCGCGCCTGCGCAGAACTCTCTGGAGCGCTGCCTCCACGTCCTCCTTTCGATGAGCTCCTCATCTGTAAACTCTGGCTCGAAACTGTAAGGACACCCATCATATTCAAAGTTCTCCTCCACAACATCTTCATCCGATAGATATTCGTCCATTTTGCACAAAACTGGAAGAAGAAAGTCGTTGTGTAGCCGGCAGCCTTCCCCTGAAACAATGAGCCATACTGCGCATGCGCGGCAGCCGTAAAGTCTTCAGCTATACATGCCCCGTGTGCTACCATTATACGGATGTCCGCCGCTCGATTTTGGATCTAAATATCTCCCGAAGCACTGTTTGGATCAGGAAAGCCTTCTGGGTGAGTATATTGTTCTACTTCATTCTATAAACAATGTGAAAGCTGCAGAAACCGAACTTATCCTTTAAAGCCCCAATTCCTATAGTACGGAAGAGTATGAGGACCATGTTAGATGGAGAAAATAGTTTTGGGGAAGTCGACATTACAGAGGGAATTTCAAATAAAGTTGATGACAATTTCATGATAAAAGTCAAAATGTCCAGAATAAAGTTGACATACGATGTACTCTATATTGCCAAAAGTATTCGCTCACCTGCCTTGACTCACATATCAACTTCAGTACCATCCCATTCCTAACCCATAGGGTTCAATATGATGTCGGTCCACCTTTTGCAGCTATAACAGCTTCAACTCTTCTGGAAGGCTGTCCACAAGTTTTAGGAGTGTTTATGGGAATTTTTGACCATTCTTCCAGAAGAGCATTTGTGAGGTCACACACTGATGTTGGACGAGAAGGCCTGGCTCTCGATCTCTGCTCTAATTTATCCCAAAGGTATTCTGTCAGGTTGAGGTCAGGACTCTGTGCAGGCCAGTCAAGTTGATCCACACCAGACTCTGTCATCCATGTCTTTATGGACCTGCTTTGTGCTCTGGTGCACAGTCATGTTGGAAGAGGAAGGGGCCAGCTCCAAACTGTTCCCACAAAGTTGGGAGCATGGGATTGTCCAAAATGTCTTGGTGTGCTGAAGCATTCAGAGTTCCTTTGACTGGAACTAAGGGGCCAAGCCCAGCTCCTGAAAAACACCCCCACACCATAATCCCCCTTCCACCAAACTTTACACTTGGCACAATGCAGTCAGACAAGTATCGTTCTCCTGGCAACCACCAAACCCAGACTCATCCATCAGATTGTCAGATGGAGAAGCGTGATTGGTCACTCCAAAGAACGCGTCTCCACTGCTCTAGAGTCCAGTGGCGGCGTGCTTTACACCACTGCATCCACGCTTTGCATTGCACTTGGTGATGTGAGGCTTGGATGCAGCTGCTCGGCCATGGAAACCCATCCATGAAGCTCTCTGCACTGTTCTTGAGCTAATCTGAAAACCACATGAACTTTTGGAGGTCTGTAGTGATTGACTCTGCAGAAAGTTGGTGACCTCTTTGCACTATGCGCCTCAGCATCCACTGACCCCTCTCCGTCCGTTTACGTGGCCTACCACTTGGTGGCTGAGTTGCTGTCGTTCCCAAACACTTCCACGTTCTTATAATCCAGCTGACAGTTGACTGTGGAATATTTAGGAGTGAGGAAATTTCATGACTGGATTTGTTGCTCAGGTGGCATCCTATCACAGTTCCACACTGGAATTCACTGAGCTCCTGAGAGCGACCCATTCTTTCACAAATGTTTGTAGAAACAGTCTGCATGCCTAGGTGCTTGATTTTATACACCTGTGGACATGGAAGAGACTGGAACACCGAGTTCTGATAATTTGGATGGGTGAGCGAATACTTTTGGCAGTATAGTGTATTTCCACTTTATCCTCAAAATGTTTTACGTTTTTTCTCTTGACACTTTTGGCAAATTTCGACTTCTTTCTCTACGTTTCCACTTTTATCTCGACATTTTGACTTGCATCAGGAATTGTGATTTGACTTAATTCTTGTCATTTCACCTTTAAGCCAGAAATTTCTACTTTAATGTCGACTTCTCCAAAATTATTTTCTCCATCTAACATGGCCCTAATACTGTTTCGTACTATAGAGCTGGAATGTTCTGTAAACTGAAACATAAAGAGAACACATCCATCCATTACACATACTGATTGCTATCATTGCATAAGTTCAACAAGCATAAATCAAAACCAAAGACCAGCAACCTTTTTTCCCCTGATGAAAAAAAACACAGAAACTAATAAAAACAAGTGCACATGGACAAAAACTCAAATCAATAACATTTTCATCAACAAATAAAAACTACACTAAAATGTTTGAGAGACTTAATCCAATCAGACCTAATTTGGTCATGTAGAAAGTAGAGACAAGTTAGGAATCTATCCAATCACAGCTACTTTGGTTGTGTTAAAGGTTGGATGAGTTCAGAGGGACATCCAATCACAGCTGCCTTAGCTTGGTGGTGGTGGGATAAGTTGTGGAGCGATCCAATCAGAGCTGCTCTCTTTATGAACTGATATATTCATGTAGAGCAGGTTCACTGTTTGTTGTCAGTTCTGGTATTGTAACTGAGATGCTCTGCCAGGTAGTCTAAATAAAGGAGACTGCAATTCACACTAAAGCTAAATTTGTTTCTGTTCATTTAGACATTCAAACTTTTTTAGCATTCAGTAAAGGGTTATTAGATGTTTCATTTTATCCAAGTGTAAAACATGACTTCAGAAATTCAATAAAACATAGAAAATGCCTTACATTTGAGTCAACTATATTTACGGTAGAGGACATCAACTAAAATGTTGTGAAATGTCATCAACGAAACTAGACTAAAATTCAAAGAAATATGACTTAAGCTAAAAGATATTTTAGGCAAAAGACTTTAACCAAAACTAAATTTCACAAGTGGTGTCAACAATTAGACTGCGCTGAATCATGCTGCTATCATTTTTAATTAGACAGTTATTGAGCAAAAATTATTGTTCACTAATGGCGATTACCAGGATCACCACCAAAATCTAATCATTTTCAAGCTGGGCCACTACCAACATCACCAGAAAGTTTCAGCGGAACCTGTCCAGCCCGGCTGGGTATGTTCAGCAACCTCACGATACGACACGTGTCCCGATACTGAGGCCACAATGCAATATGTATCCCAATACACCTAAATGGTGAACAATGGCTACATTTTTAACTGAATTCATTTTTTTGCTTTTCTTTATAAGAAGATGGTAGAGCTGAGTTCACATTTGCAACATGTGCTTCATCACGTAGCTTGGCCTCTACTTTGAACTATGCCAATGTTAGGATTAGCCAAAGTTTGTTGACAACAACCGTCAAAACATTGAGGCCGTATCAATTCTGTATCCTCAAGGAGTGTGTGACGATATTTTGCTGTGTCTTTATTTTGAGCACACCTACCGCCCAGTAGTTTTTGTGGAATCTTGTAAACAAACAAATAAACCTCCTTGGCGGAGGTAATGAATGCTTTATTGATCCAGAAGGAAGTCTAGTTTCTGATATGTTTTCTGGGTTAACGCTTCAGCTGTTGTTGGCAAAAAGGTTCAGTCTGACAGGCAGCACTGAGGGAATATTTGGCCCACACATCCTGCACACACACATGCTTTTATCAGAAAAGGATCATTTTATTGGATTGAAATCATTTCTGTTCACATTGATAACAAAGGTACCGTAATCAAAAACACAAACAAATGTCCCTTTAATTCAAAATGAATCACAGTTCAACATTGCACATCGCCCAGCTCTGGAAAGACAAAAGTGTGGTCCCTAAATCAGAGGAGCAGCCGAGATCCTGAAAACATGTCAGCATGAATCAGACACAAGTCCAAAATTTACAAAAGTCTGACGCATTCAGTCGACGCTGACTGCTGTTTCACTCTTTCATGTCCGGTGTTCAGGGCTCACATGTGGAAAGATGTTTTTAAAATGGAGGTGAGGGGACGGAGACACACTGATAGTTTGACAAAAACAAGCAGGAGATCGTGTGATTGGACAAGCATATCAAAATGTTCTTGGCAGGACAGAAAAAAATGACAGAAATACATCCACTAGGCTTTGTTAGCAAAGTGTCACACTCTAAACTGGACAAATACATTGGCAACAATAAAGAGCTCAAATTTCGCCAATGCATTCATGTGTTTAAAGTGAAATGTTTGCTTCAAATCTGATGATGAAAAGGTTCCAAAGATGTGGCTCCTTCTACGAGGGCTGAAAGATTTAGGGTGAATCCCAATTCTACCCATTAGCCCTTGGTTTTGCACGTTCACGTCTAGTAAAGTGGTGTCCCAATTCTCTTTAGAGCTACACAGCCCTCGAAATAAGAGAATGAAACCTCACTTGAAACAAAGGAGTAGAAGAATATTTCATCATAAATTAATACAAATTAAGTATTAATCATGTTTCGAACTGTTAATCGTCATTTCAAATTTCTCATCATAACAAGCTAGCTTTTGCAGCTGTAGCTACGGCTATTGACACATCTGCCTAAGTCACAGCTAGCGAGCGGCTCTGGGTGATGACGTAGCAGGAATCAACTGGCGTCTCGTTTCTCGAGTGTGTGTTTTCACCCCCTCCCCTTGGCCTCAAAACAAAGGGCCAAGGGGAAAGGGTAATGCTATGGCCACATCGCACGCGAATTTGCAAAGACGTGCGTTGAGATTACAGACAAAGGCATTGCAAAGACGCGTTCGGATGCAGATTCGCCTCGGGCGGCGCGTTGGATGCGTTTGGCGCAGCGCGTATGGAGCATCTGGTGTGTTTGGGGCGTCAAACGCCTCGACGCTCAAGTTGAAAATATTGAACTTTCAACGCAAATTTGCATGACGCTGTGCTGCAGCAGCCAATCAGCAATGACATTCCCCCTCGACGTCATTGATTTGATGACGTGTGACCCGGCCACCTGCTTCGGCTCAAACCCCTCTGAAAGATGGAGGAGAGGTTGATCTGCGCTGTTTTCCATCATCCGGAGCTATACGATTCGACGTGCGTACTCTACAGAGACCGGAACAAAAAGGAGCAGGCTTGAGTGAAAGTCTCTGAGGAGACAGGTTTTGAAGGGAAGTTCTGTAAATATTCGTTTCCAGCTGGATTTGCCTGCACGGGTCATCACTGAGTCCGACTGGCTCTGGCTCTCTACTCCGCCTGCACAGTGACGCATGTCGCCCCTCTGCTTGTCAAAAAGGTCCAGCGTCCAGCCTCAGGTGTTACGTGCGGCGTGTCATGGGCACTACGTGCGTTTAAATACGCCAATTCGCGTGCGGTGTGGCCGTAGCATAATGCTTCCAGTTTTCTGAGTTCCAAGTATTTAATTTTAACTGGAACGCTCGGAATTTCGTACAAGGAACTCAGCGGATCTTCATCATCCCCAAGTTGACAATCAATGATGGCTGGCCCAAGTGGAAATGGTTATTAAGCTCCTGTAATATTCTGTTTATTTGCACTTCTGATTTGGGATTATGGCACTAAATCAGCAGTATACACACACACAGTATTGTTCAACTTATATTTATAGAAATGCTGCCAAAGTGTTATTTACATTTTTCATGTGGTATATTGGTATGCAGGGCGTGCTAACAACGGCTAACAATAGCCTGGTAGATCGGCATGTTTTTCCGACTTTGTAACTGGAACACTGATAACTTGGAGATGATGTCATTCCCACTTCCCTCTTCCCAGTTCCGAAGTTAATGGAAGGCAGCATCAGACAAAGGGGTAGGCGAAGGGGAAGGGCTTAGGGGTAGAATTGGGATTCATTGTTTGAAAGCGCGGACAACGAAATCAAGTGATTGCCAAAGCTGAAATTTTTTACAGCGCTCTTGACTGACCCAAAATCTGTTGTTTCAACTCTTTTACACATATGATTTGACAAATTTGCATTTAAGAATGGCTTGAAAATAAATGGTTTACTCACAAATTTTAATCAGTTCCCACTGTTCATTTAAAAGAGCCCACTCATTTGCGAACGTCACATTTCCACCACGAAAGTGCTGGTAAGCAGGTCAACAACACAAAGCCTCTGTTTAGGAGTAGAAGTTGGAGTATCACATTAACAATGAGAACATATTATCTATCATCAATATTAGATGATGAAGAATTTGTTAATGTGCTAGCTTAATTAGAAGTTGTCATGAATCAAATTGAAATCGCAATCCACCAGAAAAATCGCAATTACGTGATTTCCTGAAATCGCTCAACCCTAGTTGATGCGTCTATTGTCGTTGATGTGGTATCATAGTTTAATTCTGGAGTCGTGACAAACCTTGACAAAGCAGGACACACAATTAGAACGAGTGGATCACAGTTAATACAGAATATTCTCCATCTTTTCCTGATTTAAGCACCAAAACAGCTTTTTCTCCACAACAAATGGAGTCAACATCACTCACTGTGATGAATCATCCCCCCACACCTCATTAAACAATAAGTGTAATTAATTACAAAGACAAAAAATCTCCCACTGGGATAAAACATTATTTCCTTCTTCAGGAAGCGTCACCAGGTGCTGCTCAGACACTTTGGTGTTGTCATTGTTTGCTCAAACATCGAGTCAGTCCATCATGCAGAAGACATTCAGCAGATTCACACAGAGGCTGTTTTTCTGTGGGGAAACACGACGCTGCTGTGTTTGGGGTTTGTAACAGCAGAAACATTCAGTCTGATAAATGAGCTCAGATTCTGACGCCCTGAAGCAGCAGATGTGCACAAACCCATTTAAATAATAAGAATCAGAATGAGAACAGTTCAAACCTCAATGATGTTTTAACAGAGTGAGCATTTCTGTGAACTCAAACAGCAGCTTCTTTTAACTCGACTGAACCGTTTTAGGAATGTGCTTAAGGTTTTAAATTAACATTATATTTAGAAACTAGGGATGCAAGGTACTATCAGTTTGATATCAGTATTGGCTGATATAAGCCTAAAATGTTTACGTATTGTATCGGCCTATATTTAACTTTTTGCAGATATTATCCTGGTGTCTTTCTTCTTGCGTCTTGGACTTGGAGAAGGCAAAATAGTCAACACCACCCTCCAAATTTTTCTGTCATGGACTGTAAAAGCACCACAGTGCTCTTGTGCATAGTTACTGTCGCTATTTGATTTGATCATATTTACTTTGAATATAGGAATAATAAAGGATTAAAGTTAAAATACAATCAAACAAAACACAAAAAAGGAAACATTATCTGCAGAAATTCTTTGTTCGAGATGGAGTAGGAAGAAGACAGGGTTATCTTGCCCTACCTATGTTTCATCAGTGTATCACTAACCAATCAGCAACACATGCGAAAACACAGTTTTTCATTTGAAAAGAGAAATTTAAAACAGTTGAGCAGAAGAAAACCCAGTTCACAAGCATCCACTTTTACCTATATCTATCTGTTGTTCATCTTTGAATTGTGTGATATTTTTACTCAGTTTGATGTTATCTTCAATATTATTCCACAAAACCATCCCACAATGCAAAATGCACATACTTTTAAGATTGCTAATGTAGGATAGGACAGTAGCCATTTGTGGAAGAGGCTTAGTGAAGGGTCAACTATTTAGTTAGGCTACGTGTACACGGACACTCTCTGACTAAAAATGCAAAGACTTTTCCTTTGCGTATTCATCGTCGATCTGCGTTTAGACGGAGATGCTGGAGACGAATGAAACCGCTGTTGTATGCATGCCGGTTCAGTAGATGGCGGTGTAGGATTGCAGATCGGCAGCGCTGCTACAACACAAACAAAAGAAACAAAAATGGCGAGTTGACGCACAAAGACGCAGGAGTTTCTTTTCTCTGGACAACAAATCAGTTAGGATAGTTTTGTCTGGATAACAACCCGAGCACGGTCAGCAGCACACACGTTACCCGGTAGACCCTGAAATGCTCTGATTTACATGGCGCTGGATGGAGAATGCATCGAAAACCCTCCACTCTGGAGCCTGGTTTTAAAAGCTTTTGGATTTGGGCAATCTGCATAGAGCTTCTGATGTACATGCAAGGCCAAAACGCAATGCAAACTTATGATTTTACCGTTTTAGGCCTCGTGTAAACAGTCCCTTAGATTTCCTACATTTGCATAACTTTTAAACCCCAAACACAGCAGGAAAACCGGAAATGGCTGAAATGTTCATGTGTGAAATTAATGAAATGGCCTCAAATGATTCATGATCATAAAAACACAATATTATTCTCATTTACAGCTCAAATGTACAGTCACGTAAGCCCTCTTCTTTAAGGACAAGGCTCTTCCATTTCAAAAGTTCCTGGTAAAAACCTCATTCATTCTAAAAAAAGTTTCCTCTCTGACAGATTTATCTTAATCTGCCTTTCTTCAGTCCTCGTCTGCTCTCAGCACCATCATCCAAACACTGAGCAGATCTCCGCTTGTATCTGCCCGGCTGTGTCGGCCCTCTGATAGTAATCAGCTCTGGACAGACGGGGGTCTTGGCAGGACAACAGTGGCGTTTAAGTATCAAAGAACAATCTGATGCCGATCTGACATCAGTCGTCTGTACCATTGATTTCCAGGAGAATCAGTGAGATGAACCACTTTGTGTCTCTGACGGAGAGAAATGCTGCTGCACTCGTGAAGATGATGATGATGATTATAGTCTGCTTTGAAATTACAGCACACTCAGGGATGAATCGCTTTAGGGGGGCGGGAGCGTTTCAGCGTTTAAAGAGGGTCTTTACCGGGTAATGGTCTCTTCAACCTCTCTGTGTCAGTCTATAGATGTGATGTTCACGTCTATTACCCAAAGCTGACAGCCACAGATCAAAACCACTGAGTCACAGGAGGGAAACACATTTAGAAAAGAAGGAGCTCCGTGAGTTTCTCCAAGTCGAGCGACTGACTGGAGACCGGTCCAGGGTGGACCTCCACTTTAATCCAATGACAGCAGGGGTAGGCTCCAGCCCCCCGGGACCCCCAACAGGAAACACATGATAGATAAAAGACTGATGGATCGAATCTCTTCTTACAAAAGTTGAGATAAGAAGGCAAGTAGGAGATTGTGCTTCACAGAGGCACAGGATGAAAGGGGAAGATTTAACTCTTAAGGTAGGGTAAGGTCCACTTCCTAGACCAGGGGGGTCCAAACTTTTAGGGGTAAGGGGTGGGCTATCACCCGTAAACGGTTGTAACCCTGGCTTATCGCTGGATTCACACCTCGTCAGGGCGAGAATAACATGAGCAGCATAGATAGGAGACATTTATGGCTTATCTAATCCTCTCAGATACAAAACAAGAGTAAATTGTCTTGTTGCAAAGAGACTAGAAAATAAGCTACGCTGATTTCTTTAAACGCATTGAAATCTAGACTGAGAGCACCTGAGACAGCCTCCTCAAATTGTAACTGTTTTGTGTAAAATTAATTGTTGAAAGTAAATTTCTGTATTTACTGTGTAACTTTGCTGCCTCTTGGCCAGGACTAGGGCCGAACAATTAATTGCAAATTAGATTAAATCGCAATATGGCATGTTGCAATTTTAAAATCGCAGAAGGTTCAATATTTTTAGACCAAACTGTGTTAAACCTTTTGGCATTGTGATGTAGTTTTTTGCAATTTCATGCCTTTTTTTTTTTTTTTTAACCTCTATTCATACACTTTTTTCCCACTTTGGGACCATTTTTACCTTTTTTAATTGTTCTTATGCCTATTTTGCCCCCATTCATCTTTTTTGGCCACTGTCAGAACCATTTTAGGAATTTTTACATGGTTTTTGAAATTTAATTTCAAATTTTATTCCCAATTTTGCTGTCATAATCAATTTTCCTAAGCCAGTTTTGGATTATTTCTGCCAATTTTCCCCCTTTTTTTTTTTTTGCAATTTCATACCTATTTTGCACCGATTTAACCTTTTTCCGCTTTCATACCATTTTTACAATTTCATACCTATTTTGCTTCTCCACTTTTTCTCAAATCTCTTATCCTTAGATTAATTGAATGTCATATTGGTTTTACTATAAAAAGATCTACTGCGTATGTTTGTTTAAGAATACATAAGATGAGGAACATTAAAACAATTGCAGAGTAAATCGCAATATTGGGGGGGGGGAAATTGCAATTAGATTATTTTTCTCAAATCCTTCAGCCCTAGCCAGGACTCCCTTAAAAAAGAGGTTTTAATCTCAATGGGATGGTTAAATAATAAAAATAAAAAATAAAAATAGTAAAGACTGTTGGTGCTTTAGGATGAATATTGCAAAACACTTTGTAAATTAGACCTTTTGACAAAGTAAATGTAACAGAAAATGTGCATAAGTGATGGTATTTCCTGTAATCAAAATGTCTTTAATTTATTCAACTGTTTCTTGGGCTAATTCAAAATAGGCAGTAGGCCACATTTGGCCCCCGGGCCATAGTTTGGACACCCCTGTTCTAGACCTACAGGCTCAGATTAGCACAGATTCGTGTGTCTCCACTTCTATAAGGCCTGCTGTAAAATCTGGTGTAAGTTGCACTTGTATGTAAGCTGCAGTTGGTTTTTGGGAGTCGTGCAGACAAAAGTGATGTCGTCCACTGTAAGGATTTCCTCTGCAGTCAGCAAAGTTCTATGAAAAATTATCTTTTCGTATGTGTTGCTGATTGAAAAACGGGGTAGGACAAGATAAGCTGAGCTTACTCCTACTCTATTTCGAACATCGAACAGCATTAACACTTAAAGAATTTCTGTAAATGTTTTCTTTTCGTTGTTTTGTTTTTTAACTTTAATACTTTATTGATCCTATGTTCGAAATAAAGATTATAAAATTAAATCGTCCTCAACATGTCATTTCTGTGCAGATGTTCTTCTAGAAGGATCTGTTTTTGTCAACATGGCTCTCCTGTAGTCCAGCTCTCTGCCTTCAGCTTGATTTGAGTCGAATGACGAGGTCAGACTACACTGTTTATGGACACTTAACAAAAACATAAATTCACGAAACAGAAGGACTGACCTCCACACTGTGACGTGGTGCGAGACTCATGGATGGATTGTTCTTACTTGGAGTGATCGACTGAAACTAGGGAGCTTGATTTGAGCAAAGCAAAGCAAACGCTATACAGATACAAATATTCTTGGGCATGTCAAGGGAAACGTCATTTTTAACCTTTTGAGTTTGTGCATTTATATTTTTGTTGAGTATAAATTATGGCTTGACCTGACAGTCGTAGGGTTTGCAGGCCTGTCAGCCACAAAAACGGTAGTTTCGTCTACTGCTGTGTGTCGTAGTGACCAGCAACAAAAGACAAGAGCACACGACTCTGCAACAGAAAGTCGAACATGTTGGATTTTTTTAACTGGATCCTGAGATTTATTGCTTCATGTCAGAGACACTGACCAATGAGAGCTCAGGGAGCTCTGCGTGTGCTCTGTGTGATCGAGGTTGTTGTCTTAACAGCTACGAGATGGAGAAAAAGTTCCAAAAACAACATCTCTGACTTACAGAAGTGTTGGAGAAGAGCCTCTACAGGGGAACAACACGCTGGTTTTTCTATTCAGTTGGTTTAATCCTGTAGTCTGTCTTAATGTCCAACAAGTCACAGCATGAATTATTGTCTCTCTGATCACTGACATAGTGACTGTCATAACCGAAGAACAAAGTTTAGCCGTCTGTAATTTATACCTCTACATTTCTACACAGCCAGTGCAGAAAGACACAGAACCTGACATGCACCTCCATGAAAATGTGACAGCAGCGAGTCTGAATGCTCCTCAGGGTTGGTTTAGTGAGCTACAATGTGATTGGATGGCTGTAAGAGGTGATCCAACACATTATATCTACTTGTCAAGTAAAGATCAGCTCACTTGAGTTTGATTAAGAGGTCTTTCCTATCAAACCAGGACTCCACAAGGTTGATCTACTGAACCATATACCACTGTTTTTTTCACAGTCCACGCAGCTGTTTAAGGTTGCCTTACGCTGTTTTTGTTTCAAAAATGGGAGGCATAATCAGCTCGGCCTGAAACTTTTCCATCAGCTTAATTCTCAGTGTGATTCAAATGTACTGTAAGTGACCGGCTTTTTTTTCTCCTCCTCTCTCCCTCTGATGTCTCCCTTTTCCTATCTAAGAAAACGGGGCGCTGCCCGACGGTCTTCCCGATCCTGTCTCCCCCATGCATGTCACTGTCTCTGTATGTTCTTGGATGGGTTGTATGGTACAGAAAAACGTTGTTGCTCTGTACTTGTATCATGTGCAGTGGCAATAAAGTAATTGATTGATTGAATACTGATTAAATAAATGGATTCAAACAGGACGGATTATGTTTCAATGAGGAGGACGAGACGTTAAAGAGTGGAACCAAACCTCAGCAGTTTCCAGCAGAGACGCCGCTATGCTATATGCCGTTATGATGGCAAGTGTCTTGACGTTTTTAGAGGTTTATTGACTGCAGAAGTGAACAGAGCGCTGCCAACTTGTAGGATGAAAAATTGAGTTAAAAGTGCATCTTATACACCAGATTTTACAGAAGCTTGATGTTTAATTTAAACGACATTACAGAAGCTAAAACAACAGTTAGTCTTCTATCAAATCATAGTGGAAAAAATATATATTTCAACCAGATTTGACTTTTTTAAGGTGTTAAACTTACTAGTTTTTAATGTTATATCTTTTTTTAATTTAAACTTGAGCCTCAACTTAAGTTTCAATTTGAAGTACTGATTTGTTTTAATGGCTTTGGGTAAAATCCAGGCAGGCAGCGAACAGGACGGTTCTCTCACTTACTTTTCTGTTTTCCTTTTTTTTTCATGAAACATAAGATAAATCCTTCAAGAGATGGATTTGTCGATGTGCCTGTGGACGGATTTTACTAAATGTATGTTTAAAGTTTTTAAAATCCACATTCTGCTGTTATTAAACCTGTACCGGGGAGCACAAGCATCTCAGTCTTCTCTCTCCTCAGCAGTTGAGACATTTTTGACCCGCTGAATCCAGGTCAACGACTGGAACAGGATCATGGCTTTGGATGTCAGGAGGAATAAGCAGCAAATGGGAGTGATTCTTGCTCTTTCTGTTGTATTGCATTCATTCCTCTCTTTTAAAAGACACAGAGAACATGATTCCAGTCTTCTCTGTGCTTTAAGCTGCACTATCAAAAAGTAATCAGAGTAGTTTGATTTCCAGGCCCTGATCTGGTCTCCTAGATTTTTCTTCAAGCTTTCAAATCTCGGGTCTTTTCATATTTCCATCCTTCTCAGATCTGTATTTTCCTGAACAAAAGATCCTGAAGGTTATCCGCTGTTACTCAGGCCTCCCCCTCCTCCACCCAGATGAGGTCCAAAACCTCGGCCTGCCGCTGCTCCCTCTGGTGGATCCTCCGGAGACGCAGGATGTAGAGCAGGATGGCCAGCACCACCACCAGGATGCAGAGGGAGAACAGGTGATGGTTGTAGACGAAGGACGAGCGCAGCCAGCTGGAGTGATTCTGACGTAACGTTTCCTGCTGAAGGTCCCTGAAGATGACAGGAGCAGAAGCTGACACGTGCTTCTTTGATAATAAAATACAAACCACCACCTATGAACACGTCTATGTTGGAGACTACAGTGATCTTCATGTAACTGGGGTCTCTAATGGATCTCCAAGGCTGCATATAAGTTAACACTTTAATTTTTTGATATCTGCACTACTCCGGCATAGTCAAATTTAGCTGGACAATAATAGACCAAAAATTTGTTGCCGATAAACAATATTATTGTCAACATTATTTTGAAACACTATTTTTTATAGATGTTACAATATATGTAATAATAAAGTGAGTACACTGTATCAAAAGCAATACACTTTGATTTCTTAAGAGTATTTAACTGTAATTGGAAGGTCAAGAGCCAAGAGCTTTTAAATAAAATAAATTAAACGAAAAAAAACAACAACATAATAGATTAAATAAACAAAAAAAGAGAAAAAAATGAAAATGAAATGGACAATCTTTTAGCAAAAATTGTATTTAAATAGAAAAAGAACATCATGATAAACAGTAACAATAAAAAATAGACCCTGACTCTGTAAAGAAAAAAACAATATTCCAATCAAACCCACATATAACAAAAAAAACAATAAATAAAACAGAGTTTACACAGTTCCAGAATTGTTTGTGACATGTACGTTCTTCCAGTCAATTCATACTGTCTGTCAAACTTTTGTAACATTTTCTGAAATGCTGGCTTTTCAACCGTATTGAATGGTTGCATTTCTTTTGCAATGTGTCAAATGACACTGTCTGTGAGCGTACACCATTTTGTGCTGTTTTATTTATATTTACTAAACTATTATATTTATTTAGACCAAACGCCTCAGTAAGCGTTGACTGGATGGTTGTGTTTGACATGCACATGCAAGTTGGTCGTATTCCCCTTCTTCGTCGCCACTACTTTGAAACAAATTCGACCTATCGGCTCGTCGGTGTTCATGGGCTCACACCTTGCTCATTCTGTTTAAAACCAAAATATTCCCACACTGGGGCTTTGGCATTTAGCTTAGGTACCGTTGCTTTCGTGCCATCATTCATATTTGTGATTGTATCCTTGCTACTTCTCACGACGCTCACTTGCAGCTCTCTGTGTGTGAACACGCTAGCGGCCCCGCCTCCCCCCACAAAGATTGAATGACTGACAGATGGCTAACTCCGTTCATTTGGCTATAGAACCAATGCGCCCAGGTGTTGAGAAAGATGCACAGAGTGAACCCTCTTGTCATTCCACCTGTTTGGTATAGAGAGGGGGGTAACAAACATGTATGCACATCAATATATCGAGGCCGACAAAATTACCAAGTTTGTTTTTATTCATTGAGCGGTTAATTGATTTATTGAGTATCGCGACAGGCCTTGTTGTTGCCAAAACATCAGTCCAGCTTTTGTAAAGGTAAAATTATGTCTTATAACTTTTAAAGTTGTAGTGTGTGGAAGTTGGCAGCATTTCGTCAAACAGGAATGGACCATATACGCTTTGTTAAGAGATTCTACAAGTACTGATGCACAATTAAGAAAAACATATTATTTCAATATGTTGATCTATTTTCAGCTCCTGTTTGATCTGTGACACAAACATGTAAAGTTTCTCAAGTCCTGTTCTGCGTACATAACAATCTGAAAATGCCAGTGAAGCCTTATTAATCTGAGAGATAATCAAAGTTTCTCTATTTGACTGAGGAGGCAAAACAGAAATAAACACAATAAAAGACTTACAAGTGAACATAAAACTCTTTTTTTTAACGAAATGCAGCTAAAGTTGCTTCTATGTGTAATGACGAGTTACCTGAGAGGCAGGAAGCGTGTTTTGTACAGGATGGCTCCCAGCGTCCACTGCACCTCCTTATCATAAACCAGCTGAGCTGTTTTCAGGCTGGTGTAGTCGGTGGGGAAACGGAAACCGGAGTGTAACACCTCGTACATCCAGGCTGACTTGAAGCACTGATACCTAAGAGAACAAAGAGGATGTTATTCTTTTGTTCCAACAAAGGTACAGGAAATATCTTTTCATTTTGAGAGCTGTGCTGTCAGTCAAATGTGGGCCATCGGTCAGAGGGAGAAGCTGCACATGTGCACCACCTACTGGCGAGGGCTGCAAACTGCACCTGCACCTAATACATGACTAAAATCAAAACAGAATTGACATTATTTGGGCAGATTCAGGCTATTTTTCTGAATAGTTTATATTTCAACAATTCTAAAGCTTTATAAATATAACACCGCAGCACATTCTCTGATGAAGATAGCAAAGATGTGTCCTCCAAGACAGACAAACTTTTACACTGCAGTGTTAGTTTTGTTGACTTAATTATTTTCATCAAAGTTTGTGCAACAACCTTTTTTCTGCAGATGAAAACTAAACAGTAACTAAGAAAAACAAGTGCAGAAGGACAACAACTAGGCTAACGTCCCAGACAAACTCTTTTGACCCTCTTAATTAGTTCTTAGCAACTGCCTTTAAAAAGAAGATTTTTAATTAAAACGCTTAAGCTTACGCTCACATGCTTAATTTAGGAAATCTAAACTCATTAAAACAATCCCACAGACTTGGTGACGATGGAGCTGGGGCTGCTGAAGAGCTCAGTGATTACTGTAGAACTTAACTGGTTCACCTACATACAGTTTTTTCATATATGCTTTATAAATCCATCATAAAATCTTTTAATTCCTACCAAACATGCACTGATGCTATAGCAGCCTCCTTCACTGTATATTACAGTCTAGTAATATAATAGTAATATATAAAAAACTTTATTTGGATAACACTTTTAAAAACATTGTTTTTACGAAGTGCTTTGACAGCAGGCAGGAACATAAAGTAGTAACATATAGTAGGTTTAAGTCCGTGGTTCAGTCACAGCTGCAGAAAAGTCCTTCCTAAGTCCGTTCCTATCCTCTTTCCCTTAACCCTGATGGAAAACAGGGTCAAGGGAAGGAGGGAAAAAGAGGAAAGGAAAGGAGAACTGCAGTAAAAAGAGAAATTTGACTGCACTTTCACTTTGGTGTCATATTTATAGAATAATGTTTTCTTGTACTGAAGGTTAAGCCATGACGAACTACAATGTTCTGAAAATGAACTACAAGAAGCATCTTTGTCATCTGCTTTATCTCACAGGGCTGTTTGTGTCAGCTTCATCTATTAACATTAATAATCCATTGTTCTGTCTTGTTATTGGCATGATTCACATGATTCATAAATGAAGACTGATGGAAATGTGGTAACTAATATATAATATTAATATAGGAAACAAGTCCCACGATTGTTGATTATTCATCAACATTGTAGGCAGTTATGGAGAAAAAGGAATGCTTTAAATTTATTAATCATATAATTAAAGCTGGGGTTGGCGATTTTGGAAAACTAGCATGAATTTGAAAGTAGCATCTCCTCAGGGCTCCGCCTAGCCCCACCCCCCGCTCACATGCACGCGCGCAGCCGCTATATCCAGAAGACTGATTCAACTCCAAACCCTCAGCACAACGTGTTTGTTTTACACTTCACCAAGTCATGTCTCAGTCAGCACGAAGAAAACACCAAACAAACATGTAAAGTCAGTTCGTACTCACAGCCGATGTTGATTGGGGTATAGGTAGTTCCTCTGACATTCTCCACATAGCTGTCAAATCTCCTGTTTTGGCCATGAAACTACCGTATTTTCCGTATTTTCTCCTCTTTTCTCCCGTCCTCCTGTATCAGTATTCTCCTGTAAATCTCCCGTGTGACGATATAATAATAAAAACATTCCTCTGCCTCTCCAAACTGAACTGTCTCTAGCCTGAATGGGGCGGTAATGCTCCAAAATGATTGATGCCAACCACCGAAGAAGAAGAAGTCTCGCGAGAACTGCCACCTGCAGTAGCATGGATGGCAGATCTCGCGAGATTAGAGCCAACAGAACAAACTTAGAAAAACAAAGTGTTTATTTTAGATTTCTTGTACATCTGTCTTAAATGTGAGGGATACTGGAGCTTGGTTGGTGTTGTGGGACAGCTCACAGCGGACTTCCCTTATTTTCAAAGACAAAACTTGAAAGGTAAGCATTCTCCAGAGGAGTCTGTTCCCTACACGCTACATGCTACATGCTACACGCACTGTCTGTGCATGCCGGGAAAATGCACGCACAGCAGGCACGCAGAATGGCGACGGGATTTGATTGGTGTAAAAAAAGGTATCTCTGCAAGATTATTGGTTGGTGTTTTCCCTGTTTTACTCCTGCTGTAGATAGCGGATATTTTTCGCTCTGTTTTAAGAACACATTATGAGTTGATTAGCATCGGGTCATAAAGACCATTTTAACCAGTATTTCAAAAAGTGTATCTAAATCAGATCGCCAACCCTAGCTTTAAGAGGAGGGAAATGAACCAAAGGTTATATCTTTAAAAGAATTGACTTCGAAGCGTATATTTTTCTTTATACCTGCAAAAAATGTTGACTTGGTATTATATAGTAGGGCTGGGCAATATATCGATCAAATCGGTTAATTCGAATTATTTTCTGCAGAAGATTTAAAAATACAAAATCAAGATTATTTTCACTCGCTTACTTACATTGTAAGTTTTTGCAACATTTGAAAGAAATACATAAATACTGAAACTTTACAGTTTTCATGATGGTGGCCCTGTCAGGTTTTGCACAAGCACTTTTATGGGCTTGTATATATTTTTTAAAAATTAGATTAGATATTGATCAGAGAGAAACCTGTTAACAAGCCGTGGAACTCCCTCAGCTTTCAGTGTATATGCAGACAAACGTGCCTGTGTTAGAACTAAATAATCAACATTTTATGACACAATTTATTTTCAGAGGGAAATTCTGATTGGTATATTTTGACAATATAAAGGCAGAACTTGGGGCATTCCTTTCTCCTTTCCTTTCATACAGGATGGTCCAGTGTTTCCTAAGCTAAAGGAGACAGTAAAGGAAGTAACAACCCTCCTTTGTTTAACTTTTGGAGAATCTGAACAGCCCTTATAATGGCTGACGCTGAAATGCTTCCAGGCCATTTCTTCAGTTATGTTCAGTTACATTTCTTCAGTTAGGGAGGTTTCTTTAGAAAAAAGGACTGTTCGAGCGCACTGACACTCTGCTGAGACAAGGTGAACTCACTTGAGTCTGCCGAGGTCAGCCTGCTGGGAGAAAAGCTTGTTGTCAAGGCGCTGCTTCAGTGTCGACCACTTAGTGGAGCAGTACTCCTGCAGGAACACAGTCAGAAACAATCAACATTATTTTAAGCTCCTAAATCCTTCCTGAGAGTGAAATCTAAAATATCAGAATATTATTTACCATTGCAGCTTGTGAGTATTTCTCACTGTCGTACTGTCCTCCAAGCCTCAGCACGTCCTCAGTACAGTAAAAAAACTCAGAGAAACCATAAAACTCGCTGTTGCTGAAGTTAATGGGGGCCTGAAAAGAAAGCAGATAAAGCAGTAAAGGTTATCTAAACAGTTTTTTTTTTTTTTTTTTTTTATTCGGTTTAAGCCGAATAAAATATAAACGCTTGGCCAATTATCGAATATCCAATGCGGAGGCAAAGTAGTTCACTATATTTTTTAATTGTGCATAAATAGCTTAGAATAAATTTTTAGACATGTTTTTAGAAGAAAGTAATTGTTTACTGAATATGATGACATTTTGTAATGTTCCAGTAGCCTTTGCTTTTCAAAAAAAGCACAACAAAGTTTTTCATTCATATTAAGCCTTCAAACCAAAAAAAAAAAACATGCATTAAAAACATATTAAAGTGCATTGAAGTGGATAAACCAATAAACCAATAATACCAATAAATAAATAATTGTCCTTTTGATAGAAGTCTGCTTTAGGGCTGTCATTTTATATTCGATATTCGAATAACCGATCAAATATGGGAATAAATATCCGTAACCGACTTGTAAATAAGTATTCAAATGTAAAATATTGAGTGTGGCGACACATCAGGTCTGGAGCAGTGGACCGTTCCGTCCAACAGAGGGCGCTGTGAGCGCAGCTTGACCGTCAGTCACGTCCGCTCCTCTCTTGACCTCAGTAAACAAAGAGTTTCCACTCTGAGCGGACATGAACAGCTCTGAATCATCTGAGGAGAGCTGTGTGGAAGTAGTTTTGGTTCTACACCGTTGATGGCAAACTTAAAATTGAAGACCAGCCTGTGTGTTCTGTGAAATACAGTTCAGTCACTTGTTCTCCACTTATTTGCGGGTCAGCCGTCGGCTTTTCATCCAAGCTATACAGCTGAGTGCAGCGGCGCTTCATCAAGAGTTTAACCCCGTATGACTGTGTTCTGTTCAGCAGGGTCTTTACCAAAAGGGTGGATAATAGTCTCTGTCCCTGATTGCTTAGCCACAGTCACACGCAATGACGTAGACAATTTCGACATTGCATCGCACGATACTATTCGGCCTTGCTACTACCTCACACCAACGAAAGCCGAATATGTTTTTTTTTGCATCATTCAGCCGAATATATTTGGCCACTGAATATTCAGTGCATCCTTAATTTGAACAGTCCATGAATACAGACATCAGCTCTGCAAAAAAATCATTAACTGGATCAAGAATATGTCCATAACTTTTATCTATAGAGAAGATTACTTACATTATAATGGTAAAACTATCACTACAGTCAATGCATTAAAAATCCTTTTCTGGAATATATGGAGAGTGAGGATTTAAGTATTGTGCAGAGTGAGGCAGACTAGGCCTTTTCCTCTGCAGTTTCCCAAAATGATTTCCTTTACTTTGAAACTTGATTTCTTCAATCTGTGTGAATTGTACATCTAAGTTTGTGTTTTTGAACTGTGCACAAGAAGGAAATAATTTGGGCTAACCCTAGATACAACAGAGAAAACTTTGTTTCTTGATGTTGTTGCTTTTTGTTTATTTATTTTTATTTTTCTTCTTTTTTTCTCAATTTGATTTAGCCAGGTTATAAACTTTGTACTCTAACTTTAGTGTTGCTTTGTTATTTAGAAATACCTGACTTGCAAGGAAGGACGATTTGAATGCTGGACAATAATCTAGTTACCCCCTGACATTACATTTGATTTGAGAGAACTCTTATTTTTGTATTTTATTGGAAACATAATGAAAATTTAACAAAGATTATGTTGGAAAAAAGACAAATAATGTTATACCAATAATACACACTGCTGATCCCCTGCATGGTTGTGTAAATGTAGTGCATGCATTTTAATGTAAAATCTATTTCACCATGAATATTGACTTTTAAAAATCCATATGATACAGATATTTTTGCAATTTTTTTTCAGTACCTTAACTCAAAACGTTACCAATCATCTCCTAAACTCAAAACAAAATTAATGTTGCTGTGTCCCTTTAAGTGCACTTTTCACATTCACCCTGCTCCATACCTGATAGACGCCCCCAGGTGACATGGTGCCGTTATGGAGGCCCAGAAAAGGTCTCACGGCCTCCTGACAGTTGGTCCAGTTCCCCTGCCCCCTCATGTACAGCGTGTGGTTTTTTCTGACGACCGTTTCTGAGAGACCGGCCGGCAGACACGGGTCCAGGTACGGTTTGTTCTCGCTCAGGCCCGTCTGTGTGGTCAGAAACCTGAACAAACATCAGTTCCAATGTTAGTACATCGAGACAGGAGAAGCATTCCACATGTGGTTTCCTTAATTTATCGCTTTATGGTTTTCTTTCATCATGAATATTGACAGATGTCTCTTATGTTGTGCTAAAATAGTTAATAACCATATTAATTAAAAAACAACAAACTGCCAGTGTCTAACAGTTTGATGATCATGAATTTCTTCTGTTTTTGTACCATCTGGAGGGATTTACGGGACACATGTTGTTTTCTTTGTAAAATAATCAGGCTGCTTATAGAGAGAAATGATAATAAAAAGATGATTTGATTCACAAGAAAGAAATCCGCACTACAGCTGAAAGGAAAATTTGAGGCTTTAGAAATTTTAAATCAACATGGTCTGTAAGTTTGTACTTTTTGGAGCTGATTTAAAAGATTTAACAAGACTTTAGTCAATAATGATGTATGAAATATATTGAAGTTTAGAGCCATTAGAGTAAGTTAAAATATTTTTTTCTGCATTTTAGTTCCAACACCTTCATCAAATTGAATGTCAGTCATGGCAGGGATATATAAACTAAAATCTTTGTTCTCATCTTTTCAAGCTAAATTATAAAAACATAGTATAGTAGGAAACAGGGTAGTATCAGTATTAGCAGATATGAACATTTTTCTTGATATTTACAGCTGATATTTTGATCATACAAGCTGGAAAATCTGATATACTGGCTTCAATATCAGCAAAACGTACAATGTGCCATGAGTGCTTCCCTTTTATCATCACACAATGTCCACTTATATGAATATAAAGTGTCATTTATTAAAGAATAAAATCTTGTTTTTCTTGCTTCATGTCTGTTTCTAAGACAAATGGACTGTAAACATAAAAGAAACAGGACAATTTTAGTTAAGTAGAGACTTTGAGCTCTTGACATAAAACATCAGTGACACTGAGTCTGAAATATCGGCTTACTGGATATCTGCAAAAATCCAATATTGTGCATCCCAATATTTTTCTATTTCATGTTTATCCGTATCGGGACAGTATGAAGCAAGTAAATGTTGACACATACTACAGCATGTATAGCCAGAGCTAATTTGCAATGTCCATTCCTAGTTAAAAACATAACAAACAAGACATAAAAACAATAATAATTACTGTTTAAAGAAACAAAAAAACTGTAAAACTCTACATAATTCCATATGGTTTTCAGTAAAGACAGGACAGACTTCTGTCACATTACTCCAGTTAAACATTTGATATGATTTTAGTCAAAAGGAAATATTATTCAAATCTGTTTGACACTTTAACATCAATAATAGAAGTACTTCACACCAAATAGTGTACAATTTTATTTAATATTTTTAAACATTGCAGGGAAACTCCATCAGTGTTTGAACTAGGGCTGGGTATTTCCGCCAACTCTATGATATGATTTGTATCCCGATACACGTAAATTGTGAACATTGACTACGCTTTAAGCAAAATTCTTGACAAGTTTAGTTTTTTCTTATAAGAAGAAAAGAACAAGGAAGAGTTTTAAGTGGTTCCACAACTGGAGAGACATAAATTCAGGTCCTCAAAGATGGTCGACCTAAGTTCAAATTTAGAACATATGCTTCATTATGCAGCTTGTCTTGTCTACCTTGAACTGTGCCACTGTTAGCATTAGCCAAAGTGTATTTACAACAACTGTCAAAATATTTAGGCCGTATCGATACTGTAGAATCTGTATCAATACACGTAACCCAAAGGAGTGCGGTACGATATTTTGCCTTATCGATATTTTGAGCACAGGCCTAGTTTGAACTGTACAGCGACATAGCTGATGTTTTAATATGCAGTCAAAATTGCTTTACTCTGAAATAACATGTTTATCAAAAATGAGAAGATCTTCATTGTTTTTGTGTTTACTCTTATGAAAACAGCAACTAAATTTCCCCTAATGTCGGCACCCTACTTCTGTTTTTTGGACAATATTAAGAAGTTCGCCTGCAACTTTTAAATGTTAAATTTAAATATGATGTCACCATACGCCCACTCCGTAGGCGCCTTATAACTGAGAGCGCAACCCTCTCTCGCACTCTCTTGACTTCTTCGCTCTCTCGTTTCCGCTGTCTTCATCGCTGTAATCACTCTCTTCCTTCCGTTACTTTTCCTCGTTAATTCGTTTGACTACACCGCTAGGCCTTTGTCTTATAGGCACGTGTAGTTTCTTTTCTTATGCTGAGCGCGCATACTTTTATCCATTTTTGTTTACAGAGCAACTTTGATCAGATTAACAACTTTTTATATTCAGATTTAATTTTGAAAGTCTGAATATCTAAATCCTCCTCAAAAGCCTGCACAGCATTATTTTGATTTTGATCTTTTTGATCTCGCATAGTCGTCTGTGAGACATCGTTAACCTGGCCAGTGACGGTGTTTAAAGATACTTCTGCGGATCAGATTTTTCATCTTCTCGTCAAAACCTTTTTGAGAGTTTTTGAGCCGCAGGCCACTTCAAAGTCTTCAAAGTCTACATTTGCCAGAGGGGCCTCTGATCGAACTGCAGAAGGATCCGTTGGGAGCTGGTAAGGCTCGGACCACAGATCTGCCGTTTGGCTTCCCAAGCTGAACCAACCCGAATCAACTTGATCCACAGCGGTCTGACGTGAGCCACCCGTAGCCTGGACCTTCCGAACCTCAGAGAGAACCACGAGTCTTCTACGACCAAGTAGGCAAACGTTGCTTTGTACTTAAAAGGAGGTTTGATGCGCTCTTAAACTTAAAAAGTGTTCTGACATTTAGATTGATTAAATCCAAATTCTCTCCGAAATTCTTCACAGATCTTCGTATAGGTCATAAATTCTTTAGGCATATGCACTCACTCACCATCGTTTCATGTTTCCTGGTTTCCATTCAATTTATTGTTTATTCTTATTTCATCTATAATCTACCATTTATTTTCATGCATTGTAACCATTTTCATTTTAATAAATTTGTGATTATTGATTTTAAACTCACTGTCTGTTAGTGTTCTTCAGAATTCAGTGTCCCTGAAGCGAGAATTCTGTCTTAAGATTTTGAGATTGATAAAACTTGATTTGATTAATTTACTTTATTTAAGGAAATTAAATGGGTAATTAATTAATTAAATTAAGGTTTGCCTTATAAAAGGCTGGTGCCCCCAACGAGAACAATACAGTGAATTGTTAATTGATAATAATTCAGAATTTAACAACTAAATCTTTCAGATTTAACGCTGCCAAATTTCTAATCGCTACAATGTTAAAAATGATGTGTCAGAAGTTAACAGGTTTACCAAATGCATGTTGTGTGTGTTTTAAAATGAGTGCGTAGTGTTTTAGAATCAATCATAAATACTTTATTAATCACCAAGGGGAAATTCAGTTGTTTCATTTGCTCTTATACACAGAAAAGCAGAAGGAATATCAAATAATCACATTCAAATAGAAAAGAGTATAAAAGAAAATTAAGTAAAACATTAAGAGAGCAAGTTGTAACATGCAGAACCTTGAAGCTATATCAACTTCCATTTTAGAAGGAATTAAAAAATAAGTAAAATGAGACTTTAAACAAGGCTGAGGAATATACACTATTAATAGTAATAATATTTACAATATGAATATGAAAATCAAAGCAGTGTGACAGTAAAACAAATTTGACTGGGTATGCACTGCATATTAAATTTGCTTATTACAAAATATTAACAAATATTAGACGTGAAAATGTTGAAAAAATGATTTTGCTGTCATCAAGCACCCCTATAAACTACTTATGAGTATTAAAATAGCATTAAGCACCAGTAAAGCAGTATTAGAGCAGAATATTTAAATGCATTTAAAGTAGCACAATGTTTGTGTGTGTTCACCTGTTTTTTGTCAGTGTGTTGTTGACCAGCTGGTCCTCGTAGCGCTGCCTCGCCATGTTTCCCCCGAAGCCGAGGAAGGTGGTGACGTAGACTCTGTAAACGTGCTGCGTGTGTTCAACATCACAGCCCAGATTAAACTCTGCCATGACGTTCTTCCCAGCCTCCTCCTGAAAGAACAGGCATCGCTGCAGTGAGACCAGATGTGCAGACTAATCCTCAGGTGCACGGGCTCTTTAATATGGCTTTGTATTTTCATTTGAACTGCAGCAGAAATTCATATTTAGCAACAGTATAGAAACTAGAGTATGTGGCGGTCAGCATCTTTTATAACCAAATTCATAAAAATAAAAAAGGTGGATAAATTAAAGGGATAGGACAACTTTTTTTCTTTTGGTGTCTTGCCTCACTCCTGAGTTCACGATAAACAGACATCATTCTTTCAACTTGCTGGAGATGGGACGTTCGCTAACGAGTCAAGTCTTTTGAACAGCTCTTTTAAGTGAATAAAAAGAGCCGGTTCACAGTTGTGGGTGAGCCATTCCTTTGCGAGCCATTCCTAAATTTGCAAGCAATTTGCATTCAAGAAAGACTCGCAAAGGAACAGCTCACTCACAACTGCTAATCAGCCGTGGTGGTTTACGAAAAAGAGCTGTTCAAAAGACTCGACTCGAACGCAAACGTCACATCTCTAACTAGAAAAGCACTCAGAGAGCGCAGACCTCCGCCAGTGCCACAGTCCTCTCCTATATTGTGATTTTCACCATAAATATTAGTCCTACCTTTATTTCATCTAAATATTTCGATTCCTTGACCATGAAAACATACTATTAAGCAATTTGATTCATAATGATATCTATTTTAGTTCAGTAGTTATTCATGAAAATCACATTTTTCGCAATGGCGGCCAGACGCTGACCTGGATCAACACCAAAATTGAATCAGTTCTTCCTTTTCCTACGCTGAACATTTCCTGAAAATTTCATCAAAATCCATCCATTACTTTTTGAGTTATTTTGTTCACAGACAGACTGACAGACGGACGGAGGGACGGACGGACGGACAGACAGACAAACTCTCCCGAAAACATAACCTCCTTGGCGGAGGTAACAAACCACGGTAGAAAAAGTTCAACAAAGAAAGTCTCTGTTTACAAGTAGTAGAAGATAATGCAAGATAATACAAGTCACAACAAGCACACAGGACTGTTTAGTGCTGCTGAAGAGTTTATCTGGAGACTGTAGGCAGAGGCAGGCTAACACTACCCATTGATTCCCAGTGTTTGAGCCAAGCTAATTAGCGGTGGACAAGCTCTGCTCGTCCCTTTCTTGTTATAGTTGAAAGAAGGGAGTCTGCATTACTCTTACCTCTTGTGGTGAACTGAAAGTGATGGCACTTGGCACTTCATAAGCAATCTGCAGTGAGGCTCCGCCCATATCCATGATGCCCACAGTGCGCCGCCTGCTGATTGGTCGTTGATTCTGGGAGCCTGTAGTCACTTCAACTGTGGCATCCTCTGAGAGATATCAAAAGGGCATGCTGATATTTTGTGTTTGTAAGGAGGATATCACATCTGATGGAGGTGTTTCATTAGACCTTTACTATAAATCAAAAGCTAGTCAGCTGCAAAACTACTGTTAGCTTTAAACCTTCACACTCACCCTCATCGGCGTGATCAAAGCGTCCCAACACAAAATTAATGCCAATCCATGCATACACTCCTTCAGGGCAGAGGGGCAGCAGCAACCACAATAAAAGGACAAACAAGGCAGGCAGCTGTCAGAAAATACCACGTTACAGACGTGCAGAAACTAGAGCCAGTAACCAGCTTGAAGCCTCACCTTCTTGTTTCCCAGGGATGACCTCAGCGTGGGAGCTTGAAAACAGGAAGTCAAACTCAAGGGGGACGTCGGTGATCAGGTCATCTAAGATGTCCTTTTGCTCGCTGCAGGCAGAGGGACAGAATTAAACTTAAATGCTGAGAGCAGGAGAGCTTTCTAATTGATTGACTGACTTTTATTCTCAATTTTTATTGTGAAATAGCTTCAGAAAAGAGCCTTTTAAAGGGATAAGGCAACATTTTTGTGTCATGCATCTCTCCTGTGTCCATGACAAGCAGCCATTGTTTCGACTGTGTGTGCAGTAACAGGAAGAGACGGGCAGAGCTCACCCATTGCAAGTTAGCTTAGCTCAAACACTGGGAGTCAATGGGTAGTGTTAGCTTGTGTCTGCCATTCATGAATGAGTCTTTTGAATGGCTCTTCTGAAAGAAGGATATGAACCAATTCACAGTTGTGAGTGAATTGAGATGATATAAACAATCTGGTCTAGATAACATATAGTTAAATACTCCTATTATTCTGAATTTTATGTATTTCTTGTCCTTTAAACCTTTGACTTAGGAATGAAGGAATACATTTGCAACAAATTGTTGGTAAATTTTTGTTCCTTCCTCTTCATTTAGCAACATTTCAAGTTCTGCTTTTCAAATGATCAAATCAGAAAGCAGATATGTTGGTCAACCAGCAGGTTAGCTTGCCTGTTAAGGGTAATCCTAGCATGAATAGATTTCGGTCAATTTTGTAACAAAATTTTTGTTTTTTTTATGTAGAAATATCACAGAGAGCAAAATCTAGACATTTAGCAGTCGACCCAGTTTACTTAGGAATCATAGATACATTTTTAGCACCTCGACTAAAATTATGTTTGTTAGAGGGTCTGGAAATATGTGAAAAGATTTTTTCTTACTCTGATGTTTGTTCCCATTGTTAGATTTTTCAGGAGTTATGCAGCAACAATCGACTTCCGTTTTTTTTTCTAGTTTTCAAACAATTATACTCATGCACAGCAGCACCACCCAGTGGATATATATTGGTGTTAGAAAATGCTGTTCAGAGAGTTGAATAAAGAAAAATAGACAAAAATGGGTCTTCAGAGTTTTGAATACAGTGGTATGGCAGCAAAAAGTCAACCAGGCGGTTACAGTGCCAGTCAAAGGATTAAAAGTGAAATTAGTCCCTATAAGTTTTTTGGCTGCTTCTTTCTGGTGAAGTCATGTTGTTTATTGCTGACTTTGGCATCAGCACATTTAGCCTTCTGGTTTAATGTTGACTATTGTGATAACAATAATAATAATAATAACCTTGTTTATAAAGCACCCTTTAAAACAGAAGTTTACAAAGTGCTTTAGAAGACAAAACAAAGGCAGAAAAAGGCAGAATAAAACCAAGAACCAGGTCAACAAAGACCTCAAGAGTCAAAGGAAAGGCATAGAGGGTCCTGTTAACTAAAGCAATAAAATAAAATAAAACAGTAGGATTGAAAGAACTGGTATAATTCTCAATGACAAGGAGATGACAAAACAGTGAATAGATAATAGATTTACAGATACATAGATAAATTTAAGATTGTTGAAGGTTGACGACATCACATCAGGGAGATAGAAAAGAAAAGGGCTGATCGAGGACAGGTGAAAGAGAAAAAATAAAATAAATAAACAATACATAAAATAAAATGGAATAAAAAAGGGAGTATATCAAAACAGGAAAATATAGTTAAAACAGGACTAAAAATGAGAAACCGTGAGGAGGGTAAGAACAGTAGAACTTAAAATAGTAAAATAAGTTAGTAAATAAAGGATCATGTAAAAGCCAGTCTAAAAATGTGGGTTTTAAAATGTTATTTAAAATATATCACTGATTCAGCTCGCCTTGTCCCTCCCCGGGCAGGGCGTTCCAAAGTCGAGGAGCTCTGACAGAAAATGCTCGATCACCTTTAGTCTTCAGCTTCAACTTTAGAATAGCCAAGAGGCCCCCGCCCGAGGATGTGAGGCTGCAGCTGGCTCATAAGGAACTAATAAATCAGAAATGTAGACCTGTCGTGGCTTTAAAGTGATCAGTAAAATCTTAAAATCAATTTGAAAGTGGACAGGGAGCCAGTGGAGAGAAGAAAGGACAGAGGTGATGTGATGTCGTCCGTTAAAACCTGTTAGTGGCTCACAGGTGAATTCCTCTAAAACAGATTTTACATGTCAATTTAAATCCCAATTGTGCAATAAGAGCTGTATGGGCAAAAAGACACCAAATTTCCCCCCTCACATACTCTGAATGTGGTGATATTCTAGACAAGGGAAGCTGTGGAGGGCCTGATGTGGCCGCTGCGCCGTAACGCCTACCTCTCAGGCAGCAGCCTCATGCCAGCGGTGCAGAGGATGTAGAGCGGCGTCTCTTTGTGTTTGCTCTTCGGGACGTGAGCGGCGGCAAAACTGAGCAGAGGATGGAGGTAGTCGCTGGCCTGAGTGGGCTTTTTAGCCAGAGTGGAGATACCTGAGAGGGAGAGGATTTCAAACACACATATTTACGCTGACTCAGCAGGAACGAAAACAGAAGAGCGAAAAGAGCAAAAATAAAACAGCAGCTGTAACACCCACTGACAGCTCCACGTTGCTTTAGAGGCAACAGCATGTCTTAGTGGAGAAAGGTGAAGCTCAAACACACTTGATTACGCAAAGCTGAACCTCATTTGATTATCAAACATAGATGGTTTAATCATGTTATAACATGACCAAGCATTTTTCTGTCAGTCACTCCCACTGATATGAACTTTAACTATTTATTCAACCTTTATTGAACCAGTTTTGGAAAATAAAAACTGCATTCTTTAAAGTACATTTTTTTTGTTCGTCATATTTTTTCTAATTACAGCCTATAGACAGTAACGCTGGGGGAACTATATTTTCCAATATCATCTTTTTTCTTTTTTTTCAACACAATGTTTATTTTATTTTGCCACAGACTATAATAATTTCATGTCCTGATGAAACATAAATCACACGAACATATAAACACAAATTCAAGACTAAGCAAGAAAGTGAGAAAGAAAAATAAATAAATTCATAAATAACACCCAAAGTGTACAGTATTGTGGGAGACTTGTAAATCTCCTTGATATCAAACCATATTTATACAAATGATTCATTTTTCTGTTTCTTTTATAAGTCCATTTAAAAGAGAAGCAATAAAAAATAACAGCAAACAAATTTTAACATCAGTTCATTAGGTCTCTGGTTTTATCTCAACATGTTCCTTGTCTTGTTTAATAAAATGAATATATACAATTACTTATTTCCCAACAATCATCATAAGTAAGATACAGTCTATATATGTAATCAGGATGATGACCAAACGAACTTGTGTTCTTCTTCTTATTGTTATTATTATCATTATTTTGTCATTACTCTTTCCCATAATCTGATTAAAGAACCAGAAAAACAAAGGAAAATCTGTAAATATTAGGGGTGAGAGAAAAATGGATTCACATAAGTACCAGGATTTTTGTTTGATGATTTTTAAATCAATGTTTTTGTTCAAGAATTAGTATTTTCCCCAAATTTCAATACTTTATTTTAGTCTGTGTTAATAAGCCACTTTTAAATGCAGTCCAGGCTTTTGAAGAGAGAGTATAAACAGCTGGTTAAAATATATTGCTGAATTAATTCTAAAAATGGACTCACGTGAGGTGTATTTTTCCTGATATAGTCCGTAGGCATCATCATTGAGAAAAAATGTGTTGTCCCAGCCCCAATAAATACATGTATAATAATAATAACAATAACAATAACAATAAAAATAACAAGATATATATATATGTATATATATATATATATATATATATATATATATATATATATGGAATCATATATATATATATATATATATATATATATATATATATATATATATATAATAATAATATATTATGTATACTTATTTTGTCTATTGATGCACATCACTTTGTTTCAGCTGTGGTTGTTTTAAAGTGCTTTATAAGAAAAGTTGAGTTGAGTAAATATGGTTTGATACTGAGGAGAGTCTGCCACAACACTTTGGGTGTTAATTATGTATTTATTAATTTTCATTTTTATTTCTTTTTCTTGCTTAGTCTTGAGTTTGTGTTGATACTTTTGTGTGTTTTATGTTTTATCAGTAAATTAAACTGTTACACTCTGTGGCAAATGAAAATAGAAATAATCTCTAAGTTAAAAAAATATATGAATTTATTCATTAACCTTTACCAACCAGTAAACAATTCCACACCTTTCATGTAATATCATGTAACATTATTGACACTTTTTTTTTCCCATCTGTATATGAAGGCCTTGTTCAATATAATCATGTAGCACTATATCAACTGTCATGCATGGAATAAAAACTTGAGTTAAAAAAAAAGTTAAAAAAGATATATTGGCTGACCTTGTTCCCTCGTGTTTACTGTCTGTTTGCTTTAGACAGAAAAACTATGAAGAACAAAAAAAGTCTCTAAAAAGCTTTGCGGTTTGTTTTCCTAAACCAGTGCTTGTGGTTCAAACCTATCCGACTCGTTAGGATCATAATTATGGCGTCCACGTGGTGATTCCTGAAAACATGAAAATGTGTTTTTCTGTGAAAGAGCACATTATGTCAGAGGGCTCAAAGTGCGACGTGGCGTTAAACTGCTCACTGAACCTGGAGTCTGTAATCTAATCTGTCCTCAGAGATAAAACAAGAACTGTACGTATGTTTATACGGCTCTTTCTGCTCAGCTGACATATTCATCAACAAACCGACAAAGTCTAACGAATTTCACTTTAAACCAACAAGAGTGTGTGGAGGGCAGGGATAACCACATGGAGAAATGGGGAGGCCATAAATCTGCCTGTAATTTTATTATTTTTGTTACTTTATTGGTCACTTATTTGGCTTTAATTCAACAAAGTAAGAGGTGAAATGTACACTAATGCATTAGTCAACAGATAAAGACTTGATACGTTTATCAAGTGCTGCAGTATGAAGACAGAACTGGAGATGTTCATTTTAAGAGCAAACTCAAGACCTATGTTTTTAGTCTAGCTTTCGGATTATTATATTTTTTAATTATATTCAATCTTTCGTATTTAAATTATCTTAATCTGTTTTATTTCTCCAGTTCAGTTCAGATTTATTGTTTGAATTTTTTTTATTACGCATTTGGTGTCTGAGTATCTCATTTTATTATCATTTTAAATTTTGTTTTATTTATCTCATTTATTGTCATGATTTTTTTCGTCATTTTAGTCTCAGCTCCCATGTTTCCTCATTTTTAATGAACTATAGTGTTCCCTCAGTCCTCTAACTCTGTTTTCTATTATAATCCCCCCTTAGTGTCTACGTGTGTGTGTGTGTGTGTGTGGTAGGGTCTTGTATTTTCATTATATTCAATCTTTTTCAATTATTTTTATGTAAAGTAGGACTGAATTAGCCTTGCAGAGCAGATAGACCTGCCTGATTCTGAAATCCTGCAGGTCCGTCTTGCCAGCCTCTGTTGTCCAACGAATTCACTCGGCTGAATTCTTAACGGCCCAATCAGGGAAGAGGGGCGGGAGCAGCAGAATGCGGACGTGACGACAACCGGAGGTTGAGAACAGACTTGCCGATTCGCCTATTGTCCTCATGGCTACTGAGTGAAACTTGGTGAAATCTGCCCTCCTCAGAAGTTTACTTGTACGGATTGTCTTTGACGAGGTTCATGTCACATATAAGAGTTAAATGAATCATCTGTGTGGTACAATTTAGTGTAAGACGATAGTATAAGGTTGTTAGCTGTCAGCAGCAGAGTTAGCGGCTAACGGCTAACAGTTATTAAATGTTGTTAGCTGTGACAGCTAAGTTAGTGGCTAACGCCTTATGGTCATTAACTGTTGTTAGCTGTTAGCGGCTAAGTTAGCCACTATGGCTAATGTCCATGAACTGTTTTTAACTGATGTTAGCCATTAGCCGCTACATTAGCTACTATGTATGCTACATTATAGGAGGCAACCCTGCTTGATGTGGATTGGTCTGTGATGAATGTGACGAGCCAAACAATTGTCCAATCACAAGCTTGTGTTTTTTTTAACGTTCTGCCCCTGAAAACACATTTAAAGGGCTCCTACCCAGATGGACTAGTGAAGTATTTCTGTGGCAGATATATGGAGCTGTCCATCTGGCTTGTCAGGTTAGGGCTGAACGACATGGACAAAATTTAATATCTTGATATTCATGCCACATATCTCGATATCGATACGACGCAATATGATACAATTACGGGTTCCGTGAAAACCAAGCGGTGCATTCAAGGGCAATCGTAAAAATGAAATACGTTGTAACTTCCAGAGCTGTACATGCAGGGCGATCGAGGGGGAATCTATATCTATATTGTTGCTTTTTCAGTATCAATATCTTAAATGTTCATGTCTTGATACAGATACGATAACGATATATCTTCAGCCCTAATGTAACGCACTTTTGAAGATTTTGTATGAAATGTGCCACACAAATTAAGTCTGACTGATTGATTGGGGGGTGCCCTCCTCACCAGGTTTGATCTTTTTGACCACAGGTCTGCGGTCCTTGTCCTTCATCTGTCTGATGTCCAGCAGCGTGTGCGGGTTCCCGTTGTGCGGGGGCCAGTAGTACACAAAGACTCGAGAGCCGCTGCTGCCGCAGTCCACCACAATCCCATAATTCAGGGAGGGGTTGAGGACATCTGTGGCCTCCATGTTCTCTGCGATGGAGAGGTATCTACAGGAAGATGAAACAGGAACATTAGGGGAACCAGCTGTACTTAGAAGACTATTCCAGGAACAAGGAGATTACAGAAGTCTGGGGTTTCCATGGCAGGAACTTTTCTTAACTCTTCAATCCAAACCATTAAAATACTGATGAATATTTCATGACACTGTTTGAGATTGTGTAAACATATGTGTCCAAAAATGTTCTTCCACTACTGCGTGGCTCATGCTGTGAATATCAGCAAATAGAAATGATCATATATGCCAATGCTATTATGCAATCCTGGTAAATAATCTGTCAAACGAGTGCTGTGAACAAAATCAAAAGTTCCTGTGAGCCTCCTGCGTATCTCTGCCTGTCCTTGGACACTAAAGTCAGCAGCTGCATTTGGTCTCACGTTGAACCGCAGAAACATAAAGATAAGGTCACTGCTGACTGGACGTGTTTTTCATGAGTTTTCCAGTGACACTGAGGGGAGGAAGACATTTTGGTTCAGTTCAGATCTCGTTAGTTTGATATTTTGAATAACTTGTATGAACTTTATGTTATCATTTTAAAGTCAGATCAGTCCCTATAACCCATCTTGGAATCAGGCACGTCTGGATTTGGTAACATAGCACAGGATCAGGGCCACTACAACAATATTTTTCAAGGTTGAATTTTTTTTAAGTCAGAGAAAAGAGTAAGATTACCAAGATTTAAGTCTGAAATACAAAAATGATAGATTAGTTAAAAGTATGAATTCCCAACCTTTTCCTAACCTGTCTTTTTCAGAAATTTGACTTGCTTTTTGTTTGTTGATCCGAGTGCTCTGCTTTTGATTTCAAAAGTCTCACTTTTATTCCCAAAATTCTTTTTTTTTTTCTCAGAAATCTGAATTTGCTTTCAGAATTGTCATCTTTTTAAAATTTTGACTGTAATTGAGGTTTCAACTGGCAACAAACTAGTGATTTCTTCAGATTTGTCAGCGAGACAAACCTAAAATACATTCCAGTTTGGTTCAAAACAATCCCCGATCAAATTTACATCATAAAATAATGGGCATGGATTATATTTCAAACTAATATTTGTCCTTTGAGAAAAGATAATCTTCAGCTTGTGATTTAAATAAAAACATTTATGGAAGTTGTCTGATTTTTTTAAACGGCAACAAACAGGAAAGAGAATCAGCAAGAACGAATGAAAGACGGAAAAATTAAGAGAGTGACAAATCTTTTTTCTCCATCCTGATGACAGTTATTGCAGATTCTTTTTGTACTGATTCAGTCAAAAAAAAAAGACTAAGTGAAATTCCATATTCCTTCGTTTGTATATCTTTAAGAATTCTGACTTTTATTGAGGATTTCTGACTTTTTGTTCAGAACTCTTTTATTCAACAGTCAATAACAAAGAGCTGTTTTAAAAGGGTTTGCACACCCTAACAGTTTAGCCCTACATTTTTTAGGCATTTTGATTATCATATTTAGAACATGTGTCATAATGGGTCATACTTCTGTTTGGTGAGAAACAAAATAAACTTTGGGCAAACTTCTGCAACAATAACCCGAGATGAGGTCAAGACAATGAAACACAACATCTAATAAGAAAGAGTCATCTCTCTTCTTGGCTCTATTTTTAACTAAACCTGACATTTGTGCAAAAGAAACCAAGTCAATTGTTCAAATTGAAAGTTCGAAGACAAAAAACTTACAGGAAAAAAAGGCATTTTTCATCATTAGAAGCATTTGCTCAAGCTCCAGGGGCATAACTCATAATCATAAAGACTCATTCCAAACAACAACATCAACAGATTTTACTTGACTTTATAGTTGATTTTTGCAGAATATCTCTTCTTTACAGATGTTTAAATCACCAAATACGTCTGATGTTTAGTGATGAGAATCGAAAACCAATTCCAGTTGAGAACTGTTAACAGCTCCATCAAAGAATCGATATCATGAGTCTTTTTGCTAATCAATTCCCTTATCAATTCCTCCCACTGTCAGGGTTCATAAGAGTCAGAATTGTGGCTTAATTTTTTACTAAAGGTGACTACAAGGTTCTAGTTCGCATAGCTGCGGAACGCCTTCCCGCTGCACTGCAGTGAAACGCCTGTACAGCCAGAGCTGTGGCTGAGGGCTCTTAGCCCGCCAAGCTGTGGCTGTGCTACAGCAGCGGAGGACGCTTTCGACGCTTACGTAACTAGGAGCCTTATTTAGTGTGCTTTTGCTGTGAAAGTAACGGCTGAAAATACCTCTAAATAAAGCTGAATGCAGACCGAGCATCAGACTTTTTTTTTCGTGGGGAGTCTGCTTATTTGTGTTTTGGTCAAGCAAAATATGGCCCCTGCCTCGACTACAGCGGATTCAGCAGACGAGCAGATCCGAAGGAGGAAGAGGGAGTTAGGTCCTAGCGCCCTGGGTTTCTTCTCCACAGAAACGCTGCTGTAGAGGTCATTTCTGCCCTAACCCTTGTGATAGGACCCAACTTGTTCAATCCCGGAATATCACTTTAAGTGAGTGGAAACACCAGATATTTTTAGAAAAGCAGTTATCTATGCTGTGACGTGTGTTTGACATTGTTGACACTGAAAATCTACACACCAACATTTGCCCACATGGAAAGTCTGCAGGAATCAAAAAGGGAATCGTTAATGAATTGGATTGATTAGCAGGATCGTTAATAGCACTGGTTTCAATACAGTCTTAACAATTCACATCTAACACAATAACCTTGAAAAGAATGAATCCACTCACTTATTGAACTGGGACCCCGGCCGTCGCTGCGGGCCCCACAGCTGCTTCTGGTACGTGACCAGGAGGAGGAGGGAGGACGTGAAGACGAACAGCAGCAGGAGTCTCTGTCTGGAGATGCAGCTCAGAGACAGAAGGCTGCAGTACCAGGAGGCCGGCAGGCAGGAGAAGCTGATCCTGAGAGGGAAGAAGGCAAAAGTGAATCACTGAGTACAGACCAGCTTAATCCATGGCTGATTATACATCCATGGTAACTATCTTTAGCCTTATACACAAGCTCCCTCTTGAAAATGAGACGCCACATCTCAAGAGGCTTTTCTATCATGACTTTATGTTCAATGATGGATGGATTTATAGTCTGGGCGTCCATGAGTTTGTTGCTATCTAATACTCTTATTTTCAGTCCTTTATCTCTGCCCACCCTCTGTTGTTTGTCTGTTTTTAAAGTTTGAGATCAAGAAAAGAAAGAAAAGAGGTGGTGTTTTTCTGGATAGAGACCAAACAAACAATTAAGGATTCAATGCAATTTCTTTTGAAATGACTTTTTCAGTTCAGGCTTTATACCGCTGTTATTCTGATATTTTGAGTTTTGTAATTCTTTTATTGTTCAATAAACTGTCCAATTATTTGATGCTCCTTCGTATTACATCTGAAAACAATAAAAATGTCATGATCAATACAATCCTCCAACAACACAAGTACATGGTCAAACATGTACAAGTACAACACATCTGTTTATAGACCAGCAGAACTGAAATGTTTTAACTAAGTAGTGCACCAAGACTTAACTAACAATTTTTAAGAACGTAAAAGCAGTTAATTATCATTAGGTCTAATTTTAAGTGACTTTCAGGTTTATCAAAACAACTATGGACATTGTTTGATTAATATGAAAGTTGAGAAATTCATCATGAAAACTCTGCCCTTCTTGGTTTCTTACCGTGCCATGTGTCCACGTCAGAAAAGTCCACGATGTCACAGTCGTCACCTCATGGTGCCAGACGTCTGATTTGGACCCATTAAGGCGGGAGCTGAGCTTTCCTCTGAAAAACAAGGGGAAAGGTTAAAGGTTAAAGGTGCAGTTATATGGAACATCAAGGATGTTACTCACAATGCTGAACAGTGAATTTGAATTAAAATGAACTTTACACTTAATAATCAAACTGAACTGTTAGATAAGACATACAGCTGTTACATCTTTTAGATACCAACGCTGATTTTGCTGATTGCTTCTTTTGGTGTAATTCTCCCTCATCATATCATCGCATGTTTGATTATGAAAACAGACCAGAGTTTGTCAAAAAGGTCTTTTCTTCTGCCCATATGAACCTCTTCTCTGAACCAGCAGTTAGCTGTGCCCGATGTCAGCATTACATTAATATGATACAACAAACAAACATCTAAAACTTATATCTGCTCATTTGATATCTATATTTTATTATAAAAAGTTGATTTCTGATAATAGCCTGCTGCATCTGTGCACTCCTGCATGTACCATGAGTTTCTAATTTCTTATATATAAATAAAATTGTTACAAAGCAGCATTATAGTAAATCTTTTATTACGTTATATACAAAGTCTTGTGTGATTTAATGTTTCTTATTAACTTTTTTAACATGTTTGAACAGGAGCTGAAAAGAGTAATAACTGCTTACGCTGCTATTTAAGTACATAAAACTATAGGGGTGCACATTATGTGCAGATATGAACACTGTTGCCAATGTTAACTGCAGTGTTGTTTTTGACAGCACTTTTTAATTCAATTTTAGTCCTTCCCTAAAATATCTTTTAGTTTTCGTCGTGATTTAGTCATCTTATTGTTTAAATATTAGTCTAGTTTTGGCAAAGTTTGAATGTAGAAATTAACAAAAACAAATGTTCCTCTTGTGTAAAATGCAGTCACCTTTATTTAGTCTACCTGGCCGGGCATCTCAGTTACAATACCAGAACTGACAACAAACAGTGAACCTGCTCTGCATGAATATATCAAATCATAAAGAGAGCAGCTCTGATTGGATCGCTCCACAACTTATCCCAGTTGTGGTTGGATGTCCTTTTTAACTCATCCAACCTTTCCACAAACAAAGTAGCTGTGATTGGATATATTCCTAACTTGTCATTACTTTCTACATGACAAAAGTAGGTCTGATTGGATTAAGTCTCCGTCAAACCTTTTAGTCTAGTTTTTATCTGCTGACTGAAAAAAAGTTGTTTACAAAAACTATGATGATAACAAGTAATCAAAGAAATCAACACTGGTGTCCGCAGATATTTTGATCAACAAATTGGCCACAGAATATTATATATTGGCTTCAGGCTAATATTACCTAATGATAATGCAATGCCAGTTGTAATTAATCCAAAGTGTCATTAATAATATAATAAAATCATGTTTTTCTTGCTTTATATATGTTCCTAACACAAATGGTAGAAACAGATCAATATTAGTGAAGTTCAGACTTACTGCTCTTGGCATCCGTGCTAATGGGCTTAGAAATATTAGCATATCAGATATCTCCAACAATCCAACATTGTGCATCCCTATTTAACTGTAGTTTTTGTCAGATTGATCCATTCAGTTTTATTTTAGCCAAACTTAATGAGGTAATAAATGACTATACATCATTAGTACATAATGTACAGCAGCTTATAATGTTGCTATATGTTGATAAAAGTGAATTACTTTGTGTGTATGTGGAGTAACTCCAAATGTCATTTTATTTATTCTGTATGAAAGTGTTATATCCTAATAAATAAAATGTATTTTGTTAGGACTCCAGTCCATGATACAGCTTTGGAAAGAAATCAGATGGCTTATCTCCTGGTTATATAAGATAGAACTGCTGCTTCAGGAGAATAAGAACTTAACTGTTGGTTGGAGAAACGGGTTAAACATTATATTTAACACCTTTTTAACTTTAGCTTCTATGGTAGCATCCCTGTAGTGATAAAGCCGTTATAACCGGCTAGCAGAACATCAACAGACGTTAGTGAACATCCATCCATATGTTCTCACAGCCCGACAGACCTACCTAAATGTGATTATCCTCCGCCATGACAGTTCAGTCCGTTAGTAAAATGGTTTCTCTCCACGAAGAAACGAAGAAAAAATGTTTCTCCACTCACTTTACACCAAGGAAACGATTTAAAAAGACGACGAAGGAGCGAAGCGAAGGAAGTGAGCGAAGGATCCGAAAGACTTCCGGTGGCTGCTACCCAGAGTGTTACGTCATCAAAGACGTGGGCCGCGCACGCTACGTTCAGGTGCTGTCGGATAAAATGCGATTCACAAGAAAGCCGTCTTTCCTTTCTTTTTGTTTTTTAATATCAGTCTTTTATTCGCATT
This sequence comes from Scarus forsteni, assembly GCA_036419115.1. Taxonomy (NCBI): domain Eukaryota; kingdom Metazoa; phylum Chordata; class Actinopteri; order Labriformes; family Labridae; genus Scarus; species Scarus forsteni. The sequence goes on along the minus strand of JAZDUH010000216.1, from coordinate 2,309,678 downwards.
ATGACAAACATAACAAACAATGAACATGCAGCAACAGGGATTAATAAAATAAAACGCTTAATAAATATGCCAGGGGTCACAAGTATAAATGTCTAAATTGTCTTCATTCTTTGCAGGGTTTCTTTTTTTTCAAGCCTGAAAGATTGCACCCAAACGCACCATCCTCACAAACAGTAGGATTTGAAAAAGAAATAGAAACTAAACAGAAGTAAGGGATATTATCAAACTGGGAATAAAGGAAAGGTGGCAGAAGCAATGGGAGGAAGAGGGGGCAGGCAGATGGCATTACAGAATGCAGGGTAGTTTTTTTTTTTAGTTAGTTATTTGTTTAGTTACTTTTGTCTTTGATAAGATTGAGTAACCATGATGATCCACAGTCCATGGTTGCAGTAATGTATCAATTCGTTGTTTTCCAACCGCGAAAATAATCTCCAAAAGTCGAAGAAGAAAAGAAAGATAAATAGAAAAATGTCTGATGAGGACCCGAGTTACTTTTGTAAATTGAATTACCTAACACAGTAATACTTTCTGTGCGATGTGAAAAAAACAATGTTTAAAGAGCAGCTGTACCTTCTGTCAACAAAAGTTGAAATCTAAGGCTGGGGAATATATTAAATACATTGATCAATTTGAATTATTTTCTGCAGAACATATAATCATTAAGAACCAAGATTTAAAAATATGTACATCTAAAGAATGAAAATGTAAAGTTTCATGATGAATAGTCCTTAAACAAGGAACACAAAGGAAAAAACATACTCGATAAAACATAGCAAACTACAAACAAAAAAAAATGTGTGCTTGTATTTTGCATTGGACTACCATCTATTCACTCCTTAACAATAGGTGGTGCTAATTCAATGCTAATTAACTCTTGTTTGATAGAAAGGGGTTTGTTTTATGTCCAGTCTTACATGCTGGGTGTCGTCTTTTTGCAGGGGCAGTTGAACCAACAGGCAAGGTTTTAAGGATACAAATTCTTGTATATGAAATGCATGTGGTCAGGTTTGGTCGTGACTCAGAGAACTCTTAAAAATCCTCATCCTGAAGCAGGTGAGGCAACAGCTACATCAGCTTTCTGTTGCAAAGCCAACAAAGCCAATGTTGTTCATACAAAGCTACAAATGCTAAGTAAAACAAAGTTTTTGATTTACTCAAAAGCATATACACTGCTTGGCCAACAAAAAGGCGCCAGGCCACACATTCTAATATTTTGTTGGACCGCCTTTAGCTTTGATTACAGCACGCATTCACTGTGGCATTGTTTTGATAAGCCTCTGCAATGTCAGATTTGTCCCAGATCACAGCACTGCCCCCACAGGCTTTGACAGTAGGCACGAGGCATGATGGGTGCATCACTTCACCTGCCTCTCTTCTTACCCTGATTCTCCCATGACTCTGGAACAGGGTCAATCTGGACTCATCAGACCACATGTTCTTCTTCTAGTCCTCCACAGTCCAGTCTTTATGCTCCCTAGCAAACAGAGGCTTTTTTTTCTGGTAAGTCTTACTGATTAGTGGTTTTCTTCAGGCTACACAGCTGTTCAGTCCCAATCCCTTTAGTTCCCTTCAAATTGTGAATGCTCTTACTTTGACAATTAAACCTATCCCTGAGTGCTACTGTGGTTTTTCTTTGATTTGGTTTGGCAAAATGTTTAAGTGATTCACCGATCACTATCATTCAAGATTTTTTTCTGACCACATTTCTTCCTCGAAGACGGTGGTTCCCCACCATCCTTTCAGGTTTCATTAGTGCTTTGACAGTTCTTAACCCAATTTTGTATCTGCAATCTCTGTAGATGTTTTCTCCGCTTGCCAATGATTTGACCCTTCTTAAACAGACTACCATCTTTTCCACGACCACAGGATGTGTTTTTGACATGGTTGATTAAGAAATGAAAAGCTACTCATTGCATCAGCTGGGGTTAAATAACTTAATAACTCCAGCTGAAAGATAATCAGTCATGCAGTTATTATCCAATACAAGACTCATACCTATTACTTAGTTAAATACAGATGGCAACTTTCTTTGGCCAGGAAGTGTGTATGAATTTACTTCTTAGTGATTGTGCAATTAGTGATTCTGAGTGGAGCAGAGGCCAATGTGGCACCTTTCCTCATCTCGTAATTATGTGAAGAGGTGACTATTTTTTTTCATCCAGTAAATGCAATGTACTTCCATAGATTACCAAGCACTCTTAATGAAGAAAAAATATACAAATAAACAAAAATAGCAAATATAAATCTTCATAAAAATGATTATAACATCAATAATATAATTTACCCCAAACACAACTGCACCTTAATAAGAATGACACATTACAAAAGCCAATTCAAGTTTCTTTTTAATGCAATCAAAGAATGAATGGTGAGTAGTTTTTAAAGCACAGTTTTACTTATACTTTTTATCATATTTGAATGCCTCATATAATATATTTAGAGATACTATACAAAAAGTAAGTTCCTTAATGACTCAATATGACAAAGCATGCTTCAGCAATCTAAGGTAAGAGAAAATAATTTATCACCTATCAGACTTGTGCGTTATGAAGCACTGGCTACTCATGAATCATTTTTAGCAGATGTTGTATGTTTTCTTCATATTTACATTTTTTTTAATGATTGGTGGGCCACACTAAGTCAAGTGAAGGGCTGCATGTTCCCCAGATGCCCACGGCTGGGTTAGGGACTGGAGTGACCGGGTCAAGTCCTTGCTTGGAAGTTGATTTGGTAGCTGGGGAGGTGCCAGCTAACTTCATGAGTATGGCCATTGCCCTTAAGCAAAGCACCAAACCAAACCAAAACCAAAACTGCTCACCCTGAACTGTCACCAGTTGATCATTCATCATTCTGAATTCCCAGATTTGTTCATCGAATTTCCCAGTTTTATATTTGTGTTTTAAATATTTTTTGGTAATAAACTCTATGACAATATTGGTACACCCTACCTATCTTATCTCTATACAAAGGGAGTGGTGGCTCATTCATAAACTGTGGGTCACTTGTCCCATTGCCCTATTATGCAATACAGGAGTTTCACAGCCTATTTGACACATTAAGCACAAGCAGATAGAGAATCTGATCAATGTTTTTCTCATCAACTCTACAGACAAAACAGAAAATAATCTTAAATAAATTATACTTCTCTAACCAAAAAAAGTCCAGAAGAGACAGTTCATGGCACGTTTCCAATTTGGGAGTGACTGAACACATTTCCCGAACATACATGTGACGCCCCAGTGTTATGAAATCGTCAACGCCCATTGAAGCTAAGCCCCGCCCCTTTTTCTACCCGCCGGCAGAATAAGCCAATTACCGGTAGGGTAAAAATGACTGACATGTACCTCGTCGAATCATATCACGTTTTTGGTGTGACTCACTGACAAACCCACAGAAGGTCCGCCCAGAGCGTCTTCAGTGCCGCGGAGTCTTCACAGCTGTCTGAAGCAGCAACCCGCCAAGACTCTCTCCACCCGGCCGGGACGATTGCAGCAACAACCGGGTTGCCAGGCATTGGGTCGTCCATTTTTTAACAATCTTGACGGACTCAACACGTTTCCCCTTGAATGGAAGCGGACGGATTCGTGTCCCGGCGAACGTCCATGGAAGCGCCGGGCGTGGACAGCCGGGTCGCAGGCGCTTCAGCCGGGGCAGAGCTCCGATGGCTGGGCGGCAGGCTCCTGGACACCAACGTCACCGGAGGGTTTGTGGGGTCTCTCTCGAGGAAAACAGGGGAACAGGACTTTACCCCAGTGGTACTTCGAGCCAACATAGAGCCCTCGACCTCTGCGGAGACAGAAATAGACTATGAAGGGCTTCCTCAGGGAGCAGCTACCAGTACACACATGCTGGCAGGAGCCGTGGCTGGCATCATGGAGCACTGCCTTATGTATCCCATCGACTGTGTCAAGGTACGAAAAGAAACACTCACAACAAACTGTCTGTTTTGTTCAGCAGGGCCTTGTTTGTGTCCCACTGCCAGGAGGACTGATAGCACAGTGAGAGCAGAGCTAGGCCCGAACTGAAGCCTGAGCTCGAGTTATGTTAAGCAATAAGCTAACGTTTGCTAACGTCAGTAACCTTTGCAACAGAGGTCAGTTAACTAATGTAACGTTGTGCAAACGTCAAAATAACTCAATAAAATGGTCTTGTAGAGTGGACAAATGTATAAACTTGCACTTTGAGTACATCTCATATACCAGAAGAAGCAAAGTGTCTTTAAAAGTTTGGCTTACGTATGCGATTCATTTATCTCGCTGTCAGGCTATATGCAGTATACGAGTGTCCTTGCCTGCTAGCATGCACCCATTATCGGACACCTTAACTTAAATTAGTGTTCTTATTAAATAAAGTGATAAGTTTACACTTTAAGTGAAACACCGTGATGATTTCTTGCCTCTGACATAACTGTTAAGGTATTTTTGCGAAATGAAGCTTACATGATTTCTAATTTGTCAGCTAACTGGCGGTACAGTAACAAAATGTATTTTTTTTTTCTGAAAAGTAACAAAATCTTGAATCGAGGCACAAAGACAAAGTGTGAAACAGGCTCAGTCAGTACTAACTTCCTGCAAAATTATCCAAAGACAAACTAACACAGTACATTGCTCCTGAGAAGACAAAACTATCAGTTTAGACATACTAAATACACATATGTAATCCAATATTAGGGATGTGTGATGTTTGATTGTCGATATGCTGATATTGTTTAACTCATTATCAATCCCGATATTTTTGGTCAAGAGTACAAATCTTTACCTTCTAAAAAATGACCTGTTGCTTTCAGTGTGATGTGTGTTTGTATAAGGAACAGATGTAAATCAAGGAAACCAATATCTAACACTTGAAAACATGAATCTCTTAATTGTTTCATGTATCCCTCCCATGATGAAAAGGTGATGTGTTTTAGTAAAGTATTATGTTTTGCTGATATTAATGGCAAATATCATATGATGATACTGAGCATCCCTATCCTATCCTATCCTGGAAATAATCATTTAACTTCTTTTAATTTGATTTTCATTTATTCTTAACTCTGTTCTCTTTTGTGAGTAAAATAATTTAACGCTCCAACATCACCGAGAAACAGAATGCAAGTTAATTTGACCCCACAATCATGTTATTACAAACACAAATGTGAAATGTACTATTTCATTAAGTCAGATACTTCTTCCCGTATGCTTCTTCTTGATCAGACAAATGTTCAAACAGCATTATTACTCCTTTTAAGATTCCCAGAGTTGAACTCCAGTCACAGACACACACACCTGCTCCAATAATCAATGATCCGGTGGTGTGTGAGGATATGTCTGTTCGTGGTTCTTTCAATTTAAGATCTTTTTTTTCTTACTGAGCATGAAGTAAATCAAGACAGTCATTTTAATAAACAACTCTGTACAGACAAAAGCCTGAAATGTAGATCACCGGCCATATTTTGGTCATATTTCTTCCATATATTTGTCATAATGACAGTGAACCACCCAGTTATACATGATATTATTCACTAAGTAATTGCCCAAAATAGTTTACTACTGGTATCAGTATATGAAGACATTTCTTCTGAGAAATGAGTTAAGCATCTGGCCTTATGTATCTCATGTACTGTCTGTGATAGCAGCAGAATCTGCCAATGCAACATATCACTGATTACTTTCATTCAAACTTAGTTGCATCATTTATAAGAACATCCTTATTTTTATTTTGAGTCTGTGCCTAACACACACAGACAGTCACAGTTGAATGTTTAGTCTAACTTCCTGACTAAAAACTCCTGACAAAAATTTGCCATGTCATAATGAAATGTTTCAATTTGAAAAGCCAAACAGTATCACTGTCGCACAAAGGAAACATTTTTCTCAGTCCACATCAGTTCAAACACAAATAGACTTGCAGAGTTAAGCACAGGTCAGTTTTAGTAAATTAAGAGGTGTTCTCTGCTTTGCTTACTTCAGTTTTACAATCAGCAAAATAGAGTTTTGATTTATGGCTAATATCATATATTATTCTAAACCTATATATATATATTTTCCCTGTCAGTGTAGCTTAATGTATTGTCCTTTTCTGTTTTAGTTAGGGCTGATATAAAACTGGACATAAAGCTGTGAGATGTGAACAGTAAATATAAAATGTTGCAGACACCCTTTTAGACACAACAACACTCAGTTACTGGATAGTTTCATGTTTTTAAAGGCAGAGATTGTCTGCTCATCCTCTCAACAGAACAGAACCACTATTGCGGTGTTTGGTAGCATGAAAACATTCCCTTTCTCCTTTATGATGAAAATGTTGTTTGTAAGTGTCAAGTTTCCCGAAAGATGACACCCTTTTTCTCAGTCTTTGATGGGGAACTCTCTTATTGCTATGAACTGGAAGCTCTCATAAAGAGTTTGGATAACAGAGCTGACTTCCCTATTTGGTCAAAAGTTGCAGTACTGATTGATAAAATAGCACAGATTGTGACGTCCTCAACTTTGAAGATTATCAATGGTTATCGATAAATGGACATTCTCAGAGATTTATTGGAACAGTCTGTAAACCATAAAAATTAAATTTTTATAGCTCTCCCAGAAGTCACAACATTTTGTTCAAAACAAGGAAATACTATTTGTCATAAAGTCTGGACAAACAAGTGTAAATGTTCAAACTATTTCCTCATCTCATATACAACCCTTGTAAGAGGCTGTGGCTGTAAATATAATTGTGGAGCAACAGAAACGAGTTCATGAGCAACACTCAAACTGATGGTAGATGATTAACACAACCGGGTTATCAGTCAATAGGCCAACGGTCAATGGATTTCCAGTGCCTCACGTGTGTATGCTTAACAAAGAAACAGATTATGTAAAGGGGTAATATAATGATAAATCAGTTATTAACACATATCAAGTTAGTGCCAACTGTCTCACAGCTTGGACTTTTAACCCAGTTGGAGCAGTTACTCATCTCTAAATCCTTAAATGTACCTTAAAGTATGCATTTAAACTCTTGGCTGTTTCACTTTTTGTTTACACATTTGAATAAAAGGGTTGGATTTTGTGCTCCACCTTATCAGTGTTAATTTTGTTGACCAATTATTTTTGTCATCTTTTTTGTCAACCTTTTCCCCTGACAAAAACAAGACTGTAACTAATAAAAACAAGTGTGCATGGACAAAAACTCAAACTAAGGTTGTAGAGTGATCCAATCAGAGCTGCTCACTTTATAAATTAGTATATCCATGTAGAGCAGGTTCAGTATTGTCAGTTCTGGTAATGTAGCTGAGTTGCTCTTCCAGGTAATCAAACTTAATACTACTGCAGTAGTATCTGGCCATGCCCTTGAAACAGGACGTCATTTTTTGCAGTTGCATTTGACGCAAAAGTTGTTGCATTATTTCACCCACAGATTATATTGGTTTCTGTTCATTTACACATTCAAACTTTCCTAGCATTCAATAAAGCGTTATTATATATTTCATTTTATCCAAGTGTAAAACTTTACTTGAGAAATTCAAGGAAACATAAAGATGCCTTACACTTTACACTTCAGATTTTAGTCAACTAATTTATTTATTTTGTAGATTTCATCGACTAAACTGTTGTGAAATAAGTGCTTTTCAGCATAAACTCGCTGCCAAATGCAAATTAACCTTCAAAGTTCACAAGTGGTCATTCTGGGGCAGTGGCACCGCGACCTGGTTTGTATGTGCAGATAAAGAACAAACAGTGCCCAGCGGCTTCCCCGAGCAGTTTCTAATCAAACAGAGCTTTTGTTCAGGACGAATTCCTCCATGATTAGCTCTTCCAGCCTGTTGAATATTCTGGAAAAATAACCTTAGAGCGGATCAGTCTCCGTGTTCACTAGAGCAGTTTATGCTGCGTACCTGTACATCAGAGCCACAGTGCAGTTTGTCTCATGATTACTGCGTTATCATAAGATAATTATTTCTATTTCACAAAGACAGAACTATGTCAATCTTGTTTTGATCAGCACATCACAATCTAAAATACCATAACTCTTTATTTTATTATTTGTTTGAAACCATTTAACAAGACATACAATGGAGAAAAGAGAAATATGAACAAGAAAATTGAAAATACAGAAGATAAGACGACAAGAGACAAAATTGAAAAGAACAAAAAATAGGACAAGAGAAGAAGTTATAATAATATAAATAAAAAATCAAACTAACAAAATGGAAAAAAACCCATTGGGGAATACAAAGAAAGGAGATAACAGCAAGAACACGTAATGAATTACCTTTTCTCTTAATTTTCCTACATTTATGACTCAGATAGAAACGTGGGTGCGTTTTTACTCTTATTCCGAGTACATGTAATAAAACAAAGTACACTTGCAGTGATTCAACTTGCAGGCATATTATGTAAGACTAAATGAATACTCGCGGTGTTTCCAAAGCCATAAATCATTTAAGCAGTTCACCACCAACTTCTCGCCTGTAATTGTCGTCTGCATGTCTGAGGCTTGTTTTGCATAATCAAGAAAACAAGACTTATGTAACAAGAAGCCCAAATCTCCACACAAGTTTTTGTCAGAAACAAAAGAAGGCAGGAAGTAATTAGCAGATCCTTAACTCCAGACTTGGTCCAAAACATGGTGGGACCACAGGCTGTAAGATTCAACTAACCAACTCTGTTTGTCGTGGTTAAGGCGTTTTCACCAAAATCATATTTGGATATTTTCTTACTGTGTAGCAGAGGGGAATACAATTTTGACAGCACTTTTTAATTCAGTTTTAGTCATGGACTTTTGCCTTTAGTCATCCCAACTGTTTTGATTTAAGTCTAGTTTTACTTGATGAAATTTTGCAACATGTTAGTCGAGGGAATCTGCTGTAAATTTAGTCGACTAATATATGAAGTGTATGTTTCCTTGAATTTCTGAAGTCATGTTTTACACTTGGATTATATGAAACATCTAATAACACTTGATTGAATGTTAGTAGGGCAACGCATATTGCTTCCGGCCCACAACCCTGTGTGATACTCTACAGCTAAACTATCTTCTTTCTTACTTGCTTATCCCACTACCCAAGCCCTACTGGGAAACCAAGCCAGTGCCCCGTTTACATGGTCCCATTTTGGTAGCGACACAGCTGTGCTTTGTTTACATGACACTGAGCTCCCCTGTAAAACTGAGGTGCTGCAGCTGTGGTTTGTGGTAAGAAATAGCCCTTGACAACACTGGAGCTTTTTGTCACAAACAACAATGAAAGGCAGAGAAGCAGGAGCTGTGGCAAGAAATCAGCCTTGAGACAAGCAAATCTGGAGAGTTTTGGAAGCTATAACAACAGAATGAAGCCGATGGTTACGGCACTGACTGCTGTTGATGACAATGGTATGCACTCCAATCAGAGTACTGCGCATGTCGGTGATGTCATCTTTGATGACAATCGCTCTGCTCTGCTTGGAACCAGGCGGTGAGGTACGGATGTCATCTTTTAGTATCGACTCTGCTCGTGGAACCAGAGCGGAGTAGGTACTAAAACTAGCTTGTAGTGGAAACACGCTGCAAGGCGTGCTAGTGGAAAAGGGCCATAAGTAGCTGTGATTGGATTTATTCCTAACTTGTCTCTTACTTTCTGATTTCTATTAACTCTGTATTTGTCGATGGAAATGTCAATTTAGTTTCAGTTTGTCCATGTACACTTCTTTTTTTAGTAACTCTTTTGTTTTCATCAGGGAAAAGGAGGTTGTTGATGAAAACAATGCTGAAAATAATTAGTCAACAGTATTAATATTAAAGGAACCTCCAACTTGAAGATCTTGACTGACTGGATGACTGGGTCACACCAGCCTCCTAATTGCCATGAAGCTAAAGTGCTAACCTGCTGCACCACCGTGCAGAGAGCGGTATCAGAAAGTGCTGAATTGTAATCATGCTCAGTTTAATTCTGAACAAAAACAGAGAGGGCTCTGTCCAGATTGCATAAACGCTCTGGTGACATTTGAGAAAGTGGGTGGATCTGCAGTGAGTGAGTGTTTTTCCCGATCTTCATGTGTTTACTTCAGGCTGGAGAAAACAACATCCTCACACCGTGTCAAAGGCTGATTTTCTTTTCTTTTGAGTTTCTCATATACTCTGCATATCTAAATTTGGTAATGTTATAGTTAAAATATCAGTTATGTCAGTTCGGTTTACATTTTTTTTTATTATGTTTTTGTTTTTATTTATGGTCATTTTATCTCTGGAGTCATTGGAAATACGATTCTGCATAGAATTTGCTCACGATTCTAAACACCACTCACAGTTTAACACAGCCCCTTAACCCCTTAAGGATCTAATTTAAAAAAAGGTCATTAAAACAAAACTCTTGGTAAGATCTGTTAGACTTGTTGACTGCTAAACTTTTGATTCTTAGAAATCATCTGCTTGTCTCAGCTATAAAGAAGAAATGGAGAAGTGCAGTAAACATTTTGTGGTACAACAGATTTCACAGTTCGGAGAACCCAGAGTGGTTTCTTCGCTGTTTTAATGCAGAACACTTCCTCTATTTTTTTGACATATTTTACATAACCTTAGCTTCCTGTTACTAGAACGAGTTGAGCAACAGGTTAATGCAAGGGTGTGGGTGTCTCTTTCAGTCATTCATTTAATCATCTTCAGACTGTTTCCTCATTGCTGCGAGGACTTAAAAGTGTTATGAGAAATGCAGTATTGGTAACTAGGGCTGAAAAATTAAATGCAAATTAGATTGAATCTCAATATGGCTCGTTGCAATTTGCAAATCGCAGAAGGTTCAATATTTTTAGATCAAAATGTGTTGAACATTTTGGCTTTGATGTAGTTTTTTGCAATTTCATGCCTATTTTTTTAACCTCTATTTATACACTTTTTTTCTCCACTTTTGGACCTTTTTTTTAACCCTGTTTTTACAACTTTATGCTTATTTTGCCCCCATTCATCTTTTTTTGGCCACTGTCAGAACCAATTTTTGGATTTTTTTTAAAATTTAATTTCAAATTTAATTCCAAATTTCGCTGCCATAATCAGTTTTCCTAAGCCACTTTTGGATTTTTTTTGCCAATTCCTTACCCCCCCTTTTTTTTTTTGCAATTTCATACCTATTTTGCACCTATTTATTAACCTTTTCCCGCTTTCATACCATTTTTACCCAGTTTTTACAATTTCATACCTATTTTGCTTCTGTTCTTAACTTCTCCACTTTTTCTCAAATCTTTTATCCTTAGATTAATTTAATGTCATATTGGTTTTACTATAAAAAGATCTACTGCTCATGTTTGTTGAAGAATACATAAGATGAGGAACATTAAAACAATTGCAGAGTAAATCGCAATATTGGGTAAAAAAATCTCAATTGGATTATTTTCTCAAACCGTTCACCCCTATTGTGAACACTTCGTGGTTGTTAAGTTGTTTCGACTCATGTTGAAGAAATAATGCGGAAAATCTGTCATTCAATCTAACTCAAATGATTAATAAATTTCCAAAATATATTAAAATACAAGAACACAAAACAGAACTGAGCAGGGACACTGTGGCATAAGTTCAGACTCATGCACCTCACACAACTCAGACCCTATAAAATCTGCGATCACAGTCGGAAGGAATCACAGAATTCAACATTAAAGTTGGAATTGACTTTACAGTAAATGCGAAATGTTACAGAAATTATAGGGCCCATTTCAGAAAAAAATTCTCCGAGGGGGTCACTAATGATGGGGACAATGTCCACTTAAATTCCCCACCTCCTCCTCACATTAACAAACTTGTCGAAGCTGCTGCTTGACAAACCGGTCAAGTTATCAAAGAAGCTCTGAAACTACCAGCTTACTGCAAAGTACAGGGCAAAGAAGTTTCCCAGCAATTATTATGCATCAGGTAATCAATGTTCTGCAAATTTTGTTAACATGCTGTTGATTGAACCTGAAAAGATGCGTTTGAAGACCACTTGAAGAGTGAGTGATTATATGTCATTACTTTATCCAGTGTCTCGGGGTTGAATTTTTGCAAAATACTAAAAAACAAATTCTCAAACTAAAAAATAATGGGATTTGAAAAAATTTAAATGGAATCTGTAGAAAAATAACACTTTTTTTTTTGACCGCACACAACCGACTTCTAAAAACCTGAACAATCCCTTTAATATGTGATCAAATTCTAAAGCCTCATGTCAAAATGTTGCTAATTAGCATCCACAAACAGTGAAAGCAGATCATCTGAGACATGTACATTGGTAAATGTTACAGCTCCAGTGGAACTGTATGCCAGTGTTAAATAAGTAAATGAATAAAAATAACGTTCAGGGGGCCAGAGGAGAAGCTGTGGATGGCCTGATATGGACCGTGGACCAGCAGTTGATCATCAGGGGTTGATAAATGTGTTTATCAAACTTCGGGGTTCCCATGCATCCTGGAAAACCTGGAAAATGGTTGCCCAATTTTCCAATAATGGAAAACAAATGGAAAATGAGGAAAAAAGTAAAATGTCCTGGAAAAGCTTAAATTGTCCTGGAAAATTATTTGTCTTCCTTCTAGCTTGAAACATAGGAAATGAAGTAAAAATGTGTTTGGCAACTAATGTACACGTGGCCAGAAAATGTGAGTAGGTAAAATAATGCAAGTTAAGGCATAAAATATAAAAACTCAAAACAGTGGGGACAATAAGAAATAATAAAAAAAAGACAAAATAAAATGTAGGCTAAATTAACAAAATCTATTCATTAAATAGACAGAGTAAATAAAAATTAAAAAATATGTATAACCATAAATTTATAATAGTGAGACACATAAAAGCCAGACTAAACAGATAGCGAACAGACAATGTTCGTGCTGGAGAGGAAGAAACAAAGAAATTCTAAGATCAATATGATCAATAGCTAGAGATATTGTTCATTAACCTCTGATCTTGTTTTTTAGTCGGCTAACTAGAATTGAAAACTGCCCACAGCATCAATGTAACTTCAGTTGGTTATGTGACACTGGAAAAAGTCCTGGAAAAGTCCTGGAAAATGATTTTCAGAAAAGAGTGGGAACCCCGAACTTGCAGAAACATGCTGAAGAGTCTACAAATATAAGGAACCTCAATCATGAAAGGAGAAAAACTATTTTAGGTCAGAGAACCAAGAAAAGCATTCCTGTCAAACAATAACTCAGACATTTATAACATCCTCTTTTAAAGCTTGTAGCTTAACGAAGAATGACTGTGTTTATCTATCAGAGATAAAGTTTCTGTCAAACATTACAGAGGAGTCAAAACGTGAATGAGCCTGCACTAAAAGCTGATTTAATTGTTTTTTACCCTCCAGGAAACAAACATCTGTCTTTGCTTAAAGCGACGCACCAAACTTGAGGAAGTTGATGTGACTATGACGTCTGTGAAGACACTTTTGTCTGAGATTCATTTCAGTGCACGGAAAAATTCCTGTAACTGTGATTCACAGACTTATGCAACGACTGTTGAATCCGCAAAAAGAGAAGTCAGAAAGTTTTCCTTTCTGCCATGTGGAAGATATTTGCTCACACTAGGCACCAAATAAGGGAACCGTGCTGTCTCGTAATTAAACACACTTTGTCTTTTCAGTGTTAGGCTCCACATATGTTTTAATTTTTCCATTTTCTTCTTGAAAATGTAAAAGCGACAAGGCTTCAGAAATGAACTGAACTCCTCTGAGCTGTTGGATCGTAAATGTCAGCGATGTCACTTCTCTGTTGTCCAATCAAAAGGTCAGAGTGAGCTGGAACTCACAGGTTCAGCTTAAGCCCATTAGTGCTCATTGTTTAGAGATATAAATATTTACGCCAGGGTTGTCAAAGTGCCATAATTTCAGGCTCTGATTTGATACAAGGATGAATAAAATCATGGAGAAGAATTAAAAAACATGACTATTTTGATAGATGTGGACATTAAACTTGTTAAATTAAGTCAAAACTTAAATTATGTGTTTGTATTCAACATGAACTACATGCAAAATCTGAACTGAAATTCATTCAACACTATCATTTATGGCAAAGAGGAGCATGCAACAAATGAAATAATATAAAAAACACAAGTATGAATAATGATGAATGGAACAACAGGTAAAATATGCCATGTTGCACTGAATCATCTTAAAGTCTGATCACTTTATTTTTATATTTAGGAAGCAGTAAGTGTAACACCATGTCAAAGTGGATGTCCTTTTTATCAGTTCAGTATCATTTATAATAGAAACAAACTATGTTTTCCTTGAATCAAATCTTTTTGCAGCACAAAAAGAATGTCTCAATTTCAGGATGGAGTCAATTGTGGTGGAAAAAGGGACTTATTCCTTGCGAAAGCTCATTTATTGCTTTTAGATGGAATAAATTAAAAATTTTTTTCTGAATTACAGCCTTCCACCATCATGAAAACTGAATGTTGCCGATCATGAGAATACTGTACCATATAAGTTGTTGAAATTATTTTTTTCGTAAATATTTTGACCATCATTTTAATGTTCAATGAAGGCATGTGGTGCCGGTTTTAAAATTAGTAAATTATTTTGTTTTGTAATCATGATCTGAATATCAAAATAATCATGGTAGTCATTTTTGCCATAATCCAGCATCCCTAATTACTATCGGTAGCAAAGCTTGCCCACTGCTAGTTAGCTTAGCTCAAACACAGGGAATCAATGGGTAGTGTTAGCCTGTCTATGTTAATTGTCATCAGATAGCGTAGACATAATGTTTTTGGCATGTTATGTTATCTTGTACTGTTATTGTATTATCTTCTTCTACTCTTAAGGAGAGGCTTTGTTTTGTTTACCTAATTTTGTGATGGTTTCCACAAGAGATGTGACGTTCGTGAACAAGTTGTCTTTTGAACAACTTCTAAATAAATGACAACCACTTCATAGTTCTATGTGAGTTGTTTATTGGTGAGCCATTATTAAATGCAAATTGCCTGCTTATTTAAGAAACAAAGCTGTATCTGTTGTAGTCGTTCAGTTTTTAAAAGCTGTTCAAAAGATTGGACTCGTTTGCTACCATCACATCTCTTGCAAAAACCCACCGTGAAAGTAGGTCAACAAACAAAGCCTCTGTTCAAGAGAAGATAATATAAAGATAGTAGAAGATATTGAACAAAAAGGGTTAAAAAAAAGTCACAACAAGCACACAGGACCGTTTAGATTTGCTGAAGATGTTTTCTGGTGATCTGTAGGCAGTGGCAGGCTAACACTACCCATTGACTCCCAGTGTTTGAGCTAAGCTAACCAGCTGTGATTGAGCTCTGTCCATCTTCTTTTTGCTGCACATGCAGTTGAAAGAATAGTGCTTATCTGCTTGTGATGGAGTCAGGAGTGAGGCAAGACTTGAAAAGAGTAAAAATATCATTGCTCCTTTACCTACATGATCGTAGTTGAACAGAAAAGAATGAAATTTGGCCAACAAATACACAAACAGTAAAAAAACAGTTCATCAGCTGGAGTGATTTTAACAGTGACTCCTCCATGGATGTGGACCAGCTCTTATTTATGTGTATGACCGTCTTGTGACTTTATATTTTCAGATGAATGCAGCTGTTAATAAAACTCCAGCACTCTTGTTTACGTCCAGGCTGGGATGGCCAGACTTTCCCAAGAGTCCAAAAAAGGTTCATGTCCAGCCGAGTTTGACTGCTGGCTTTTGTTTTCTGTTTCATTTTCCTCCTCCTGCTGAAGTGAGAAAGGCCAAACCAATGTTCATGTAGCCAGTCAAGGTTAGATTAGTGTTTTTTTGTTATGATGTTGAGCTTTTATAAATGTAAACGGCACATAAAGGCTTAACTGAGCTTACTTTGAGACACATATGGACGAGCGTTTTTGTCGTGTTTCTCATTTATAAAACTAAATATGAAACTGTTTGCAGGGGAACTGAAACACACAGATGCATTAACACTGACTGAGTGGGATGGGGGACTCAGTATTAAGTGTTATGTTGTTACTAACAACCTTGTGCTACTCTAAAAACAAAAACATTTCCCAACCAGACATTTTAAGGCCGTGAATGACTGAGCACATTCCAATCAATGAGCAGGAATGTCCACGTAAACCCTCAGTGCCCTGCAGCACTCCCTCCTCCTCCTCCTCCTCCTCCTCAGCTGTTAAACCTTTCCCGGGGAAATTCAGCTGTTGCATGGTTTGAACAACTCTGAGGATTTCACCATCCTGGTCTCAAATTTCCTCATTTCTGAACTCCTCTGGGTTTTTTTTATTAGTTTTTAGATTAAACTGAAAAAAAAACAGGAACAGAAAGAGAGCTGATTATTCAGGCTGGGAGACATGGATCTGAAATTATTTCATATTTTTTTATTGTGAAAATAACAGGAGCCCTTATCAACCCTAATTATACAGTTGTAACTAGGGATGTCTGATATTGGATTTTTGCTGATATCCCACAGGTAATGTCTAATTTAATTGTCACCAATACAACCTGATATTTCTTGTCAAGAGCTCAGGCTCTGAACGTGACTTGTTTTTGTCGGTATTACTGTATATTTTTGCAAGGAACAGATGTAAAACAAGAAAAACAGCATTTAACTTTTGCAAAAATGCAACCCTTGATTTGTAATTGTACCCATGCAGTGATGAGAAGGTGCACCAATTTTGAACATTTGTGTAATTTTCTGATATTCCAGTGGATATATGGCCAATATGTGTGGCAAATATTAGAGCTGGGTTAAAAAATTGATTTTCCTTTAACTGGTTCATAATCCATCCATAAAATCCAAAGATCGATCTTTTAACTTGGGTAGTTTTTTTCTTCTTTGGATGTGCAGAGAAGCAGCCTGGGGTTTCAACCCTGCTAGTCTGGTGTGATCAGCGTTTAGCGTTGCTTTCTACTGAACAAGATCTCTTGAGAAATTACTGCAAACCAACATGGTGGAAGCACTATATGGGCACCACTGGCAAGTTTAAGCTGATGTTTAGATGTACAGTATTTTAGATTTAACAAGTACAAAGGAAAATACGAGTTGGACAAAAAACAAGTAATATGCAGAATATGCATGAATGTATATCATTAAAATATGATTAATGTAACTGCTTTGGGTTCAGTTCTGCATGTTAAAACAATTTTTAATGATGTACCAGGTAGGGATGTAACGATATGAAAATTTTGTATCACGGTTATTGTGACCAAAATTATCACGGTTATCATTATTATCGCGGTATTGTTGCAGTGTGCTCAAAATGTTCTAAAAGTACTTTTACACAGAATTGAAATCATTTAACCACCTTATTATGATATTCATAACAGTTCATTTGTCTTTTTTGTCAATAAATTAGGGCTGGGACGATTCACTTTTCTCCCGATACGATTTATTGCGATTTTTTAGGTGCCGATACGATTTAAATTGCGATTCTACGATATTGCCGATTTTTGCAATCTTTAGTTAGCTTTTTTAAAACCAGTGAAAAAGATGAACAGTGATGATGCCTACAGACTATATCAGGAAAAATACACATCACATGTGAGTCTGTTTTTAGGATTTATTCAGCAATATATATTAACCAGCTGGTTATGCTCCCTCTCTTCAAAAGCCTGGATTGCATATAAAAAGTGGCTTATTATCCCTTCAGGCAACAGAGTTTTTTCAAGAAATATTCAGTTTTGCTATCAAGATTTAAAAAGGCTATAGTTTCAAAGTGGTTAGTTTTCCCAGCCATCATCATCACTGTAATTTACGGGCCGAACATGAACGCCTCTGCTGCCTGCACTGTTTACCCCCGGCTTCTTCCTCGTCTGACCAGAGCTCTGCGGTCTCATTCTCCGCTAACACCGTCACTTTTCGCGGTGTTTTGAGCTTCCATGCATCCCAGACTATGTACACTCTTAGTCGCCGGCCATGGAGAGGAAAAGCTCTCGGTATGTCCTGCTCCGGGACTGTAATGGCGCGCGGAGCCGCTCCCGCTGCGCACACTCGCTGCCAGTTTTAGGGTATCGATTTTTGAATAAAAATATCGATTTTAAAATCGGCAGACAAAAAATCGCGATACTTAGGTGTATCGATTTTTTCTCCCACTCCTATCAATTACACTTACTGCTTCTCACAATTATAAAAACAAATGTATGCTGGATTATCGGTGCCACATGATTATCACACACTTGTATTTTCAGTTTATCATTTTTCAGATGGTTTTTTTTCTCTTCACGCTCTTTATGATAAAATTCCAGCATCAAAGATAATGAGTTCTATCTGGCAAACACAATATCCTGCATCCATAGACACCTTTCTCCTGAGTATAACATGAAGAAACTTCATTTTAATGTCATAAACATTTGACTGTAAGTGGAGCTGTTTTGCTCGACAGTGCTTGTGGTTTCTAAATGAACAGTCCTTCTCATGTGGTTAAAACCTGCACCACTTCCTTTTGATTGTACTCTGTCGAGATTTGTGGTTTGTGGCCGGCTGCGTGGGTGGATGCTGTGGTTCCTGAATGAGTTTCACAGTGAAAGCCACAAACACTCTGAATAAACTCGGGCTGATAGGAGTGTGATTTGATGTTACAGAGATGTGGGCGGACTGTGAAACTACACAACATTGTCAGCAAAACCTGCTGTTCCCCCGTAGTAGAAAGAAATCTGCTCAGTTTTCTCAAGCAAATATTGGAAAAGGTCATCTTTAGAGGAATTTAAGGACTAAATAAACATTTTCAATGCTTTTTTTTAATTAACATGATTTTGTCAATACAAGACATGAAATGACTACAGAAAAAAATACAAACAAAATAAGTCATTTTACCCCAAAACAGTCCATCAAAACAGAAAAATACCCCCTCTAATAAAATATAAGTGCAAGGGAAACACAGGATCACTCCTGATACGGATGACATGCCAGTGAAATTTCAATAATCAGTATATTGGAAGAGTATCCTCTGATATGTCAGGGCTCCAGAGTGCAACCGTTTTGGATGAACATGCACCGAACATTTTTTCTTTGGCGCACTGGTGCACCAAGAAAAAATGTTAGGCACACTCTTACAAATTTAAGTTGACAAAAGTAGCTGCAGTAGCGGAAACATCCACCGAAAATGGACAAGACACAGCGCCTGTACACACACGCTCATACACACACACAGCCCTCAGTAATCATCCAATCAGTTGTTAGTATGCAAATGAGCCCAGATGGAGCCTGACTGTGGTGTCAGGTTTCAACACAGAGCGGTAACGCTGAAGAAGCAGTGAAGTTCTGTCAAATTTGTCTTAGTGACTGTCAGATAATTAATAACTAACAACATCAAGTGTTTACACAGAAGTCACTTTAGGTACAGCACACACAAAAATCTGACATCATCTGTGTTCTTGTTTGTCTCTCTCTGTTTAAAAGTCTTTGTGTGTCTATCAGGTTATAAAAAAGCTCACAAAATGTTCTAATAATTCAGACAAAAAGTCTTTCTTGCAACTCCTCTCACCTCAGACTTCATGCAGATGCAGGAAAATGTTTTTTACTCTCATCCAAGCCCATTAAACTTTGACAACCAGAATCAACAATACCTTATTAATCACCAAGGGGAAATTTGATTTAATAGGTAAAGCACAAAAATTAAGTAAAAAAAATCAGGTAAGCAGGTTGCAGCGTGCAGAATCTTTAAGCTATATCAACTTCCTGAGGAAGGAAAAAAATGTAAAAGGAAGTAAAAGTCAGTCAAGTTAATCAATCAAACTTGATTTGTACAGCACTTTTTATTCAGGACTTTGTTATGCAAAGGGCATTACGTGACATAATATCAAATAATAAGTGAAATAAAAAGAAGAAAATTGTATAATTGCTTAAAATGAACAATAAAAGCCCCTAAATCCACATTCAATACACACACACAAATATTCAAAGACTTAAAATGGACAGAAAGCAGAAATATGGCACTTTTCCATTAGCCCTACTCTACTCGACTCTACCCGGTTCTACTCTACTCGCCTTGTGCTGCTTTTCCATTAGCCCCAGTCACCTGCCCAACAGGGTGCAGTGACGCTGTAAACAGCTGAGCAGCACTGCGGTGACGTCATTTTGAGCGCGACACAACAATCTGTGGCTTTTTGTCACAAACTGAGTAAAAAAGGAAAGCAGAAGAAGGCTGCAGGTGGTAAGAAGAAATACCCCTTGAGAAGCACTGGAGAGTTTTGGAAGTTGTACAACAGAATGAAGCCAAGGACGAGAGCAATCGAGCTGCAAAGAAAAGATGTATGAGGGTAAGCTAGCGGTAGCTACCACTACCATGCTAGGTCGTCGCGTTCATGGCTCATCAATGACGACATTGTCTAACCTATCAGTATCTGGCAGTCGGTGATGTCATCTTTTAGTATCGACTCAGCTCGCTTGGAACCAGACCGGAGTAGGTACTAAAACTAGCTTGTTTTAGGAGGCACCAGGCTAGTGCAAACACGCTGCAAGTCGAGTGGGGCCGTTTAGAGTAGGGCCAAGGTGGGCTAGTGAAAAAGGGCCGTTAGACGACTGAGGAAATGCTATCTTGAGTGAAAAATGAGCAAACAATCCAAGACATTTACACAAAAGGAAAAGTTTGGCTGTACAGATTTTGCTGTGGATATAAAATTTTTTGTAATAACTCAGCGACAAGTCATAAGAAACCTGGATCAGTCAGACTTTGGTATATTCACGGGTCTTTTCCTGTCGTTCTTCTCTCTCCAGACCAGAATGCAGAGCCTTCACCCCGAGCCTGGAGCACGTTACAGGAACGTCATGGATGCCCTGCAGCAGATCATCAGGAACGAGGGCTTCTGGCGGCCTATCAGGGGAGTCAATGTTCTGGCGGTGGGGGCTGGGCCCGCTCACGCCCTCTACTTCGCCTGCTACGAGAAGATCAAGTTCTCACTGAGCGATGCCATTCACCCCGGGGCCAACAGCCACTTTGCAAACGGTGAGATGGAGCTTTCAGGAGCTGAGACGTGCCTCCTTTTAGGATATTTCTTAAAAAAGTGAATCAAGGACTGTCAGTTTAGAGCTGGTCAGTTAGGACACTAACGATCAGCTCGACTTTTTGATATTAACTTGAACTGTGATATTTTTGCTTGGCTCAGCTGAACTTGTAGCCAAAGTAAAGAAGTTGAAGTATCTGAAGATTGGGTCAGGTTCTTAATCGCTAACAGTTGAATCTGAAGGACGTCTCTGCAGTAACATGGTCTTCTCTTTTTGCTGAGGCTTGAACCTCCTCTTGATCGTTTTCTGTTTTTTTTTCAGGAGTGGCCGGCTGCATGGCAACAGTGCTGCACGATGCGGTCATGAACCCGGCTGAAGGTAAAGCGCTTGTCCTCACACTCACTTATGTGCCAGAAACTCAGAATGAAAACTCCCTGTGCTGTATTTTCCAAAGCCTGAACTAGGGCCGGGCAATATATCGTTTAAATCAAGTAGTTTCAATTATTTTCTGCAGAAGATTTAAAAAATGAAAAACCTGGATGTTTTCTTGACTTTCTTTTATGGAAAGTTGTTGCAGCGTTTTAAAAATATTATTACAGAAAATAACCGTTTTATGATGATTTACCCTTTGGTGTGAAAAAGCGTTTTTACCTCCGCCAAGGAGGTTATGTTTTTTGGGGTAGTTTGTTTGTCTGTCTGTGAACAAAATAACTCAAAAAGTTATGGATGGATTTTGATGAAATTTTCAGGAAATGTTCAGCATGGGAAAAGGAAAAACTGATTCAATTTTGGTGTTGATCCAGATCAGCGTCTGGATCCGCCATGACGAAAAATGTGATTTTCTTGAATAACTACTGAACTAAAATAGATATCATTATGAAACTAATTGCTAATGGTATGTTTTCATGGTCAAGGAATCTAAATATTGAAATGAAATAAAGGTAGGACTAATATTTATGGTAAAAATCACGATATGAGAGGACTGTGGTGCTGGCGTAGGTCTACGCTCTCCGAGTGCTTTTCTAGTTAAGCTTGTATTTGTTTTTTAAAATGGATTAAGGACCGTTTCAAGAGTTTCATGTTAATACTGTGAAAATATCTCACTTTCAGTGTTTCTGTAGACAGTCCTGCTTACGTTGAGTTAGGGCTGGGCGATATTACCTAATCACAATATCACAATTAATTAAAGGTCTTACCTCGATGACTTACACAGGGAAAATAATCAAAATAATCGGCATGAGTAAAATGACTGATTATAGGGTCTAAATGTCGATTTTGATTATTTTTCGATTAATTGCCCAGCCCTACGTTGGGTATATAATCAACATTTTATGACACAAACTTTAACATTTAAGAGGGAAATTCTGTCTAGTTTTTTTGAATATATATTGTGATAACATATTTGAAGAAAAATAATAAGTTAAAAAAATTACAATATTAATGATAACAACAACAATAATAGCAATAATAATAATGATAAAATAAAATTTAAATAATAGTAATTAGTTAAAATAAAGAAAAGAGTAAGGGGGTCTAGGGTATATGAACTTGTATATTCCAGATTACATGAGGAAGTTCATAGTCACAGTCCACAAAGCTCATGTACATGCACAGAAAGCTTACAAAGCCTGTTGAGGTTATCTGTGAATAAATTAATTCATATTTTATTTTGGTTACCATATACAGTACAGAACTTAAATTATGTGCATCAGCTTACAAAAAAAGAACATATAAACATTAATAAGACAAAGTATTTTCTCAAAAAGGAAAAAAAACAGTAAACAAACTCTGTAACCAAGAAAGGAACAGGCTGAAGTCGAGGCTTATTTTGCCCAAGACAAGCCCTCTACATACTGGAGGAACAAGGCAAGACTTTATTCATGTTTTTTTTTTTTTTTTGGAGCAAGAGAAAAAACCTACTGAAGTCGTTGATCCAGTGTTGTGGGAGAAAATCAGGGATTTTATCTTAAGGCCGTATCACCCAGCCCTAACCTGAACTGTGGCCTGTTTTGTTCCTCCATGTCGATGCTGTTGCTCCATCAGGACACGAGAGGGAGCCACAGCCTCACAGATCATTTCTCACTTGACTTCCTCTTTCTTAAGCTGATGTGCTTCTCTCTGTCTTTCTCTCCCTGTGCAGTTGTGAAACAGCGAGTGCAGATGTTCAACTCTCCTTACCGCGGCGTGCTGGACTGCATGGGGTCGCTGCTGAGACAGGAAGGCCCCGCTGCTTTCTACCGGAGCTACACCACTCAGCTGACCATGAACGTGCCCTTCCAGGCGCTCCACTTCATGACCTACGAGTACCTCCAGGAGCTGCTCAACCCCCACAGACAGTACAACCCCTCCTCACACGTGGTGTCCGGGGCGCTGGCCGGAGCCGTGGCTGCCGCCGCCACCACCCCCCTCGACGTGTGCAAGACCCTCCTCAACACGCAGGAGGCTCACGCCATACACGTGATCCAGGCTGACGCGGCCACGGCGACCGCCACCGCCGCCGGCAGCCGCCACATCTCAGGCCTGGGCGAGGCGTTTCGGACAGTGTACAGGATGGGAGGCGTGCCGGCGTTCTTCAAGGGCGTCCAGGCGAGGATCATTTACCAGATGCCCTCCACCGCCATCAGCTGGTCCGTCTACGAGTTCTTCAAATACATCATCACCAAGAGGCAGCACGAGAGGCGGCTGCGTGGAGACCGCGACGCAGACAAATGATAATGAGGAAGTGAAAGTTTGGTATCGACAAAGAGATGGTTAATGCACCGTACTGATCGGTTTGAGGGAGTCTAAAGGGTTAAAAACCTCCAGAGTTTTAGGTTGATGGAGCAAAAAGTAAAAGCTTAATGTTTACTGAGATCAGCTGAGCTCGGCGTTATGAAGCGGTGAAGGATGAGTCCAGCTGTTAGGAGTCGGCTTTAATACTTGAGAATAAGACGAGGCTTCATCGTCAGTAGAAGACAGGCTTCCCTCACTCATCCATCACATCATGATGCTTCTATTCTATTTTAGTGTCAACATGACAAACGTTTCTCTTAGCTTTCAAAAAGCAAATTATTTATGGACTCACTTTAAGTAAATTTTGTATCGTTAGCAGAAGAATCCTCCCCTTCCCACAACCACACAAATCACTAAAGCTCATGTTTTTGAGTTCACTAAAACAAAGACAAAGATGAGAGGTGGAAGAGTTGACTTTTGACTTCTATTTTGGAGTTTGCGCATGTTTTTCATGCCCACTTTTTTTTTTTCCTTTTTTTATTTATATTAAACAACAGCTACAACCAAGTTTGAGACAACAACCAACAAGAAAAAAAAAATATATACAATTAATAAATATTAAATGAAACAACTCAGCGTGGAGGTGAAAGTGTGGACTCTTGGCTTTTACTTTGGAGTTGACCTTTTTTTTAAATTATATTTATATTATTATTAGGAGTGGGAGAAAAAATCAATTCACATAAGTATCGCGAATTTTTGTCTGCTGATTTTTTTAATTGATTTTTTTGTTTAAAAAAATCCAGGGATGCGAGTGTGGCTGTAGAGAGGAACAGAGAGAGAGAGTGAGAGAGAGGAAAAGAGAGACACGCACAGAGTGATAGAGTGAGTAAGAGTACTCACGATGCTGACGGTACTTTCTTAAGTACTGGCTGGCTCTGAATCTGAGGAATATTTACTCTCTGAAGATGACGGTCAGTTGTTCAGTGAGGACGAAACTGGCGGTGCGTGTGCGCGTAGCGAGAGCGGGTCCGCGCGCCATTACAGTCCCCAGCAGCACATACCGAGGCCAATGCTTTGCCTCTTCGTGGCCGAGGTGGAAGTAATCGGCGAGTGCCGAGGAGGGGACGTGGTCTGGGATGCAGGGAAGCTCAAAACACTGTGAAAAGTGACGGTGTTAGTGGGAATGAGAAAGACCGCGGGGCTCTGGTCAGACGAGGGAGAAGCCGGGGGTAAAAAGCAAAGTGGAGGCAGCAGAGGCGTTCATGCTCGGCCCGTAAATTACAGTGATGATGATGGGTGGGAAAACTAACCACTTTGAAACTATAGCCTTTTTAAATCTTGATAGCAAATTTGAATATTTTCTTGAAAAAACTCTGGTGCCTAAAGGGTTAATAAGCCACTTTTATATACAATCCAGTCTTTTAAAGAGAGAGTATAAACAGCTGGTTAAAATATATTGCTGAATAAATCCTAAAAACTGACTCACAATGGATGTTTATTTTTCCTGATATAGTCTGGAGGCATCATCATTCACCTTTCTCACTGGTGTTAAAAAAGCTAACTAAAGATTGCAAAAATCTGCAATATCATAGAATCGCAATTTAAATCGGATCGGCACCTTAAAAAATCGCAATAAATTGAATCAGGAGAAAAGTGAATCAGCCCAGCCCTAATTATTAATATAGAATGGCAACAACCAAATTGGAGACCAACAAGGAAGAAAAAAATTATTACTCAATGAAATGTATGTTTATGTATACATGCATACAATTACACTTAAATATGGTAGTAAAATAAAAACAGAAATAAAAAGGACAAAAGGTTGCCAGCCTATTGTGAAAGCTAATTGTCCATTTTATTTCATGCCTGCTTCTTGTTTTAATATACATATAAAACAGAACCAACTTGAAGACAACAACCAATAATGAAGAAAAAGAAATAATAGAATTAATAACACCAAATGTAATGTGACCATCCTATTATGAAAGCCAATTGTCCATTTTTTCCACACCCACTTTAACACTTAAAAGCCAACCCTGATGAGAAAACTTTTCAAAACCACAAAGCTCTGAGTCAACTCTGACACCCCTCTGTGTTTGACTGATGGATTTGAACCAAAACTTAAATAAATTCCTTATTAGGAAGTGAAAAACTGCTCTGTTGACGTGGTAAACACTGTCTTCACAGTGCAGGATCCACAGGTCTGGACTTCAGAAGTGTTTTGTGTTAAATTCAGACCACCTTTGTTGCGAATGTTGCACTTCTTAATAGTATTACTACCATTTCACCTCCCAGACACAAGGGGGCGCACAACTGTACAAGCAAGTGAACTGGAGGTTCCACAAACTGTAACATCAGAAGAGTTTGTTTTATTTTTGCTCTGATAATTTAGCTGGTTTAGTCAGAGAGGAGGGAAAGGAAATATATTTTATTATGTGAGAAACCAGAGAAGACAGACGGAGACTTAGATTTGGTTTAATAACATATTCAACAAGTACACGTGTATAAGTGTTTGTTTGTGTGCGCGCGCGCGCGTGTGTGTGTGTGTGTGAGTGTGTTACAGCGATTGGAGCTCAGCAGTGACTCTGACCAGATCTGATCAGCACAGCAGGTCGACTGGAAACCACCTGAGCAGAGGGCAGGCGTCATGGAAACACTTTTCTTTAGAGCGGCCATGTTAAGCAGGTACCAGCACTGGGGGGTTGGTGGAAGACTGTTCAGACCAGGGGTGGGCAACTGGCAGCCCGGGGGCCACATGCGGCCCTTAACCTCACTCATTGTGGCCCGTCAATCATTTCCAAAGAAGAGTTAAGTAAGCATTACCACATAATGGTTAAAATATCATAGGAATTCGGGCTGGGACGATACGCTTTTCTCCTTTTTCGATTTATTTACCATTTTTTAGATGCCAATTCAATTTAAATTGTGATTCAATGATATTGCCGATTTTTGCAATCTTTAGTTAGCTTTTTTAACACCAGCGAAAAAGATGAACGATGATGCCTATAGAGTCGATCAGGAAAAATACACATCACATGTGAGTCCATTTTTAGGATTTATTCAGCAAAATATTTTAACCAGCTGTTTATACTCTCTCTTCAGAAGCCTGGATTGCATTTAAAAGTGGCTTATTAACATGAAGCATTTAAATTTGGAAAAAAAATAGATGTAAAATTGTCCACAAATCCCGATACTTATGTGAATTGATATTTTCTCCCACCCCTAATAGGAATGGATAGCTAGTACATGATTACATTTTGCAAGTTATTAAAGAAGCTGCTTGGATTATTGTGTCCTTAAATATCTTCTATTAGGCATTAAATATAATAAATATTTGGGCTGAACAATTTCAGGATCAAATTAATTGCAGTTTTTCATTGTGATTTCAATTCAAGCCTCAGTGCAATGTTCACTATGTTTACAGTATAGACAACAGTTATCAGAATTATGCAACACATTATTCATCATCTAATTTTGATGATAAATAATCTGTCTTCATTGTTTTAGGATACTCCAACTTCTGCTCCTAAACAAAGACTTTGTGTTGTTGACCTACTCGTCTTTTAAGTAGAGGATGAGAACCTATTGCAGTTCAGCCATTCTTAAAATGCATATTGCCTACGAATTTGCCAAATATGTGTAAAAAAGTTGACACAACAGATCCCGGGTCAGTCAGGAGTGCTGCAGACAATTCAGATTTTGATCCAAAAATGATACATTTTCAGCCCTAATGATAGTTTTATAAAACACTAGATTTAAAGCAGTGGTAAATATTGAATATATTTGTGTGTTTTGTTTTTTTAAAAAACAGCATAAGTCGTAATTTAATTGTATTAAAGAGAAGCTTAAAGAGACTTAAGCTGTGTCATTGCATCTTAAACTTTAAAGTTAGAATATATTGATATTGGTAAAATGATTTTTGAAGATTTACATTTGCTGGGGTTTTTTTGTTCATACATTTTATAAATAAACAAAAAAAAAAACTCTGTCATGAATATGACACACAGAGGCCCACGTGATAATCAAAGCTGCCCACCCCTGGTTTAGACGGTTCAGCACCTTTAATAGTTCACATATAGTGACAGAAAAATCATCTGAATGTCTGATTAAGTCGACATCAAACCTGCTGTGTTTCCTCTTCCATTACCGTCTTTGCAAAACAAGTCACTTTACTTGAAGGAAGATTTATTGATTCATTTTTTTTTTTATCAAATTTGGACAAACTTTAACAATTCCTTCACAGAACCTGAGAATTTAAAACATTTTTAAGGCAGGGAAAATTCTGGGATTTTGCTTGATTTTTTTAACAAAAAAAGCATTTCTTTAAAAAAAAAAGGTATAAAGAGAAGATAATTTGGATCATTTCTGGTCAGGGTCATGGAAGCTCTTCTCACATTTTTTTTTCTTATAAGGATTTTTGTTCTTGGAGGACTTTAACATCAAACGAAAAACTCCACCAGAAACGCTAAACTAAAAGCAAAAACCTCCAGATTGAACTCTTCTGCCTCATTAAGAAAAGTGTCATGTGTTTATCAAGCTTGTTTCATCCACAGTGTACGAGTTTAATTTAAGAACAACAATTATTTATTCAGAATTGAGCAGACCATTAATCGTCTTACGTCGTATTAAGTTGTTTCTGTCTACAAACTGCACACCATCCTAGCACTTAAACCAGCTTCTTTTTCTTTGATAGCTTAAAAAAACATTATAATAAGTAAAAAATAAATAAAAATAATAGAACTTCTACACATGCCTTTAGCAAGCCGCCATACATCCAACGCACAACTTCTTCAAAGATCCTCATATAGGGATGTTTTATTGTGTTTTGAAGCCATAAAGAAGATGAAACTGTACATATGAAATATACACATAACTATATCTATTATTATAGATGCATATAAGTGAACCCAAACTCTTAATCAGCTGAATTTTGGAGCTAACCTCAAATCTATTTGTGAAGTTTTGTTAAGAATAAATCTTGAATCCATATTTTTCGAAGTGCTGAAATCATCGGGGGGGAAGGGGAGGAGAAGAGGAGTAATTCTAAACCGGGATGGATGTTGTGAGTGTGAGTGAGGAAATGATTCGACGAGTATCTGAAAAGATTGTAGGGGTGTTCCTCGTGTGTGTGAGCGGAGTTTTATGATTGGGAAACCAAAGACAGAGCAATAGAGAGAGGGAGAGGAGGGCGAGAGTGTTGGCTCGTCGGACGACGACACTAACGTGAAATGCTTGAAACACTGAGAGCGACTCCTGTATTTTGTGAATTGTAAATAAATTTCGCTAAGGCAGCTACCTCGCAGAAGCAGGGTCTTCTCTTGGTGCTGGCTCTCAAAGCGCTGAGAGAAATTCAACACGTCTGCTTGTCTCATTTTTTCTGATTCTTCAAGTGCAATGAAACTGAAAAAATTCATTCAGCACATCATCCAAGATTCATGATTTAGATTTGTGTCCTGTACTTTGTGAAGTTTTTTTCTTGTGTGTGACTTCACTGAATGTGTTAAATATTCTCTTTCTTTTGAATCATCCTTTGAATATCTCTCGCTTTTCTTGATAGTTATTTTAATGTCTTTAACGAGACCTCTTCACCAGTACCCTCCTGCTCCAGCTTTGCACTGTGTATAATATATAGAAGTAGATTAGATTGTACTTAATTAATCCCTTTGGAAATCTTCTCAGGGAAATTAGAATTCTAATAGCAGCTACAAAAAATAGATACAAAGATGCACAAAAAGATGGAAAAAACAAAACAAAAATATAAACTAGAAAAGCACTCTGAGAGCACAGACCCCCGCCAGTGCCACAGTCCTCACCCATATTGTGATCTTCACCATAAATATTAGTCCTACCTTTATTTCATGTAAATATTTAGATTCCTTGACCATGAAACCATACCATTAGCAACTGGATTCATAATGATATCTATTTTAGTTCAGTAGTTATTCACAAAAATCACATTTTTCGTCATGGCGGATCCAGACAGTGATCCAGATCAACACCAAAATCAAATCAGTTCTTCCTTTTCCCATGCTGTACATTTCCTTAAAATCTCATCAAAATCCATCTGTAACTTTTTGAGTTATTTTGTTAACAGACAGACGGACAAACTCTCCCGAGAACATAACCTCCTTGGCAGTGGTAATAAAAACGAATATAAAGAAGATAAAATAAAACAAACAAAAAAAAAATTAAATTAAAAATTAAATTAAAAAAACAAATAAAAAATTACATAAAATACAACCTTAAAAACAATATAATATAATAAAATTAAATTAAAATGAAATACGGTTGCTGGCTGGCTGGCTGCTGGCTACTGGCCACTGCTCCTTCCCGTCCTCCGTCCCCCTGCCACTCCTCCTCCCCCAAGTGAGGAGCCTCACCGGGATGAAAGAGTGCCCCAGTCTGCCAACCCAACACCGGGGGAGCAGCAGTCCTGGGTCAAATAGGCTCCTCTGGTCGCAAATGACCGCATGAAGAGGGTTAGGGTACAGGCACTGTCCAAAGCGTCCGTACTTCTAGTTATTGTAAGTGTAACATAGGGATGCACAATATTACCAGTGCATATAGATAATGGCCTATTAAGTTGCTGTCAAACCCATACATTGCTGTGTATATCTCATATATCGGCACGCAGTAATATGGGCAAAATACATAAATGTACCATATTTCTTCAAGTATTATTGCAAGAGCTAAATGTTGTTTTCTTGTTTTGCAGTTCACCCTTACACAAAATAACTTGCATTTAAAGCAACAAGTCGTTTTTTGTGAAATTAAGGCTTTATTCCCATGATTAAAAATATCTGGATTGGCTATAAT
This sequence comes from Scarus forsteni, assembly GCA_036419115.1. Taxonomy (NCBI): domain Eukaryota; kingdom Metazoa; phylum Chordata; class Actinopteri; order Labriformes; family Labridae; genus Scarus; species Scarus forsteni. The sequence goes on along the minus strand of JAZDUH010000216.1, from coordinate 2,279,315 downwards.
GTATTAGGAAATATCTGCAAAATTGTGCATATTCGGTAGATTATATTTAACTTTGTATTTTCTATATATATATATCTGCTTCTCCCACAAATGGATCTTCCGAACAAATGTGGCACCAATTAAAAGGGAAATAAACCAACCTTCCAACAGTAAAAGATAAAATGAAGCCTGAACATGACAAAGAAATCCATCAAACACTAATGTCCTTACTTTGAGTTATTAGTTTATAAATGTTTAATATATGTAGGTGGAAAGACTGAGCTTAGTTAAGCTTTAACATAAGTTGTGTCTAAGTTCAGTTGCACCACAGAGATGTGTGCTTTATTTAAACTAGAGTGCAACGTTCAAACTAAGTAACATAATGTTGATATCTGTAATATAATTTTTTTGACTCAGTGCATTCTAAGAATTTCAAGGCACCTCATTGGTACAGACTCAAGCTACACTCACACCAAACATGAAGAAATAGTCATTTGTTGTGAGCGCAGCTTACCAGCTGGAAATAACCTCGAATATCTGCCGTCAATCAACATAAGATACGGAGAAGATCATCTCTGAATGGGCTTCAGCAGCAGAAGCCCACAGTGGATTACACTCCTTCAGTTAAAAAGCAAAACCATGTTCACAATTGGCATGCAAGGTTGGACTATAGAAGACTTGAAGTGTGTTTTTTGGTCTGATGATTCTCAATTTCTGCTGCCTCATTCAGATGGTAGGGTCAGAATTTGGTGTAAACAGCCTTTAAGAGGGGTGGTGATCAGTTAGTTCTTTGTACTTCAGTGGTCTCCACAGTCACAAGATCTCAATCCAACAGAGCACCTTTGTGCAGAAGATTTGCATGAATGTGCAGAAGGTAAAAATGCAGCCACTGTGTGATTCTATCATGTCAATTTATCCAGCATCTTGTGGAAACAATGCAATGATGTACCTAATAAAGTGCCCATTAGGTGTATAATGAAATGATGGTAAAAATTAACACGTGACTTGTCCAGGCATCACAAAAAGCCAGCAGGGGGCACTAACGCAGAGAAGATGGTGTCACTGGGCCTGCACAGTCTGCAGAGATGTTTTCAGAGGTAATGAAGGTCAACACTGACGCTATGACCCAGCTTTAACAGAAAGTATTTGCTCAAGATTTATAGCCCCTGATGTTAGCCACAAACTAAACAGGCAGAGATGGCTGTGTTGTCTTTGAGCTGAAGATGGTAAACACGACCAAACACTTTAGATCCCTTAACCCTGAAGTACCCTGAACATTAATTAATCAGGCTGATATGCTCAATTTTTTAAATAAAATCTCTAAATTAAAAATGGTTCACCGTACTTTTCTAGTTGGAGTGACCTCAAATATACTGTATTCAAGTTGTGACACTACTGCAGCATGTAGTGCGTAGACGTAGGCTCCAGGAATTTCAGCTTCCAGCCACAGATCAAAAACATGCTCATTTATACCCCTTTCAGACGGCCCAAAAAAACCCTTTTAAACACGGTAATAATCGACTCCTGACGGCAGTTTGAAAGACTTTAATCGTCATTTTGACACAGGTTGATTGACCCTGCAAGCGACATCGGCTTGAGTGAGAACATCACACCTGGGTCGACCCGCTAATTTACAGATGATATGGTGTAACATCCCCTTGGCATAACATCACGTATGCCCCCTCCGTCTGTAACTTACATGAGTGTTTGCTGTCTCAACAACTAATTCCATCCCCCTTTGTAGCATTGGCACCGAGTTTGTACATTTCTAAAGAAGGACAAAAGTAAAAAGTAGAGAAATCCGTGTCCACAGCCTCCGTGCTCATTTCCATTGTTTACATGGAGGGGCTTTGTTGCGCTGATGATAGCTTGATGCGCCTGAGGAAAAAAAAACAGCCATGCAGCTCGTCTGCTGCTGATTAGACTCAGGTCTGCTGGCAGTGGGAAAAGAGCAACTTGCCGATTGTTAGCGGGTTAACTTGCTTTGTAAAAAACAGCGTTGACCTGCTAATTTTAATGTGAAAAGGGTATAGATGTATTGGTGGCTCTAAATTGCCTTTAGCTTTGTTGGAATGGTCGTTTGTCTCTGTGACCAGTTGATCGAGTTCCCCTGATCCACCTGTATTCTCAGTCTGTTTGAATTTAATCCCCATTGACATGCATCAAGCAGAGAAAACACCTAAGGAGATTGCAACTACTAGAATTGGGTTAGGAACTGTCCAAAGCACTATTAAAAACTGTAAGGCTAGTGGGAAACCATCGTCTTCAAGGAAGAAATGTGGTCGGAAAAAAATTCTGAATAATCATGACTGGCGAATCGCTTAAACATTTGGCCAAATCAAATCAAAGAAAAATAACAGTAGAACTCCGGGGTATGTTTAATAGTGAAATAAGAACATTTCCACACACACAATGTGAAGGAAACTCAAGGGATTAGGACTGAACAGCTGTGTAGCATTAAGAAAACCACTACTGAGTAAGGCTAACCAGAAAAAAAGGCTTCAGTTTGCTAGGGAGCATAAAGATTGGACTGTGGAGGACTGGAAGAAGGTCATGTGGTCTGATGAGTCCAGATTGACCCTGTTCCAGAGTGATGGGAGCATCAGGGTAAGAAGAGAGGCAGGTGAAGTGATGCACCCATCATGCCTAGTGCCTACTGTCAAAGCCTGTGGGGGCAGTGCTGTGATATGGGACAAATCTGTGACATTGCAGAAGCTTATCGAAACAATGACACAGAGAATGCGTGCTATGTACAAGCTAAAGGCAGTCCAATGAAATGTCTGAGTTTGTGACCTTTTTTTGGCCAGGCAGTTTATATTATGACTTAAAAACGTCCATTTTCTGGTGAAAAGTAATGTATTGTCCCTCGAGGGCCTTCATAGATGATCAGTCGTCCGTGCTTCCATGTCCATCGCTGACAGACGAAGCTCCACAGAGAAGAAACATGACAGAGAGCTGCTCCTCCATCTTCCCTCTGCAGCAGATCGTGTTTCACTCAAGGCCCCGTGTTTGTTGTCACTCCCTGCGGCCTACAAGCTAAAACGTTGTCTTTCATGTCTCCCACGTCTAGCTCCAACCCCCCAGCCCTCTGTTGTTTCTCCTCCAGCTTGGTCGCTCTGAAACGTAAGACGATCCATTAAGTCGGACAGGAAGTCTTGACGCGAGGTCAGGCCCTCGTCTGCAGGGCGCACGGCAGCAGGTCCGCTCAGAGCCAAGGTCAACACCAGGCGTGTGTGTGGACACGAAGCACAAAGACAAATGAGAGGACAGAAACCTAACACATCCTGCACGGCCCTCCGACAATAAAAGCGTACGTGTTTCGTTGAAGGGGAGACAAACACGCCTCCCTGCAGGTTTGATAAATGGTCTTCCTTTGGTGTTTGGATGTGGGACACGTTTTTAATCTCTCCATCGGTGATGCTCTGCCTGCAGGTCACACAAATAACGACAGCAGCGCTCTTCATAAAAGTGTAAGTTAGAGTATAAACAGCATTAATCATAATTCAGATTAGCAATATGGCGTGTGGCAGCGTTAGTGCCCCCAGCATGTTTTAGAGCAGTTCCACTCCAGAGGAACAAACCCTGAAACCACCAAAAACTGAGTGATTAATGTTCCCCTTGGTGTTCTGACAAAGTCTCCAGTTAAAGCAACGCACACTTGATATTAAAACAAACATAACTCAACGATGCATCTTTTACTACATTGTACAAGCATCTACGGACCTTAAAGAGGTTATCAGGAGTTTCTAAGTAATTACAAAAAAGTCTCTCTATATGCCTGATCAAAATACACACTTTAAGATGAGTTTTATAGCATCAAAATAGGTTATCTATAAATGCTATTCCTCAGCTTTACGGTCGGGTCGGACAGGGCTGGACTGGCTTGGATATTCAACTTCAGGAACAAGACAATTTAAATAGAGCAAATTTATATTATCCGGACACGTCTTAGAGCACCGGGCTGTTAGTAGCGACATATAGCCGGCTACAAATCTACGATACTAAGTTTTCCAAAAATTGCTTGTTGTCGCACATCAAAAGTTACCGCTACGTAACTTGGGTCACGTCTTTTGGTGCGTTACAGTTGTAGTCAGAAGTAGGAATTTCCGGGTTCCGAGTAGGAAACTGCAGCTGGAACGCCTCCAAAGTCTGAATTTCCTACTGGGAACTTGGTGAAACCTCGCCACGCCGAGTTGACAATCAAAGATGGATGCCCCCAGTGTGAACAGTTATTTAGCTCCTGTAGTAATCAATTTATTAGCACTTCTGACTGGGGTGTGTCGCTTTAGATCAGCTATATACAAAGTATTGCTAGACTTATATTTACAAAAAAATATCACATTCTTCATGTGATATTTGTGAACAAGAACACAGGGCGTGCTAACAACAGCTAACAATAGCCTGGTAGCTCGGCATGTTTTTTTGTGACTTCAACTGGAACGCCGATAAGTCGGAGATGATGTCACTGCCAGTTCAGAGGTTACTGGAACGCAGCATTACGACAGTCGCCGCACGTGCTCATGGGTAGCATAGTCTTAATTTCGCCAGTAATTGATTCTCCTCATAGCACCTTGTAAGAAAAACCTAAAGAAAAACAAAATAATGTCAACATTATCTAAACTGTTAAAGTATTCATGAGCAGAGGATTGGGCAAACTGATTTACTGTTAGAGAGCTTTTGATTCTGTCTTCTTCAGAATTTCAGAGAATGAAGTCAGAATTATGGACAGTACCTCCCACAGTGTGCTGGGTTTACACAAGAGCTAATTCGATCAGTTTAACCCATTTTAATAGCTACCATATTAATCAACATCATTCCTATAGATCAACATAGATGTTAATATTATATTGATCTCTGTATGGACATAGAACCATGAACCATATAGACATGAGAACCCTTTTAAAAATGAGACACCGACACCATCATATTACAATCAAATTGTGTATATTATGTAGGGGTGTCCTGATCCGATATTGATATCGGTCCAATATCAGCAAAAAACAAATATCGGATTATATCGGCCTGCACCTAAAATATCTGATATAAGCACTCCAATACAAGCAGTCCATTCTAATTTATTTATTTAATTCAGTTATAGAATATGCTTATGTTTAGGTTAAACACAGTTGTTATTTGCAGTTCTAAAATATGTTTTTGTTTTTACTGGATTTACTGAGGTTACCTTTCAAGGTCCTCTAATTTATTTTTCATTTATTTTATTTAATTATTATACTATATTCCTATGTTTAAGGTTAAAATGTATTGAACCCATTGGTTAGCAAATGGGTCCATTTTTCTCTTACCTGCTATTGCTGACTGCTGTTCGCTGTTTGAGTAATCTCACCTGATCAAGCCTTCTCTTACAGTCCATGCTACCAAATAAGTAAAAAATAAAGTATGTATGATTCCTGCTGATATAGTATCAGAGCGATATTGGTATTGGCCAATATTCAAGGCTGTAGTATCGGTATCGTATCGGAGGTGAAAAAGTTGTATCGGGACACCCCTAATATTATGTGCCTTGTTCATAGAATCACTTTTCCTTATTATGTTTACTTTATTTACTGATATAGTTTCAACATGTAACTTATAGTGTCTGCTGTCCTCTTACTTCCACCTCTCCAAATGATGCCTTTTTTGTAGTGATCATGCAACAGTGTTAAATTTGACAGCACTTTTTTAAATTAGTTTTTGTGTTAGTCTTTTGCCTAAAATATCTTTTCATTTAGTCTTAATTTAGCTATATAAATTGTTTAATTTTAGTCTAGTTTTAGTTGATGAAAGCTGCTGTAAATTTAGTCGACTAAAATATGATTTGTAAAGTGTAAGGCATTTTTATGTTTCCTTGAATTTCTGAGGTCATATTTTACTCAGAGGAAAAAAGGAAGCATCTAATAACACTTTTTTGTATCCTAGTAAAGTTTGAATATAAATGAGTAGAATCAAATTTCACTTCTGTGTGAAATGCAGTCTCCTTTATTTAGGCTACCTGGCAGAGCATCTCAGTTACAATACCTGAACTGACAACAAACAGTGAACCTGCTCTACATGAATATATCAGTTTATAAAGAGAGCAGCTCTGATTGGATCGCTCCACAACTTATCCCACCACCACCAAGCTAAGGCAGCTGTGATTGGATGTCCCTCTGAACTCATCCAACCTTTAACACAACCAAAGTAGCTGTGATTGGATAGATTCCTAACTTGTCTCTACTTCCTGCATGACCAAATCAGGTCTGATTGGATTAAGTTTCTGTCAAACATTTTTAGTCTGTTTTTTATTTGTTGATGAAAATTTCAGTTAATTTAGTTTTAGTTTTTGTTCATGTGCTCTTATTTTTTATTAGTTACTGTTTAATTTTCATCAGGGGAAAAAGACTGTTGACTAAAACTGTAATGAAAATAATTAATCAGCAAAATTAACACCGGTGGACCACCATCCCTTGTGGATGTATTGAGGAGTTTGCATGTTCTCCCCATGCATGCGTGGGTCCTTTCTGATCCCTTTGGCTTCTTTCTACAGAAACACATGCTCATGAGGTTGATTGGTGACTCTAAATTGCCCTCAGGTATGAGTGTGAGTGGTTTGGGGTGTACCCCGTCCGATGTCAGCTGGAATAGGCCCCAGCTCTTTTGACTCCAAAAGGGATAAGCGGAATGGATAATGGATGGTTGAGTGTCAGTCTTTTTTATGCAAAAAGAAATGACCAAGTGTCCTTTGAGCTCTGCAGTGGGCACAGTTTAAAAACACTTGAACAAACCTTCAGGAAAGTCTTGAATTTTGGGCTTTCTTTCTTTTTAAAATTGTTACTGTTTCCTAACTGTTGCACTTTCGCTGTGAATTTATTGCAGGTGTGAAAATTTTTTTGATAAAGCAATATATTGTGATTTTTTGTCTCCAATATTATATTGACATTTTAAATCTTAATCTCGATTAAAAAAAAACATATTTTATCAGTATCGGAAATAAAATACAACTTTTAAATATGTATGCGTAGGTTTTTTAAGTAGTCTATTCAGTTCAGACAAGAGACAATTTCAAGAGAAATATATGATATTTTTTACTTACTTTTGTGCTGTCAGTAACTCAAAGCACTTTGCTACTCATGTGTTGAGTTACAGCATGAGCCGCACTGCAGGTTAGGATGCTTTAAATACATTGTTAGAGAGAAAACAAGAATCATTTCTTTGCAACATCTGTTTTCAAGTTAAGTGTATGCAAGTAACACTGCATTTGAAATATTTAAAAAACAGTTTTGACTTGATTTGTACTTTCAGTTTTGTGTTATTTATATAAACACCATCTCTTGTTTTTTCTTACTGAACTGTGGAGAATCACAATGTATCACAATATTGTGATATCGTGATATATTGTGATATCGTATCGTGAGGTTCTTTCAAATACTCACCTCCAGGGTTGGATCCCTTGCTGTATTTATTGTCTTGATTTGTCTTAAACTTTTACCATGAATTTGTATTTATTAAGACTTGTGTTGCTGACCTCCTGGCCAGGTCACCCTTGTAAATGAGATCCTGATCTCCGTGCGATTCATCTGGTTAAATAAAGGTTAAAAAAATACTTTTTCCCAGGAAGAATAGCTGTTACATACTTGCTGTAACTAATGGTGGATTCAAAATACATCAGATCAATTTGAAATACTTTTTCTAGCTACTATCTACTTACTGTAGTCATCTGCAGGCCGTTAGTTTGAAGCTTTTCCCCAAACTTTTTGTACCACAAATGTTTTTTAGTAATACATTATAGTTAGGCAACAGCCTTCGCCGTGGCAGAAAGAAAAGGGACGACGAATAATAGTATGATCAGAGGGACCCACGGGCTTGTTTCTGAGACATTCATGAAGACTCACTCTGTTTTTATCAGCTGATTAATCGTGACATTTAGGAACCCAGCAGCTGGAGTCTTTTTCTCTAAATTGTTTAAAAGCTACACTAAAACAAATGTGATGATTGTTCTAGACCAGCTCAACAAGACTGCCACAGGAATAATGGGGTTAATCATCATCATTGGCTCACTCTTAAATGCCTTGCTCATGAGGTCCTGGGTATTTGACCATAACTCACGCTCCTCTCCTGCCCAGAATTTCCCAGCTGGTGAGGAGCTCAAATTAATGATTCTAATGATTTTTATGGGAGACGCACTCCACAAATTTATGTGTGTTATTGTAAAGCCTGACAGTTCAGGATAAATCTCTGTGGGTAGCATCGGATAAACTCTGTATCCTCGTGTATCTTCCCAGAAACATCTCGTTTTTTGACCCAGAAAGCTGCACCAGTGGACGGATAAATGTGGATCGCGGGGTAAATATTTAGATTTCTCGGGCTGATGGACGAGCCGAAGCCGTTCTCTTGGCTGGCCTTCCTCCCCGTCTCCCATCCAGAGACACGGGAAACCAGTTAAAGAGACATTTCCCAAACATCCACGTCCAGCGCAGGATGGATGAGCCTGACGTAAGGGAGCATTACTTGTGGGCTGACTCAGAAGACACTGTGCAGCCCCCCAGGAGCACTTTACTCCGAGGCTCTGAGGTGTCAGATTTTCAATTGGAGGATATCTCATGTAGTTAAACTCCCACGGACTGTAATCTGCACGGATCAGCAGAGGATCTTACTGTGAGATTTAGCAGAAGTTTGATGTATAGAAGTTCTATTTTTAACCATTTATCAGTACAGTTCAGTGTTTCTGCTGAGCCTGGAGGAAGCAGGGAGACAGATGAGGAAACTTTTGGCTCGTTCATCAGTTTAGACTGTTTTTTTCTCAGGCTCCTGAACACTTAAAGTGTTAGGCCAACCTTTTACTTTTCGTTTGTGTCTTGCCTTAGCAAAAAATAATGATACCAACGTGATTCCAAGAGCTAAATGTGAGTTTTCAGGGTCAACGAATCACATTATGATGGTAACTGTTGCTTTGAGATGTAACAGCAGTGTGTGAGCTACCATGGCACAAGTTTGCGCTGTCTGAGTGATTTTCACTTTTCAGATTGTTGATGATTTATCTGTAAAAATGTGTCGCTCCTCAACATTGGTAATGTCGTGCTGTTCATTTCTTTCAATCTTATCATGTAAAGGCCTTTAAAGAAGCACAAGCTCAACTGAGCAGCTCAGACCTGGTGAGATTCGAGGTGGATCAGGGGTACTCAGTATTACCCTTTTCAGACTGGGTAAAAATCCCATTTAAATCCAGTAACAATCAGCTCCTATTGGCAGTTTGAAAGGTTTTAATCTGCATTTCCACCTGGATCGACTGACCCTGCAAGCGACGCAGGTTGCTCACATCTAGGTTGACCTGCTAATTTATGGATGATGCGGCTTAACAACCCTCATGGCATAATATCAAGCCCGCCCCCTCCATCTGTAACTGACTTGACTCTTTTTTTTTTTTTAATTAAGCCTTTATTTAACCAGGAAGTCCCACTGAAATTAAAAAATCTCTTTTACAAGAGAGACCTGGCCAAAATAGCAGCCGTACAGAGTCACGGTACATAGAAAATGACTGAACACAATCAACAGGTTTAAACAAATAAGCAAATACACATTTGGCTTTCAGGAAAAACAACCACATGCCTCTGTCACCACATTCTTAATGATGCTCTTAAATTCATTAAGAGATATCATTGAATCCAGCTTTAGCTCTCATCCTCCTTTGTATCATCAGCACAGAGTTTGTACATTTTAAAGAGGGACAAAAGTATAAAGTATAGAAATCCGCGTCCATGGCCTCCATGCTCCTTTCCATTGTTTGCATGGACGTGCTCTGATGATGTCATCAACATGATGACATCGACTTGATGCGCCAGTGAAAAAAAACAGCCACACAGCTCGTCTGCTGCCGGTTAGACCTGGGTCTGCCGGCAGTGGGAAAAGAATTACTTGCCGATTGTTAGCGGGATAAACTGCTTTGAAATACCCGCGTTGACCTGCTAATTTTAGTGTGAAAGCCGTATAAGTGAAAAACATTTGTGATAGTCAACATGTGACTAACAGTCATCAAACTGAGTATTGAAAATAAGCAAGGATCTGACCACTTGTCTAAAATCCATTGTGGTTCTAACACTGGATTGAATGAAGATCAACAAAATTAATGATGAATCAACCTTGAGTCGCATTTTATCTGTTTTAAGCTCCAGCTATTTCCGCTAACCTTTCCTCTTATGAGAGGAGGATTTACCAGGAGAAAGAAGACTATCCTGGTAAATAAAACTAAAGGTCATTGACATCTTCTGTTGAATTGTCCATTTTTCATTCAGCACTGTCAACATCGATTTTGACGGATCTCGTGCACATGCATCATCAATCTTGACATGAGAAACAGGAATACTTCACCCTGTTGAGTGAATCCAAAGCACGAGGTAAATCCAGTAAGATTAAGTGATTTTGCTACAATCCTCCATCGCCCTATGTGCCAAATTTCAGCTGTCTTCTCCAACTGAAATGAAGCCAGTCCTAGGTTACAACAAATCAGCACAGAGGCGCCAAACAAGAAAGGCAGGACTGTGCCCAGTATTCAAGGCAATCAAGTTCTTCAAGGCACTTAACAAAAATAAATAAATAAAGGTACCTTGTCTGTTAGCTTTCAACAGATGTCAAAGTTTTTTCCCAGCCAATGATGTTATGACAGTACTTTTCAAACTATTTCGGCCCAAGGCAAAACCAAGATGAAACCTCAAGGCCCGTTTTTACAGACAAGCACAACAGCCTCTTGACTGCCAGATAGTTGTTCATCCCTCATACATTCACCAAGGCATTCATAGAGTTCACATTTCAAGGCAAGTGAAGCAGCAAGTGATTTAAAAAGAGATATTATAAAATGCTGTGCCTTTAAAATGACCACAGGGGCAGCATATACAAAGAGAATGGGGCTTAAAATGGTGCCCTGGGGGACACCTCAGCCTTGTGGGGCTACTACTGAAGGGCAATAGCCTTGATCAGTGGCTCTCAAGTGGTGGATCAAGACCTAGAAGTGGTTTGTGGAGCTGTTTCAAATAGATCAAGAATCTCTGACAGAAAAAAGTGCCAGAAGTCTGATTTACAAAAGCCTATTTTCAACCTTTTTGCTGTGAATTTACGTTTATTTTCATAAATCTTTGCATTTTTATAAAGTCATGTTGGGATCAGGGGCGTACTTACCATTGAACAAACACAGACCAATGCCTTGGGCCCTGGGATGTCCAGGGGCCCCCAAACATCTCATAAAAATGTATTAATAAAGTTTTCTTCCATTCAAAGCAGTTAGTAATATTTTAGTCTTAATTCACACGCTGTAGTATGATGTAGAGGAGATCAACATCCATATTTTATAAAACAATTTGTCAGTAAACCTCACACATTTGATGGCATTTGGCTTTATTTTCAATCATAATATCCTTTAAAATAACTTTTCAAACTATATGGCACTTAATATAAAAAGCATAAGGTCCCTGCACAGAATAGTTTTGCATGTGCATCATTAACTTCTTTATTTTTTTTTTGCCAATGTCCCTTCAGGGGCCCCGTAATGATAAACATCAAGACTTTTTTTGGTCATAAATATTATTCACTGGATGGGGGAGAACTGGTAACTTGAGCTGGGTTTACACGGCACCGAAAACCGTCCGATAACTTTTCATTGTGTTTTGGCCTTGGGTTTACATGGAAATGCGGTGTTTTTTTTTCTGAACACGGGAACTTCTGAAAACGGGCTTCAGAGTAAATGGTAAATTGAGCTTATATAGTGCCATTGTAGGCTTTTGACTACTCGAAGCTGCTTTACAGTGCAGGTCACACTTACCCATTCACACCCATTCGCACTCATATTCACTCACTAATGGTCCAGAGTTTCTATGTTAGTTATCCATTAGTATCTCTTACATATTCACGCCCTTTCATTCCCATTTACACGCCACTGATGCAGCAGTGGGAGCAACTTGGGGTCAAGTGTCTTGCTCAAGGACACATCACCATGTGTTGCCCAGAGCTGGGCTTGAACCTGCGACCTCTCAATCACTGACCAAATGCACTATCCAACTGGGCCACCGACGCCCCAGAGTGGAAAGTTTGGAATCCGCTCTCCATGCAGTTCCATGTAAACCTGTATCAGAGTGTTTCAGGTTGAAACACTAACGTCACTGCATGCACAGTACTCTTTCACATGAAGGCTGTGCACCAGACCAGGAACAACAACGGCTTCGGCCATCTGCCGAGTAACGTGTGTGAGCCTCTTACCGTGCTCAGTTTGTTATCCAGACAAATCTATCTAGACCAGGGGTGTCCAAACTGTGGCCCGCTGCCTATTTTGAATTGGCCCCCGAAACAGTTGAGGAATCAAGACATTTTGATTACAGCAGCATAACCATCAATCATGCACATTTTCAGCTGTATTTACTTTGTTACAAGGCCTCATTTACAAAGTATATTGTAATATTCATCTTCAAGCACCAACACTCTTGCAGTTTACTCTTGTTTGTGTCTGAAAGGGAAGATAAGATGTCAGTGTTTCCCATCTCAGCTGCTCAAAGGTCTCGCCCGTACTAGGTGTGAATCTAGTAATAACCCAGTTTGACAAGGGCCCCTTGACAGGTGAAAACCCACCCATAAACCTTAAAACTTTAACTTCAATGCACTAAAAGTGAGGCACAGCAAGTGGCTCAGTTGTCCATGTGTTCCTCTTTATGTGGCCCTCGATATAAAAAGTTTGGACACCCCTGATCTAGACAGATTTGTTGTCCAAACTGATTTGTTGCCCAGAAAAGAAACTCCTGTGTCTCTGTGTGTCTATTCGCCATTGTTGTTTGTGAAAAGTTTTTTGTCTTCTACATGTATTGTAGCAGCGCCGCCTCTCTGCAAACCTACACCGCCATCTACTGAACCGGCATGCACACTACAGCGGCTTCAGTCATTTCAGGGTCGCCATCTTAACGCAGAAGAATTTGAAAACACAAAGGAAAAATCTTTGCGTTTTCAAGTCAGGAGTGTCCGTGTAAACGCAGCCTTAAGCTGTCATATAACTGAAACAGATTTCAAAAGCAAGACAAGGGCCCTAATTAACATACTCACCTTCTGTCAGATTGATCTAAATTACAGAATATAAGGAATGCATTTGGTTTTGTTATGTTACCTGGTACAAGATTAAAATAATAACTAAACTTTTATCAGTACAGTACAGGGATATGAAGGCCCCAGTGACTGGGTTTGCCTTGGGGCCCCACATGACTATATACACCCCTGATTGGGTTAACAAAGGTGCCTTTCTGATTCTCATCAGGTTTGGAAACTTTCAAAATTTGCTGGCTGTCATTCGAGATGTCAGGAAAAAAAGCAACTCATGTCAGAGTCTTACTCTCTGTAATTCTGATTCATCTGTTGCTTTATTTTACGTAAAAGTGCTAAACAACACCTGCTTTGTTGGATTCACAACTTGTGCTTGCACAATTCCCAGAGAGTCCTGCCATACCATTTCGGAACCACTGTGCTTTGACAAGAAGATGTTTAAATTATTGAAAATCTCATAGATGTTTGGAGTTAAAGTTTTGTTACAGCTTGACTTATCTTTTCAAGGAGAACCTCCTGCTGTCACTGTAGGGTGACGGAGAGCTGTTATTCTTATTTTAAATGGTGTGGTTGCGACATAACATAACATCACATCATTTGGCCCTGTCATGGCCAATTCTATGCATGATCGAGAGACAGTAACTGTATTATGATTTTGTCTGGATTCATGCCTCTCTGACAGTCAGGGCTGGATGGCTTTTTTTAGGGTGTCTGTCTGTCGAGCTTGGAAACACGATACCTTGAGAAATTTTCAACAACCATCCCGGCTCAAGAATTAAGAGGTCAGAGATTGGCTCTTCCTGGACAGTGGACTTAATGGATTTCTGTGTGGTCTCCAGAACCTAACCTATGATTAAAATTTGCTTTGAGCATCAATTTTTCCCCACTGCCCTTAACTAGCTCTGCAGTCAAGTGGTTTTTAAACTTTTTTTTGTCCATGACACACAGGACAGGCTCTTTAACAGTGAGCTACATTGTCTGTTTTTTTTTAAATATATTTTTATTGCTAGATACTAACATAGTTTTTTTTTTCATAGTTTTTGTCAAGAACATTTTTTTTCCCTGATGAAAAGTAGAAACTAACTGATAAAAACAAGTGCACATGGACAAAAACTAAAACTAAATTAACTGACATTTTCCTCATCAAATAAAAACTAGACTAAAATGTCTTACAATCCAATCAGACCTAATTTGGTCATTTGGAAAGTAGAGACAAGGAATATATCCAATCACAGCTGCCTTAGCTTGGTGGTGGTGGGATAAGTTGTGGAGCGATCCAATCAGAGCTGCTCTCTTTATGAATTGATATATTCATGTAGAGCAGGTTCACTGTTTGTTGTCAGTTCTGGTATTGTAACTGAGATTCTGTTTATTTATACATTCAAACTTTACTAGCATTCAGTAAAGGATTATCAGATCTTTCATTTTATCCAAGAGTAAAACATGACTTCAAGAATTCAAGGAAACATAAAAATGTCTTACATTTTACACTTTGTATTTTAGTCGACTTACTTTACAGCTGATTTCATCAAATAAAATGTTGTGAAGCCTTTTAGCAACTAAAACTTGACCAAAATTAAATAATTTAAGATGACTAGATTATCACAAAAACTACAAGATATTTTAGGCAAAAGACCATAACTAAAGCTAAATTAAAAAGTGCCGTCAAAATTTATACTGTTATAACCTCAAATGTTTTAGACAACTTCAGCTGGTTGGGATAACTTCTTTATCCCAACCAGCTCAGTCTGTTAGCTGCCAAACTCTTAGGGGTTTTTTTTGTCATTTTTTTAAAGGCGCTATGAGGAGAATCTTTTTCCGGTGACATAAAGACTCTGCCCATGAGCATGCACGGCAACTGTCGTAAAGTCGTGACCCAAGCCAAAGCGTGTGTTTGTTGTGATGCTAATGAATGCAGCTCAGACCTTCCTCAGAACTCTGCATTGCTTTACAACTTCTTTTTTCAACAACTTACAGGATGCAAAGCGACGAGGTAATGTATCTCTTTCTAGTTACATACCGGTAGTTTTTGATGTGTGACAACAAGCAATTTTTGGAAAACTTAGTATCGTAGTTTTGTAGCCGGCTATATATCGCTACTTACAGCCCGGTGCTCTAAGACGTGTCCGAATAATATAAATGTCTCTAATTCTCTAGTTTAAATTTTCTTGTTCCTGAAGTTGAGTATCCATGCCAGTCCAGCCCTGTCCGACCCGACCGTGAAGCTAAGGAATAGCATTTATAGATAACCTATTTTGATGCTAGAAAACTCATCTTAAAGTGTGTATTTCGATCAGGCATATATCTAAAAGTGAGACTTTTTTGTAATTACTTAGAAACTCCTCATAGCATCTTTAAGTTACTGGATAATAAATGTGATGATAACAAATTCTCACGGCAATCCTCCTTGCCCCACTACATTTGAGAACCACTGCTGTGCTCTAATGTTTATTCCAAAGCATACATCTACATTAAACAGAATTAAGATTTCTTAGGATCACACAACCACAAAATTCACCCCCACTTCTTGACCCACAACAGTTAAAAAGTTTTGTCAGTTGTATAGCTGCACAGCAGTACTTCTGGTCTCTGTTAATTTGGCAGAAAAATATTAAAAACCTCGTCCAAAGCTGTGGATGTTTTTATGACTGTGAGGTGTTTGAGGTTTGATAATCCCTTTACATCAAAAATCTGTCGTCAAATTGGATTTACTGGATCAGACATAATGTTTTAAGGATCCCCGAAGCAACTTAAAGCAACCATAGACAATCTTAATGTTTTTAACACAAGAGGGATTTCAGACTGAGAGGCTCCGGCTTTACTTACTTAACTTTAAGCAGTCTGTGGGTCCAGTGGGTTCTGAAACATGACAGCAAATTAATTAACGCTAGTTTTTTGTGAGCAAAGATAACTCAAAAGCTTCTCTGCTGATTTTGACGACATTTTCAGATCACTGAATAGACGTTGGTGGTGATCTGGATCCTGGACATTTTTTAAGAGTTTGTTAACATAAGGACAGTTTTTCAACATTTTTGCTGATATCTCGATTAACTGTGTAAATTCACTCATTAACACAGCAAACAGAATGAAAATAGGCTTTTACAAATACATAAAACAAAGATAGAAGGAAGTTTGTTGGTCTTTATACAACTGGTTACACAATAAAATTAATTTGTGGTTCCCTCTTGATCAGATTTTTTGCCCTTTTTCCAGTCTAAGGTTTATAACCCACTGAAAACAGCTCCACGAGCCACTTTTTGGTCTTGACCCAACAGTTAAGAACCACTGACTAAGGTGATTGCCCCCTTTGTGGCAGCCCCACAACGGTGTCCCCCAAAGTGCTACTTTAGGTCCCATTGGCTTTATATTTATTACGTCCGCCAAGGAGGTTATGTTTTCGTGAGAGTCTGTCTGTCTGTCTGTCTGTGAACAAAATAACTCAAAAGTTATGGATGGATTTTGATGAAATTTTCAGGAAATGTCCAGCATGGGAAAAGGAAGAACTGATTCAATTTTGGTGTTGATCCAGATCACCGTCTGGATACGCCATGAGGAAAAAGGCCATTTTCGTGAATAACTACTGAACTAAAATAGATATCATTATGAATCCAGTTGCTAATGGTATGTTTTCATGGTCAAGGAATCTAAATATTTAGATGAAATAAAGGTAGGACCAATATTTATCGTGAAAATCACAATATGGGTAAAGACTGTGGTGCTGGTGGAGGTCTGTGCTCTCTGAGTGCTTTTCTAGTTTTCCCCTGTGGTCCCTTTTTTTTTTTTTTAAAGACAACACGTTTTATTGCATCTATTTGAAAATGATTTGCTGCTCTACTTGCCAGCATAAAAAATGTGAACACTATGAGTGCCGTTCTTAACCATATGAGGGATGCTAAATCCTAGATGGAGCTCAATTTCATGGATCAAAAGCAGGGTACACGCATCAAGATTATTTGATGCGCTCGTGCGCAGTAATGGAGTGGAATTGTTCTGGGATGGCTCCGCACTCTTCCTTATATTTAATGCTTTAAACACTGTATCCAGATTCATTTCATCTCCGTTTAAGAAAGTGGAATGCAAGAAAACTTCCAGACAGTGGTTTTTGCATCATGCCTCCAAAGAAAGACGACAGCCTGAGGACGGCATCTCAGTCTATCCCATCGGCCGCTAGCAACGAGGCTATCTTAACCGCCATAGCGAATCAAGGCTCTGAACTGGAGAAAGTTTGCCGTCTCATGACCGACTTAAAGAAGTCCATGGAAGGTCGCCAGGACTCCATGGACGCCACCCTTTCAACACTTCAGACGGAACACCGCGAAACTAAACGGCGTATGGACGACATGGACGAAGCATTAACAATGAGCGACACTCGGATCACGGTGCTGGAAGCTACTTGCAATGATTTACAGGTGGTTAACGGTACTTAAAGGGCCAAGTTGAATGATTTGGAGGGGCGTTCTTGCAGACTGAATATCAGGATCGTCGGCATCAAAGAGGGGCAAGAAAATGGTCGTCCCTCTGAATTTGTGTCACGTCTTATCCCCGAACTTCTCGGGCAGGACAATTTCAGCAAACCTGTTAAAATAGATTGTGCACACCGCTCTTTGAGACCTAAACCATCCTCTAACGAGCGTCCTTGAGTTATCATCGCCAAGCTGAATTCATCCCGACTTTCCCCCTTTCTGACCAAGGACATCTGACACCAAATTATCTTCTGTTTATAAGATTATCCTGTAGTCTGACTTGTGTTAAGAGTGATTTTGTCCTGATAGTCGACTCTGACATTAAACTTATTCAATATTAAAGGTGTAGTCAGCAATGTGGGAGAAAACGAGTCGAGAGGTTGTTGATAAACGAATTTAAACCTGCCTCTCCCTTCATACCTCACCTCTGAAAGCTGATGGACGTGCATCGTCATGGAAACGGCCGTAGAAACTGCGTAGCTGACCAACGTAGCTAAGGTAACCACAACTCGTCAGACAGCTCGACTTCCATCATTGATAACATCACAACAACAGTACATTCTGGCAGATTAGACAATAAGATGAATGCCCGACGGCTGTTACTGTTATGTGAAGCACCACAAAGCTAATGTTGCTTACCTATCCAGCAGAAAGACGGTGACATCCACGTCTGTTTTCAGGTCTTTAAATTTGCGGAGTTCCCTCCACTGTTGGAAAGCAACACCAATGTTGACCCGGGTCTTCGCTCTTTCATGGTCATAGCCCTTCTTTTTCACTTTTCACTCCTCGGACCTTTTTCTTTTGGGCTGTTTTTCAGCCATTGCTACTGCACATATTGTATCTCTCTTATGCTAACTGCGCATGCTATGCAACCTACGACTCCCCCTCCCCCCTCTGTCTGATCTGCGCATGAGTATGATCGCCCCCTGGATGTGGGGGGATGTACACAGTATTTACCTGCTGAAATTCAGAGCCAAGGCTGTGTATTGAAACCGGACTTTTTTTTTCAACATGCTGTCAGTGGGGACATCTTGTGAATGGGGAGGAGAAATATACGGTGATTTTGACAAATACTGCATTAGATTAGAAGATTAGAAGATCGCTGACTACACCTTTAACAGCCATAAATCTTCATGTGTGGTGAAAGCTGACAACCCCAAAGTCATGAGTCTGTGAACTGTGACATGAAAGTAGCTAATCAAGAAGCGAGCTGTCTGAGGAACAGGTAAGCAGGCGTAAGTAAAACAAACATGGCCGACCTTGAACATAAAGTTCAGTGGACCTCAGAATTTTAGGACCAGCTCATGTGTTCACGCTGTCACTGGGATTATTTACACAGTCTTTTCTTTTTTTAAGTTCAGGATATTTCTTTTAAAAAACAGTTCCAAGACCCCCATCACACCCTCTTCTTGTCCTCTTCCATGTTGCATGTTGTGTTTTCTGGTTGTTGCTGTTTCTTTTTCATTTTTGTTAGATCACGTTTGATCAGATTTCTGACTAGAGGACTAGATTCTGGATCAGTGTTGGGACAGAATGGTGATGTGTGTGGTCTGTTGTGTTGAGATTATCAGAGAATACAGGGTATGATCAAAACTGTTCAAAAAAATGAAAATCCAAATGTGTGTACCCCGCTTTAAGGAAGAGCGAACACAAGCTATTGCCCATGCTCTGACCTTCAGAGCATGTAAACCCTCCTGTGTTTTCCCTCTGATCCTGTGATATCTTGTCCAGCTCTGATTTGTCCATTTGAATCTGTTAAATCTTGGTGTTCCTAAGATAAATTCTGGTTCTGATAAACCTGAATGAGTGATAGCTGTTGTTTCTGCAGCATTATGACCGTCACACACATGTTGTGCTCCTTATACTGTACATTGAAACGTCTCCCTCTGTGCAGCAGCCTGCCCGGACCTGTCAGTCTGCTGCAGGCCGAGCAGATTGTCCTGTGATAGGAGGAGCTGCGTTTCCGATGAACCAATCACGAGCGACGAGAAGGCGAGGAGCAGCTTCGACAACAACATGAGGGTGTTGTGACAGAAACAGAGAGAGAGAGCCAAGAGACTCTACAAAAACACTGGTAATGATTCAAAAGAAACATTCACACAGGATTCTTCACGGCTTAGAAAAGCACTTGATTCCTCTTCTGCACAAACATCAGCATTTTTTCTTAAAGGGCACTAAATACACAATTTGGGAGAATTATCCCAGAATTAAGGGTTAAGAATGACAGGCCGATAAAACTGGAACTGAGGGCAAACTTGGACTGAAGAAGGGAACGAAAATTTACTAAAACTCATATATGTTCTTTTAAAGGAATACTACACCCAAACAACGATTTGGCCTCATTTTCTACTCACCCTCATGTTGAACAACACTGTGGAGTACTTTTGGAACATCTAGGATGCAGCCGGAGATCTCGGGGTATACTCACTGTCCACTGACATTGATATCATGACCTAGATAAGAGCCCGAACAAACAGTGTCCTTAAAAGTCCACAAAAAGTCGGCAATATTCCTCCATACTGCTCGTGCGCTGTAATCCAAGTGTCCTGAGCGGTAACGCCCACCATTTACTCAAACGACATCATTTAGCACATGTTTATAGCCTAAACAGTACTACTTCAAGATTTCTATGATACACTTACACGGGTGCCTACGGAGCCGGGCTGACCAAACAAACGAATGCGACTCTGCAATAACTAGGAGCGAGAACAAGAAATCCCACATTCTGCTGTGAGCGACGGAGCCGTGACAGACACAAGAGGGTCAGCAGAATGTGGAATTTCTTTGGTTCTTGTTTCTTGTTCACGCCTCCTAGTTATTGCAGAGTGCTGCCTTTGGTTTGGTCAGCCGTGGCTCCCGTAGGCACCCGTAAGTGTATCATAGAAATGCGAAGTAGTACTGTTTAGGCTATAAACATGTGCTAAATGATGTCGTTTTCGAGTAAATGGTGGACGCACTACCAGGACACTTGGATTACAGCGCACGAGCAGTATGGAGGAATATTGCCAACTTTTTGTGGACTTTTTGTGGACTTTTAAGGACACTGTTTGTTCGGGCTCTTATCTAAGTCATGATATCAGTGTCAGTGGACAGCGAGGATCCCCCCAGATCTCCGGCTGCATCCTAGATGTTCCAAAACTACTCCACAGTGTTGTTCAGCATGAGGGTGAGTAGAAAATGAGGCCAAATCGTTGTTTGGGTGTAGTGTTCCTTTAAGTGATATTCACTTAGTTAGAGATAGCTAAAACACTCTTTCACTTGCCAGTTTATTTTTACACCTGTTCATCTGCTTTTGAATGCAAGTACTGATAAGCCAATGACATGGCAGCATGTGTGTAGGCATGTAGACATGATCAGCACCATCTGCTGAGGTTCAAACTGATCTTCAAGTTGGTTTAAGTGACTTTGAACATGATGTAATTGTTGTGCCAGACAAGCTGGTCTGAATATTTTAGCAACTGGCCATCTACTGGGATTTTCACGCAAAGCTGTATCAAGGGTTTACGGAGAATGGTCTAAAAGAGAGGAAATATCCAGTTCTCAGGGCCAGAATGCAGGAGGGGAATAGCCAGAGTAGGTCAAGTTGGAAAAAAACGGCAACAGTCACTCAAATAATCACGTGTTATAACTAAGGCATTGGTTCCCAAACTTTTCACAGCCTGTACCCCTTTAGACACTTAACCTCCACCATGGACCCCCTACTCTCACGCACCTATAGCAGCTACAAAAAGAAATGTGTCTGTAACCCTGCTGCCACCTAGCCTTGCTGAGCAGACAGATTCTGAAATCCTGTAGGTCCGTCTTGCCAGCCTCCGTTGTCCAGCGAATTCACTCGGCTGAATTCCTAACAGCCCAGTCAGGGAAGAGAGGCGGGAGCAGCAGAATGCGGACGTGATGACAACCGGAAGTTGAGAACCGGAATTTGAGAACAGACATGCCGATTAGCCTATTGTCCTCATGGCTACTCAGTGAAACTTGACGAAATCTGCCCTCCTCAGAAGTTGTCACATATAAGTGTTAAATGAATCATCTGTGTGTTACAATTTAGTGTAAGACGATAGTATAAGGCCGTTAGTTGTTTGCAGCTAAGTTAGCGACTAACATTCATTAACTGTTGTTAGCTGTTAGCGGCTAAGTTAACCACTATGGCTAACATCCATGAACTGTTGTTAACTGTTATTTGCCATTAGCCGCTACATTAGCCGCTATGTATGCTACATTACAGGAGGCAACCCTGCTTGATGTGGATTGGTCTGTGATGAATGCGACAAGCCAAACGATTGTCCAATCACAAGCTTGTGTTTTTTTTTTTTAACATTCTGCCCCTGAAAACAAATTCAAAGGGCTCCTACCCAGATGGACTAGTGAAATATTTCTGTGGCAGGTATATGGAGCTGTCCATCTGGCTTGTCAGGTAAGCCGCCACCCCCACCTTCAACGTTTAACATGCATAACATACAAATAAAATCTCTTGAAATTAATTTTTTCTCACAAAATAGATTCATTTAACTGTATTTCAGTGGGCAACACCAGTTCACTTTTGAAAAAGAAATTCACATTTCTGGAACCTATTCATTAATGAACTTAAAACTTAAACCAACACTATGTAGTTTTTCAGACATAATATAGTCCTTTGATATTCATTGTGATGGTCCACCACTTTACAATCGAGTTGAATGATACCTCTGTCGTGGTCTGGAGTGGTCTGTATCCCCTTCACTGGCGCTATGTAACTTCGAGGTGGATGGTGGGAAGATGGAAGATGACGGCATACGTCACTTCCCCCGATTCCTGATTTGTTTAAAACACGGAAGTCTCGGCGAAAGCCAATCGTCAACGCCGAGCTGTAACCATGGCGGAGGAAATGAAGAACGTAATGAATAGAAAAGTTTTGTTGGAGGATACAAAACAAAGAAAGCGAGAGAAAAACAAGCTGAATGCTCGGACCAGAATAAACATCGGTTCTGCGTTCACTCGCTGGCGTGAAATAAAAGACGAGGAGGGATGTCCGACTACTATCAGGTGTGTTGGGCGACTAATTTATGACGAAGTTCCTCAAAAAACTTGACAGGAAAAAAGTACAGCACAACAAATCCAGAACGTACCAGTATGTAGTTTTGTTAGACCTATTTTAAGTGTGTGATATCACCAGCTCGTCGTTGTCTTTACTTTTATTCACTTTATCGCTTCAACAGGACGGGGGCGACTTCACGGTAATAAAACCAAGTTGAACTTAGCGATTTTCAACATCGTCTTTTAGTCAAAAATAAATACATTACCTCGTCGCTATCCATTCTGCAAACAGCCGCTGAAGAAAGAAGAATACTTTTGAGCGAAGTCCTGGCTTCTGTGATTCGCCTACAAAACAAACGCACGCGACCGGCAGATCTGTTATACGACAGTATGTGCGCGCTAGGGCTCATGGGTAGTTGAGTTCACTCCCTGGTCAAGCTGGGATCTTCCGTAGTGCTGCTTTAAGTATAAACTCACCACAGCTTTATTGAGAAGGCTGTCTGACTGAACTTATGTTACTATAAGAATCTTACACTAATCAGGCCTCTCTGCCAACACTTCATGCTTTCATTAAATCTCACAATACAAACATATTCCAGTGACAGCATGAATTATTTCACTTGTGGACCAACTCATGTGTCATGTATCCTTATTTGATTATGGACTTATCCTTTCCATACAGTTTTAAATTTGCTATCCAAGCACCCACATTTAAGTCATGTATGTATTAATCAATACAGATGGCTAAGAACAGGAAACTGAGGCTACAATTCACACGTGTGCACACCCACACACAAACACTGATTGACTGCAGCAACCAACCTTTAAAGTTAAAAATTTTAGACTTTGCCAACTGGGAAATTCAACCTGGTCGCTCGCCCAGAGTGACCAAGTCACTCAGGTAGTATCCGTCACATTGCGTGAGGGCACACGGCATCATGGCTGTACTTTGACTTTGCATGGGAGGTTGTACTTCAGGTTGTGTTAATCATCCCCCATGTAAATGCGCCTTAATGAGCATGTTTTTGGTCAGTGGGAGGAAGCTGTAGTGTCTGGAAAGAACCCAGGCATGCATAGGAAGAGCATGCAAACTCCACGCACCACTGTGCTGTACCAAAAGTAATATATGACATTAGGAAAAATAGCTGGAGGTAGCTTGTTTTGGGCTTGTTTTTATTGACCTAGATTCTTATTTCCGTAGAAAAACCTGGCAACACTGACTTTGCTCCCTCTCTGTTTCTCATGCAGAATTTCAGCATAGCAGGATTCACCCTTACGGTGTCTCAGAGGTCAGCTATGACTATAACTAATCAAAAATGATGCAAGGTAGATGTTTCTTGCGTACTTACGCATACAGAATTCTGTTGAAATATTTTGATAAACATTTGGAAACATCCTCCGACAAAATGCAACACACAAATTTTCTAAACCAATAACGCCCGTAGTTGTTTAGATGAGCAGATTTGGATCCTGTGTTGTTGTAAATAAGACCGTGTGCAGATATTTGCTCACAGACATCATGTCCCCACCCACATGCTGCATTCTTTAAACTAAAAGTCAAATCTGTGTGACAAACAGCTCTGAAGTCACTGTGAGCAGAGGGGCTGTGCTCTGTCCACAGAGGGGTGACAAGTGTATTTGCTCACACAGCAGCAGCAGCAGCAGCTGTGGTTGGCTTGTCTCTCTGAGTGTAAACACATCAGTAAGCTAACAGATGGAGAACATAATAAAAACTTTGACGCAACTTTGTGTGTTTGTAAGAAAGAGCATCCTGCAGAGCCCTGATGGATGTTCAGTCTGTGCTAACAGTTTTATTACAAGCAACAGGAGTCAGAGCTGGGTGAGGAAATACAGTCCTACAACATATAAAGGTGTTCATAGGGCAGGAAAAATGGAGCATGTTTGACTAATTTTCAGCCTTATTCCAAACAGGATATATCAATCTTTTTTTTCTTTTAAAGTGATTTGCCATTTTACTTTCGTGTCCATGACAAGCAGATGGACATCATTCTTTAGACTGTGCATGCAGTAACAAGTAAGAGACAGGCAGAGCTCACCCATAGCTAATTAGCTTTGCTCAAACACTGGGAGTAAATGGGTAGCATTAGCCTGCCTCTTCCTACAGTCATCAAATTATCTCATTAGCAACTGTAAGCGGGTAATCGGCATTTTGACCCAAGTTGACTGACCCTGCAAGCCACGCAGGTTTTAATCGGCTCGCCCTGATTGGCTTCAGTGAGAACTGGGTCGACCCGCTACGACCCGGATGATGTTGCTGTAACATCCCCACAGCGCAATATCATTCCCACCCCCTCTGTCTGTAACTTATGTGACTCTCCACCGTCTCTGCAACTAATTCCATCCACCTTTGTATCATCAGGGCCGTGTTTGTACATTTTTAAAGAGGGACAAAGTAAAGAAAACCGTGTCCACGGCCTCCATGCTCCTTTCCATTGTTTACATGGCGTGGCTTTGTTGCGCTAATGATGTCATCAATGTGATGACATCAGCTTGATGCGCCAGAGGAAAAAAACAGCCAAGCAGCTCGACTGCTGCCGATTAGACCGGGTCTGCTGGCAGTGGGGAAGGAGTCACTTGCCGATTATTAGCTGGTTGCACTGCTTTGAAAAACCCTGCGTTGAGGCGCTGGTTTGGCAGAGTTGATAGCAACTAGGCACGTCCCATATACATACTTCTGCGGGCCTGGGTTTGAATCCAGCCTGTGGCCAGTTTGCAGAGTGTCTTCCCTACTCTCTTGCCCACTTTCACAAGCATATCCACTGTCAGTCTCTCTTATCAATAAAGGCACAAAATGCCCCCAAAAATGCATTAAAAAAGAAAAAACCTGTGTTGACCTGTTAATTTTAGTGTGAAAGCGGTATAAGATAAGCAGTTGATGTAATTTTTGAAAGACGTAAAAACAAAGCTTAACTGCAGGGAGCATGTGCAAACCATCACAGACATGCTTGTCAGTAGGTAAATAAAAGACCAAAAACACGCTCATTCAGTAACTGACTTTGAATTCCCTTTAAAGTGAATGTTTGTGAAAGGTTGTCTGTCTCTATATGTCAGCCCTGTGATTTGCATGCAACTGGTCCTGTGTACCCCACCTCAAGGGCTTGGTAGAACTGACAGGAAGAGCAGTAGGCCTAGAGATATGATGGGTGTTTAGGACTTTCACGTTTGTTGGCTTGAGAGTGTCACATTGTTTAATGATGCTAAATCTGATTTCATATCTCTGTGAAGTGGCACATGATGTTTTGTTTTGCTTTTATAGTTTTTGTGTGTGAGGTCTCAATGAACAGCACATGCTCCAGGCAGCTGGCTCTCATTTCACATGGACCAGAGCCTTTACTTGAACCTGAGCCACTCGCATGGGAAGAGAACCTAAAAACACGAGTATAGCATGGATTGAAACCTCTTAGCCCAGGTTTAACCCTCAAGTCAAACAACTTTAATAGCAATGCTAATTTTTGTTAGCATACATATGGAATTATGTGTTAGCATCAAGCTAACAAACTTCTGCCACCAAAGAATTCAGCTTGTAAGCAGGCTTGGCAGCTTGTTTAAGTAAATATCGCAGCATTAAGTGATGCTGTATCTAATGTTTAAACTCTGTAGGGTGACACATCATGCTTTTGTTTCCCTTTTAGTTTTACAAAACAGTTATGTCCATGAGCAGGAAGGCTGAGAGGAGATGTCTCTTATTTCACATGGACCAGACAATGGACAGGAACCTGGACCCGAAACCCGAAACCCCCATGACAAGAGCCTTGATTCATGTGAGGTGCATGCATTTCACAGCATCTATCTCTGATCAATCATTTTAAGGTAATTTGCCTTAAACAGAAACGATCATTTTAATTAGCATGTATATGGGATTTTCCATTATGTGTTAACATTAAGCTAACAAATGTTTTGCCCATTTGTAACACAAGGTTCGCTTGTAGTTAAAAAAAAACAATCAAAATAGAGAGCATATTCCACCATTTAGTAATGCTAAATCCGACTTAATTGTTTAAGGTGAAAAACCAGGAGTGTGTTTGCATTTTTATTTTACAGAACCTTTGTGATTGACATGGACCACAGGCTGGACCTAAGCCCAGGTACCTGCATGAGGCAAAAGCCTAAAGACTTGAGAGGTGAACAGATTTAGACCACTTGGCCCACCACACACCCTTCATGTCAACATTTTTGAAGGTATTCTACCTTAAATAGAAATGCTAATTTTGGTTAGCATGATTGTGGGATTTTCCATTATGTGTTAGCGTTAAGCTAACAAACATTTTGCTCATTTGTAACACATGAGTGCAACTTGTAGGAGGGCTTGATTGATATTTGTTGAGAAGAAAATTACATAATTTAGCAATCCAAATCTAGATTTATAATTGTAAGGTGACACGTTGTGTTTTGGTTTGCATTCTTACTTTTTCAGACCCTTACAGGATGATGGACCAGAAGTTGAACTCAATCCTGGGCCTACTGCACAAGGGGAGAGACTGGAAACATAAGAGGTGCATGGACTTCATCCACTGGGCCAATGGCACCTCATTCTTTCAAAAACTTTTCAAGGTAAAATACATTGAATAACAATGCTAATTTTGTTAGCATGTATATGGGGATTTCCATTATGTTTTTTGCTGATGTGTAACACATGGATTTAGCTTGTTGGCAGGCTGAAAGGAGCTATGTTAAAGAGAATATCGCACCATTAAGTAATGCAAGATCTGATGTTTGGCCACAAATTATGTTTTTGTTTGCTTTTTTAGTTTGACAGACCCTTTGAGTTTTGGGTCAGAGTGACTGGCAAAGCTAAAAGGAGCTGTTTCTCTTTCCAAATGGACCAGATGATAGACAGCAAACCAGCAAGAGCCCAAAAACATGAGAGGTGCACAGATTCAACCACTTGACTCCATCATTATCTGAGGTATAACACTCTGAAAAGCAATGCTAATTTTGTAAACATGTAAATGAGATTTTTTTGTGATATCATTACGCTAACAAACTTTTTATTCATTTTTAACACATGGAAGCAGAGTGCAGATATATGTATATCACGCCATTTAGTCATGCTAAAGCTATGCTCTAACTCTTTAAGGTTACATTTTGTGCTTCTGTTTGCATTTTTAGTTTAACAGAGCTGTTGTATGACAATGAGCAGCAACACTCTTATTGTGAAAGTGTTTTATTGCACAAATACGGTGGTATTGTTTGAACAAGGAGTCATTGTTTGCTCACCTTTTCCAGTGTTTTAAAATTATTTTTGCAGTTTTGAAAGGTTGTAAGAGTCTGCTTGAGTTTCACTCGCTATTTGGAAGGTCTTACCCACTTATCAACACTTTTCCACATATTACATTAATTTAGAGCTCTCTCCTTCGATACACAGTGTATGGAGCTCATTAAATCCCTGTAAACAAATGAAACATGTTCATATCAAGACAGTTAGGTGTATTTTCAAACTGTACAAACTTATTTGTGCAGTTTAGAGGGATTGCAGTCCAGATAAGATATTCCTTTATTAGTCCCACAGGGATAAAATACAATATAGAAATTTAAAGAATGAAACTTACATGTGTGCAGAATTGTTGGTAACCTTCTTTAAAAGACAGAAAACAATGGTCACTGAAATAACATGAAACTGACAAAACTAAGAATAAATAAAAAATTACTAAAAATCAACCAATGAAAATCAGATATTGATTTTGAATTTTGGTTCAACAGAATTATTTTAAAAAACAAAATAATAAAACTGGCCTGATCAAAAATAATGGTACCCTGACCTAAATATTTTGTTTCACAACCTTTTGAGGCAATCATTGCAATAAGACAACTTCTTGTCTGTATGAATGAAAATAAAATACATATATGTAAGTGGTGTATACAGCTGTTATGCACATGTTTGAAGTATTACAGTTGGAAAATTTAAGATATTTATGTGTTTATATTTAAAATAAAAGTCTTAATAATATAAGTCCTGCCCTTTATCTAATGCTCAGTGTGTCTTTAGGCTCACTGGAGCCTGATGGTAAAACCAGCTTCATCCAGAGCTTCACCCTTTACACAGTTTTAAATGAAATTAAATCAGTCACTGAGATTTTAAGGAAATAAGCATTAAAGCTAGATAAGATGTTTTTTTTTTTATCATCAGAGATGATCAGAGTGTCTCCACTCAGCTGTCAGACAGACAGACAGACCGTCTGTGTGTCTGTGCTCTCAGATTAACATCTGTCCCTCTGTTAACCAGCTGATCTCCTGTTTGGGACAAAAACAAAGTTAAAGTCCTCAGCAGCAGCAGCCTCTTCTCGCTAATGGGCTTTAATTGAGAGGTAAACACTGAGCTGATAACCTCGGCGCCCTAAGGTGCTGCTGACTGACCACAGGGCGCAAATAAAGACGAGACACCGAGGCGTCCTGCAGGTGAACACAAACACTGACGGACCTGCAGACCAGAGGGGCAGAAAGAAGGAAAAGGAGAACAAAACAAAGGCAGGAACGCTCAAAACTAAAACAGTTCTCATTGAGTTTTAGATGATTGGTTCCGGGCATGTCTTTGCCAGTTCTTTGTAAACAGGAACAAAAATTTGATTACATTTTCAGGACAGCCTCTCAGTTAGATTTTGGTGGTGGTCCAAATTCAAATGGACTAATTAACACCAGGAGATTGATATGCTATTCCACATTTTCACCAATAATTTAAAAAAACATTAAACAGATTTTGATGACATTTTCCAAAAGTGAGAGCTAGTTAGATTTAGATTATTTATTTAATTCGATTATCTGGATCTGGATGTGGATCCAGGAATATTTTAAAGTGTTTGGTAAAGGGATTAGCCAACTTTTTTTTGTTTCCTTGTCCTCCCTCACTCCCCAGTCCATGACAAGCAGAGAGACACTTCTTTTGACTGTGCATCGAAAGACATCAATAAAGGGGAGGAGGCACATTAAACTTATCCACTGGTTTAGTTTTGCATATATTTCTTTCAAAAATTACACAAAGTGCCAATCTTTACCCAAAAAATGAATAATGTAACATAACAAGGTGAAAAAAAACAGTCACAACAAGCACACAGGAGTGTTTGGAGTTGTTGGAGAGTTTATCTGATGACTGTAGGCAGAGGCAGGCTAATGCTACCCATTAACTCCCAGTGTTTGAGCTAAGCTAATTAGCTGTGGGTGAGCTTTGACCATTTAACAGTGCCACTGTAAAATAAAATAAAAATCCAGAAAACTCAAAATATTATGGTAACAGTCTACACTAGAGTTTTTAGTTTGGGGTCAAAACTTGATTTTGAGTTGTGAAAACAACTATTTAAAATAAAGACAATCCCAGGCAGGATTCATACCCAGACCGGTTGCAGCTTGTTTTTGATCATGTAAGTTTGATCAAAGCGCTCATTGATATTTTATCTATTTATGAACCCTATTGTCAGAAATTGGCCTAATACTTTTAAGTTTGCCAACCCAAAGATGCTATGAGGAGTTCCTAAGTAATTACAAAAATGTCTCACTTTTAGATGTATGCCTGATCGAAATACACACTTTAAGATGAGTTTTATAACAACTTCAGGAACAAGACAATTAAAACTAGAGCAAATTTATATTATTCAGACATGTCTTAGAGCATCAGGCTGTAAGTAGCGATATATAGTATCCTGTAAGTTGTTGAAAAAGGAAGTTGTAAAGCAATGCAGAGTTCTGAGGAAGGTCCGAGCGTTAGCATCACAACAAACGCTTTGGCTTGGGTCACGTCTGTACGACAGTCACCGCGAGTGCTCATGGGTAGCAGAGTCTTTATGGCTCCGGACATAGATTCTCTTCATAGCACCTTTAAGTTAAGAAATTAGCCCAACTTTACATAAAAAATTAATAGGGATTGTTAAGGTAACTCCTTTCATTAAATGTATAACACAACATTTTTTTTTGTTTACTGAAAAATTTAAATCATGCCACTGATTCTAAAAGGGAGGGCAGTGTTTCACATTTTTGGTGATGACTCTTCCGACAATATTGGAAATATCTAATGTTTTTACTCTTAAACATCACAATATATTGAGGGTCATTGTGTTTACTATGTCTGAGCAATAATAAAAATGACTAATCATAAAAATGCAGCTTGATATCAGTAAATTCCTGCCTGTAGGAAGCCCCCAAACGACTTTATATCAAGTTCTCCTCAAAAAAAGTTTGGCAATTTTATTTTTGTCTATTATTTCTCTCCTTTAATAACACTTACTGTTTTTTATGTCGTTGGAACCCCTGATTAGTCACCTTTGCAACAAGTAAAGTAAACCTGCTGCACTCTGCATTTCAGTGGCATCAAATCTCGTTCTAGGATATCAGAAAAAATACAATATTTCATTTTTTGAAAATTAAGGGGGGTGTAAGGTCTTATTTTCAAATTTATTATATTATATGTAAGTATTAAATCATGCATCAGCATGATATGTCTCCTTTAAGGTAACTCCTTGAATTAAATGTATAACACAACATTATTTTTTTGAAAAATTTAAATCATGCCACTGATTCTAAAAGGGAGGGCAGTGTTTCACATTTTTGGTGATGACTCTTCCGACAATATTGGAAATATCTAATGTTTTTACTCTTAAACATCACAATATATTGAGGGTCATTGTGTTGACTATGTTTGAGCAATAATAAAAAAGACTATTTATTAAAATGAAGCTTGATGTCAGTAAGTTCCTAGGAAGCCCCCAACGACTTTATATCAAGTTCTCCTCAAAAAAAGTTTGGAAATTTTATTTTTGTCCATCATATCTCTCCTTTAATAACACTTACTGTTTTTTATGTCGTTGGAACCCCTGATTAGTCGCCTTTACAACAAAGTAAAACCTGTTAAGACTCTGCATTCATGGATATAGCAACACTGTGAAAATGTGGATCATGCCACCAAAAAAGTGACAAAATCCTCTCTTCTCCTGCGAGAAAACCAACGGAAGAATATTAGCCATGTAAGGTGGAGAAAACAATTTTGGGAAAGTCACATTGAAGTCAAAATTTCAAGATTCAAGTTGAAATTTCCAGAATTAAAGTTAAAATGTTGAGAATAAAGTTGACATAAGACTAAGTCTTAAATATGCCATTCCTGTTGTCACCTGTTGTTTGGTTTGACTAGAGACATGTGTGATTTTGACTTTTTCTCGACATTTGAAATGTTTGTGTGCTATGATTAATTAATTAATCTAATTAATCACATTTTAATCTCATATCTGCTTAAAGTACCCAAATATAGAATTTGAATTCTAGGATATTATAAAATTGTAGTGCATGACTAATCAAATGAATACACTAAGAAGTGAAGATTTGTAAATCCACATTTTTATTGGTGACTGAATCAAACCAAAGTCAGGGCAACTTGTCCAGAAAATTCTAAGCTCAATCAGGCAACTCAAATTACACTTTAAGTGTGTTTCATAAATCAAATTCAAAGTAAGAAAAATGTCAGGACATCCAGCAAAACAATTAGGCCTGATGCATTATTAAAGAATGTAGTACAAATATAGATAAATAAATTCAAAAATAAAACAAGACTAAGTCTTAAATAGGCCATTCCTGTTGTCACCTGGGCTTTGTTTGGTTTGACTAGAGACGCATGTGTGAAGTGACGTGCCACTGCCATGTACGGGTCCTCCAGCTGGACAATATTAAAATGTTTGTGTGCTATCATTAATCCTGCAATTAATTTTTATAACGCATTAATTTGCAGTGTAATTAATTAATCTAATGATGCACTAAAGTGACAGCCTTAATCCTGACATTTCGACTTTAATCTCGACTTCTATAAAATTATTTACTCCATATAACATGGCCCTTATACTCTTTTGTAAAAGCCTTTGGTTCCTCAGTGAAGCAACAAAATCGAAATGCTTTTATCTTAGGTAAAAACAAAATATCAAATTTGGGTTAAATGTTCTACGTGAAAATGTAAAAGAGGCCTTATGTTGATCTTTGCCCCGGGCTTTAAAAACACTAAAGCTGCCCCTGGGTATTTTAGATCCAAGGTATCGAGAAATAACTGGATGCAAAATATTAAAATATGACATCATGAGAAGCATTTATGAGACAATTATCATCTACAAACGATCCATTTGTCATTTTGACAGACTCCTTCTCTCCTGTCAATCATCGCGGCTCCTCCTCTCCTCCTCCAATAACCCCCCTGGATCTGAATAAACGGGGTCTCGGTCTGTATGACCGGGGTCTCGGGGCTTCAGTGGGAGATGATTCAGTAGAAGTGGCCCCTGCTGTTTCCTCTCAGTCCAGGCTGCCGTCTCACATTAGCACCATGTGAGCGCCGCGGCTGTAATTACCCGAGAAAAGCGCCAGGAAACAACTGCTCTGAGGCCGGGGAGACAATTACGCACGGGAGAAAAACAGCAATTGACGCCAAATTCTCTCTCCAGTTCTCACTCAAGGGTGATTATGATTCATGTTCTGAGGAATTATTTGGCAATTAAACGTGCAGGTATATTTCCATAGACTGAAATGGGCGCTTGATAAACAGTTTCGACCTACATTTGTGCGCAATGGCTGATTTGGAGCTCCAGTTTGGCTTAAAAATGATTTAAAAAATATGAGCGTGAAAGAATTCATCCAACTTTTTTTTTTTTAACTTGGAAGTTTTCACTCTAGTTTCAATATTTAATGTTGGA
Organism: Scarus forsteni; assembly: GCA_036419115.1. NCBI lineage: Eukaryota > Metazoa > Chordata > Actinopteri > Labriformes > Labridae > Scarus > Scarus forsteni. Next base: position 2,246,146 of record JAZDUH010000216.1, on the reverse strand, counting down.
GAAGCTTCAGCCTTACTCCCCTTTTGTCGATCCAAACACTTATCCACTCTTGTATGAAAGCATAAATTTGGCAGATTCTCTGCTCAGTTGAAAACTGTCTGACGAGGATCCATCTTGTTCAGACATTTGCAGGTTTGGTCCCGTTAAAACGTGTTTTCTGTCTTTGTGCTCTGATTTAGAGCTCCACTTAAGCCTTAAACAAGTCTGACCTCACTCATCAATCGTTTTGGAGATTTCTTCAAGGATTAACTGCAGGTTGCTGTATTTCCTATCTCTTAGATTATACTTTGTTCCAAATGTAATTAAAAGGAGAAAAAGACATCTGACTTTTCAATCGTCATAAGATCCTTGGATCAGAAACATGTTATGATCTTATACCCAGATTCTCATTTGTAATCGTCTGAAGTGCTTAATGGCCGATCTCACTTACTGACTGGAGCAGCTGCATAAATGTGGCTCCATGTGAAGTTTGTTTGAATAATTAAAAATCAATGCAGCCTTCGCATCTTCATCCAAAATACTGACATATATATTTGCTCTTATGGCTTTGCTGTCTTTCTTTTAGCGCGTAATAAAGTCAATTTCCATTGTCAAGATGCTCCAATAAATGCGCGTGGACTGTTATGTGCGTAATGTGCGTAATGAGGGTCATTTTCAGAAGACAAATCTCTGTAACAGGTGTTGTTTGGTGCGTAATCGTTGTTTGATTCCAAAAGTAAATCTTGTTAGAACTTTGTTGTTGAAACGAAACATTTCGACACAAAAATCTTGGAATCACTAAATATATTTACATTCCAAAATGACATTTTTATTCCATAAATCTCGTGGAAATTTTCAGTTGAATGAAGGGATCTGGTTGTAAAACATTAAGTGTAAACTGTTAACTTCAATAACAAAGAAATAAATCACGTGTGTATCGTGCGTAATGTTGGCCCTGTTACATCTTAAATCGCGGGAAAACTTCTTAAGGATTTAAGATGCATCTTTTGTTTATTGGAAAAATGTTTGGAAAGCTTTTGATTTTTGGTGTTTACGAAATAATTTGGGAGAAAACTTGTCGGGCGCCTAATGAGGACAATTTTTCAAAAATATGTCTTGAGAAAGTTGTTTTTAAATGTAAGAAGGGCTCAATAACATGAACCACCGAGAAGCTTTTTATTTGGTGCATAAAAGAGGATTTTTGTAAATAAGAAAACCTTGTGAAAACGATTTCTGATGCGAAATAACTTCCTTGGAAGCGTGTTTTGGACACAGAAATGGAAAAATCTTGAGTATACAAATGTTGATACACCTTTTCCTCAGATAGATCCTAGGAACACTTTTTTGAGGAACTTTTTGATACACAAATGCAGAGTTTTGAAACTTTAAAACCTATTGTGCGTAATAAAGGCTCTGTTGTTGGATATTATTGATATAACATCTGCTAACTTTTTCAGATTTTGCATGATCACTTCTCCCAGGATCGCTGCGGTCGTTCCCTCTCCACGTTTCGTCAGTTACCTGTGAGAATGAGCCTCTCTGGGCTGAAATAACAGCCTTAAATCTGAAATAAAAGGCCACAGAAGGCGCACCTCTCCCCCTCTGGCCCCTCCCGTCCATTTCTCCTCCTCTGGATAAATGGTGAAACTTGTAGCAATAATACCCCCTTCTTTCACACACACGCCTCCCCGCTGCCTCCACCTCCAGCCCGGCTGCCCCTCCAGCCCTCTCGGCTGGGGATCTGTGTGCGCCTTTCTGCGCGAACAAAAAAGGCCTCCTGAAGGGGAACAAAAGTGACCACATTTTCCCTCCGTGTCCCCTTCTCGGTGCAGAATACCCGCTGCCTGTCCCTCAAATGGGAATATTAGGACGTCAATCTCACGGCCCCTGTGCGCCTTTGTCTTTGCTGAGTGCCCGGCTATGCCTACCACACACCTTTTGTCCCCAAATCCAATAAGAGCCATTATTTCCCGCTCCCCAGCCCTGCTGCAGCGCGCTCTTCGGGGGTATTTTAGATGCTTAATCGCGTCCTTTAAGGACCTCAAATGGAGAACAACTTCCTCCTTTCACGTCGCCTGAAACGGGGACAAAGAGGTCCTGCGGCCTGTTCTCCTCCAGCAGCTCAACTTCACACGTTTGGAGCAAAATCTGCCTCCATGCAGCTCCTTCACGAGGGCTTGACCTCACATGCGATCATATAAGCTATATACGAAACAAGAAAGTATAATGTTAATTTAAGATTTAAGAAGAGTCAAACAGAAATATAAATCCCCCCTTTCCTTTCACACATTCAGAGTTAGCCATCCAAAGAGGGCTCGATCTTTTCCGCTTGGACACAGAACCAAACGCACCGTTTTCTCGCTTCTCTGCTTTATTTGAATAGATGTGAAATAGACTAAAACATTTCTCTGTTGGGTCAAAAACACTTTAAAACAAAGTCAGTCCCTCCAAAAGCCTTAAAATATAACATTTTTAAAAAACAAAATAGAAAAACACGTCATCTTTTTGAGTTAAAATAAGGAGAAATGCGCACAGCTCGTGCGTAACTTCGCCTCCGTGCTGCGGATCAGACAGTCCCAGAAAAAGGCACCAAGAGTTACTGCATGACAGAAGTTTGAGGAAGACCTCCAGCCTTTGCGCTCCTCTCCATTTGGCTGAAAACTTTTTTAGAGAAGAGTTAGAATCCGTCTGAGCTGCTGTGTGAACAGTCTTAATCCGTTATGTGAGAATACTGCTGAAGTGGAGGTGGGCACCGCTTAAAGGGTCCATGAAATATCACGTGCCTGTAGTCATGATGAAATATGAAGTATTGACAGTAAATCATGCTCCATATTCTACATAAATTAAAGCATTAATGAAGATGGTCGGCCATCTTAAGCCGATGAGGTCACTGATGTAATAAAGTGTCAAAATCAGATGATCGCTCTCCTTCATTTGGGTTCATTAACATAATGAATGAGGAGCACTTGAAGCGCGTTCAGGGGGGCCAGGGGGCTGGACTTAGGGACATTTAAGGTCCCAAGACTTACAGGGGCCCCTAAAAACTCTGGAGTATCAACATTTTGCCACAAGTGTCTTTCGATTTATTTTGTCTGCACTCCCTAAAACAATGCAAAGAGATTTTCAGGCATCTTCTGTGCTGCTTAACTCCCATTAAACAGCTTATATTTGGAAAAAAAAGCTCTTTGGAAACATGTTTAGAGGGTCAAACTTTCATTATGTACTTTGCTGTACATCTGGAATGCCGTGCAAAAATATTCTGGCCTGTTAAATAACAGGTTGTAGATAAAGGATTCACTTCTTAAGGACAAATAAGATAATCATGATTTTTTTTTTCTGATTATTAATAACGTATTAAAGAGTTGAGCTAATGTAAAAATTATCTGTTGCTTTAAAAAGTTTAAAAAGCAGCGACTATGAAGTCCAATTAGAATAAATACTGCCAAAAAAGCTAACGTTCTGTAATGAATTTTACAAGTTTAAAATAAACTGTATATGCTTTATGCTGAATTAAAGCCGAGTGAAGGTGCCTCATTAATATAATTTAAAAACTCCCATCCATAATCTTAATGTATGTACTAGTGAAACATGACTGAGCGAGAAATATTTAATTTCTAATTTTTCTGTACATTAGTTGGTGCTTGTTGTTGTTTGGCATCTAAATTAACCCTTTCATGCATGATGTCCAATACAGTAGACAAATATTTGGAATAAAGTTTATTCCCTTTAGGTTGCAGAATCATGTCCAGGTAGTAAATTCTCAAACTCTTCTCACCATTTTCATAAAGGTATTATCGTTGCACATTTTTAAAATATCAAAAAATTGCTTCAAAAATCCAAAATTTCCAAAGAAGGGCAAATTGGGTATTATACCAATATACAAATTTCACATCATGTTTAATTTCTATTTTGGTGTAATCCACGTGTGAATAGTTTTATCGAACAGCAACAATTCATACACTTGTGATTTTTCTTTTTACGCTCAATAAATGTTTGTCAATGGCATATTTTTGAATCTTTAACATATTCCGCCAAATTACTGTTTATACCGTTGGTGCATGATGTCTGCTGTAGTGGTCAGGTGCATTACTCCCTCAAAATATAACACTGAAAAACAAATGAACATGATTTTTAACTTGTTTGAAAGTAAAAAAAATAACATTTCATAAAGTGTTCCTCTGTGATTTAATAATTCATGCATGAAAGGGTTAAAGAAGATTTCACTTTTTAAAAAACTTTTTGGTTTGTGCTTGCATTGAGTGAGATAGAGGGCTGCATGTGCACTTACTTTTCTGCTTTTATTCAAGGTATCATCACTGACTTTCACTTTCTTGCATAATAACTGTATTTTCTAAAACAGTATCTTTACTGTTTTTTCATTTGAAGTATCATTGCCATATTTTATTTAACAACTTTTTAATTGCAATTTAAATAAGTAAACTTGCTTTAATTTGGTTACATTACTATATCATTAACTATTTTACTTACCATTTATTAATAAGACATAATCACGTAAAAAAAAAAAAGGGAAACACATCACGAACATTATTTTTTATCTGATTAAATACATTTACTCAAAAATGTGAAACATTTACTCAAAGAAATCTTTCCTTTTGGTCAGTTTTTTGTGACAAAATATAATTTTCTCTTTATCTTCTCAGTCATTAACTGTATAGGCCATGAGTGTCCGTGCTATGGCAATTTAAAAATATATTAAATTTAGTTTTTGCTTGAATGATGAATAATTACCTCCGCCAAGGAGGATATGTTTTCGGGAGAGTTTGTCCGTCTGTCTGTGAACAAAATAACTCAAAAAGTTATGGATGGAGTTTGATGAAATTTTCAGGAAATGTTCAGCATGGGAAAAGGAAGAACTGATTCGATTTTGGTGTTGATCCAGATCAGCATCTGGCTGCCATGACGAAAAATGCGATTTTCGTGAATAACTACTGAACTAAAATAGATATCATTATGAATCCAATTGCTAATGGTATTTTTTTCATGGTCAAGGAATCTAAATATTTACATGAAATAAACGTAGGACTAATATTTATGGTCAAAATCACAATATGGCTGAGGACTGTGTCGCTGGCAGAGATCTGTGCTCTCCGAGTGCTTTTCTAGTTTATTATGTGAGCATGTTGTGTTAATTTGCTCTACCTGTTCTATCTCAATGTCCAATATGCATATGAAGTATTAACATCTTCAAACAGCAACATTCATTCAAATTGCAGCACTTTTTGCATTTTGCTCTTGTTTTGTGTCTGACATGCCAAATCTTTTTAACTGTAATTTAACTGATTCTGATGTTTTTTTTTGGTCAAAAGTCTCAACTTAACCAAAATTGACCTACTTCTTTAATTTGAGAGTATGTTTTGCCAGAATCAGCTGTGAGAGAATTAAAAAATACATATATATTCTTTAATAAGAGATACTTCTGATTGATGAAAGTGGAAATTCAGTGATGATAAACCTTTATGGTGCATTTGTTCGTTTGGCAGATATTACAGCTACTATACTGAACATATATGTCCAGTATTTGTGATCAAAATATCACAAACATAGTCCTATCTCCTGAGAGAGAGTCCTGGTAACATTTTACATCCCTATTTTTTTTATAAATAGATTTTAAGATTGTTGTTAAATTGCTTGACTGCTTGTAAAAGTGAATGGGAATGGCTAATTTCTCCTTCTTATTTGCCATTAGAAGCCTCTGTGTGTATTCTAGACTGCAGGGATTTGACTGCAATATTTTCCTACAGTCGCCCACAAAGAACCACAAAAATAAAGTCAATGTTTGGATAAGAGGGAGAAACCTGTTGACATAGTTGTGCAGTGAAGACAGTTAGGAGTGAACCTGAAATGTTCGGTAAGAAAGAGCTCTGTCTAACCTCACAGTCCAACACGATCACTTCAGAGCCAAAATCATCCAGATGAATGACGTTTAATTCTTAATAATGACTTAAGTTTAAAGAAATTCTCTAACACCGTCCGCACAAATAAATCAGAAATGCTCGAGGAAGACAGAAGAACTTTTTGACATGTATTTTGAATGAAGACTTTAGACAGTCAGGAGTTAGCCTGCAAATTTCTGATCAATTTTGAACAACTAAAGTTTTTTTTTTGCTTCAGTCTGTCAAAAACAGGTTGTCAGCATTTGGAAAAGTTGGTGAAACCTGCCAATGACTCATTAGAAAAACAGCCTTTCACTCATCCTGACATTTTCAATTGCACAAAGCCACTTTATTAGGTACACTTTATCCACTTGTTAATGGAAATCAGCCAATCACATGGCAGGGACTCAACTAGTTGAGGCATGGAGGCATGTTCGCCATGGTGTGCTGAACAGTGGTAATTTGTTGAGTAATTATTTTCTCCATAGTTTTTGCCAACAACCGTTTTTACCCTGACGAAACAGTAACTAATGAAAACAAGTGCACATGGACAAAAAACTAAATGAACCGACATTTTCACCATCAAATAAAAACTAGACTCAAATGTTTGACAGACTGAATCCAATCAGACCTAATTTGATCATGTAGAAAGTAGAGACAAGTTAGGAATATATCCAATCACAGCTGCCTTAGCTTGGTGGTGGTGGGATAAGTTGTGGAGCGATCCAATCAGAGCTGCTCTCTTTATGAATTGATATATTCATGTAGAGCAGGTTCACTGTTTGTTGTCAGTTCTGGTATTGTAACTGAGATGCTCTGCCAGGTAGCCTAAATAAAGGAGACTGCATTTCACACAAAAAGTTAAATTCGTTTCTGTTCATTTATAAATTCAAACTTTACTAGGATTCAGTAAAGAATTGTTAGACCTTTCATTTTATCCAAGTATATGACTTCAGAAATTCAAGGAAACATAAAAAAAATTCCTTACACTTTACACTTCATATTTTAGTCCACTAAATTTACAGTAGATTTAATCGACTAAAATTTTGTGAATTTTCATCAACTTAAAGGTGCTATGAGGAGAATCTCTTTCTGGTGACATAAAGACCCTCTGACATCATCTCCGACTTATCGGCGTTCCAGTTGAAGTTGGAAAAAAACATGCCGATCTACCAGGCTATTGTTAGCTGTTGTTAGCACGCCCTGCGTTGTTGTATGAAGAATGAGATTATCACTATGGCAGCATTTTTGTAAATATAAGTCTAACAATACTATGTATACAGCTGATCTAGAGCGACACACCCCAGTCAGAAGTACAAATAAATTGATTATTACAGGAGCTAAATAACTGTTCACACTGGGGGCATCCGTCTTTGATTGTCAACTCGGGGGTGGCGAGGTTTCACCAAGTTCCCAGTAGGAAATTCAGACCTTGGGGGACGTTCCAGTTGCAGTTTGCTATTGGAACTCGGAAATTCCTACTTCTGACTACAACTGGAACACACCAAAATACGTAACCCAAGCCAAAGCGTGTGTTTGTTGTGATGCTAATGAATGCAGCTCTGACCTTCCTCAGAACTCTGCATTGCTTTACAACTTCTTTTTTTCAACAACTTACAGGATGCAAAGCGACGAGGTAATGTATCTCTTTCTAGTTACATAGTGGTAGTTTTTGATGTGTGACAACAAGCAAGTTTTGTAAAACTTAGTATTGTAGTTTTGTAGTCGGCTATATATCTCTACTTACAGCCCGGTGCTCTAAGACGTGTCCTAATTATATAAATTTGCTCTAGTTTTAATTGTCTTGTTCCCGAAGTTGAGTATCCAGTATCCTGTTTTGATGCCATAAAACTCATCTTAAAGTGTGTATTTGGATCAGGCATATATCTAAAAGTAAGACATTTTTGTAATTACTTAGAAACTCATCATAGCATCTTTAAACTGCAGTAAAATTAAAACAATAAATGACTAAATTGTGACTTAAACTAAAAGACAATTGAGGCAAAAGACTAAAACTAAATTAAAAAGTGCTGTCAAAATGAACTCTTAGCTTCAGTTCAAATCAAAGATCAGAAAGGTGATTTAAGGGACTTGAATGTGACCTGGTTTTTGGAACCATGAGGATTTTCTCTTGGGATGTCAAAAGTTTAGTGAATGGTCTAAAAAGAGGAAATATCCTGTGAGTGGCAGTACACTGAGCCAACAGTATTTAACCAGTGTGTGAAAAGGACTATTTCTGAACAGACAACAGAATGAATCTCGCAGCAGAAAACCACACCTGGTGCCACACCTGTCCGCTAAGAATAGGAAACTGAGGCTAAAAGTCACACAATTACTGCCTCATGGTTCAGGCTGGTGGTGGGAGTGGGATAGTGTGTGGGATATTTTTTCATGGCACACCTTGGACCCCTCATTCTTTAGACCAGTGATTCTCAACTAGTGGGTTGTGACCCAAATATGGGTCGCAGGCCCTTTTTCTTTAGGTCCTGATTCTTTGCCTGGGCAAAAGTGTTAGAAAACAATCCTGTGCTTTTATTTAGCATTGGACGTCCATCTATTCACTTCATATCAATAGACGGTGCTAATTAAACATTAATGATCACCTCTTTTATTAGAAAGGTGTTTATGTTCAATAGCAGGTATTCCGGTAAAGCTCCATGTTTTTAAGATTTTATACAACAACTTCTCAGTAGCAGGACTTTTTTATTTCATGTTTGAGCATGAACGCTCTGTAAAAAAAGGTTAAAGTTACTGAAGTGTTTCCTCTGATGCAGGGTTAGCACAGCTACGGTCAGATTTATAGTCTTGAAGCAGCTAATTTAGTGTATAAGGGAATATTTGCAGGCCATTTTGGTTACTAAATAAACTATTTTGTGTTGCTGTGATATTCAGTTCTATCTCATATTTCAAGTGCAGCATCTTTTTATGTCATGCATTTAAAAAGTTAAACAGTTTCCTTGATTTAGTTTGCAGATATGAAGAGGTGATGGTGGATCACAAACCCAGACCAGATGAAAACCCCTGCCCTACACTCCTCAAAACTCAAATCATTTCTTGCCTCCACAGTCACCAGATCTCACTATAATAGAGCACTTTTAGAATGTGATGGAACATCTGAATCCTGTAGTGTCTGTGATGTAATAATGTCAATATGGAGCTAAATCTCTGAAGAGTTTTTCCTGTTCCGTGAAGAATGAAGGCAAAAGCAACTTCCAACTCAGATCGAGAAAGGTGTACCTAATAAAGTGGCCAGTGAGTTAAAGATGGACAAACTGCTCACATATTGAAACTTATTTGAGCAGTTAGGACTGTGTGCTGTGATCAAACCTGCCTAATTTTAGATGTTTACCTCATAATTGCTACTCTGTGCTTGTTTCTGGAGGCCACTTGGCGCACGAGGCCCCTCCTGTCAGATTCACCTGAGTCAACTCAATTATCCAGGTATGAAGTCAGGCATGAGACGCTGTTAACAAACGCGCCTTTGGTGATATTTCATCATGGATACAGGCATCGACTCACTTTTTAGGATAATTCATGGACTCTTGAAAAGTTAACCCCGTTTGTGCCTGAGCACGTGACGCAGCAGCCCCGTCGCTGAGGCTACCAGGCCCGGATCCCCTGCAGGGAGCCCTGGCACGATGTGACCGCTGTCCCCTGGTGCGTCTGCGGCTGCGTGGAGCCGCTGAGGCCGCTCACGTTCCCTAAGTTCATGTTCATGAAGGCGTTGGAGGAGCCGGACGGGGGCAGGGCGGGGATGCTGGTGTAGGTGCAGCTGTAGTTGCTGTTGTAGCCCGGGCTGTTGTACGTGTACGCGGGGTATCCGTTATAGCTGTACGGGTTGGATCCGTACGGAGCGGCCGCGGCGGTGTAGCTCTGAGCTCCCCCCAAACAGGGCTTCCCATCGCGGACCAGCACCGGCACAGCGACGCGCCGAGGCGGGGGCGGGTGGTGCTGCCCCGCCGCCTCCAGAGACTTGTCCTGCCGCTGCCGCTTGCACTTGTAGCGGCGGTTCTGGAACCAGATCTTCACCTGGTTGGAGGTGAGTTTGAGGGTGGTCGCCAGGTGCTCCCGCTCGGGGGCGGAGAGGTAACGCTGCTGCTTGAAGCGCCGCTCCAACTCGAAGACCTGCGCCTGGGAGAAGAGGACTCTGGGTCTGCGCCGGCTCCGCTGCTTCTGCACCGGCCGCTCCGGGTCTGCCTGGCCGCCCTCCGAGGCCTCATCCCGGGACACCAGACCACAGCTCTCTGCGCGGGACAGAAAGGCAACGAGAGTTCAGTTCGCAAAGGTCACTGAAGGTCAAGGAATATTTCAAGAAATAAATGGTCTAAAACAACTTTAACACCAACTGTTCATGAAGGTCTGACTCATACTAATTTATTAATTATATTTGCTTGATAGAACTAAATAAGACAGATGGAAACACTTTATTAATCCCAAATTAGAAAATTATTATTAAACGACCAGCGTGCGTAAATTTGACGTTCTTTGATATGATCCACTTAGGTGATAGTAAATGTAAAAATATATTATAAAAGGGAATATTTACAGAGAAAATAATCATAAACCTTCTGACTATTTTTTTTTTTAAATAACGTATCCACAAACCAACACTAACGTTTCAAGTGTGGTCTGCAAATCTCAATGTTTTCGTAAAATAAAAAAAAGTTTTATTTTGGTTTTACTGGTTCAACAACAAATGCAAAGCTGAAAAATGGATCATTTTTAAATTATGTTGCTATCTTGTTTTATAGCTATTTACGTAAATGAGTTAGAGTAATGGAATTTCTTTATTGATCCCAAACCTGGATATATTATATCATATTGTATTTTTGTTATTATTTTATATATTTTTTACAAATATTATATAGGATATTTGTAATATTTGGTCTACACCTGTAGCCTAAGTGACCAATTTAAAGAAAAATGTATCAAGAAGTCGTAGATAAAAAACATGTGACCTGTGGAGAATAATTTTCTGATAAATATGAATGACAAACCGTCTTTGGGTTTGCAAATGCGACTGTAGATCTTCCATAAAAAGCCATGTTATTCCAACTATCTTGTGTTACAGCGAATCAAAGTTACCTGCAAAAGTAGCCTTCAATTCGCTAAATAAATGCATATCTGTATTTCATTAACTTTTGTATTTGTGAAGCGGTACATATACTTTACTAATGTATTTCACTGATCCACAATATATATATATATTTTTTTTTCGAAAAAATCCCCTGATTCCTCTGAATCCCCTGGTAGAGCAAATAAAATTAAGTTTCCTTTATGATGTTCAGTCTTCACAAAAACCTTTTAAATAATCTGTAACATATCTCACACCAACCGATTAAGTTTTTGGAAATAAGTCTACAAATTTAATTTTCGGCCATCCGTAAAAATCGATATTATTCCGATGATCTTTGTCTACTGTGAATGTAAAGTTAACTGTTGAGGTAGTTTTATATTATGCATAATATGTTTGATTTAAATGGATTTTAGATAGGAGGGTGCAGGGCTTAATTCATGTTTCGTAGATCATCGTAATTGTTTCTCTGTTTGATTAATATTTTTTAAAGCCATTCTTATTTGGACAAATACATGGATGTTTTTTTTAATTTATTTATCCATGACCAAAGTAACAAAGTTGGGAACTTCTTCAAACATGTCCGAAAGGTGAGATAATTTTAAAACAGTTAATTTAAGACAAAATGCAGGAAATATGTAAAAACAAACTCTTTTACTGCAGCCTTAGGAATGGCCTTGAAAATGATCCCTGCCATTCTGCAGCTCACGGGGGTCGTTATTTTTGCAAAATTTCCAATAATTGAAAGAAGTTGAGGGACTTTTCTTAGAATGGAGACAGTAAAATGTCAGAAAAATGAGAGGGCAGCTGATAAGACACACTGATGCTACAAAAACATGAAATCACTTTAGAGTAAACAGAATCGGACGTCATCATTCGTCGACACAGCTGTCGTATTTCTCAAACTCCCTGAACTCCTCAGCGGCTCCAGGCTGCTTCTATTCCCGGGTGGATGATTCCTGCTCCCTGGTATGGCGCTTCGTCTCTGTCCTCTGTCTGTGTTTATTGGCGCAGCTTCTCGCGCTTGTTTCTTTTACAGGCCTCTTTAGACTAATTGTCGGTTTATGGTCCACACATCATAACACAGCTCGCGCAGCTCAGCCACTACAGAGTGTTTGACATCTCCAGACTTTACTGGATCCGTCTCAGGCCTCCGAACCGACTTCTACCATTTGATAATCTTTATTGGGATTCTGTCAGGAGTGTGAAGCAGAGGACTGTGGGGAGATAGACCATGATGCTTTGCCTCTTTAGCGGCGTGATCTTCTGGTTTGACCCCTCGTGAACGTGAACCGCACATCAACAAACACTCGAGCCAAGAACTGGAACCTTCTGGGTCATAATTCGGCACAAAGGCAGTTCAGTATTTACACATTACCAATCCTAATTTCCTGGTAGGAATAATGTGTGTTTGACGCGTAAATGTCCCCAAAGAACATCGATATCATGCCTATTAAACTGTTTTGTTTTCATCTTTTATGAAACGTGAATGTGAGCCATTTGATCCACACGAGAAAAACAAAATATTAAAAATTAGGTCATAATTTGGCACAAACTAGGATGAACTTTACGCGCGGACAATCTCTAATTTTCCAGTTGAACGAGTTTGTTTTATTTTTGAATATGCTTTAAAAATACCTGAATCATAAAATGTAATTAATCCCCAGTTCCAATAATAAATCTTGATCATTTGTGCGTAATGGTAAAAACACTTCCGATCAAACAGTGGTGAAATTTGTTTTTGTTGCACGTCATGCAAATGATTGTAGATCATGAACCAACAGTAAATGTTTGTTTTTACATATGTGATTGTTGTACGTTTTGTTGTTCTAAAAGCTGCATAAAATATTGATAAATACGGACAAATTAAAGTAAAGTAATGGGATAATTTGGCACACAAATGGTTTGAAACTTGGACAAAATATTTTCTTTCTTTAACGTAAAATTGTATTTATTTATGACGCGTTTGTAGGCATGAAAATATAATTTACACAGCTATCAAAATTGACCAAATTATTGTTTGGGAGCTTTGGAGATGCGTTATTCAAATTAATGCAGCCACTAAAATGAGACTCACACAATCGTAATAATGCCCATTTTTTATTTGCGTCGATTTTCTTCACCTCTGTAAAATCTGAGAGCAGAGATAAAGAGCAAGCGAGCACATAAATGTTTTCTGGAGTAAAAATCAGGAACAAAATCGGTTGGACTTTCAATAAAAACTTAATTTAGCACATTTGAAACATGTGTTTACGGGGTGTTTTATTTACGCATAATCTTTTGGACTTTTTTCTGACGCAGAAATAATCACGAAGTATCCATCACCTGGATACTAAACAAAGTCAGACAATTATATTTTGTGTTTTCAAATTGTTTAGAGAAATGCAGAGAATATAGCAAAGTGTATGGTTCTGCAACAAATTAGTTTTTGTTGCTGTGATGTAAACTTCTCTGCAGCCTCTGAAATCTAAATCCTCAGGTAACAACGCTTGTCTTTGTTTTAATTTTTGTTTTGTTGTGACTTAAGTTGAACACACGAGCACTTCATTTTTATTTGTCAAAAAGACGAGTGGACACATTTTAGCCTTGAAGTCTATTCCATTACGATGATGTTCTGGCACGTTATTGAACTGCCAGCTGGTATCAAACAGTCTAAACAATAATATTTTTATTCCTTAATAGACGAAGCTTGTTTGTGCGTCATGGAGGAGCACCGATAGATTTACTTTGGCAAGTGATTTGTTTTTGTTGCGCATCTTGCAAACTACTACTGAAGCTGCTGAAATGTGAGTCTTCAAGAAGTCACTGTAACAGCCCTTTTGTTTAATTGATGACATTTGGGCTTTTTCAACATAACACAAAAAGCATGAGCAGGAAATAACTGATTTAGGGATTATTTGGCACAAATGAGATTTGGGCATTTACGCAAAAGGTTTTATAGTCTACTCTGGTTATAGTATTTTTCTGGCGCGCTGTTTTGAAAGGTTATATCTGCTTGATGACTGTTATTACTTTAAAATAGTCTAAAATAAGTTTATTCTGTATTTTAATTTGAGATTTTTCATGCGTAAAAAAATTGTTTTTGTGGCACATAATTCTGATTAATCTTATCCTCTGAAATTTGGGGCTTGAGCTTGCTGTAGTTCTTTTATTAAAGTGTTTTTATGTTCTACTTTTATGTTTCCCCTAAAGGCTTAAATTTAGTCTAATAATGTGTCCTTTGCTGTCTTTTGTTCACCCCACTGCAGCAGTTCATGCGTAAAACTCACTGCTCTCCTGCTCGTCCAGATCTGCGGCCTCCAGCTTGGCCCCCTGCAGCCCGGGATGGACGTACATGTCCGGGGACAGGCTGGTCTCCCCTCGGTCCTCCTCCCCCCGCACAGCCAGTGCGCTCAGGTAAGCCAGGTTATCCTCCCCGTCCGAGAAGGAGGGGCTGTCCCGGGCCGCTGCGAGCATGCAGGACGGCGGGGTCTGGAAGTGCTGCTGCGGCTGCTGTGGGGAGGGGGGCCCTGTCATCTGCTGCTGGGTGCTGTGGACTCGGTGCTGGAGCTCCAGTGACCCCGCCTGCTGCTGCTGCTGCTGCTGCTCCAGCTTGAGGATATCCTTGACCGAGAACGGCGTGGAGGTGAGCGGGCTCTGCAGCATCATGTCATGCAGCTCCTGCTCTGCAGCACCGAGGAAATGAATCCCGCCGAGTAACATGCACCCCCCTTATCCTTCCCCACTCTCTCCCTAACAAATAATTGAGCCCAAAAGCCCCTTCTTTGGTAATTGGAGGTGCGTTAAGCCGCTGGAATCCCTCATCGCCGTAAGTCGCACGAAAACATGAGCAGTAGTCCCGGTTTTGTCCATGCAGGTCTTCCTCTGGCAGATGGAGCGTCGGGCTTTGTGAGCGAAGTTTGGATCGGGGCAAAGGAGCGCCTGTGCCTCCTCTGCTGTCAGGGGGAGGGGTGTGTGAAATGGAGAGTTGGTGCGGGCCTAGAGGGGAGCCTTCGGGTGAAAGAGAGAGAGAGGGAGAGAGAGGGAAGGTGGAGCGTACGTGACGCGGCGTGTGTTCCCGATCTGGTTTTGTTTTTTTTACATGAGTGCAAATGGTGGACAGAGAATTTTACCAACGCTCTGCTCCTCCAGTATCCAGTGTTGACACTTCTTTACGCGCTGGATTTACTCTAACAACACCGAACTTTTACCCACAAATCACTCTAAATACTTCTCTGTGTGGCCGAGAATGTATCACCTCCCACTTTTACTTACTTAAAACCCGATATTTTAACTTCTCCTGAGCAGTGATCGGATTTTCAAGTTTTGCCCGTGCGTAATTCTGTGCGTGAATGTTTAGTGCAGACACATTATTAATGCGACACACTTGTCGGAATTACGTAGGCACGTCAGGGTCAACGGTCAGGTCAAGGGTTATAAAAGCTAAAGGACCCACCAGGGAAAACACATAAGAGGATGATTTGTTTACGCAAAACCCCAAATTTTCTCAAAGCTTTTTTAAATGTCAGACTAACACAACTTTAATGAACTTTTATTCTCTTCTTTTTTTCCCCGAAATCAAATGTATAAGCAACTCGGTGAGATTTTAGTTTTGGATTTTAACATATGGGTCAATAAGTATATCTCGAACCGAAATTAGAGCTTATGTGAAATGTCAAAATCGTCAACACGTGGTTACTATAAATTGAGATAACGAGAAAAACAGAACAGTTTGGGTTGTTACGTCCATCTTTTGGAATACACAAGGAAATAAACCTCTTTAAACTTATGTTTTACTAGAAAATCTGGTTTCTGGTTTGTATTAAATGCTCTATATTCGCAAAATCTAAGAAAATATTGTACCTAGTCATTGGGCAATTATCCAGATATGCAGAAATCACTCAACGAAACCATGTTACGCGCATTTTTGGCAAGAAATAATACAAAAAGCACTTCTCTGTGTCTGAAAGGATCTATCTCCCACTTTAATTCAGTCATTTATGCCCCAAAACATGAAATCTGCAGCTGTCCTGATTTTTTCCCGCTGTTGGTCAGTGCGTAATTCTGTGCGTAAATGTTTGGTTAAGGCGCACCATGTGGCACACTTGTTGAAAAAACGGTGGCACGCCAAGGTCATCGGTCAGGGCAGGAGATAACAGAGCTAAGGGTGGGGGTGGAGGGGGGCTTTGGGTTTCTACTTCATCACGTGCACAAAGGAAAACACAAATAAGGGTTTACTTCGCCCAAAAAAAACTTTTGCCAGAGTTTAAATGTTTAGTGGTTGCCTTTTATTTTTCTCCTCCATTCATCTTCTCTTCTTCCCTTTCATGTGTTTTCTTTTATTTAAAAAGAATCAAACACGTAAAAAAATTGTGTTTCAAGTTTCAACAGATTCAGCGTTTTGCAGTGCACACATAAAATGAAAAACAGGATGACGTTTGAACTGCAGGTTTGCCTTATAAATATTGTATTTGCTTTTATTTTTGCTTTTTTATATTATGAAGCAGCCTCTTACAAATCTACAGTCATTTGATTGATTTTGACCTTAAGAAAGTGTTGGAAAAATGTCGCTATGATTTAAGAAAATGTGAAAAAAAGAACAACTTTGTCACGTAAACACAAACAGACTTTGTGTGACGAGTTAAAATGTTGGACAGAAAAATTCCTCAACTTGCTTTTCCTTAACTATCCAATGTTTATCCTTCCTTTTTGCAAAAATCACCCAGATAAACATTTTACGCACGACTTTTACGCCCAAAATTACCCAAGACCCTCTCTGCTATGTGGCTGAGAATGTGAAGCTTTTGACTCTCTTAAAATATTTGTGTCTTTAAATGTGAGATTCCTGTTTCCCCAAAATTACTTTGGTGTGATTGTTGAGTTTTGTTTGGTGCGTAATTTGGTGCGTAAATGTTTAGTTCCGGCACACTTGGCTGCACTAACGTCGGCACGTCAAGGCCAGTGGTGGGGTCAGGGGTTATGGAGCTCAGGGCTGTGTTTGTGAAGAGCATGAGAGGAAAATCAGTGTCATTCTGACGCCAAAGCATTTGTTTAATTAAGAGCAATTTGTCTGTCAGGCTTTTATAAACAGAGCATTACGTGATAATATATAATGGTCTGTGATATGTTAATCAACAGCAGCATTAACGCAGTGAGATCTTGATTTAGAGTCGCCACATTTAATCAAACATGAGCCCAGATGTAGAGACAGAGGGAGAAAATCTGTTTTTCCATTTTCAAAATTTGTTTTTGCATTTTTAATTCATTAACCGATCAGCAAAAATAAAGATGTTATGTTGAGATAATGAGAATAAAACAAACATATTGGCGTTCAGCAATAAATAAACACCAGTTTATGTATTTAAACATCATAATACAATCTCAATAGAGACTCATATAATATCCTAAAATACAAAATAAAGGTTTATTGGAGGATTCAATTACAGCACAGTCTTTGGATGTTTTTATGAGACACTTTTTTCTCTGTTTGGATGCTGAGATTTCATTTTAAAAGTTCCAAATTTATTTTATTTAACCCACCCTAAAAAAAGATGGGTTAAAAACAACCCAGTTTGGTTTATTACCTCCGCCAAGGAGGTTATGTTTTCGGGAGAGTTTGTTTGTCTGTCTGTGAACAAAATAACTCAAAAAGTAATGGATGGATTTTGATGGAATTTTCAGGAAATGTTCAGCATGGGAAAAGGAAGAAGTGATTCAATTTTAGTGTTGATCTGGATCACCGTCTGGATCCGCCCTGACGAAAAATGTGATTTTCGTGAATAACTACTGAACTAAAATAGATATCATTATGATTCAAATTGCTAATGGTATGTTTTCATGGTCAAGGAATCTAAATATTTAGATGAAATAAAGGTAGGACTAATTGTGATTTATGGTAAAAATCACAATATGGAGAGGACTGTGGTGCTTTTCTAGTTATTTTTGCTTTTGGTTGCTCAATGGATGGGTTCAAAAAATTAACCCAAATGTTGGGTCAAATTAATTTCAGCACTGGGTCGATTCAACTTCATCACTGGTTAAATGTGCCCAAATTCTGGGTCAAATTAACTACAATTCCGTGTCAATTCAACTGCACACATTTGCTTAATCTTCCAATAAAATATTGATTCATAAATTTAGTCTTAGTCTTTCGTCGCTGAGTTTAGTTGATAAAAGTGTTTTCAAGTCTGTCAGAAACATTTCAGATGAAACTCGCACTTAACATTGGAAACTTTTTATCCTAAAATGCAAACAAAAGAATACATTTAAGAGAGGTTCAGAACATTTAAGAGCTTTACGTGCTTCATGTTGTATTCCTGATAGAAACTCCTGAATCTTAATCACACGTAGAGATCAACTTTTCCTCTCTGTCTCCCGCAGCAGCAGCAGCAGCAGTCCTGTCTTCTCCTCGCTGTCCCTCGGTCCTCTTTATCTCTGCTGTTGTATTAATAACCCTTCAGGGCCGATAACCACAGCCCCCCGGGGTCATTCAGATTCCCCGGACGTTTTTGGCCTCTGTAATCTGCTGCTATCAGCCCCGCTTTCCGTTTTTCCAGCGGGACCTTCGCCTCCGTCAGGCCGGTGACGGCGCTCCTCCTGCGGCTCACGGTGACGACAAACAGCCGCCGCTGTCAGCGCGGAGCAGGGTAAGGGTCCTCCAGACTGCAGCCCTGAAGAGATTGATACTTTACTGACATTTATTTTATAAAGTCTGATGAAGAAAGGGGGTGGACACAGGTTTATTTGTAGGGAAATGATCATATTTTAAGTTCAGTATACATTTTGTTTCATTGAACGTCATTCACACTGCCAATACCAAAATAATAGAAGTTAAATATCAAAATAATAATTAAACAATATTGTCAAAGCGAGGTCAAAAGACTTATAAAGACCTCTCCCCTCTGTCAATTATAAAAGTTGGTTTGGAGCAACTCTGATAAAAAAAAAATTAGCAACATTTTGCATAACTTATTTCTGTATTTCAAACTAGATTCTTCTTTGTTAAGAGCACTCAATTATTTTTGTACATGGGAAAGAAAACCCACGTATTAAAAACGTAATTTTGTTACTAAGATTTAACAAAGCTTGACTTTGTACATAATCTTTTTTTTTTTTCAAAATAATAAAAAACATTTTCAAGTTAAGCAAACTTAGGTCATTTAAGCAAAACTGGATTTTGTTTCAAGTAGATAATTTTCTGAATATAATTATGGGAATTTTCATTTAAATTCGACTTCATTTTATTGGCACATTAAGCACAATGTTCATTGTATTAATCACCTTTTTTAATGTCATTAATGAATTCATGTCTGAACAACTCTGACACCGCAGTAGTGTTGTTTTCACTGACAGGGGACCAAATTAATTCATCCTGAATCTCTCAATAGGATAGTCAAAATAGTTCACGATAATTAAAAAAATATATTTTTCTTGATTTAATCAAATATTATTATTATTTTATAAATGCCCTTGGTCATCTCCACAGCTGAGTTTTTTCTGCATTGAGTTATTTTGGAGATGTGAGGAGCCTCCCAGCAAATATCAGAATTTATGATGCCAGCATAATATTTTATTAAGCTCTGAAGCAGAAAGTGAAGCTTGATTTAATAAGCTAAACATGAACTGAACACAACTAAAGGTCGTTTTCAATGCTTTGAACTTATTACAATTGTAAAAACATCAGAAAAAACACGTCTGTTGTTATTATTGAAATGTTTCCATTCTTCAGGTTTTATAATTGATTTAATCAATTGTAATAATAATTGATTAAATCAAGAAAAATATATTTTTTTAATTAGCGTGAACTTGCCCATATTTGTGATCTTGAGGAGGCATATCAGTTCAGAAGACTCTGCAGGTTTTCATCTTTATTTTTACCACTTTTGGAAATTTGAAATTAACTGATGAGACTGCAATTAGTGAGGAGGAGGGCCACATGTGGCCCCCAGGCTGCCAGTTGCCCACCTCTGGTTTAGCCAGTGAACAGGTTATAGGAGCAATAGGAACATGCTTAATGAAGAAATTAAACCATGATACAAAATCACAGGGAGCTTTAATATGACCACAGGACCTTTATTTAGGGGTCACACTCAAATGTTTTAATTAAAATGATTAATGTAGATGCACAGCAGTGTTAATTTCTACAGCACTTTTAATTTAGTTTTAGTTATAGTATTTTGCCTCAGATATCTTTTATTTTAAGTCATAATTAGTCATCCAATTTTTTTAAATTTTAGTCTAGTTTTAAATGACGAAACTTTACTACAATTTAGCCGATGAAATCTGCTGTAAATTAAGTCGACTAAAATATGAAATGTAAAGTTTAAGGCATTTTTATGTTTCCTTGAATTTCTGAAGTCATGTTTTACACTTGGATAAAATGAAACATCTAATAATCCTTTACTGAATGTTAGTAAAGTTTGATTGTCTAAATAAACAGAAACAAATGTTCCTTTGTGTTCAATACAGTCACCTTTATTTAGGCTACCTGGCAGAGCATCTCAGTTACAATACCAGAACTGACAACAAACAGTGAACCTGCTCTACATGAATATATCAATTCATAAAGAGAGCAGCTCTGATTGGATCACTCCACAACTTATCCCACCACCACCAAGCTAAGGCAGCTGTGATTGGATAGATTCCTAATTTGTCTCTACTTTCTACATGACCACATTAGGTCTGATTGGATTAAGTCTGTCAGACATTTTAATCTAGTTTTTATCTGTTGATAAAAATGTCAGTTCATTTGGTTTTAGTTTTTGTCCATGTGCTCTTGCTTTTATTAGTTACTGTCTAGTTTTCATCAGGGGAAAAAGGTTGTTGACAAAAACTATGATGAAAATAATTAGTCAACAAAATAAATACTGACATTTGGAGAGCTTGTTCAAATTGCAGCCTCAGTTTCCTGTTAGTCGCTGACAGGAGTGGCACCTGGTGTGGTCTTCAGCTGCTTCAAGACTCAGCATGTGCAGTCAGAGAATGTCATCTGCACACCAGTTATGCTAAGCAGTTATTTGAGTAACATCTAGGCCTTTTCATCCAGAGAGCTGCTGCTCCCTGGATATCTCCTCTTACTCAGACCATTCTCTGACCCAAGAGATGCCTGTACTTAGAAAAAAAGCTCCACAGATCAGCATTTTTTAAATTCTCACACCAACAACCATGCCGCGTTAAGTCACTTATATCACTATTCTTGTTTTTGTTTATCTTTTTATTTGATAGTTTTTGAAGTTTAGATTAAACCTAAAATGTGTCAACATAAGTGACAATGACATTTCAAATTATATGTACCTTATACTGTCCTGTAAAATAACTTCAATAGAGTGCATACACAAACAAAAGAGTTTTGTAGAAGTTAAATTCACAATGTAGATCATTCTCAAAGACAACAAAGCAGAACAGAAAACATACTCGACAAAGACGACAAGCAAACAAAATCAAACTAGAAAAGCACTCGGAGAGAGCAGACCTCCGCCAGCACCACAGTCCTCTCCCATATTGTGATTTTCACCATAAATATTAGTCCTACCTTTATTTCATCAAAATATTTAGATTCCTTGACCATGAAAACATACCATTAGCAATTGGATTCATAATGATATCTATTTCAGTTCAGTAGTTATTCACAGAAATCACATTTTTAACCATGGCGGCCAGACGCTGATCCGGATCAACACCAAAATCGAATCAGTTCTTTCTTTTCCCATGCTGAACATTTCCTGATAATTTAATCAAAATCTGTCCATTACTTTTTGAGTTATTTTGTTGACAGACAGACAGACCGACAAGCAAACTCTCCCGAAAACATAGCCTCCTTGGCGTAGGTAACAAAGAGAAACAAAAACAACCAGCAAACATAAAACCAAACTGGCAAAAGGGATGTTCTATTTAATCTTTTTTCTGGAGATTTTTATTATTTATTTTTTCCATTCCAACCCATGTTTTTCAAGTACTTTTAACATATTTTAAGGTCAGTTCTTCTTTTTCCATTGCAGCTCAAAAGTATCACTGTGTTTTTTTTTATCCGATGGATAATTCTTTTTATGTTATATAACATAAAAAGAATTAGAAAATATAAAACATTATATAATTATATAAAAATATATAATATATATTTGTTTATTTGTGGTGGATTTGGTTTTAACCAGTTTTTGTGATCTGTTTAGTTGCAGTTATTCTTAAGATTCTGTACAAGCACTTGTTGGATTTGCCTTTGGGGAAATTTCCAAGAGTAAGTTTTGGAAGCCTAAGGAAAAGTCACATTTAAATATTTTTCCTATTTCTTCTCCATTCTAATGCTCGATTTGGACTTCAGCAGGTTGTCTTGCCCTAAGTGCACTGGGTTGCTTCCTTGTGATTGCCTGATTAGCTCTTTTTGTTAAAGAGCAGTTGAACAGTTATTCCTTATACGTGGCAAGGGCTCGTGGGCTGTTATAGTGAATTCTGTTTTACTTTAGATAAAGTTTAGTGTTTCATCCTGAAACAGTGAAACTAATCTGGGTGTCCCCTCATCTGTACTCGACTCGTCAGGTCTCAAACATCCTCACATGCAGCTCTGATAATAGAAGCTGCTCAAAGACAGATATACGCTTGGCTTTTCCTTTAGACTCCCCGGCGACTCTCTCAAATTCTCATTATATCATCATCAGTGTGTCCTCGTAAAAAAGGGCCAAACAAGGCGGGAAAGTGTTTAGACTGGCATGTGGCCGCCTCCATCTTCTTTAAATAACATTAAATCCAACGACGCCAGGCCGGGCGCTCTGCTGCGACGACAGTCTGCTGCAGCAAAGATATTAAACTGTTTTGGTTCCAGTCAAGAGAGGAGATGTTTGGTTTGGTCAGATGGTTACTCTGGGATGTGGAGGTCAAACTGAGGTTCAGGGACCTCCAGGAGGCTTTTGTGTGTTTGAGAAGAACTCTGAGGAAATATCTCTAAAGTTTGACAGCAGCACAGTGATGGAGTCTTTCAACAGGAAGGGCAGTTTCACATATCCGGAGGCCTGATTAAGGAGCCATTTACATGCGGCCTAATACGACCAATCCAATAAGTTTTCATGTGTTTTGGCCTCCAGTTTACATGGGAATGATATATGGAGTGCTTGAATCTGCAGATTTTTCAAACCAGGGTCCAGGGTGGAGAGTTTTTAAAACGCTCCTCCATGCAGCTCCGTGTAAACCAGAGTCAAAATTTCCACAAGTGCAGAACTCGCTCACATGAAGGCTGTGTGCATACCAGGAACAACAACAGCTTCGATCATCTACCGAGCAACATGTGTGCTGCTTACCGTGCTTGGTTTGTTATCCAGACAAAAATATCCAGACAGATTTGTTGTCCGAACAAGAAACTCCTGCATTTTTGTGCGTCCACTCGCCATTGTTGTTTGTGAAAAGTTTGTCTTCTTCGTACGTGTGTTGTAGCAGCGCTGCCTCTCTGTAAACCTACATCACCATCTGCTGAACTGGCATGCATACAACAGCGGTTTCCTTTGTTTCTAGCGTCTTAAGGTGCCTACTAGAGCATGACATGGAAGCGGATTTTCACTCCTGTCCCGTTCCGCTCCCAGAGAAAAAAATCCCATCTTGTCCCAATCCCGGGCTGGAGTAAAAAAAAAAGTGAATCCTGTCCTGTCCCACTCCCGTAGAATGACTCCCACTCCCATCCTGCTCCCACTCAAAATTACTCCCACTCCTGTCCTGTTCCCGTTTGAATAAAACCAAACATGTTGAAAAATGTTGCATTTTTTTATTTTAGGTAAAAGTACAGTGCATGTAAAAGTCCTTGCCTTTAAATTTTTTTTAAGTGCTGCAGCTCTCTTTCCGACATGTCGTCTTCTCCCTCCATGTTGTTTTGTTATGTGTCGCCGGCAGCCGCTCCGAGTCGCTTTTCACTTCCTGTGGTGACAGGAAGTCAAACCACTTTTGTAGTTCTTTTGTGTTGTGAGCACAGTCAAGAGTGTTGGCTCTCACTGAGAGATGACTACAAAAATGGATGCATCTGTTAATCTGGTTGTTTAACACGGCTGAAAATGATCATCTATTAATGTCGCTCCCACTCCTGCCCGCTTCCATTGCTTTTTTTCCCGTCCCATCCCGATCACGGGATTAATTAAAAACGACTCTCATCCCGAGGGATTCCCGCGGGAATCACGTGACCAACAGGAATACCAGAAAGATGTCATCCTCTAGTACCTACACACCAAGGCAACTTGAGCGTCCTCAGCGATCACTCTCCATACACGATGCGACTGCTGCGTTCAAGGCAATCACCTTGCGTGTCGCTTGTTGCCAAAGTAAAAAGAAAGACAGTTGATCTTTTCAGGCGATGTCCTTTGCGACTGTGCAGCAACAACCAATCAGCGGTGTGTGAGTGTGTGATGGTACCCATGACAGCTAATTTTTATTCCGGACTACAGAGTAACAATCAGAGTAGGAAACATTAGTCAGTGAGGATATTAGTTCCACCTTGACGGAGCGCAGAGGACTCCGAGATGATGCTGCTGCAGGGCATCAGCTGCAGAGTTTTGCGTTTGATTAGTGAGGGAAAAGGATACAGCTGGAATGAAATCAGTTTATACATCCTATTTTATGATACGATCTTGAGTGGACGTGACATGACTGAGCCACAGCGACAGGCATCGGTGACCAAAATGAGGTATTTATGGACACACGATGCGACTTGATCCCAGAATCGCGTTTGGTGTAAGCACAGCTTTAGTCTGAACACGGATCAAGTTTGAATGCTTAAAAGAAAAACCTTAGCTTTTTAGATCACAGTGTCTCCGTGTAAACATGGTCTAACCCTCCAAGGCAACTAGTCTGGGACCTAACATCACCCTTTTATGTCAAGCTGGAGGAAAATGTTCAACTTTTTAAATTTATTGAATAAAAAGATGCTGCACTTGAAATCTGAGATCGAGCAGTATGTCACAGTAACACAAAAACGTTTAATTAGAAACCAAAATGACCTGCATGCACATAATGAACAGCCCTGCAGGATTAATATTTATTTAGTCCCACTAAATAAGCTGAAGCTGCCATAACACACTTAAGTCACTTTAGCCAAGGGTGAAGGTTTGACTTTGACACTGGTGGGGACAGAAACTCTGATTGGTTTCGTAACAAGAGGGGTTTCTCCTGGGTGAGTTGTTAGCCCTCCGCAGGATAGTCGGTTGGTGGGGCTGCCACCTCACAGCGTACCGACATGCATGTTTGCTATTTATCCATAGCTGGAGCCCTTACAGGTGCTAACACTCTGGGCCAGAGTGTCCCTGGGAGCAGCAGTGACAAAGGGGTAGCTCCATTGTGATGTAATTCCCCACAACTCCTCGAAAAATCTCCTGTTCAGAGCCTCATTGCCGGATGCAGTTTAAGGTCATACCCAGGACGAGGGTATGACCTCGTCCTGGGTAAAAAAAAAAAAAAAGAGCTGATCAAACGAACAAGAAAACTATCATGCTCAGAAAAAAGCTATTCTATATACGACACCTCCAGCCCCTCCTCCTCCATCTCTACTATCTGTAACCTGACAAAACTATATTGATGCATGACATATGAGCAGTTGGACAAGTGTAATGCAACAATCATACATTTTGATGGTACGGTTATAGTCTGGGGAGAAAACAGTTTTACAGTAATTACCAAAAAGTGTTATTTATTCCCCAACATTATGAATGTATACAATCATGTTTGTAATCTGTGGTTTTATTGTATTTTCCCCCACAATAGTTGGTCTTACACGCTTTCTGCCTTTCACACACAAAGAATACTTGGATAATAAATAAAAAAAATAAGCTTTTTTTTAGTTGTAACGTTATATAACCCTTGAGTAGCTTACAATTTGACTTCTAAAGAAGTCTCATGTCCAGTTTTCTTTTCTTTAACATGCTTGTTGTGCTTAATTACCAAACACATACACACACACAGATACAAATAATGTGATAAACGGACCATGTGGGAGTGGAATAATATTGATAACAACGTGTCCCAAGCATCTATACCCAATTTTTCATCCCTGACTTCAGCCTTTTTTAACAGAGCAGAGGGGCCGGACTCTAAAATAAATCTAGTTAAGTATTTGTGAGTAACATAGCTGGATTTCTTCAGAACTGTTTGCAATCATTTACCTTTAAAAGTGGGATCAGTCCCTATCACCCATACTGCTGCAGCCTACAAGGAGATACTCTAGCTACTTCTGAAGTGGACTTTCATATTTTCCAGCTCAGTGTTTGGCTCCAGTGTCCTTTTTTTGCATTTAAAATTTCAGATTAAAAAAAAAAATGTTCATATGGAGTCATGCCTGATAAAACAGTTTCAATCAAAGATATTTTGGGGAAATTCTCGATTTAACAGCTGAAAGATGCCTTTGAAACTACCACAAAACTTTTCCCTGGATTTGTTTTTAAATTTGATAATCATATGGGGCCCATGCACAAAGCTATGGGGGGCTGGATGTGGCCCCCAGGGCGCCTGTTGGTGATCACTGCTATAGGCCCTTCATGCAGCTAATTGAATGTTAAAGGGAATTAAACTTTTTTGTGTGTTTGCATTATGTGATATTCTGCACTATCTCAGGCTTATGTTGCACAATCATTTCATTAAATAGATTTGATAAGTAAAATAACCCTCACTTTGGGCCACAGATTGTAATTAAGGGGTGATGTTGGGTCTTGAAACCCGACCAGCCACTTCCATGTAGGGTTAAAAAAGAGACTGATACTGTAATACAAGTTTTATTTAATTAAATATTTTTCAGCCTCTTCTGCTGGTCAAAGCTGTGCAGCAGGTCTTCTTTGGACAGTTGTCTCAATACCTCTGTTCTTTTATTTTTAACTTTAGACTCTAATGGCCCTTTTCCATTAGCCCTACTCTACCCTACCTGACTCTGCCCGGCTCTACTCTACTCACCTTGTGCTGCTTTTCCATTAGCCCCTGTCGCCTGCCCAACGGGGTGCAGTGTCGCTGTAAACAGCTGAGCGGCTCTGCGGTGACGTCATTTTAAGCGCGACACAACAATCTGTGGCTTTTTGTCACAAACAGAGTAAAAAAGGGAAAGCAGAAGAAGGCTGCAGGTGGTAAGTAGAAATACCTCTTGAGAAGCACGGGAGAGTTTTGGAAGCTATACAACAGAATGAAGCCGAGGACGAGAGCAATCGAGTTGCAGAGAAAAGACGTATGAGGGTAAGCTAATGGTAGCTACCACTAGCATGCTAGGTCGTTGCGGTTATGACTCATCGATGATGACATTGTCTGACCAATCAGTAGCCGGCAGTCGGTGGCGTCATCTTTTAGTATCGGCTCAGCTCGCTTGGAACCAGAGCGGAGTAGGTACTAAAACTAGCTTGTTTTATGAGGTACCAGGCTAGTGGAAACACGCTGCAAATCGAGTAGAGTAGGGCCAAGGCGAGCTAGTGGAAAAGGGCAATAATGTGTTCCTCTGAGCTCAGATTTGATCAGGAAGAAGTCTCACAGTGATAGATCAGGTAAAGAGGGAAGCTGATCCAAGTCTGTGATTTGTTTGTGAGACAGACATTGCTGTACTGAGACCGCAGTGTAAGCTGGTGGGTTAAGTGTGACCGTGAACCTCGTGATTTATCCTCACAAGCACAGTCTTATTATTTAATAGCCTAGCCTCATATTACTGCAGCCAGGAGCTTCAGGCCCCATCCACACGAAGACAAACTGAGGTCTAAACGCACTCGTTTTTTGCCGAATCTGCGTATCATCCATACGAAGACGCCGTTTTGGGGGTCTGTAAACGATCATTTTTGAAACCAGGTTCCAGAGTGGAAAGATTTTGAAATGCCCTATACGCAGCTCCGTGATTACTGGCTCTCTGCAAGTTTTCAGATACGCTTACGTCATAGTTTCGTATCTTCATACGTAGCATATGTACTGATGAAGCTAGTGACCCTACTATCCCTGTTGTAGCAAAATCTCCTTCTCAATCACCACTGAGTTGAACAAACAATTATCGAGGACACATTACAGCACTTTATGATCACTTTATCACAATCTCTGTTTACAACTTTTGCCGCAAGTGCGCATGCCCACTGTTTTTTCGTCTGTTTCCGCTTGTTTCCGTCATATCGTTACAATGCCCCTAGAGGTCTGGCATGTGTTTTACAGTGTTTTCATGCGTATCAAGTGCATTCTTGTAGACGCGCACATTTTCTGAGACGCCTTCGTCTTTATGATGATCATTTTGGAAACTGTTAAGCGTTTTGTCTTTGTGTGGATGGGGCCTCAGTCTTTTGGCTTCACTCTTTGGCACCTGTTCCTCAGTCCATCTGAATATGTAGTGTGCAGTCAGCAGACTGTGACAACTGTATGACTGGACTGAAACTGAAATCTGCTGCTGATGAATGTAAAATAATCTAGACTCAGTTATTTAGATTTTATATTTTGGACATCAACACATCGTACCAGAGAGCTTAGAAGTCATGACTGTGCTCCAGGCTGCTGTTGTGCCTCTTTATCTCAGATGAATTATCCATCAGGCTGAGTGCTTTCAACTTTTCTGAGTGGTCTCCATGTTTGTCTTTTTCTTGTTTGGTCTTTAAACCACAAAAAGAACTTTAAAAAATCATCGGACATAAGCTGATATTCATTCATGTTCTGGCTTTTAAGGTTTGTATGTTTAACTTTTCCTCCACTTTTCTAATTTACCTCAAAGTCCTGCTGTTTTGAGAGGCTGTTTTAAGGTCCATGATTTATCTTCGGAGACATAAAGAGAGTCACAACGCTCTTCACATTGTTTACCACAGCAGGAGGTGAGTTTCATTTGTTTAACCACAAAGTAAAAAAGACGAGACAGTTGACTCAGTACCTCCACATTGACTTATTATTTTCAGCATATAGTACAGGCCAAAAGTTTGGACACACCTTCTCTTTCAATGCGTTTTCTTTATTTTTTTTCACTGATTACATTGTAGATTCTCACTGAAGTAATGATGGCCACTTGATTCTCTTGACTTAGCTGATTGGTTCTAGCCATAACATTAATCGTAAAAGTGTCTAATAGGGCTGTGGGCTGTGCATCAGCCTGACTTCTGAACAACACAAATGATGGTCCAACCCATTAAAAAGGCAAGAAATTCCATTAAGTAACCCTGGAAAGGCACACCTGAGAAGAGAAAACCATTTCACGTGACTACCTGTTGAAGCTCATAAAGAGAATGGCAAGAGTGTGCAAAGCAGTAATCAGAGCAAAGGGTGACTACTTTGAAGAAACTAGAATATCAGACATGTTTTTATTTATTTCACACTTTTGTTAAGTACATAATTCCATGTGTTCATTCATAGTTTTGATACCTTCAGTGAGAATCTACAATGTAAATAGTGATGAAAATAGAGGAAAACGCATTGAATGAGAAGCTGTGTCCAAACTTTTGGCCTGTATTGTGGTTTTACAGTACAGGCAAAACAAAAATTTTCTCCTGATGAAAACTAGACAGTAACTAATAAAAACAAGAGCACATGGACAAAACATGAATCTAAATTAACTGATATTTGCATCAACAAGTAAAAACTAGACTAAAATGTCAGACAGACTCAATCCAATCAGACCTAATTTGGTCATGTAGAAAGTAGAGACAAGTTAGGAATATATCCAATCACAGCTGCCTTAGCTTGGTGGTGGTGGGATAAGTTGTGGAGCGATCCAATCAGAGCTGCTCTCTTTATGAATTGATATATTCATGTAGAGCAGGTTCACTGTTTGTTGTCAGTTCTGGTATTGTAACTGAGATGCTCTGCGGGGTAGACTAAATAAAGGGGACTGCATTTCACACAAAAGGAACATTTGTTTCTGTTCATTTAGACATTCAGAATTTACAGGCATTCAATAAAGGGTTATTAAATATTTCATTTTATCCAAGAGTAAAGGATGACTTCAGAAATTCAAGGAAACATCAAAAATGCCTTACACTTTATATTTTATATCTTAGTTGACTAAATTTACAGCAGATTTCATCGACTAAAATACTGTGAACTGTCTTCAACTTAAACTAGACTAAAATTAAAGCAATTTCAGTGACTAAATTATGACCAAAACTAAAAGACTTTTCGTTTAATTTTAATTTATTTTAATTAAATTTTAATTTATATTGTTTTATTTTAATTTATTTCATTTAATTTTAATTTATTTTTTTTTATTTTAGTCGACACTGATGAGCTGGACAGCAACGTGGACGACTGGGAGGAAGAGACCATTGAGTTTTTTATCAACGAAGAAATCATTCCCCTTGGAGATCTTGAAGTTGACTAAATTTACAGCAGATTTCATCGACTAAAATGCTGTGAAATGTCATCAACTTAAACTAGACTAAAATTAAAACAATTTCAGTGACTAGATTGTGACCAAAACTAAAAGATTTTTAGTTTAATTTTAATTTATTTTAATTAAATTTTAATTTAATTTAATTTATTTTATTCTATTTTCTTTTTATTAATTTCATTTTGTCTGTTTATGTTTGTTCTTATTTTTATTTTTATTTACATCTACATTTTTGGAGTATCTTTTTATCTACTTTTTTGTAACTGCTACTGGAATTCTAATTTCCCTGAGGAGTTTTCCAAAGAGATTAATAAAGTACTATCTAATCTAATCTAATCTAATCTAATCTAATCTAATCTAATCTAATCTAATCTAATCTAATCTAATCTAATCTAATCTAAGATATTTTAGGCAAAAGACTCAAACTAAAACTAAAATAAAAAGTGCTGGATCATCAGGATGACGTACAGAAGTAAAGTGCTGGTTTTAACTTTTTTATTGAAGTGTTTTGATATAATGATATATGATATCATTTGAACAGCAGCCTTATGACTGAATGATTTTATCTTAGTGTCTTAGCTGAAATGACCCAATAAATTTATGCATGAAATGATCAACTGTCAGACAGACCAATAAAATGTTCTTTAGCATTTTTTTTTTTTTTTTTTTTAGTTAAAGAGCCTTTCATATAAAAATAAACTCATTTCATATATTTCACGTGTAGCCAAGGATGTTCAGTTTAGTAAAACAATAAGTTTTATGTAACTTGTCTCTTTAGTCCTCGGTGTGTTCGGTCTTCAATAGCTTCTGTTTTTAACCTCAGAGTTTCTGTTAATGGAGTTTAAATGAAACTTTACCTTAAATTGTCCACATGCCAGTTTTGTCGATGTTTTTGACCACAGTCCATGTAAAGACGGATTCGCTGAAGCTATTTTTCTCTGTTTCTCCCTCCTAATTTGTAAACGTGTGTTTTGTGTGTCTGTGTGTGTGAAAGGAAACAATAGGAAATGTTACACCTCTTGTCTGCTGTCATTCGTGGCCCCGCAGAGGCGCCAGGAGAGTCTGAGGGAGAGAGAGAGGGAGGGAGAGAGAGAGAGGGAGACAGGGAGAGGGAGAGAGAGAGAGGGAGACAGGGAGACAAACAGGCAGAGACAGAAGATTTATAAAAGATTTATTTATTCCATATTAAAATATTACAGGGCCAGTTTATCCATAAAGAACCTTCCAGACAGCAGGACTCAAACAAGATCATCTGATCAAAACAAAGATGATAAACTCAGACCATAATTTACACCAGTGCCCAAGAAAAGGTGTTAGAGAATATTTTATTTTTATTTATGTATTTAACCCTTTAAGAGATCGAGGTCTCTTTCTAAAGGCACAGGGGTGACCTGGTCAGCAGCACACGTCATGAGAAACACTTTATTGAAAGGTGAGAATAGACAGTCATTATACACACTTAGTGAGTGCATGGTGTTTTGTGATAAAGTGCAGAAGCTTTAAGATAAATAAGTATTTAGAAAAGCTTGATTTGTGTGAAATGAGCTGATGCCGTTTATCCATGAGTGTGGAGCGAAAGGCTGCAGGTGACTGTGTGCTGACACGTTCAGAAACACGTATGTGCAAACACATACAGACACACAGGCAGGGAAGATACTTAACATCCAGTTTTCGCATGAAAGTTGTTCATGTTTTCTATCGTTTCTTCCTTAAAATGAGCTTTTTTTCGTGATGTCAAAGTGCGTAACGCTGTTTATCTGACTTTAAACAGATACAGTAAACAAAATAAATGTATGGCTCATTCTACAGAAACATGCATAATTCTGTCCCTAGCCTTAAGAGATATATTACTCCTGAAGAACACAGTTTGTGCTAGATTTTTTAAAGTATTTTATGTAAAAAAAACCCACATTATTTCAGCTATCACACTATTTGGAGCCATCAGCTTGGTAATATTTGCTTTTTAATCAATTATTTAGAACCACAACCTCAACAAAAGTGCTCCTCCCCACAGTCATTGATGGAGAGAAAGTGCTGTATTTTGAGTTTAAAAACATGTTTTTATGAAAAAAAAGTACAAAAATGTATAAATAACTATCAAATATATGATATAAATTACTTTAAAAAAAAAAAGCCAAATAAGTATTAAAAAATATATTTAAAAGTAGTCGTCCCCTGCAGTCATGTCACTGTGTTACCATGTGACAAAAGTCTTTTATTTTGGAGAAAGAAATCACTCTGATGACATCACTTGACTTCCTTTGACCTTTTTCTTGAAGATCTATGAATAGTTTTCAGAAATATTAACATTTATCTCATGATCTCATATGAAGCTTTTCGTTGACGTCACTGGTATAACCAACTTTATTGGCAGGGAATTGCAAACAAACGAATAAAAATGTATTTTGAAGACATAATTTAGTGAATAGATCAAGATTAGTAACATGTTGTATCATGATCTGTAGCAGCCATTTTGTTAAAGGGCATTTTTTGTGTTACTGTCACTGGTGTTACCTTTCTTATGGGTAACAATCATTAACACCAGTGACAATCAGATGTGTGGATACACTGTATTAAATGGTATTATGTGATAAATGTACCAACAAAACAAAAAATCATTAAGC
The DNA here is from genome assembly GCA_036419115.1 of Scarus forsteni. NCBI lineage: Eukaryota > Metazoa > Chordata > Actinopteri > Labriformes > Labridae > Scarus > Scarus forsteni. Next base: position 2,213,320 of record JAZDUH010000216.1, on the reverse strand, counting down.
TTTCATTTTGTGTATAAAGTCAATGGCATATGTAACAATGTAGTTGAAGTTTAAATGTTAAAAAAAAGAAATAAAAGACATTTCGCCATCCCAAAAATCCACCTTTCTGTAGATTGACCCGTATACAATAATATAATACAAAGATAGTTTATGAAACTGGACTAAAATAATACATAATAATAGTAATAAAAAAGTTCTGCACAGTCCGCTTCCTGAACGATCTCCGTGCGTAAAAGTTCGCGCGTCTCGCAGCTTCTGTCTTAAAGCTTGTGCGTGCGCGGGTGAAACCTCGCGTGCACGTGTGTGTTTAGATAGCAGATGCCTGCAGCCAGTAATAGCTCCATTAAGCAGAGTGGGAAGAGGAATCAGTGATCCGTAACGTCGACGTCCGCCCTGCAGGCCACACACACACCTCTCCACCAAGACGGCAAAATGTCTCCAGTCACCGAGGTTTAGAGTCCAAAGAGGGGACATTTACATGTGGACTGCGTTTTGTAAACAGAGTGGCGCAATACAGCGCAAGAAAATAATCAAAAGGTGGAGGTCTTTGCCCTCCGATGGGATTAAAAGAGTAGATTTTTGCATCACATGATGCAAAGTGTGCATGTATTTTCCGGTCATTGTGCCTAAATTATTAAAAGCTGAGTATAAAATACAATTTGGATCACAGATCATTAGAGAGGTTTGAAAAATGTGCCAAATATTCTGATTTCTGCCCCTAAATTTGCGTAAAAGCCAAAGGAAAACGCAAAAAAGACATTTTTCCCACATGGATTTGAGGCTGATTTCTTCATCATTTGTGGTGTGTGACCGAGCTGCGTCCTCGCGCTGATGTATTTGCGCTCTGAGTCGTTAAAGTCGGGACAGGCCTCTCAGTCTGTCTCACCCTCGCGCTCCAGCCCGAGTCCACAGCGGGGCAGACGCGGCCGGCTGTGTTTATGAAGCCTCCCGGCCTGCTGTGTAAATTGTGGCGTTGAATGGTTTACCTAATGGGACTTCTGTTTCTCGTTTTCTGTCACGCTGCGCGCCAGACTCCGCTGACAAACGAGCGACTTTTACCGGCAGAGGAATTCCTGATTTATGTGGGAAACGAAGCCAGAGCCAAAAGTTTTTTTCTTCTGATACATGTAAATAAAAGATGAGCTCAGCCTGAGGATATTTGTACACAGAGGAGAGGATGGATGTGTTTCTGTGTTTTCTTGTTTGGTGTCTCACCCAAAAAAAACTGGAGCTGATGAGGAGGAGCAGGGGTGCCCTTAGTGATTCAGAGGCCCCGGGCTCAGACAAATACAGGGGCCCCTCGCCAAACCATCACCTTGTTTTCTGTGGTCAAGAGATTTTAAAACATGTGGGGGTACAAAAATATATTGTTTAGTCAAACGGACCGTGAGGAGTTTCTAAGTAATTACAAAAAAGTCTCACTTTTAGATATATGCCTGATGGAAATACACACTTTAAGATGAGTTTTATAGCATCAAAATAGGTTATCTATAAATGCTATTCCTTAGCTTCGCAGTCGGGTTGGACAGGGCTGAACTGGCCTGGATACTCAACTTCAGGAACAAGACAATTAAAACTAGAGCAAATTTATATTATTCAGACACGTCTTAGAGCACCGGGCTGTAAGTAGCGATATATAGCCGGCTACAAAACTACAATACTAAGTTTTCCAAAAATTGCTTGTTGTCACACATCAAAAACTACCGCTACGTAACTAGAAAGAGATACATTACCTCGTCGCTTTGCATCCTGTAAGTTGTTGTAAAAAGAAGTCGTAAAGCAATGCAGAGTTCTGAGGAAGGTCTGAGCTGAATTCATTAGAATCACAACAAACACACGCTTTGGCTTGGGTCACGTCTTTTGGTGTGTTCCAGTTGTAGTCGGAAGTCTGAGTTTCCTACTGGGAACTCGGTGAAACCTCGCCACCCCTGAGTTGACAATCAAAGATGGATGCCCCCAGTGTGAACAGTTATTTAGCTCCTGTAATAATCCATTTATTTGCACTTCTGACTGGGGTGTGTCGCTCTAGATCAGCTGTATACATAGTATTGTTAGATTTATATTTACAAAAACACTGCCATAGTGATAATCACATTCTTCATGTGATATTTGTGAACAACAACGCAGGGCGTGCTAACAGCAGCTAACAATAGCCTGGTAGATCAGCATGTTTGTTTCCGCCTTCAACTGGAACGCCGATAAGTCGGAGATGATGTCACTCCCAGTTCCGAGGTTACTGGAACGCAACATTATGACAGTCGCCGCGCGTGCTCATTGGTAGCAGAGTCTCAACGTCGCCGGTAATAGATTCTCTTCATAGCACCTTTAAATTAACATTATACATGATGGTCTAAACTGCAGAAATTTTTGGACATGTTTGGACAAAGGTCAATTTTCTGCTCCATTTTAGACATTACCATTTTATTTGGAGAAATTTAGATTGTTGCAAAAATGTTTTAAGAGGTTTTAAGGAATTAAAATGTATTTTACTTCATTCAAAATGTGTCTATACCTTGTGGGGGATATGCTGATCTGATTTCTGTACACAAAAGGAGATTTTTTTTTAAGTATAAATGTTTTTATGAGAAATTAAACTGCATTGATCTCTCTTTTTTTCCCTGCCAAACTATTTGTCCAGTTAAACAACTTTGAATCAGACAAAAATAATCAACAGTTATGAAAACGTTTGAAACATTTTAGCTTGAAAATGTGTAACCCAATCTTTTGACACGACCTTTGTTGTACAAATACTTTCAATAATAAACACAACATGTGTGGTTTGTTTAAAAGAACAGTCATATTGTACGATATTTCACATTATTTAAATTGCACAAGTGTGTAAACAATATTTAAAGACGACCTCAGAACACAAAGACAAGTAAAAAACACGTCAGAATAAAACATTTATCAAAAGAAGGAATGAAACCAGAAAATATACAAACAGATAATAAAACGATTAGAAGAAAAGAGCTAAAAATAAAATGTAAATAACGTTAAAGACTGTATTACTGTTATCAAAATAGGAACTAAAATGTTTTTAATAAATCAGTTAAAATGTGATGTTGCAGCATTGCCCTTGAAGCAGTCATAAAAACTGGAAAATATAATGAAACAGAGAGCAGAGGGTCTTTAATGTCCATATATTTTAGTTTTCTGGAAGTTTGTTTCAAACCTTCAAGCTGCTTCTTCAGGTTCGTTTCTGAGATTCTGCTGTTCAGTGTCCAGAGTTTTTTCTCAAATATTTAAAAAGACAGAGAAAACTCACTACACTGCTCTTAAAGGACGACAACTTTAAGATGGATCAGATAATTAGAAAATATTATTTTGTTGAGTATTATGACCAAATAGTATAAGGAATTCTGCTGACTCCATCCAGGCTGCTGGAGTTTCTATTAAATTAGAAACAGAACTGATGTTTAAGAACGCTCAAGGAATTTAACTTGATAAATGGGTGCAATTAATGAGCAATTAATGAGCAATTAATGTGCAATTAATGAGCAATTAATGAGCAATTAATGAGCAATTAATGAGCAATTAATGTGCAATTAATGAGCAATTAATGTTCAATTAATGTGCAATCCTCAATCCTCTAACAAAGTAGTTACAGTGTGGAAGTACACCCATGTACAATCACTTATCCCACGTGCAATTACTCAGTAAATGTGTATATAATCTTTATCGGATTTACTTTTAGTTTTGTTTCCAAGCCTTTTTTAATATTTTTATATTTTTTTATCTTATATCGATAGAGTATTGTATATGCTGCTATTTTTTATACTTAAGTCCATTTTTATTCTATTAATGCTGTCCGCTTTGCTGCTGTAACACTGTAAATTTCCACTTGTGAGATGAATAAAGGTTTATTCTATTATATTCTAAAAGATGGTCATCATTAACGAGAATATAAATAAAAATGGCAAGAAGAATAAAATGCAAATGAAAAACAAATATAACATCTAACGGTGCAAATAATAATGCATTTAGACAACCTTTTATAAAAACAAAATAATTAGAAATATTTTCACTTTTAATCCATAGAGTTATCTATCCATCCTGCAGCATTTATACAATTCTAGGTTAATGGATAAAATACAATTTGAAAAACAATGGTAAATATAAGGGGATGAAAGCTCAAAAATGAAATGTATGCAAAAAAGCAAAACAAAAACAAAATAAGAATAAGATAATTAAAAATAAGAGGAGAAAGGTGGGTTGCAGAGGAAGAAGCAGAGCCGAAGTTAGGGGGGCAGGGAGATCCTTCTTTTCTCTTTTAACTTGAATGTTTTTATTTGTTCCAGTTTCCGTGCAATGGAGAAGAAATTGAAATATTTAAGACAAAAAAATATAAAAGAAAAAATAAAATACGTAACACTTTAGCATGAATTACACACAGTAGGGTATGATCAATTTTACTACCTGTTTAAAAAATGCTGCCAAGTAGGTGAAACTGGAGTGTGAAATTATGATGTGCAACAATTTAGCTCCTTTATTTTAAATCTAAAGAAAAAGACAAAATTCTTGAAAATGGACCAATAAGTTGGCAACATTTCGAAAAATAATTTCAGATTTCAGTGTTAAACTCACCAGAACTGCAGATAAATTACTCAAATAAAATAAAAATATTCATGACAAACTTTACTGAGCTTCACATAATCCACATCTAAGACACTGCGCGTGCACTTGAACCACACTGTCTCCATCTTCATATTTAAACGTTGATTAATCTGCATTTATTTAAGAGAAATATTAATGATTTCACGGCCACCTTCCATTTGATTCTCATCTGCTCTGTTTCTCGAGGCCCCCTGGAGCACGGGGCCCCTGTCATAGCACCTTAAATCTGAGAGCCTCGCCCCCCCTCCGCCCTGATTATGGACCCTTAAACTCTCCACTTCCATTGTTATCACCCCGGAGGAAACCCGCCGCTCTGATTTATGTCCGTGTTGTTTCTGAGCTGAGGAGAAGTTTCCACCGAGGATTTGGTTTCTGGGATTTGATGAGAAAAGCAGCAGAAGGAAAACGTGTCTCCCGAACTCAAAATAAGCTTTTAAGGCTGTCTAATCTTATCTGAGCTCGAGGATTAATGCCCTCGGCGCTCTGGAGGAGCTGCGGAGCGTTTTTATGATGAATAATTTCCCTCAGATAAACTCGGATCCACGTGATTAGCCCTCCTCTCCGCAGCCCGTGAGTCTGTGTATAAACTGGAGGGCATTAGAGAGACACGGCACTCCATCATCCCCCCCTCCTGCTGCACCATTACAGCCCCTCTTCTTCTCACCGAGCCTCTCTTTATCAGCTCTCTATCTCACAAACAGCGTCCAGTCTGGCTGCTTTACAACCTGAAGAGGACTTTTACCCATCAATCACTGCGCGCCGGAGCTCTGCAAGGGCCGAGGACCGAGTCTGCGCGGCTCAGTCCGGGTGTCAGGATGAGTCTCCTGGAGCGTGTCAGAGCAGAGGCCGAGAGCAGGCAGGACGAGTTAACCAGTGGATTATTGAGCTGAAATATTTAATCTGGACTAGTGCTGTTAGACGATTAAAAAATTAATCTAATTAATCACATTTTAATCTCATATCTGCTTAAAGTACCCAAATCGGGGATACTATAAAGTTGTAGTGGAGGACTAATCGAATGAATACACTAAGAAGTGAAGATTTGTAAATCCACATTTTTATTGGTGACTAAATAAAACCAAAGTCAGGGCAACTTGTCCAGAAAATTCTAAGCTCAATCAGGCAACTCAAATTACACTTTAAGTGTGTTTCATAAATCAAATTCAAAATAAGAAAAAGGTCGAGGACATCCAGCAAAACAATTAGGCCTGATGCATTATTAAAGAATTCAGTAATAAATAAAATAAGACTAAGTCTCAAATATGACATTCCTGTTGTCACCTGGGCTTTGTTTGGTTTGACTAGAGATGCATGTGTGAAGTGACATGTGCCACTGCCATGTACGGGTCCTCCAGCTGGACAATATTAAAATGTTTGTGTGCTATGATTAATCTTGCGATTAATTTTTATAACGCATTAATTTGCGGTGTAATTAATTAATCTAATTAATGGACTAAAGTGACAGCCCTAATCTGGACATTTTAGTTTTACCGAGCTTTAAGTCGGAGCAAGAAATGCGTAAAACGATTTTTACGCATGGAAAATACGCAGGAAATTCAGGCTTCAAGAACATTTTGAACAAAATACCCCAAATAAAAACAGTGAAAGAAAACGTGTGCAGATTTAAAATATTTGGTCAATGATAATTAGTCTCCTCAAGTGAACTCTATTCCAAAATATTTTATCGTTAAATAGGTAGATAATTTATTAATATACTCGAGGTCCACAAACTAAAACAATAAATACAATCACAAACAGACACAACACAATGATGTCATCATTTCACTATGTGTATTTGACTTTATGTTTGTCTTAAAAATGTCATTCAAACAGGAACGTGCTCTAATAGACACTAACGTAATAAAAGGCCAGAAAGCAGAAGCAAAAAAGTAAATTTTCGGCATTAATTTAAAAAAGACCAAGTAAAAGTGGTTATGACTATACCTTGTATATACACTTCACAACCAAAATAAATACTTTTAAAACTTTCGGAAGACTTTATATTTTCTTCTCCTTTGCTCTGCAGCAGTTTCCAACATCTAACGAAAATTTTAAGCCATTTGCCGATGCGCAAATCCCTTCCCCCAGGTTTCTCATTTGATAATTGACATAAAAATGTCGAACTATGCCCGTAAAGTTGAGTTTTACGCATGCAAATCGCTCAGAAATGGACCATCCAAGCATAATAAAAATAGTTGTATACCATAAGGACCAAAACTTTAATCCAAACCACCCAGCACATTGACTGGTTTCACATAAATTGACTTCGCCTATGAAATATTTGTTTTGCGCATTTGCTTTGAATCCAGCTGCACCGCGTTAAAGTGCATCATCCAAGAAAACACACGCGCTAATCAGTGCACGTTTCTGAAGCTTCAGATAACAGGAAAAAATACATCTGCAGCTTGACAATTATACAGTAAATGATACATAATGTGCTTATTATCTTTTTGTTTAAATCTAATAAAAAGAAACACAAAAGTGAAATAAAGCTGATTTTTCCACCCTATTGTTCTGTGCCAGCACGATAATCCTTATGCCAATAATTATTTATTATTCCACTTGTTTGAAACTGAATTTTTGAAGATATACCACAACTTTATCGTTGATTGGATGCTGGTATTCTTCATGTTTTTGTAAACAGACTTATGGGGAGAAAGTGAACATGATCACATGAAATCAAATCAAATCAAACTTTGTGAAATATTTTCATACATTAAAATGTAGCAAAAATTGCACTTCAGAGTAATATAACTACTATATGTGTGTAGGCCACAAGAGGAAAAAAATACACATGACATTTAATTCATTTTTGCGTATATTAGAAATAAATTGAGACAAACTCAATCGGGCATATTGTTTTTGTTTTATTTTTATTTTTTAGATATTAACAGTCAGAATGATTTTTTTTAACTTTACCCAAAAACTTTCTGTAGAAGTGTTTTTCCTCAGATTTTTGCCGTTCATTCTTATCCATAGAAAACCTCCGAGCCACTTTAACACTTATATCTGCATCGTGCAGTCCTCACAGCGGACCTGCAGAGACTTCACGTCCTCCTAAATCTGCTCTGCTGTCCTGCAGGAACTCATCTGTTCGGTTTGAGCGGAGAAAGTTTCCACTCACACGACCTCTGTCACTGCTGATGAATGAAAGAAGATTTAACTGGACTGCAGCTCTGCGTCTTCACGGCGACGCAGAGCTGCTGCTGCAAAACCAAAGTCATGGCGAGGTTTAGTTTTCCACCAGCGTGAAATAGATTTAACAGTTTACGAAACTGATGGGTAATTCCATTTTATTGAACTGATTTTAAAATAAAAATCAAATCCAATTGAAGAAAGCTTTCAGATAAAATAGACGAAATTCTTAAACACAGCAGAAGGAACTTCGACAATGTCGAGCGCTTTGACCGCTTTTACGCACAGTTTTACGCACAGAGGGCGGGACGTCTAGGCAGCCTGTAGGGCTGGATATTACTGAATATCTAACTTTTAGTAAAGGCTGCTGATATTTTTTAGAAATGGGATTTAATGAGACGGTATCTTGTTAATCAGTATACTTTATACTTATTTTAAGAAAAATATAAATAAGAACGCAGGTAATGAGGCTCAGGCTGAGGATGGGAGAAATATGGGGGATATATAATTTAAGGCACATTTTAGCTGATAAAAAGCGTCCTGTAGGTTTTTTTAACATAATTTTTAAATGTCTTATTGTGTAAAGGTGGCTGTTGTTATATCAAATGCTAATAAAGAGCCCTCTTCAGCAAACCAAAATAGTTTAAGGGTTTTCGAGGTGCCTTGAAGAAACTTAAAAATCCATCTATTAATCTACCAGCAGTCACCCAAGGCCAGGTCACGGAAAACTTTTATCATATTTAACCTGTACAAAAAGAGAGCCCTGTAGTATTTTAAAATAAGTTGTTTGTATTTTTTCCAAACACTGCCAACTTGTTTTCTACAAATGAAAAAGGCAGTGTCCAGAAGTTTTTATTATTTCCCAAGTGATTAAATGATACTTTTACAAAATAATTTGCTTAAATCAACCACGGAATTAAACAAAAAGGTCTGCAAAATTTTGAAATGTTGGAGGAACTGAGCTTTCTGAGGCCCATGAAGAGTAAGAAGAGAAACTGTCCGTCTTAACTGAAGCAAAAGTGATAAAAATCAAAACCTTAGGATCAGGTGCAGCAAGATGTGTGGGGTCAACTTCCTGTTTGATGCCTGCCCCGCCCACTTTTACTGTGCCACACCAATGAGTGTTCCTAATTTTATTATTTTTAACCTCCTGTCCCAACCAGCCTGAAGTCCTCCTGTACTATTTTAAGATATCCATAATGGATTATATAACCCTGCCCTATAAAGTTAACAAACGCCGTCCTTGTTGACCCCACAGCCCCTCACTCTACTGATGAGGGAGGTTGGAGACCCTCTGTGCCTGTGGCGTGCCGCTGCTGCTGCTCCGTCCCCGGCCCTCTCCCCTTGTTTAGCCGGAGGAAGCTCCTGTTTCCTGGATCAGTTTACACTCGAGCCTCCGGAGCGCAGCGCTCACGCGGCACTGCTCCGCTTCTGACCGGACGGACACCGGCAATAGATCACCTCACCCACGGAGGGGCCCCGGGGGGCCACGGGGGCACAGCTGGGAGGGCTCCGAAACCAGAGCGGAGGGGGTGGGTCAAGGCCCTCCTGCACCGCCGCTGCTCGGGTGTTTGTCATCCTGAGGACCCCGGGCTGACAGCAGGGCGGAGGAGGGCTGGAGGATGTTTACTGCTGCTGCTCAGAGAGACTTCCTGACTCGGACTTTCACTTTCATTTCAGACAGAGCAGCTCCAAGGTCCTGAAGTCTGGATGGACTGATGTTTCAACACCAGGGCCACATAAATGTCAACTTTACTACCAGAGAGCAACATCTGATGAAGGCCGGATGATCATAATTAGGCCGTCTAATAATCCAGCAGAAGATCCAAATGTCAGAAATTGAAATTCCAAAATATTTTTCAACTCAAATCATTCAAATGAACAATTCAAGTATTCAATCCAAATGTTATTAAAATATCCCTTGAAGCAGTTTGATCTCCATTTATGTTTTTTATCATCAGTGCTAAGCTTGAACATTTTTAAAGATGCTATGAGGAGTGTCTAAGTAGTTACAAAAAAGTCTCACTTTAAGATATATGCCTGATCGAAATACACACTTTAAGATGAGTTTTATAGCATCAAAATAGGTTATCTATAAATTAGTGCTGTCAGACGATTAAAAGAATTAATCTAATTAATCACATTTTAATCTCATATCTGCTTAAAGTACCCAAATAAAGAATTTGAATTCTAGGATATTATAAAATTGTAATGCAGGACTAATCAAATGAATACACTAAGAAGTGAAGATTTGTAAATCCACATTTTTATTGGTGACTAAATAAAACCAAAGTCAGGGCAACTTGTCCAGAAAATTCTAAGATCAATCAGACAACTCAAATTACACTTTAAGTGTGTTTCATAAATCAAATTCAAAATAGGAAAAGGTCGAGGACATCCAGCAAAACAATTAGGCCTGATGCATTATTAAAGAATTCAGCAGATATAGATAAATAATTCAAAAATAAAATAAGACTAAGTCTTAAATATGACATTCCTGTTGTCACCTGGGCTTTGTTTGGTTTGACTAGAGACGCATGTGTGAAGTGACGTGCCACTGCCGTGTACGGGTCCTCCAGCTGGACAATATCAAAATGTTTGTGTGCCATGATTAATCTTGCGATTAATTTTTATAATGCATTAATTTGCAGTGTAATTAATTAATGTAATTAATGCACTAAAGTGACAGCCCTACTATAAATGCTATTCCTTAGCTTCGCGGTCAGGTCGGACAGGGCTGGACTGGCCTGGATACTCAACTTCGGGAACAAGACAATGAAAACTAGAGCAAATTTATATTATTTGGACACGTCTTAAGAGCACCGGGCTGTAAGTAGTGATATATAGCCAGCTACAAAACTATGATACTGTTTTCCAAAAATTGCTTGTTGTCACACATCAAAAACTACCACTACGTAACTAGAAAGAGATACATTACCTCGTCGCTTTGCATCCTGTAAGTTGCTGAAAAAATAAGTTGTAAAGCAATGCAGAGTTCTGAGGAAGGTCCGAGCTGAAGACAGTCACCGCGCATGCTCATGGGTAGCAGAGTCTTTATGTCGCCGGAAATAGATTCTCCTCATAGCACCTTTAAATAGGAATAAAAGTAGGCTACAAAATATAGATAACTATGTCCAATGTTTACGTGGGCGTGTTTGCCGCGCTGATATCATCAACGTGATGACATCAGGTTGATGCGCCAGACCTGCCCACCTGCTGCAGATCAGACCCAGATCTGCTAGCAGTGGGAAAGGCAACACTGGCAGATTGTAAGTAGGTTAACCAGAGTTGAAAAAACCTACGCTGACCTGCTTATTTTAGTGTGGAAGCATCATTGGTGTCCTCAGTTCACAAATCTTAATTGAGTGTTTTAAAAGGAAAGGTGATTTAACATAGCGGTAAGCATACTTCAGCTTTTCTGGAACATGTTGAAGGCATCAAAATGAGTGAATATTTGCAGAGTAAAACAAATAGAAGTTGATCAGTTTTAACATTGAATCTTTTACATGTATTCAATTGAATAAAAGCTCAGAAAAGATTTATAAATCTTATTCTGTTTTTACTCTTAACGTAATGTCCAAACTTAATTGAAATATTTAGTTAGATTGGTTGGAAAAGCTTTAACAGCTGTAATTATTAAGTCTTTCTAAGTGTTGACAGGAAGTGAATTGACATGTTTATCTTAAAGCTAACTCTCCTCCATCGTCTCTTGAAGCTGTGATCTCCCTTTATGCTCACCTGACATCGACCTGCGCTGTTTGTTATAGGGAGTAATGAATGCTAACAGTATTCATATATGAACCTCTGTGAAGGCGGGGGCTCTAGTTTCCTGTGAGCTGAACCTGACTATGTAACTGAGTCTCCACTGAATCAGCTAATGATCCTGTTCAGCATGTAATTATCCACACAGACGTGTAATGATGCTGGAGGCTCTCCATCTGACACCTCATTAACCCGTGTGTCAGTCTGAGACCGTGAGGGGGAAAAGAGTTCATTACCATGATTAATAAATAACTCAATGCTCCTTGGGTCCTCGGTGAGCATGTCATACATCACAGTTTGTCCTATACTGTACAAAGCAACATGATACAGCACAAAAGAAGACATAAGCCTCACTGAGCCTTTAGCAGAATAAGGATTTGCTGCTGCTGTGCACAAACACCAAACAGCAAAACTCAAGAATAACCTGTTTAAATGATGGACGAACATCTAAAACTGTTGCAAAATTTATGATTTGGTTTGTGCTGTTGATCAATTCTTGCAGAAAATTTGTCTATACCACTGGAAAATAGGGTTTATTTCACTTTTACTGAGACATGCTTTCTTTTGTTAACCGAATTACCGGCATGTCCACGGTGATTTGTGCATGTGCCCTGTGGTTTATTTTTGTATGTATTTCTTTTGAAAATTAAATAAAGTGCTAATCTTAGTCTAAACATAGATAACGCAACAAAATGCAGTAAAGAAACAATTCCCAACAAGCACACAGGACCTTTCAGATTTGCTGAAGATTTTATCTGATGACTCTTAGCAGAGGCAGGCTAACACTTCCCATTGATTCCCAGTGTTTAAGCTAAGCTAATTCACAGTGGGTGATTTCTGCTCGTCTCTTTCTTGTTACTCTAAGCACAGTCAAAAGAATGATGTCTATCTGCTTGTCATGGACTGGGGAGAAAAGCAAGACATGAAAAACCAAAAAAAAATAACTGGCATATCCCTTTAAATGATGCAAAATATGTGCGGAAAATGTATTTGTGGGATGAGCAGCAGAGCTCAGAATGAGGGCTGTACTCGTGAAAATCTTTTCTGCCGATGTCAAACAGCTTCTTCTGCTGTTGACTTTTGTTAGGTGTGTTGGATGATTGAAGTTTGAAGAAAAAAGGCATTTTGGAGTTACAGGGTTTATTCATTTGACAAACAGGAGCCTCCTGACGTGTTTCCTTCATGTCCACAGTGTATTTTAACCTTACACACCAGACAGACAGCTCCTTATGTACGCCACAGAAATATTTCCCGAGTCCATCTGGAGAAAAGTCCATAGAAAATGTTTTCAAAAGGCAAACCTTTAAAAAAAAAAGTGCAGCTTGCGATTGGGCGATCGTTTTGTCAGTCACACTCATCACAGACCAATCATATCTGTTGTTAGCCGTTAGCTTAAAGGTGTAGTCAGCGATGTGGGAGAAAACAAGTGGAGTGGTTGTTGATAAACAAATTTAGACCCGCCTCTCCCTTCATACCTCACCCCTGGCTCCACCCCCGAAAGCTGATGGACGTGCATCGTCATGGAAACGGGTGTAGAAACTGCGTAGCTGACCAACGTAGCTAAGGTAACCCTGACTCGTCAGACAACTCGACTGACAATATTGATAACATCACAACAACAGTACATCTTGGCAGATTAGACAATAAGATGAATGTCTGACGGCTGTTACTTTTATGTGAAGCACCACAAAGCTAATGTTGCTTACCTATCCAGCAGAAAGACGGCAACATCCGCGTTCATTTTCAGGTCTTTCAATTCGCGGAGTTCCCTCCACCGTCGGAAAGCAACACCAATGTTGACCCGGGTCTTCGCTCTTTCATGGTCATAGCCCTTCTTTTCCACTTTTCACTCCTCTGACCTTTTTCTTTTGGGCTGTTTTTCAGCCATTGCTACTGCACCTATTGTATCTCTCTCTTATGCTTACTGCGGCTTCCTAGCTTCTCTGATTTATTCGTCCAAAACAAAAAAACTAAAATAATTTCATGTAAGAAAAGCTTTTAGTGAAGTTGTTTGCTCTATTTTTAAAGGAATTTAGTTCATTTCTGATTAAAACCACGGATATTGCCACATCCACAGAGCCCCCTTCAGAAGCCGCCATTGTTTTCAAACATGTGGTCACTTCCTGCTGTCGTCACATCTTCAGTTTCCACCTCTCTTCCCTGATTTAACGTTTTTTGGCTGTGGAGTCGTAGGAGATTGGAGCTTGGCAAGATGGATCTGTGTGATTTCAGACAATGAATCAGGCAGGTCCATCTACACTGTAAGGTTAAATATATTTTATTCTAGAGGAAAAAACATAAATCAGTAAAGGATATTTTAAAATTTGTATCTGTTTTTGAAGTTTCATCCTGTTTGTCATGCCTGTGTTATTGTTGTTTTCTGTCTACATTAGAACAGGGCGTGTGACCTGCCTGACCCTTGCTGGATTAAACAGCTAATATAACTGCGGACTGACTCTGCACGTCTAATCGTAGCTCAGGTAAGGTGAAACACTCTCCATACATTTTAGATCCCTGACAGGAGCCAGTGGCCTTTCAGTGCTGAAGGTTTGACTGACATGTTTATTAGTGAGCAGTGGGCGGGGCTTAAACCTGCTCCCCTCTGAGGTCTTTGTCCACACCCTGAAATAGTCCTTAACCCAACACACTCTGCAGCAATGCAGCGCTGCTCACGTCATGTAGAGGCCTGTCTCCAGCTCTGTGTGCGTCTCCACATCACAGAGCTGGAAACATGACCACGTTCCCGCTCGCTGCATCTGAGCGGCGACAGGAATGTCAGGAAGTGTCGGCCATGTTTTTGACGCTGTGATGTGACGGTATGCAGCGCCCGGAGTCACATTTCACCCTGACAGAGCCTCGCGCTCTTCTCTGCGTCTGACATTCAAGTGCCAAAAATATAAAAAGTTAAATTCTTCTGTAGCACGGTACATGATGAGACTGAAGAGAACACCTGCCCGTCACAGCTGATGTAACCCTGAGCCACAGAGTCGAGGAGAATGTGGTGTAAACAGTCTGTTTATATGGTATACAGCACAAGACAAGGTTATCTGAGGACTCTGATAGACCACAGTGAGTCCAACAGTGGAGTCAGTCCACTTTTAACCAGCAAACGTCCATGACTTGGGTTGTTTTTACTTTTGGCGCGACTGTCTTGAATCATGGCCAAGGTCAACCGCTCCCTGCTCTGCTTACGTATCAGTGCCCCATATTTAAACACAGAGTTCACTTCAGCTGTGCCTGAGGCGTGAGATGTGCACAATTAGCTGCTTAAATGGTTCAAGAATGCTAATTGAATGGCAGGAACCAGATTTACAATGAGATTGAACCGGTTCTTTTATGTCTTCCACCAATTCTGACCTAAAATCCTGGTCAAAAGCTCTGTCTGAGCGACAGTACAGAGGCCCAATTTTGCTAATGCCTCAATTATCTGCCTTATTTTCAAATAATGATGAGACTTCATTCTAGGAAGAAATCAACCATCTTGTGGAATGGTGTACACAAAACAACTTTCTGCCTAATGTCAGTAAACTAAAAAAGCTAATAGATGATTGTAGAAAAACGGAGACAGGCATGAAACCCCATCTTCATCAGTGGAACAAAGCAGCAGTTTTAAGTTCCTAGGAATTAACAAAACAAAGAACCTGTCAAGCTAAAGGTAGCTGGTGTATCTAGCGAGTATTTATGACTGATAAAGTCTTCCCCATACTTCTAACATCAGTATCCTCTACAGCGAAGGCGAACATTAATCCCATATTAACAACATCACAAATAGTGGTGTAGAGTTACGTGTTTTACGGGTATCGGTGCAGCTGACTGAGGCAACTGAGAGCTACAAGGGATGCCGCGGCAATTATAATACACCACTAAATAGAAATGTCTGAGTGGTGCTTCTGATCATATAGTCCCTGTGCAGGGTCTAACCCGCTGGTAATTTTTATTTGCCCAATTATTCAGGGTAATGCTCGGACCCTGGCAGCTGTTAGCCCAACTAGTATTAGCATTCGAGATAGCTGTTAGTCCAACTAGCGTTAGCATAACTGATAGCCGACCATTCGTGGCACAAAACAACAAAGAAAACAAAATACACAACAAATGCGCTCAAAAGGACAACAGCTTATGGTGCTTGATGGAAACAACGCGTGTTTATAACTTACATTTGTACAGCACAGTCACATCTACTGTAGTCAGTGCAGAGCCACAGCTCACCGCTGCCATTGTTGATGAGGAAATGAGTACGTTGAGTGTCCACAGCTGCACACTCAAAATCCGGGCCGATTTGAGTACATCATCCTACTTTTGCATACTCATTTCTCGCATACTATACATACTGTTTTTCATTTTGATGCAGTATACTCAAAATTTTTACGTATTTGAGTATGGAAATATGCGATTTGGGACACACTGACTTCACATGTCTCTGTCCTGGTTACTACTAGACTTAAAAATGTTACTAGTAAATGGACTTGAGCTTATATAGCACTTTTCTAGTCTTTTGACTACTCAAAACTGCTTTACACTCCAGGTCGCACTTCCACATTTGCTCTCACATTCGCTCACTGATGGTTCTGAGTTTCTATGTTAGTTATCCATCAGTGTCTCTAACACATTCAAGCCCTTTTATGCCCATTTGGCAACTTGGGGTTACATGTCTTGCTCAAGCCGTGTGTCGCCCGGAGCTGGGGTTTACTAGTCAGGTCTACATGCACACTAGTGTGCCAAATCCTTTTCTGATACAACAAAATTTAATTTTACTTGTACTACCGGTAAGCACAAAATATTTACTAGTACTACTAGGAGACTGTTTTAGCCCACTAGTATTAGGGGAGAGTGGGGTAAACTCATCCAGTGGGTAAGTTGACCCACCCCCTTTTTCTGGGAAGCAGTAAACAATTCTTGTCATGTGACCCAACATCTAGAAAATCCTTATCATTTTTCCCTGCCTCTGTTGAGGAGGAACCCCCAACATAAGCGGTTGGTACTGTTTAACACAAAAACCTCTTTTTCGTGTATCAAAGCAAATTTTCAGCATGTCAGGTATATTGAGCTTTGTATCAAATCCAGTTTATCCAGATCTAAAATGGTGTATAATAAATATAAGTAATTTCCCAGTGTATAAAACTATGTGACTCATTTGGCTAAAGATTAGCCCGAATAGCAAAGCTAGCAACATTTTTTCAAAATGTTGGCTATGAGGCAAAGTGAGCCACATGTGGGGTAAATTTAGCCATTAGCTCATTTTATACCACCAAAAGTTTGAAAAATAATATTAATATACTGAATCATAAAATACTATTTAAAGTTATTTAACCAACTGACTTGTCGGATCAAATGTTAGACAGTAGAAAATCATACCAAGAGTGGACAAGTGGAAAACCCACTGGAGCTAAACAACTCTTGCTGAGAAGGAGAAAATAATGAAGGAAGTCATGATTGAAAAGTCCAAATACTGACGGGTCAACCCAGCAGAGGTAAATGAAGAAGAAGGATGTTTAAACTTGCTTGTTTTAGAAAGTCTGAACTTGTAAAAAGAGTAAAAGTAACTTTTTTAGAAGGAATAATAGTTTTCTTTCTGACAAGTACTAATTTTGTTTTTGTTTGTTGTTCAAAGCTTTGCTGGCTCTCATTTTACTGCATATAATGTTTTTCAGATTTTCCCAAAAGTTGTTAAATTTGTCCATTTATGGCATTAAAGATTTGAAGTTACTGACGTTTTTCCAGGATGTTTAAGTTAGGTTTAAGAAAATAAATGCTACTCTTTGTGAGGTGAACCATCTCTTGTTAATGACTCTTTTGACAGCAGTACATTATCTTTTAATAATTCTCAGATTTAGAGTTACGAAGGTCAACGTACCCACAGACTTGGCTTAACTTTCCCCTGACCTGGGGCAAGTTGAGCCGGAGGAGCACTTTATTTTGAAAGGCCACAGTTTCCAGGCTCTTTGTCACTGATAGATCCTTACAATATCAGTTAAAAGCAAACATTCTTATAAAAGAGTATCTGTTTTAATTTTCTCTGTTGCATTTTTCCTTGCCATAGTGACAACAAAAGTAAAATCAGCTCATCTTACCCCACTCTCCCCTACTAGTACAGTCAACGAATTTACTGGTCGTGCTAGTAAACATAATGCAAATGTTATTGGAGGGATTATAACAAAATCCAGCAGCCTGATTGGCTGTAATATTTCTGAAAGCCAATGGGAAGCCTGAAGTTGCTTCCCCAACCTTATTAGCAAGTAGTTCTAGTGAATATTTTTTGATCTACTTGTAGCACGTGTAACACTTTTTGCTTCACTAGTAAGGGCTGCTTGTACACTAGTTGACTGAAATTGAGTACATGAACTACATGAATTTGAGTTCAAGCAGAGCTGTAATATGGTTGATATCACCAATATCATTTTTTTATACCCAAACACTTTCTATACTCCTCCTTTATTCTGAGTCCTGCTGTGACCTCAGTGTCTGACCTTTTCAAACTCTCCTCATGACCTATTAAAACATCAGAAAGTGAAGTTTAGATGAAACTGGGCCTCTTTATTCATCAGTGCAGCTCACAGCGATCAAACCTCCCCTCTGCCTCCTCAGCCCTGTCCTCAGCTAAATGAATCATTTCCTCGTCGACTCTGCTGAGAGAGAAAACTGTCACCACACTTCCTGCTCCCCTGGACCGAGCTCTGGCACCTGGGAGCTCAGCTGTCGCAGGAAGTGGGAAACCACAGGGCTCCCTCAGGACGTCCCAGAAACTCACACAGTCAGCAGGTGTTTGGACATCTGAGGGCCGCGGTGTTATACTCAGAGAGTCTGTGCTCCTGCTTTTTAGATCAACCATGGAAATTATTCTCTGCCACTTCAGTTTGGGTGCTTAGACTGATTTCTCTTCAACAAATGATCAACCCAAGTCACTTCAAGATTATATGTGCACACGAGGACACAGAAGAGTATTAGGGCCTTTTTAGATGGAAAAAATATTTTCAGCAGGTCGAGATTAAAGTCGGAACGACGAGAATAAAGTTGAAATGTCCACAATAAAGTTGAAATAAAATCTCACGATAAAATTATGACATTAAAGTTTAAAAGGCCAAGAAAAAAGTAGAAATTCGAGAAATCAGCTGACATAAAATGTATTTCGACTAGGGCTGAACGATTTGAGAAGATAATCTAATAGTGTTTTTTTCCCCCCAATATTGCGATTCACTCTGCAATCATTTTAATGTTCCTCATCTTTTGTATTCTTAAACAAACATAA
Source organism: Scarus forsteni (assembly GCA_036419115.1). Taxonomy (NCBI): domain Eukaryota; kingdom Metazoa; phylum Chordata; class Actinopteri; order Labriformes; family Labridae; genus Scarus; species Scarus forsteni. The sequence continues at coordinate 2,194,566 of JAZDUH010000216.1, read as the reverse complement.
GCAATAGATCTTTTTATAGTAAAACCAATATGACATTAAATTAATGTAAGGATAAAAGATATGAGGAAAAAGTGGAGAAGTGAAGAACAGAAGCAAAATTGGTAGGAAATTGCAAAAAAAAAATTGGCAAAAAAACAAAAAACAAAAGTGGCTTAGGAAAATTGATTATGGCAGCAAAATTGGGAATTTAATTTGAAATGATTTTTCAAAAACCATGTAAAAATTCCAAAAATGGTTCTGACAGTGGCCAAAAAAAAGATAAATGGGGGCAAAATAGGCATAAAGTTGTAAAAACGGGGATAAGAAAAGGTAAAAATGGTCCAAAAGTGGGAAAAAAGTGTATGAATAGAGGTAAAAAGTAGGCATGAAATAGCAAAAAAAAACTACATCACAATGCCAAAACGCTCAACACATTTTGGGCTAAAAATATTGAACCTTCTGCGATTTGAAAATTGCAACAAGCCATATTGCGATTTAATCTAATTGTCAATTAATTGTTCAGCCCTACTTTCGACTTTATTCTCATCATTTCAACTTTATTTTCATCATTTCCACTTTAATCTCGAAATTTCCACTTTAATCTCCACTTCCCCAAAATAATTGTTTCCATCTAACATGGCCCTTAAACTTTTTCATACAAGGCAGGGTAAAGTATGCCAAGACAGCAAATTATGATTATAATAGAGTAAGCATAACATTTCAAATATGAGTGAATTTTTAAACAATCAAACTGATTGTCATCTTTTTTAAAAAAAAATCTTAAAATCTTTAGATCATACGATCAAGAATATCTGATGCATCAAACAACAAATATGGAAGAAAGAGCCAAACTCCATCACAACTCACTTCTGCAGCTCTCTGATCTTTTCTTCACAGCCAACATGAAGTTACCGGCCACTTTATTAGGCACACCGGTTGCAATGCAAATAAGTAATCAGCCAATCACATAGTAGCATTAAAATGCATTTCGGCACGTTGGCATGGTCAAGACAGCCGGATAAAGTTCAAATCGAGGATTAAATCGAAGGATAAAGGGGATTTAAGTGGCTCTCAATGTGGCCTGGTTGTTGGTTCCATACTGGCTGTTTTGATACCTCAATTCCACAACTCGACATTTAATCTGATGCTACACCAGTTAGCGGTTATGTTATCATTAGCAGGTCTAATAGCGGCTAACTTCATAGTTAAGAATCAAATTGTCTCTGATAATAACCCATCTCCTGGCTTCTATTTGCCATCGTCCGCGAATTGACAACCAAATTTTCATGGTTTAAACCCAGGATACAGATGGCCCTTTTCCACTAACACGCCTTGGCCCTACTCTACTCTACTCGGCTCGGCTCTACCCGGTTTGGGTTGTGTTTCCACTAGCCCGGTACCTCCCACGACCAGCCAGATTTTAGTACCTACTCTGCTCTGTTCCTAAGCGAGCTGAGTCGATACTAAAAGGTGACGTCGACCAGTGGCTGGCTACTGATTGGTCAGACAATGTCGTCACCAATGAGTCATGAGCGCGACGACCAAGCATGCTAGCAGTAGCTACCATTAGCTTACCCTCATTCGTCTTTGCTTCGCTGCTCAATTGCTCTCGTCCTCATCTTCATTCTGTTGTATAGCTTCCAAAACTCTCCTGTGCTTCTCAAGGGGTATTTCTTCTCGCCACCTGCAGCCTTCTTCTGTTTTCCTTTTTTACTCGGTTTGTGAAAAAAAGCCACAGATTGTCGTGTCGCGCTCAAAATGACGTCTCTGCTATGCCGCTCAGTGGTTTAAAGCGACACAGCACCCCGTTGGGCAGGGAACTGGGGCTAATGGAAAAGCAGCACAAGGCGAGTCGAGTAGAGCCGGGTAGAGGCGAGTAGAGTAGAGTAGGGCTAATGGAAAAGGGCCAAAAAGTTTCGCCTCCAGGGGAACATTCTTATTTAATTTAGTTTTCGTTATAATCTTTTTCCTAAAACAAAATTTGTAGTTGATGATGTAGATTTAGTTGACTCAAATATGAAGTGTAAAGTGTAAGGCATTTTTAACGTTTCCTTGAATTTCTGAAGTCATGTTTTACACTTGAATATAAAAACATCCAACAACCCTTTACTGGATAAATGAACAAAAACAAATGTTCCTTTCGTGTGAAGTGCAGTCACCTTTATTTAGTCTACCTGGCAGAGCATCTCAGTTACAATACCAGAACTGACAACAAACAGTGAACCTGCTCTACATGAATATATTGATTCATAAAGAGAGCAGCTCTGATTGAATCCTTCCACAACTTATCCCACCACCACCAAGCTAAGGCAGGACTGGATTAAGTCTCGGTCAAACATTTTAGGTCTTGTTTTTATTTGTTGATGAAAATGTCAGTTAACTTAGTTTCTGTTGTTGTCCATGTGCACTTGTTTTAATAGTTGCTGTCTTGTTTTCATCAGGGGAAAACTATGACGAAAATAGTTAGTCAACTAAGTTAATATTGCCCGTGAGTCAGGAGAACTAGCGCTTCACTGATTCCTGCATAGGCCTTGTTTGCAGTTTGTTGGCAACTTTTAGCAACACACTGACACATTAAAAGTCACACATGGGGTAGTATCAGAACTCACACGCACATTTTCATCACAGAGTGGGATGGGAATCAAAAACCAATTCCAGTTGAGAATCGTTAACAGCTTCAAAAAGAATCCATATCAGGAGTCTTTTTGCTAATCAATTCCCTTATCAATTCCTCCCACTGACAGGGTTCAGAAGAGTAAGAATTGTGGCTTAATTTTCTACAAAAGGCACCTACTGCACAACCTTAAGTGAGTGGAAACACCAGCAACTTGCAGAAGCAGTTATCTATGCTGTGACAAGTGTTTGACATTGTTGACACTGCAAATGCACGGACCAACATTTGCCCAACTCTGTAGGAATCAATAAGGGAATTGTTAAAGAACTGGGTCGATTAGCAGGCTTGTTTATAGTACTGATATCTATAAAATCTTATCAATTCACCTCCCCAATTTTGGACTGTATTTCAGTTGCTTATATAAAAAAAACTTTAATATACTTCATGCCTTTGGAAACCAAGATGTGCTACATGCTAACTCACGTCTACATTGTTTGGACTCATTCCTGCATCCCTCTCTTCTTTATCCTTCTTCCTGTAGCGCCTCTTCTGGTCAAACCCTGTAGAAGCTTCTCAAAGTTTGGTCTGTTTACTCGCTGGTTGCTATGAATGAAAGCAGAGGCATTATGTGGAGCAGAGCCTGGAGGTCAGGGTGGGGTCGCGGCTGTCATTTGAAACAGAGATGGGAAACTATTATTGGAGCTATTGTGGAGTGGCTATAACTCATGAGAGAGGAAGTTGTCTTGTTGTGTACGTGTGTTTCTCATGTTTTAATGACTGAACGTTTACACAAATCTATCTATAGACTGCATGTTCTGTGTGATTGATTGTGCTGGAGTGGCTCTCTAAAACTCCCATGAAGCCTTGCTGTTTCAGCTGAAACGCTCTGAGTAATGAGCTGAGACAACTAACGATGAATAATCTGTTATACATGCGCTGTTGAGGCCATTTTTCACGATTGATTCATGAGATGAGAGGCTCTGCTTTTTTTTTTGCTGCAGTTGAGAAATCTGAAAGATTGTGTGTGCGTACATGTGTGTGTCTGTGTGACCTCGCCGGGAGTAAACAGTGTTTCAGGGCGATGGACTCAGGCTGTTGCTCACTCTCCGTGTGGCGTCTCCGTCAAAATGACGGTCTGTTACTGTGAGAGACGACGCGGCTCCTCCATCACACGCCAACGCTGTAAATAAAGAGATTTGGAAATGGATGCTGTAGAAAACGCCTTTTTAACAAAATATTTGGGGACAGTAAACTACACATAAAAAAATACAGGGGGATTTGGGTTTCTCACATAAACACACGCAGGCGCGCACACACAGGAAGATGGCGGCACGTGCACTGGTGCAGCTGCAGGACAGCAGGCTCCAAGGTCTCCGAGACAAAACATGATTAATGCAGGAACCAGCAGGACAGCATCTCTCTACATGCTTCATTATGGAGGCCCAGCTTACAATCTTTATTAGAATCTTAAGTTCTAACTGAACGTAGAGTTAAAACTATTTCAGCAAAACTAAACTATTTGGTGCAAACTCCCTGACATACTGAAAGCTGCAGTATATGAAGTCTATTTTTTATGTCACTTGCTCAAAAATATGATTTCTTGTCAATATTTAAGCTATATGTTTTTTATTAACCCTCATACCTGGAGGGAACATTTTGTCATTTGCCTTTTTTAATTTATTTCAAATTTAATCATATATTTAAATTTAATCTCTTCTTTCTTCACTGTGTAGCAAGCAGTTTTTTAGTTGTAAAGAGCCTCAAAAGGGTACATTTTGTTCCCATCTAAAATGCCTTAAAAACTTAATTTATTCATATTTTTTTTCAACTTTTTTTGTAACTCTTTGAATCCACTTCAGCCCTGATCATTAGTACCAACATATTCATTTTGTTCCCTTCTTAAATACTTGAAAACACACTTTCTGAATATTTTTTCAGCTTTTGTCATAATTCCACGTCAGTCTTGATCATAAACGCCCAATATTGTTCCTTCTAAATGGTCTTAAAATCATCATTTAATATTTTTTTCATCTTTTCTCATACATATATGAAACCATTTCCACCCTTATCATAAATACCAAATGATTATTTTCTTCCCTTCTAATATGCCTTCAAAATACAACTAATATTTTTTCTTTTTTTCATATATCTTTGAATCCACATTCAGTCCTGTTCATGAATGGTAAATATTCATTTTTTTCCTTTCTAAAATGCTTCAAAACATTATTAAACATGTCATTTCAATTGAACTTTAGCTTAACCCACTCACAGACAGAAATGTTAAGGGAAGGCCTGAATGTCGTCAGACCAATAGCTTCAATTAATCCTCATTGAAAGAAAAATAGGTGCAAAAAACCCCCCACCCCACTCATAATGTCAGCACACAGATATGTGATAGTTTAAGACTGAGGCTCTTTTTTAATTAGGCTATAAAGATGTTCATTTAAGGCCACAAATATTACATTTTCCCTGCAAACAATCATTTGGGTGTCAGGTTTCTACAGCCAGCCTCAAGTGGACACTCAGGGTACTGCAGGTTTTGGCGCTTGCACATGGATATTTGTTTTCAGCTGCAGAGGTTGCCACCTGGTTGAGGTGGCACACACAGTAAAGCAACAACACTGTTGTGCTTCAACAATGTTTCAAAGTCTTATTTGATAACTAAATATTACATGGCTTCATCCAGTTTTTTCTAGTCAATACCTGAAACAGATACAAGTGTTAATTCAGTGTATAAACAGGCTTTTGGTTGTCTTTAAATTAGGCTCTCTCCTAAGTATTCTTTCATCTCTGCAAACACAAGCAGATACAGTCATCCGAGTTGCCAGGTCTACTTATTATAAGCAACTTTGAGCTCCTTTATTAAAGAGGACATATCATGCTTGTTTCTCCTTTTCACTATGCCAGACTAGGATGCCTGTAGAGCATTTCTGCCCTCAGTACAAGTAATTTAGTTCCTTCATTGCCCCACAATACCGTTCTCAAAATCCTCATTTTAGGCCATTATCAAGCGCTTGTTGAAACGCTTGGTCTCAAGGATGACCTAAAGTTACCTCGCAATGTCACAGCCCTTTGTGCCCTGATTAGTCGGTTCTATCGGGGGTAGAGCCAGCCTGTCCTTCTTCTACTGTATTTTCCGGCAGGCTCAAAGCAGCGACCGCGTATTGAGTCCCCCTACAGGCCAGAGCTAGTAATGAGGGAGTGTGAGCAAGGGAGCTTTATACCCCTGCTGCTGGATGTGTTCCTCCGTGAGGGTTTGTGGCTAACGGACATCTCAGAGGAGGAAGTGTTTTATCAGATTACTCCAGTAAAAAGAAAGGTACCTCATGTCATCATGACGTTTGAAATCTCGCGGACTTCTCGCAATGACCTATTTTCAGAGGCATCAAGTCTCGTTCTAGGGTATCAGAAAAATACAATATCTAATTTTTTGAACATTAAGGGGGTGTAAGGTCTTGTTTTCAAATGTATTATATTATATGTAAGTATTAAATCATGCATCAGCATTATATGTCTCCTTTAAAAAAAGTTGCTTGTAAATATTGGCAGTTGTGGGTTCAGAGTTTTTTTTCAGGAAAAAAGGATGTTTCCTTACAGCCAGAGTTAAAGACAATTCAAATGTAGCTTTTACTTCTTTTTTTTTCTACTATAAAGCTGTAGAGCAGGGGTGGGCAACTGGCGGCCCAGGGGCCATATGTGGCCCTTCACCTTGCTCAATGCGGCCCATCAGTCATTTCCACGAAAAAAAAAAAAAAACTGGAAAAATGAAAAAACAGAACAACAGTTGCTAAATATAATGCATCATGATCAACTAGTACCATATAATGCAAACATCTGGATAGGTGATTAAAATGTTTTACTAACAATAGATCGCTGGTACATGCTTTGTTTTTACAAGTCATTTAAGTTCCTACTTAGCTATGATTGTGTCTCTAAAAATATTTTTTTGAGGCATTAAAACATAATTCATAGTAATGGTAAAAAAACATATTTGAAAACAATGGTAATGGTAATATATTTTAGCTTTAAACTGGTAAAGATTTGTTCTTTTACTGCATTAAAAAGAAAAAGAATTAACTTAAAATATGTGTTATGTTCATTTAGATCATTTTTAATTTTAATTGTGTTTGAGTTAGAATATTTAAGTGTTGATATAATCCTTGGTTAAGCTTTATCTTTGTATTTTTTTGTTGATTTATATATCTTTCTTTGTTGACAGTGCCAACAATATGTAACAGTGCGGCCCTCGGGCACTTAAGAAAAATTAATGTGGCCCTTTTGGTATCGATAGTTGCCCACTCCTGCTGTAGAGCGCCTGCTGCAACATAAAACTTAGATAAAAGCCTGACTATGTCTGTTTGGTTACAAAAATCAAGGTTAGACAGACTGTTCAGTGATAACTGAATTATACATAACAGCCGCCCCTCCCTTCACTTCTGTATCATGAAAAGGATTCTCCACCTCTGACCAAAAAAGATGTTAAATAAGTAAATTAAAAGCCAAATGAGAAAAAAACACTGTGAAATGGAAAGTAATGTAGATAAAATCAAAACACGCTTTGTGTAGATTTCTTTTTCTTGAAAAAAGATATATATCACATTAAAAAATAACTGGAGGTTGCTTGTTTTGGGTTTGTTTTATCTGCCTGATTGCTTATTTCAGTCAAAAAAATGGCAACACTAACAGTCACCAAAATGATCCTGTTCTAAATTCTAAGTCAGTTTTCACCTTCCCATCTGGTCTTTCTGTTAATCATCCCTCTCTCTTGTCCACAGGTGAATTCCCATCATGCTGTTCTGTCTGTGTGTTTAATTACAGCGCCCCCCAGTGGATAGAATCCTTCTGACTGCAGAATCCTCCTGACACCAAAAAATATAAAGGTGTTTGCTGCCTTGTTGTCTCAGAGTTTCTTGCCAAGTTCATCAGGAACACCCACCAAACTTGATCCCACGCACACGCTGGGTCAGTTTCACTCAGCTGCCTGGAGGCCGTTTCACTTCCCCTCAGAAGCCGACTATGAGGACCCAAAAATAGGAGCAGGCCGTTCCTGGAGCTGTCTCATGTAGCTCTGTAACCTTGGCAGCAGGCAGATGGACTCAGCTCACAGGGATGCCCGGCTGCATGGATGAGGTATGAAGGTATATTCAGTGGATATAAAAATGATGCATCTGTTTTCTCACAAGGCCATTCAAATCTGCAACTTTTTTCTCACCTTGAAATCAGGCAGATCACACAACCTCTTCATGTTGTTGTACCATTAGTTAATTTTTAGTAAGTTTTTAAGTTATTTCAGGAACCATGGTGGATTTTCTCTCTTTAATTGAAGTGTACCAACTTTTTTGTCTATGTCTGTATACACACATTCCAGTTAGCTTTCTTACTATTGTGATATTCTGCCTAATCCAAGCCTCTTTTTAGTTTGCATGACTCGTATGGTCCTTGTTTGGTTCGGATTGGTACAAGCCAATCTCTTGTCCACTTGGAAGCTAACTGAGACATCCTGTTTTTAGCAGACCAGAGTTCTGTTCTTTGGTCCTCACCAGAGTTTGTGTGAGCTTTCACACCAGCCCCAAATCAACCGAACATTACATGAATGTTTGATGCTGAGTTTCTGTACTGAACCAAACTTGAACTTGGTGAATTTAATGCCCGTCAACCCTCAAGGCTGGCCATGTGGATGAAAGCTATCCACTATTTGCACCCTTGTTTGAAAAATTAAGTAACAAAAAGAATAAAATCAAGGTTCCACAGCAGCATTTTGCAGCCCAGCAGGACATTTGATTGCCAAAACTTTATATTGCACTTTAAAGATCTAATTTTTTGTGTTAAATCTGCTTCATATATTCATTGTAATGACTGCTGGAGTGTGTTTCAAAGAGCTTTTTAGCAGTAAAGCCTCCCTTTCCCATTGATCAACAGGCCGTTTCTGTGGTAATTGGTCATTTAACACTGCTGGGTGCCATATTGTCAATGACTCTGGAATCATTCTACTGACTCTGGCCTGCACTAGGCCTACTACTCCGGGCCAATAGGCTTAAACTGATGATGAAATGATGATGTGATGTCACACTGGTAGGCTTAGTCAGGGGCTGGTGGAATTTCAAGCAGCTGCTGGTGCTTCAAATAAAGTCCTAATGCTGCAGATTTTTTGTCTTGTTCATAGAATCATAGAAGTGCTCTACAACACAATGGAGACATTTTAAATGCACTAAAGGGCAAAAATAAAACCAATAAAAGCAAATATGCACTTGTTAAGGGTTGCAGTGTGCCCATGTGTTCAGAAAAAGATCATTTCCTTAATTAAGCTGTCACTGCTTGTCAAAAGATTCCAACTAGCAGCCTCTAATTACCCCCTTCTTTTACCTTTTAGTGCTCGCGCCCCCTCCTGAACCACTCATCTTCATGTTGTCTTCAGGCGCTCCTCTTGCTCACCTCCTCTCCTCCGCCTGATGACAGTTCAGGCCTCTGGTCAAACAAACAGCAGACACGATGCTGCTAAAGGCCGTCAGTCAACAGTCTCCGCCCACTCTGACCCCCGACCCCCACACAGACTCGGGTCCTGTTTGTTGATGTGTACGCAGCGGCACGGATCACTTCCTGTCAGAGGTCGCGTAGACTCAACACAGACGAGGAGGAGGAGAGAGGAAGAGTGTCTGCGGGGAGCCTTCCCTCTCTGTAAGGTCTTGATCTGCTGTGGTGTAAATTACCGCGATGACAAGTTGTTGTGCGCACACGCCTGACAGAGGAGGAAATGAGACCCAAAGCACACTGACAACTACACCCCATTAACAGTTATGATAGAGATAATCCACCAGGACTCAGAGGAGTGGAGACGGTGAAGGGTAAAGACGAGAGGACAAGCAGAGACATTAAAGGGATACGCTAACAATTATTTTAGTTTTCGTGCCTCAGCCCTGAGTCCATGACAAGCAAACAGAGTCCATTCTTTTGACTGTGCGTACAGTAAGATTCCCCATTGCTAATTAGCTTAGCTCAAACACTGGGAGCCAATGGGTAGTATTAGCCTGCCTCTGCCTACAGTCATCAGATAAACTCTTAAGCAACAGTCCTGTGCTCTTGTGACTGTTTTTTTTTTCTTTCTATTTTTACTTCATTAGGTTACCATATGGACATGGAAGTGCTTGCAAGAAGGCCAACAAAACAAAGCATGTCTGTGGTTTATGCCTGGACCGCATGTATATGGATATTTTTTTTGACCGAATATCTTTGTCCTCGTTTAAAAAAAAAATCTCTGTCCACACCACAGAAATATCTCTGTCCATACAAAGAGGCAAAACTGAAAACGATCGCCTCTGAAGCCTGCAATGCCATGCCTGGCCGATAAGTGGCAGGTTAGCAAAATGTGAAAACCATAGAAGAAGAAGGTTATGAGCATGCGCAGTCAAAAACAGGAAGAAGAAGCAGTCAACGGAGTAAGAAGATGATAATAATACTGCTTGCAGCAGATGCCAATGTTGTGCAGCAGTGGAGTGCCTTCGATGCATCAACATTACATTCATTTGTAGAGCTGTAATGAGGGCAAAAAGTGCAAAGAACACAGAGATAGCGCAGTAAATGCCAGCAATCATTCTTGTTGTTGGCAACCATTGCTACATTGACTTGTTCCTAGGCGCTTGACCTTGTCGCGTCAACACCAGCTACGTTTAACAGCGCTACTCGGATCCACTCAACCGGCTATTTTTTTATTTCTTCTATTTTTTATCCGTTATAACAAATCTCCGTTCATGTGGGTGAAATCGCTGTGTTCGTGTGGTTGAGAGGCCCAATTGGACAGAAATATATGCATTTAGGAATATATATATATTCGTTTGGTCCAGGCCTTAGTTTCATTTGTATTTCTTTCAAAAATTGCATAATGTGCTAATCCTTATCAAAAAAATAAATAACGTAGCATTACATGGAGAAAAGTGTGCCACAAAAACCCCACAGGACTGTTTAGAGTTGCTGAAGAGTTTATCTGATGAATGTAGGCAGAGGCAAGCTAACGCTACCCATTGACTCCTAGTGTTTGAGCAAAGCTAATTAGCAATGGGCAAGCTCTGCCCGTCCCTTACTACACGCACAGTCAAAAAAATTGTGTCTACCTGCTTGTCATGAACTCGGGTGAGGCAAGACATGAAATCCAAAAACAATGTTGGTGTATCACTTTAATGTCTCTGCATGTCCTCTCGTCTTTGCCCTTCACTGTGTCTCCACTCCTTACACTATTTATTTTTAAATTAAGATTAGCACTTAATGTTATTTTTGAAAAAAATATATACAAAAATAAATAAAAACCTACCTTCAAGCATTTCCATTTCCGTAACGTAACATGATGTGGTATAAAAATATGTCACAACAAGCACACAGGACTGTTTATAGTTCCTGAAGACTTTATGTGATGGCTAGAGCCAAAAGCAGGCTAACACTACCCACTGACTCTTAGTGTTTGAGCTAAGCTAATTCGAAGTGGGTAAGCTCTGCTTGTCTCTTCCTTGTTACTGCACACACAGTCAAAAAAAGGGCATCTGCCTGCTTGTTCTGGACTCAGGAGTGAGGCAAGACATGAAAACAAAAAAATGTTGGTGTATCCCTTTAAGGATGAAGACACAGATGTAGAGGTATACTCTTTATTCAAAGACCTCTACCAGGCAAAGGCACACACCCTTTATTTTCACCCTGGCTGCATCCAGAGTTATTCTTCTAGACCCTATGACCTACTAAAAACATATTTTCACTCAACAGAGTGTTTTAGGACAAGGTGTCCAAATTATGCTTTTATGTTCATTGTTTTTAGCCTAAAACTGCTTAAACTAGACAAGGAATTGGCCATATGTGTATCGTAGCTCTTCATTCTATGCCAAGTAGTTTTGTACAGATGTGATATTGTGAATTGTGATAATCATCGTCGAGCACCAACAGCCTTTTTGGCCCTTTTCCATTAGCTCTACTCTACTCTACTCTACTCGCCTTGTGCTGCTTTTCCATTAGCCCCAGTCGCCTGCCCAACGGGGTGCAGTGTCGCTGTAAACAGCTGAGCGGCACTGCAGTGACGTCATTTTGAACATGAGACAAAAATCGGTGGCTTTTTGTCACAAACCGAGTAAAAAAGGAAAGCAGAAGAAGGCTGCAGGTGGCAAGAAGAAATACCCCTTGAGAAGCACAGGAAAGTTTTGGAAGCTATACAACAGAATGAAGCCGAGGACGAGAGCAATCGAGCTGCAAAGAAAGGACGTATGAGGGTAAGATAATGGTAGCTACTGCTAGCATGCTAGCATGCTAGGTCGTCGCGCTCATAACTCATCGAGGACGACATTGTCTGACCAATCAGTAGCCGGCAGTCGGTGACGTCATTTTTTAGTATCGACTCAGCTCGCTTAGAACCAGAGCGGAGTAGGTACTAAAACTAGCTTGTTTTAGGAGGTACCAGGCTAGTGGAAACACGCTGTCTAGGCCGAGTGGAGTAGGGCCAAGGCGTTCTTGTGGAAAAATTTGCCAAGGTTCCTCCTCCTACAAACAGATTAGCCTGTTTGTAGACTCATAGATGTAAAGATTCAACTTTGTGAACATTTCTGCATCAATTTATTGCCCCATAGGTTTGTTATTTATCCACACGTGTTATCACATTCCTTCATGTTTTTATGTGGGAGCTTGGCTAGTTTGTGTTTGTGTAATTTTAGCGACAGAATCTCCCTCTAAGCAGCTGTCAGAGCAGCCCTGGTTATCGTCTCCCCGGGGGGTCGGCCTGTCAGCTCGTCCCACTGACGGCTCTGCTCCCTCCGCCGGCCTCGGGGCTGCTAAAGGTGTGTGTGTGTGTGTGAGAAAGTGTGTGTGTCCTGCCTCCTCTGGGGCCTCAGCAAATCTGATAATTACTGACCTGACAATGAATCCCCCCTCGCCCTACAACGACTCCCCCGTGTACAGACCTCCCCTATAGGCGGTAAATGGTCTCCACAGGCTCGTAGCTCCACACTGGAGGCTGACACACGTTAGCTCCCTGCTTTACTTTAATGTACATGACACACACACACATTTGAGAAACATGGGGAGGAATGAAAACATGAAACTTCAAAGAGGAGGGGGCTGTGGTGTGTGTGTCCCATGAGAGTCACAATGCAGGTGCTTTGCCCCCCATGTGCCCTTGTCCCACGAACACACACACACACACACACACTGCTGTTCGGGGCCTTGGTGCAGGATAACGGGTGTTGACTGAGAACAAGCAGCCGCTGTTGCTCCTGTTTTCCCCGCTGGAGGAAATCAGATTATCTGTCGCTTTCTGCTGATTACGGTTATCATTTCCTCCAGAGGACATGTATGAGTGTGTTCATGTGTCCTTGTTTTTCTCACAATTTGAGGCTGTGGCCACGAAAAGCATCCTCCATGCTGGCACCAGGACAGGTTAGGACCGATACTCCATGCTATTTATGTGATCAATCAGTCAATCAAACTTTATTTGTAAAGCACTTTTGATAGAAGAAGTATAGCACAGTACGCTTTACGTAAACAGAGAACAATAAGAACAAACATACATTTCATATAAATATAATAGACACAAGCAGTTTATTGAAAAAGTATTTAAACTTCTGGTTTTCCTGCAGGCAGCCTCAAGCTGACATGAAAGGAAGAAAAGTTTTTGGCACTCACACATTGACTTTATTTTTCAGCCTGGAAGGACTTCTCCCTTACCTCTCCCTGGGGTCCAGTAGCTGCCTGAAGTGTCTTGTTAGCCCCTGTCCCTCCGCCCCTGAATAGACCTGTTACATCCTACCATTGTTTAGTCAGCAGTATATTCCATTATTAAACTGACCTTAGCTCTTTTTCCATTTTTGAGCAGTGCCACATTAAGCTCATATCTTGCCCCAACTTCAGTTCTTAAGTTCAATTTTGATGACTGATAGAATATGTTGAGTATCTTCACTAACTAAAAAAACAGTTTTCAGTACTCTGATTCAGCCTGTATTGTCTCTCTGTGTCACTCTGTTTTGGCTCCTGTCACTTTGAAGGCCCACTGCTCTGATGGTCAACTGCTCATCTCTGTGGTAATTGGTCAGTTTAGTCCTTCTTAGTGCCATGTTGTCAATCCACTGTCTTTGCTCTGCCCTGACAGCATGAGCCGAAGAGTTTGAACTGACAACAATGATATGACATCACACTGGTAGCTGTTTTTGGTGGAGCTGGTGAACAAGCTATTTCAAGAAGCTACTGGTGCTGCAAAGGGGGGGAGAAGGAGAAGTACAATTTTTATCTTGTGCATAGAAGGACTATCCAACATAGGAGATACACTAAAGAACATATAAAAACTCAGGATAGCTGAGTATAGACCTGTTTGATCTCCTGGTGGTAACAGGGTTCATTTCACGATCTTGCCTCAGGGTAAAAAATAAGAAAGTTAAACCATTTTGCTGGCAAGAAAATTCATATTTTTAATGGCATTGCACAGTGGTGCAGTAAGAAGTGCATATGCCCTGGAGGAAGAAGGTCACAGGGTCAATCTCTAGATTGGTGAGAATCTTTCTGTGCATGTGTGGGTTCTTTCTGGGCACTCCGGGTTCCTCTCATGGACCAAAAAACATGCTTGTTAGGTTAACTGGTGACTCTAAATTATATTCATGCAAACATTACAGATGATATTTGAATATGTATATACTATATATAATACAACCCCTGGCAAAAATGATGGAATCACCAGTCTTGGAGGATGTGCATTCAGTTGTTTAATTTGGTAGAAAAAAGGCAGATCACAGACATGACACAAAACTAAAGTCATTTCAAATGGCAACATTGTCGCTTTAAGAAACACTAAAAGAAATCAAGAAAAAAAATGTGGTCATCAGTAACAATTACTTTTTTAGACCAAGCAGAGGGAACAAATATCACTCAATTCTAAGGAAAAAAATATGGAATCATGAAAAACAAACAGACAAAAGAACACTTCAACACACCACCAGTACTTTGTTACACTACCTCTGGCTTTTCTAACAGCTTGCAGTCTCTGAGGCACTCAGGACTTAATGAGTGACAAACAGAACTCTTCATCAATCTGCCTCCAACTTTCTTTGATTGCAGTTGCCAGATCAGCATTGCAGGTTGAACCCTTGTCATGGACCATTTTCTTCAACTTCCACCACAGATTTCAATCGGATTGAGAGCCGAACTATTTGCAGCCCATGACATTGACCTTATGTGTCTTTCTTCAAGGAATGTTTTCACGGTTTTTGCTCTATGGCAAGATGATAATTTACCCTCTTTAAGGACTTTGATAACTCTCTCCTTTGTTTCCATTGACATCTCTCATCTTGGAGCCATGATTCATGTGGTGCAACAGCTCCGAGGTGTGATCACTCCTTTTTAACTGCAGATTAAAGAGCAGATCTAATCTGATGCAGGTGGGAAAGGAAGTTGACAGAGTGATTCCATATTTTTTTCCTCAGAATTGAATGATATTTTTTTCCCTCTGCTTGGTCTAAAAAAGTAATTGTTACTGACTACCACATTTTTGTTCTTGATTTCTTTCAGTGTTACTTAAAGCAGCACTACGGAAGATCTCCGCTTGACCGGAGCGAGAACTCAATTACCCATGAGCTCTAAGCGTGCGCATACTGTCATAAGGATACAGATCTGCCGGTCGCGTGCGTTTGTTTTGTAGGCGAATCACAGAAGCCAGGACTTCGCTAAAAGTATTCTGTCTTCGGCAGCTGTTTGCAGGATGGATAAAGACGAGGTAATGTATTTATTTTTGACTAAATGACGATGTTAAAAATCGCTAAGTTCAACTTGGTTTTATTACCGTGAAGTCGCCCCCGTCCTGTTGAAGCGATAAAGTGAATAAAAGTAAAGACAACGACGAGCTGGTGATATCACACACTTGAAATAGGTCTAAACAGAACTACATACTGGTACGTTCTGGATTTGTTGTGCTGTACTTTTTTCCTGTCAAGTTTTTTGAGGAACTTCGTCATAAATTAGTCGGCCAACATACCTGATAGTAGTCGGACATCCCTCCTCGTCTTTTATTTCACACCAGCGAGTGAACGCCGAACCGATGTTTATTCTGGTCCGAGCATTCAGCTTGTTTTTCTCTCGCTTTCTTTGTTTTGTATCCTCCGACAAAACTTTTCTCTTCCTTACGTTGTTGCCTCCGCCATGGTTAAAGCTCCGCGATTGGCTTTCGCTGAGACTTCCGTGTTTTAAACGAATCGGGAATCGGGGGAAGTGACGTATGCCGTAAAGCAGTCCAAACGTGTAGTTTTTTAGTGTGGCAGGGTTCCTACCATCCACCTCGAAGTTACATAGCGCCAGTTAAAGGGATACAGACCACTCCAGACCACGACAGAGGTTTCATTGAACTCATTGTAAAGTGGTAGACCATCACAATGAATATCGAAGGATTATACTATCTTTGAAAAACTACATAGTGTTGGTTTAAAGCGACAATGTTGCCATTTGAAATGACTTTAGTTTTGTGTCATGTCTGTGATCTGCCTTTTTTCTACCAAATTAAACAACTGAATGAACATCCTCCAAGACTGGTGATTCCATAATTTTTGCCAAGGGTTGTATGTGTATGTTGTATAGATCTGTATAGGTGTATATTTAATATATACAGTAATATTTCTCGGAGGTGCTTGCTAATTATTAAATAATAAGAATAAATGTTATTTTGTTACTATGCTTTTGTTTCTGTAACAGATCTGATTTGTAAGGAAAGGACAAGACTAGATAAGCTCTAGTCTTGTCCTTTCTAAGCTAATGTGAAGTTTGTCTGTTTCTAGTAGACAGAAGACCATAAGGTGATACAATAAAAATTTTAATACACTTTACATTGTTCAAATTCAGATTCAAATGTGACTCCTTTCCATCTCCGTGAGCTGTCAAGTATCTAAATGTCTCTCATTCTTTTTCTCTTCCCTCCTAAAAATACCTGAAAGCCTCTGTCAGATATGTAGCCTGCAGTCAGCAGTGGAGCAGGAGCCACAAAATGTCCATCATGTCGACAAATTGACTCAATCGGCTTCATCCAGGAGCATTAGCCCTGCGCTCCTTTGAAATCCAACACTGTTGACGGTTCAGCCGAGTGTTTCTGGAGAGGGAAAGGAAAAAGTGGAGGAGGCCTCAGGAGGCCTCATCGTCTCTGGCAATGACAGAGTGAGAGGGAGAGAACTGATGTGTGCCGAGCTGAGGGTGAGTGAGAGCATATTTGTCTTTCTCAATGAGAATTATTTGAATGTTTGGGAAATTTCTCAACAGTGAGGTGAGCATTCGGCTCCATTCATGTAAAAATCTGAGTTGTTGGACATGTTTTGATGGGGAAATGGATGTTTTGTGTCTTACTGCTTCTTTATTTGTATAAGTGTGTCAGAGAGTCACACTTCACTGACACAAAAACCTGCTTTAGATGCAGGAGAGCTGGAAGTGGAGGCTGCAGAGAAGTGAAGCTGAGGCTATTTATCAGACACTTTAGATCAAGCATGGGAAAGAGAGAAAGAGAGGAAGAGGAGATGAAAACACACCTGGGTGTTTGGACAAAGTTTCCATACAATAGAGAGGAAAAGAAGACGTTCAAACCACCCTGGGAGCCCAGGGCTCACCAGCTTTATATGCTGTTATACCCTGAAGACAGAGTGGATGTTACTTTTAAGTTTGTCTTGCATGAGGCCTAAAATGTAGCTGTTTGCTTGATACCATAAACATCTTTGGCAGTCAAGTTTTACCACATATGTACAAGAGGTCCAAGTTAGAGAGGAACTAGCTGTCAAACAAATTGAGGGTTAAATGCTGAAGTGAAGCTCAAGTGCTAAAAACTGCAATTCCTCAACTGTCCACTAGAGGCGAGCTGCAGAGATGCAAAATCACATCCTACCCTATAGTACAACATTGAGATTTTAGCATAAATTTAATGGTTTAAAATGAATTTGGGCAGGATATCTCTTTATGAACGCACACTGTAAGGCATTAAATGCTTAAAAATATGCAAGTTATATCGGCTAGAATAAAGGGGTGCAGGGAAGATATGCTTTTGGAGGCTAGCATGGTGCTGGTTTACTTTCTGAAGCCTATGGGATTTTCCAAAGTGCCTGAATCATTGCTGATCATACAGTCTGTGGTCGACTTGTTCATTTTTTAGGATTGATATCCAAATGACTCATTTTCAGGTTTTGGTGTTCACAAAAATGTGTCCTGTATGGAGTGTGGCCATGACATCACGGGTCAGGAAGTCCATGTTTGGAGAAATTCATCTGTTTTTTAAACTTGAATAAACTTATCCATCTATTTTCATTGGTAGGCCCACTGAGACAGTTTTGTGGGGTCTTAACAGGTTTAAAAATTGACGAATTACTTCAGCAAATTTGAGGCCTTTTAGAACTAAAAGAAAGCTTCAAATAAAAATGAGTGATCATGATCATACAATGATTTGCCAACTACTTTCTTATTGTTTATTGTCAATCCCGCCGTTGTAATCAGACTTTTCTGTGTTTTATGGAGATGACAAACAGAAAAACAAAATCTATTGTTCTTAGTGCCTTGTCATGTAATATAATGATGTTTAATTTTATGAATGGTTTGAATTAAAATGTAATGTCTTGATTTTTCTTTGCAGTAAAAACCAGAGGAAAGAGAAATGCTTCATCGTAATGCTCTAAAAGAAACCAACAAGCACTGGAAAGAAAATTTAAAAAATACTAAGTTAATGTTAATTGAGTAAGAAAAATGTTGTTCACTCACTTTTTAACAGTTTCACAGTCTCTAAACTTTAACTGAATTTCCTCTGAGGGAATCCACTCTATAAATAAAATCTGACTGACTGATAAATTGATCAATTAATTCAGTGGAGTCACTTTCTCTTAGACTGTTTTTTAAAAGTGCACGTTGCCTGCTTCCCTTTAGACAGAAAAGCACGTCTGCAGCAGCTGCTCATGCTAAAATGAAAGTTTCATCCATCCATCCATAAACATGAGCATTTTTATTGTCTGTAAGAGGAAGACGGAATGCCTGGAGAGGCTCTAATCTTTCACACTAAGTTTGATTTTACTTTACTTTAGTTTGTTTTTAGTTTTGTTTGAGCATTAAATGTAAACTTAAGCAAAGCAAACAAAGAGGAACATTATTTGGTACTTTCATGAATCAAATTCAGTTTTGAACTTCTGCTTATTAAGATGCCAAATTGACCTTTTTACCAGTAAAATAATTTCAATTTGATCAATTTGACAGTAAAAGTTACTTTCACGTTTTCTTTATTCAAACATTATGTCATACTTGGCAACTCCACATGTCAAGTTCTGCATACAGCAGGATTAAAATGGAAATGCTCAATAAATACTCTGGCATACGGAATAATTACCTATTACAATAATCTGTTAAGTATATATAATACATATCACAGAAAGGGGCCTCTGTTCTAAACTACTAAATACTAAATACTTTTAAGGCACACAGTATTTCTCTCTGGCAAAGAGACAAACATCGAATCAAAAGGATAATAGACAAATTTGGTTCGCTAAGTACCATATTTAAAATTGGATAACATGTTTTTATGAAGTGCTTCAAAGACTGAGGTTCAGAGACACAAAGTTCAAAAGGCGGGTGATACAGAAAATGGAAACAATGTGAAATTTTGGTTTAATAAAAACATTTTCTCAGAGTCATGCTGACAGAGCTTGGTTAAATTTAAGTCATCCTGACTCTGCACATTCATTCAGCAGGAAAACGCCACCATCTTGTGGACAGACACGAGCTCTGCTTTCAGGGATCACCATCAGATTCATTAAAACTGTGTCCAGCTGGTTTTATGACATAATCAGCTTGTGCACTGTGTGACAGGCAGTTTATTTAGAGCACAGGATCACAACAACATCACAGAGTAGGCTACCTGACAGTGTTATTCAAATATCATATCCACAATATTGTTCATTCCTACATAAAATATCAGTCAAGACACGTACTTGCTTTTAAGGGCAGATAAATTCTGTCTGACTTTTTGCATATTGGTTTTAATTTGAAAGGATGAACTTCAAAACAGGGCTGTTTTTCTGTTAGTAGATTGATAAATCAGTGTTTGTAACGCTAAGCTTGGTTTTACTTTGAGTGTTAAATTAGTTTTCTATATATTGTAGGTGTAACAAAACTACCTTCAGTCCTTTACACAAATCAATACCTGATAAAAACAATATTTGAAGTATCAGGATATTGTACATTAGCAAAAACTCCAATATGAATCCCTCATTGTATATAAAGGATCTGAGCATTTCCAAAGAGGAGGGATAAGGTGCTGCGTCTGATCCTCTGCTGAGATAAACTATTTCATGTTTTTATTCAACATAGACCAAACCCTTGCTTTACAGACACCCAAGACTTAATGTAAGCAGTCAAATTCACCAGAACATGGGACCTTTAAACAATATTTATTGCACTTCTGAAACTATATGATTTCATTTTTATACATTGTTTCTTCGAGAGGCTTGTATTTTATACATTGAAATGTTTTTTTCAAAAAGCTTTTGAATCAGTTTATATCGTAAAAGAAAAATTAGCAGGATTTTATATTACACATACAGTACACTTGATGATGGACCAAATAGATATGTTACCAGAAATTGTTAGAGGCTTTATACTTGAAGAGGCCTTAGTCCTTTTTGGCATTAAGCAGTGACTGGAACTGAAAACCAGTTCCATTTGAGAATTGATAACAAGTTAAGAATAATAAGAATAAAGAATTGATATCAGTTGTCTTTGTGCTTATCAAGTCCTTCCACTTTTTTCTGCATGCCTTGCAAATTAAGGTTGTTATGCTTCCATCAAATGCAGTCAGCAGAAAATACTATGAAAGAGTCCAGAATCATAGACAGAGCAGAAGTGGTCATGCTTGTGTGTAATTTTTGACAAAAATGCACAACTGTGGAAACACAAGCAACTTGTAGAACATAGTTCTTTGTTGCACAACACTGGCTATTAGCAGGGACATGTGTTTGACTTATTTGCAAGTGAAAAAATTTAAAGACCAACATTTTTCTGCAAAGTAATCAGCAGGAATCTAAAGTCTCAAGGTTACTGCACACTGTCTACATTGCACATTTTGGTTGACAATGTTTGGCATCTGATTGCCAACTTCTGCACAACATTTAAGCAGTTGGTAAAGTTTCACAAGGACTGCCTAATATCATTTTGTGCCATCTCTACAGACCATCTTGCAGTTTTCTGTAACAAATCAAGAAAAAGTTACCATTTGGAGGAGTGGATTAAACTGATCTCCACATTTTCAAATATTGATAACTTCAAACATAAAACAGTTAAATTTTAATCAAATCAGTTCCTGAGACATTACTCGCATAGTTTTTGATATGTCCTCCTCTGTCACTTGGTTGATAATGTCAGTGAGGACATACAACTTCTATAACACAGATGCCTCCCACTAAGTCTCAGATGTTTTGTTTACATTATTATGTGATTGTTATAATAATATAATATGCCAGGCCCTGGAGAGTAAACTTTTCTTTTTTATATTTGTTGATATTTTTTGAAAAGCAAAGTAATATCACTGGCAAAACCCAGTCAGATGTGGTTTACCGTCACACAGTGCTGCCATATTATAGTTATATTGTAAATATTGGATATGTTAATAGTGTAAATTGGTCTTGTTCATAGTCTCACTTGTTTTATGTTTTTTTTCCTACATTAGGAAGTTGATATAGCTGAAAGATTCTGCATGTTGCAACCTGCGCTCTTCTTAGTTTTTCTTTTTACTTAATTTTGTATGCTCTAATGCATTTTGATGTCTTAATTTTATATTCCCTCTGCTATATTATGTATAGCAGCAGCTGGAGCTTAAAGAGGACATATCATGCTTGTTTCTCCTTTTCACTATGCCAGACTAGGATGCCTGTAAAGCATTTCTGCCCTCAGTTCAAGTCATTTAGTTCCTTCATTGCCCCACAATAGCGTTCTCAAAACCCTCATTTTAGGCCATTATGAAGCCCTCATTGAAACACTCGGATCTGAAGATGACATAAAGTTACCTCGCAGCATCACAGCCCTTTGTGGTCTGATTGGTCAATTCTGTCGGGGGTAGAGCCAGCCTGTCCTTCTTCTTCTATTGTAATTTTTTAACGCAGTGACTGCATGTTGAGTCCCCCTGACAGGCCAGAGCTGGTAATGGTCAACTGTGAGCCAGGGACCTATATACCCCTGCTGGTGGATTTGTTCCTCGGTGACGGTTTTGTGGCTAACGGACATCACAGAGGAGGAAGTGTTTTATCAGATTACTCCAATAAAAAGAAAGGTACCTCGTGTCGTCACGACGTTTGAAATCTCACGGACATCTCGCAATGACCTATTTTCAGAGGCATCAAATCTCGTTCTAGGATATCAGAAAAAATACAATATCTCATTTTTTGAAAATTAAGGGGGTGTAAGGTCTTGTTTTCAAATGTATTATATTATATGTAAGTATTAAATCATGCATCAGCATGATATGTCTCCTTTAATTAAAAAAAAAAACTGATCCTGATGCTTGGGGACTCTTCAACGTATTCACTTTGCATGGCTGGAAATCGTCAACTGTCAAATAAATTGTGGAGATGATTCACTCGGTGAAGTTAAAAAGTTATCTATTCTTGAATTCAACCAGTACTTTCTGCTTCTAATATTTTTATAAATGCAACATCTAACACAACAACACACATCACTCCGTCCCGTGATAATGCTTAAAGCAGTCTCAGCTCTCATTGGTTAGCTGTCGCCTACGTCACTTTTACGTGCTCTCCCATTGGCTGCCGTGCTGACGCCTCTCTCTGTCCGTCCTGAAGCTGCGGGCTGAAGGTGAACCCGGCCCGTCTCTCTCTCTCTATCCGCTGCTGGAAGCACTTTCTCCCCGTCTCCTCCTCCTTCTTCTGCACCGGAAACATCGACCTCCAGCACCGGAGCCATGTCCATCTTCAAAGACGTCCCTCAGGCTCCCCCGGTGGCCGTGTTCAAGCTGACGGCTGACTTCAGGGAGGACAGCCACTCGCAGAAGGTGAACCTAGGAGTCGGAGGTAGGATGCTAACATGCTAACATGCTAAGGTAGCTTGATGAGTCAGCCAGGTGCACGCCGCTGTCCCCGGCTCTGCCTGCTAGCTTTGTTAGCAGTTCAGCTCTAAAGGGGCCAAAGCCGGGGTGCTGGAGCTCTGGGGTTATTAACCACGGGCAGCTCTTTTATTTGACCTTTACTGCAAGCTAACAGAGAGGCTAACGGACAAGCGAGCTCCCATTCATTTTGACAGCAGGCTAACATCATCCTGTTAGCTCAGTGAAAATGAAACAGGGTCTAAATAACATGGTTGAAACAGGAAGAAACTACACATAAGAGAAACAGAGACCTATCCTGTGACTTCAGGCTATAGGACTAAGTGGTTAAAATGCAACAGGTGCCTCTCTTACTTGTCCCAGTCTCATCTACGTCCTTGAACGCACCACCCTCCACATCATCAAACCTAATGTTTAGTAGATGTTATGAAACAAGTTTGCAGGGTTAATCTCTTGCAAGGTCATTTAATAAAGTTATACTACCTTGGTAGCTAGAATGACCCTTACCCTAAGTTTTATCCTTCAGGTTTTTCTGGGCATGCACATGTCAGATAATTTAATTAGTTGATTTCTTTTCATGTACACAACAACAAAACATGCAAGACAAGCATGAATGAATCAAATTAGAACAAACACCAAAACACCAAACTCGAGATAAAATGGAAGTTACAGACAAATAAAACAGTACTGATAATGATAAATGCATCTATAAGGAATTACGGGTAAAGTACAGAGGATGGTATAAACTACCGACACAAACAAATACAAACATGGGTAGAAAAATAATGAAATAAATTTGACACTTAAGATTGCAAATGTTTCACAAAGTAAATAGATTTATTTAGATAATGGAGGATTGTTTAAAATATGCAGCAAATATGTATAATGCATTAAAGATTAAATGGATAAATAGATACAATTGCCTTAAGAGAAGCTCATTCAAAACCAAGACTAAAAAGGTAAGATGACTTTACCTTTAAAGCCACAGATACTCTGCTCTGCTCTCAATATTGTTTTTTTATCATGTACTAGGTATTGTTGACTTGTTTGTTTGCTTTTTAATGTGGCCAACAGAAAAAGTGGCATGACTGGAAGATAGTTTTAGTCAAATGCTACAAGCAAGAATTATATCCTGTGGCATTTTTTGTTGCATTTAATAACTTTAAAGTAGGTAAAATATAACTAGCTACATAGCATTCACCGATTAACTTGAAACACCAGATGGGCTGTTTCACACATCCATGGTGAGACACGTATTAGGGCAACATCCCCGAGGAAGTGATAAGAAAGGGGCAAAAGTGTGTGATTATTTTGAGGATATTAACATCACTATTCAGAAGTTCAACTGCACTGATGATAAGGTGAAGCATCATCGTACATTTGTGTATTTTTCTGATATTGCTGCGATGTTGGCTGTTAAGTTCTGTGGACATGTCAATGTCTGATGATACCAATCATATGGATAATATTGTACATCCCTTGCTTTTGGCGCAACACTTTTGAACACTACAGAAAGGGCAATACAGAGAAATCTACATGTAAACATACAGCTATCTTCACGCTATCTCTTAGGCCCTAAAATGACGCTGTTAAGAGGTCAGTTTCTGCTCAGATATTGGTTTTAATGCCAAATCCAGTGCTTGCAGTGAGTAAAGTAATGCCAGGACACTGTTAATATTCAACTTTTTATCATTTTACAACATGTAAGCTTGCCAGTTTTTGGGCTAAATTTGGGTCATGACTTCATTTTTTAGATATTTATCTTTCGAGATGAACGACATTAACTGAAAGATATCAATGTTGGCAGATGATAGCTTAAAATTTGATTGCCAGGATCACCAACTATGACAATTCCCACCAGTATTTAGTGTCAATATATCGATCATGTTGGCAGAAATATACTCATAAAGCCTTCATAGTATCTAAAAAATCAAAAGTATTATTTTCAGAGAGTTATATATTGCTTTACTTGTTTCACATCTTTATTTTGCTAAAGGAGAGACTTTATGCTCTGGAAAAAAATGGTTAGTATTGTTGGTAATGAGTTGGGGAAAATGTATCAACACATCAAATATCTAGCACCATGTTTTCTCATGCACTTTGTATGTGGATAACAGAGAGCACACTGGAAAGCATGCTAATTTATCAGTTTCAAATTAATTTTGCATTGATATGTGGAATAGAAAACTGGAAAAAAAGATTTTTAATAAACAAAAATAATTCATTCTATATTTATTTTATGACTGTCATTACAACAGCAGTGAACAAGGTGCTCTGGTAGATGTGACCTTTTATTAGTTGCAATAAAAACATTATATTACACCAAAGAGTGCTGAACAAGCAAGCAGAACCTGCTGTTTAGCTTTTCCTTCCTGTTTCTGCATCTCATTTATGGTTTATGTGGCTTAGAACAAAATTATTCTGTCACCAGAAGCAATTTGAAGTCAAGTAGAGGTCTACTGTGATCCTAGAGGCCACCATCTGGATCACTTCTCTTTTAATATTGATGACTTACAAAAAAGCTGCACTCCATGAGGGGTGTGTACTAAATGGCAAACCAGCATTTCTGTTTGGGGGATGTTGCAGTTTGATTGGTCACATTGCAGGTTGTTTATTTTCAAAATATGTTGAGCAGAATTTTTTCCAACCCAAGGATGTTTTCCTTCTTCACGAACAGTCTTAACTATGGCAATCAAAGGCCCTTAGCAGCACCACTCAGTGAGCTAAAGAGTTTTAAACAATGAGGCTAAAGAATTAAGGATTTACTAGGGTAGGAACACATAATCAGAGATGTTAGGTAACATGAGTGTTGATGTTGCTTTGTCATCATCTCTGGGAGACTCTGCAGTGTGAAGTGAAGATCTTGCAAATTGATTAGAAAATTAGTTGAAGATGTAGCTTATATTGTTGCACATAAGAAAGATGAATCCTACAATGGTCTATAAAGATTTTATGACATATTTTGCAGAAGTAAAAAATCTAGAGATGGAAATTGATAAGATTTTATTGCTACCAGTGCTATTAACGATCATGCTAATGGATCCAATTCTTTAACGATTCCCTTATTGATTCCTGCATTTTCCGTGTGGACAAATGTTGGCCTGCAGATTTTCAATGTCAACAATGTCAAACACACGTCACAGCATAGAGAACTGCCTCTGCAAGTTCCTGGTGTTTCCAATCACTTAAGTAGGCACCTTTTGTATAAAATTAAGCCACAATTCTGACACTTCTGAACCCTGTCAGGAGAAGGAATTGATAAGGGAATTGATTAGCAAAAAGACTCATGAAATCGATTCTTTGATGGAGCTGTTAACGATTCTCAACTGCAATTGGTTTTTGATTCCCATCCCTAAAAATCTCACAGTATTTTTTCCCTGATATTGTTCAGCCCCAATCAGACTAACCCTTTATCTGGCAGTCATGTATCATGCCGTCCATAAATATATAATTTCCATCACATTAAAGAGCTAAAATATGAAAAATAAAGGCATGGATACTTTACGACAGCCAGAGAAGCTCATTACAGGCGTGATCAAGTCAACCAGTGATGGTCAGAAATCCAACTTTAGGGCGTGGCCCAGGATTTCTGTTGAGACCAAAAAGAGCTGATAAGCAGTGCAGAGTTTAAATTCAGACTTCTATTCTGGGTTTAACTATAAAACGGTCAATTGGTCCATCTGTTCTGTAAGAGTAAGACTTTAGTTTCAGCAGCAACATCCGAGAAGAGGAGATAATCCTTTATTGATCCTCAGAGGAAATTCAGGACATGTTCTTAAGCCATCAGGGAGTCTTTGGAGTTTCAACGTCATCCATCTAAGTTCCTCTTCCTCCTGTTTTAGATTTCACGCTCACCACCGTGACAGAAAGGTTGTTTGGGTCTTAACAGCAGTGCCAGTATACTTCTGTTGTTCTGTCCATTCCCCTAACATTCATTATTCCATGTGCAGTATCTGATAGTTTTTAAAAACACCAATCATCCTTCAAGATGTCCGACAGATCCGGAGCTAACAAGCTCCTCGTTTGACCTTGTAATCGTGTCAGTGTCTATGCCGCTGTAGTAAAGGTCTGACACATGATCCACCTCTGCAGCTCGCCTCAGGCCTGCATACAGGACGGGGCAGCACGAGTTCTTCAGGAGTCAGGATCACATTTGGTGTGGCCTGGCCTTCGTGTTTGACCTTCAGGAAGCTTGTAATGTTGAACTTAGTGACGTAGTTTTGTTTTCTCACCCTCATTGTTCACTAGGTGTTTCCTTGTGTGTCTCATTTACTTTGCTGGTAAACACTGCAACATTTAGGCTGCAAATTTAGAAGTATAAAGTTTATTAGATGCATTAGTACCATAAAAAAGGGCACTGCAAAGATGAATGTTTAATAGGGGTTCAAGATTCAAGATTCAAAATTGCCTTTATTGTCTCAGAGAGAAATTTGTTTTGGGCCTTTCGCCCCTGCTGCAACCACATACAACAGTACCATGACCGTAAGATAAGGGCAAAAACAAGACAATAACACACAATGAAATAGTAAATATAAAAATAGATAAGAAAACAAAAAAAAAATAGACCCTATCTCTGTAAAGAAAAAACAAAACTCACACAACAATAAAAACTATGGTCTAAATGAAATGGAGTTTATACAGTTCAGGAATTGTGACATGTACTTTCTCCCAGTCAATTCGTACTATCTGTCAAACGTTTGTAACTGCTGGCTTTTCAGCTGTATTGAAGGGCTGCACTTCAATGTAGCGAACGACACTGTCTGTGAGCGCTTCATTTTTGGCTTTTATCTATATGTTCTTTGCCGACCAAACACCTGAGTAAGTGTTGACTGTCGGGACAAAGGCTCCGCTGCACCTGCACATCTTCGTCGCCACTACTTTCAAACAAATGCGACATATCAGCTCGTCGGTGTTCATGAGCTCACACCTTGTTCATCCTGTTTAAAATCAACGCATTCTCACACTGGGGCAGCCGGCTTAAGAACCGTATCTTTTGTGCCATCATTCATATTAGCGTTTGTTTCCTCGTTACTCCACAGGGTGCTCACTTCAGCTCTCTCCGTGTGTCCGCGCGAGCGGCCCCGTCTTCACCCCAAAGATCGCATGTTTGACAGATGCTCACTCGGCTATAAATCCTCTAAATCCGCTATAGAACCAATGCACCCCGGTGTTAAGAAAGATAGACGTAGTGAGCCATCTTCACATTCAGCCTCTTTGGTAGTAAAAGAGGAAAACAAACATGCATGCTACTGCAGGTGGCATTAAGAGGCAGAGGAATGTTTTTTTGTAATACAGGAGAATTACGGGAAAGTATTAATACGGGAGGACGGCGGGAAAGTGGGATAAAATAAGGTAGTTTCCCGGCCAAAACGGGAGACTTTACAGCTATGTGCAGAGGCGTGAAGAACAAGATGCATGATGCTTAATGTAGCGTTTAACCGACTAGTAAAATACTAAACCATTGATAAATAAGTAGGCGGTTAACGGATTAAATGACTAGTCGCGCACATCCCTACTCTGAACCCTCTGCTTGATGGTACCAACTCAAACTTACTATTCAGGAAATGTGCTGGGTCATATATTATCCAATTTGCTTTATTCAGCATGGCCTCTTCGTAAATACTCTGAATGGAGAGGTGACCTATAGTGCCACTGATGTTTCCAGCAGTACTGATTATTCTCGTCAATTTATTCTTATGTTGAACAGACAGGTTTCCAGACCATGCTGTGATGCTGTATCTAATTAAACTCTCTAAGACCACCCCATAAAACGTCAACATGAATTTGTGGTCAACACCATGAAGTCTGAGGCGGCATAGGAAATGCAGCCGTTGTTGTAGTCTGCTACAAAGGGTTATCAATATCGGTCTAATATCAGCAAAAAAAAAAAAAAATTAGACTATGTCGGCCTGCATCTAAAATATCTGATATAAGCACTCCGATTCAAGCAGTCCATTCTAATTTATTTATCTTTTTAATTTAATGTAGTTGTAGAATATGCTTATGTTTAAGTTAAACACAGTGGCTATTTTGCAATTTAAAAATGCATGTTTTTTTTTTAACTGGATTTCTTGAGGTTACTTCTCAGGGTCTTCTAATTTATTTTTCATTTATTTTGTTTTATTGTACTATATTTTTATGTTTAAGGTTAAAATGTATGAAACCCTTTGGTAAATAACAAATTTAGTTTTTCTGTTTGAGTAATCTCACTTGATTAAGGCTTTCTTACAGTCAATACTACAAAAATAGGAATAAAAATATGTTTGATTCCTGCTGATGTCGTATCGATTTCGGTATTGGCCAGTTCTCAAGGCTGCAATATCAGTATCGGTATCAGGTGAAAAAGTTGTATGTGGACACCCCTAATGTTTAGTTTTGACTTTTATAAATGGTTATTGAGTGTATGGTCTCTTATAAAATATGTATAGATAGGGATAAAACATGTATTTTCCTCTCTGTGAAAAGTTCAGTCTTCAAAAATCTTTGGTTTCTTATAGAAAATAAAAGGCAAATCTTCTACAAATACCAACCTTTTCATTCACATTGACTCTTAACTGACCCTCTAAGTTTGTAACACAGTCTGTTTTGCTTTGTGTCCCCTCCAGCGTACCGTACGGATGACTGCCTGCCCTGGGTGCTGCCGGTGGTGAAGAAGGTGGAGCGGCTGATCGTGGAGGACGACAGTCTGAACCACGAGTACCTGCCCATCCTGGGCCTGCCCGAGTTTCGCTCCGCCTCCTCCAAGGTCGCCCTGGGAGATGATAGCAATGCCATCAAAGAGAACAGGGTGAGACGAACGCTCTGGATACACAACATCCTGTGACAATGAGTGTCAGCATGTTGTTAGAACTGATTATCGAGTTATAGGGTGTCTGAATTATGTCTAACCAACATGCTGCATGTTTACAGCTCATATCTACTGTTCTACATGCCTTTAATTTTTGCTTTTTCTCATATTACTTTAGTTTTATCATGCACCGTGTCCGCTGTTTTGTCCCACAGGTAGGAGGAGTCCAGGCTCTGGGTGGAACTGGTGCTCTCAGGATCGGGGCGGAGTTCCTGCGACGTTGGCACAATGGCGTCAACAACACAGCGACACCAGTCTATGTCTCTGCACCCACCTGGGGTGAGCACACAGCACAGTTCTTTAATACTTTTTATTCTATTGTTTTGAAAATATAAACAAACAGGGAATGAAAATATGTCAACATGAATGCCATGCGTGTTTACAGATTATACACTACATTGCCAAAAGTATTTACTCATCCAAATAATCAGAATCAGGTGTTCCAGTCACTTCCATGGCCACAGGTGTATAAAATCAAGCACCTCG
The DNA here is from genome assembly GCA_036419115.1 of Scarus forsteni. Classification (NCBI taxonomy): domain Eukaryota; kingdom Metazoa; phylum Chordata; class Actinopteri; order Labriformes; family Labridae; genus Scarus; species Scarus forsteni. Next base: position 2,164,578 of record JAZDUH010000216.1, on the reverse strand, counting down.
GCATGCAGACTGCTTTTACAAACATTTGTGAAAGAATGGGTCGCTCTCAGGAGCTCAGTGAATTCCAGCGCGGAACTTTGATAGGATGCCACCTGTGCAACAAATCCAGTCGTGAAATTTCCTCGCTCCTAAATATTCCACAGTCAACTGTCAGCTGGATTATAAAAACGTGGAAGTGTTTGGGAACGACAGCAACTCAACCACCAAGTGGTAGGCCACGTAAACTGATGGAGCAGGGTCAGCGGATGCTGAGGCGCATAGTGAGAAGAGGTCGCCAACTTTCTGCAGAGTCAATCGCTACAGACCTCCAAACTTCAGGTGGCCTTCAGATTAGCTCAAGAACAGTGCAGAGAGCTTCATGGATGGGTTTCCATGGCCAAGCAGCTACATCCAAGCCTCACAACACCAAGTGCAATGCAAAGCGCCGGATGCAGTGGTGTAAAGCACGCTGCCACTGGACTCTAGAGCAGTGGAGACGCGTTCTCTGGAGTGACCAATCACGCTTCTCCATCTGACAATCTGATGGACCAGTCTGGGTTTGGTTGTTGCGAGGAGAACGATCCTTGTGGGACTGCATTGTGCCAAGTGTAAAGTTTTATGGTGGTGGTGGTGGTGGTGGTGGTGGTGGTGGTGGTGGTGGTGGTGGTGGTGGTGGGGGGGGGGGGTATGGTGTGGGGGTGTTTTTCAGGAGCTGGGCTTGGCCCCTTAGTTCCAGTCAAAGGAACTCTGAATGCTCCAGCACATCAAGACATTTTGGACAATTCCATGCTCCCAACTTTGTGGGAACAGTTTGGAGCTGGCCCCTTCCTCTTCCAACATGACTGTGCACCAGTGCACAAAGAAGGTCCATAAAGACATGGATCTGGTGTGGATAAATTTGACTGGCCTGCACAGAGTCCTGACCTCAATCCGATAGAACACCTTTGGGATGAATTAGAGTGGAGACTGAGAGCCTGTCATATTGAACCTTATGGATTAGGAATGGGATGGCACTTAAGTTCATATGCGAGTCAAGGCAGGAGAGTGAATTCTGTTGGCAATATAGTGTATGTGCTTAATAATATTCTGTATGATAAATTCAAGGTGTGTAAAGCAAACAAAATTAATCTGACAAAAAGTTAAGGATTTTGTTCAAGTTATACACAAGCTCAAATCCACAACCTATGTAGTGTTTGAAAACATGGGCAAAGAGAACAAGCAGACATGAAACAATACTGGCAACTTTAATCTCATATTTAAACTTATTCTGAAGATTTTCTGTAATTTTTCATCAAAAGCACATTTTCATTCCAAATATTTTTATGATGCATCAGTTACTGTCTTTTTTCATCCCACCCAGAGATGTTGCTGAAGTTTCCTATCCTATGTGAAATTGTTTCCATGTTTATGGATTTGTTTGTTTGTATCTTTCCATTTTATTTATTTGTGGTTGATTCATTTTAACCAGTTTTTAAGATATACATGTTTTTCTGATGCCAGAGACTGTGCTTTTGGTAGGTTTTGGAGGTACACTCATAAAGATTGTCGGGCTGTTTTTGTCCTGACTTTCCCTCTTCCCGACCAAGGATGGCTAATGCCCGATTATCTTCTGTTTTATAAGATTATCCCGTGATCTGAGGTGAGTTAAAATTGAATTTGTCTTGATCATCACCTCCAAATGGATCAGGCCGACAAACTAAACTTGTCTAATATTGACAACCAAAAATCTTCATGTGTTGGGAAGGTGGACTACTCCACAGTCCTAACTTGGTGGCTGTAGCCAATCAAGAAGCGAGCTGACTGACTCACTTTTAGCTTGCTCGTTGGACTGTAAAGTCCATGTTCATGTGTCTCCCGAATTTTTTTGTACAGTCTTTTTTTTTTTTTTAGTTCAAGGAGACATATCATGCTGATGCATGATTTAATACTTACATATAATATAATAAATTTGAAAACAAGACCTTACACCCCCTTAATTTTCAGAAAATGAGATATTGTATTTTTTCTGATATCCTAGAACGAGATTTGATGACTCTGAAAATAGGTCATTGCGAGATGTCCGCGAGATTTAAATCGTCGTGACGACACGAGGTACATTTCTTTTTATTGGAGTAATCTGATAAAACAGCTCCTCCTCTGTGATGTCTGTTAGCCACAAAACCGTCACCGAGGAACACATCCACCAACCAGCAGGGGTATATAGCTCCCTAGCTCACATTCAGTCATTACCAGCTCTGGCCTGTAGGGGGACTCAATACGCGGTCGCTGCTTTGAGCCTGCTGGAAAATACAGTAGAAGAAGAAGGACAGGCTGGCTCTACCCCCGATAGAACTGACCAATCAGAGCACAAAGGGCTGTGACATTGCGAGGTTACTGTAGGTCAGCCTGAGATCCGAGCGTTTCAACGAGAGCTTGAAAATGGCCTAAAGTGAGGATTTTGAGAACGCTATTGTGGGGCAATGAAGGAACTAAATGACTTGTGCTGAGGGCAGAAATGCTTTACAGGCATCCTAGTCCGGCGTAGTGAAAAGGAGAAACAAGCATGATATGTCTCCTTTCAGGATTTTTCCGTCAAAATATTTCCAAGACTACCATCATCCCCTCTTCTTTTATGCCCATGTTGTGTATTGTGTTTTCTGGTTGTCCCTGTTTCTCCTTCTTTGTTTTTGTTGGATCACATTTGATCAGATTTCTGTCTGGGAGTATTAGCTTCTAGATCAGTGTTGGAACAGAATGGTTATGTGTGTGGTGTGCTGTGTTGAGATTATCAGAGCACACCATACACAGTACGTTCAAAACTGTTGAGTGCCTGATTTTTTATCTTCATGTGTGAGGTCTCTAACAAATAAAAAAAAGTCTCTTCAGATTTAGAAAATTCAAATGTGTCTACCTCACTTATGGGAAGGTCACATTTACGTATTTTATGTATTTCCTCTTAGACTGTGGACCAATATTGTTCAAAACTGGACATGAGTTTGCACAGCACATTTCTCAGAGTTTCCATCAATCACAGAATAATCTGTTGACTTTTTCTTCAGCTGAAAAAGACTCGTGAAAAAGGTTGTGAGCCTCATGCAGTTTTTTAAAAAAATGTTTTGACTAATTTTGCTCAAGAAACTCCTAAAACCAGGCTAAAATCTCATGGCACACCATGTTAATTTACATGCTATGAAGCCTCTTGATGTGTGTTTTAGTTTCTTATCGACAAATGCCAAACAGGTACATTACTGATGAAATGCTTACTCATGAAATAATCCAGCAGCTACATTCAGAGTAAACTTAACACTCATTTAGTTACCGTTTCTAAACAATAAAAGAGACTTTAAAAATCCAAAGGCACACCATTTGAGGATCAGTGGACTAGTGGTTATATCGGCACATACTCTGTACAGACTCTGATGCCCTTGTAACAAGAGATCCCAGTTGAAATTCCACCGACGTCCCCGTCCCTGTGTGTTGTTCCCACTTTCTTCCTCTTGCTCCTATCTCTGCACAGTGTGTGAGAGAGTCTTCACTGATGAAGTTCCTTTGTTATATAAGAAGATGTTCTATAGTAGAGAGAAAGTTTTAAATGTCTGCTCTGTTTCCTTTTTCTCTCAGAAAACCACAACAGTGTGTTTGCTGATGCTGGTTTCAAAGACATTCGGCCGTACCACTACTGGGATGCCGCTAACAGAGGTCTGGACCTCACCGGGTTTCTGGACGACCTGGAGGTGAGGAGAGCTTACTGTGATCCATGAGGCAGGGAACCCAAGGGTCCTTAAAAGGCCTTAAATGGTCTCAAAGTAACATCTCAAGTCTTAAAGGGATACACCGAAAATTTTGTTTTCATGTCTTGCCTCACTCCCAAGTCCAGACAAGCTGCTATACTCCATTTGTTCTGCACTGTGTGTGAAGTAACAAGGAAGAGACGAACAGAGCTCAACCACCGCTAATTAGCTTAGCGTAAACACTGGGAGTCAGTGGATAGCGTTAGCCTGCCTCTGCCTACAGTCATTTGATAAACTCTTCAGCAACTCTAAACAGTCCAGTGTGCTTGTTGTGACTTTACCCCTTTATATTATCGTATTCATTTTAGACTAAGATTAGCACTCTTTAATTTTTGATAAAAAAAAATGTATCTGACTCTAAACCACCTGGTGCATGCACAAACCACCACAGACATGCTTGTAAGCAGGCCAACAAACAAAGCCTTCGTGTACAAGTAGGAAAATGGATAATGTAACATGACGCAGCAAAAGGAAAGAAAAATTAAGCTTTTGATTTTTTACTAGTTAATTTTTTTTAGTGTACTAATACTACAAGTAACACAAAATTGCCTACTAGTAGACTGTTTTGTGTTACTAGTAAGGTTTACTTATGCCTTAGTGCGCCAAAAACCTTTACAAATAAAACAAAATTTGTATTCTCTAGTACTACTTATAAACTCAGAATATCTCCTTAGTGGAACTTAGAAGACTGTTTTTTATCTTCTAGTAGTACTTGTAAAGTCAAAAGATTCACTAGTAGTACTGGTAGACTGAATTCAAGAACAGTAGGGGGGATTATAACCAAATCCAGCACCCTGATTGGTTGTAATGTTTGTTTTGGTTGATTTTAAAGTGCTTGAAGTAAATTTGAGTTGAGTTAAATTAAGTTATTGTTGAGGCAGTGGACCGCCACTCCAACATGAATGATCGAGGAGCCATGACTCCAAACATTCATTCATATTTTAATTTTAACTACCAGTGGCACAAAGAAAAGATTTATTACACCAACGTAGTAGCCAAATACTAGACTGTTATCTATCTTACCACTGAATCTAGAGCAGAATGATTCAAATGCAAGCACTTAATAATCAGGTAAAGATTTAGTTATGCTGCTCTTTTTATAATCATTAACAGAGCAGATTAAGAAGTTTTTCTCCTTGATGTCGTGATCAGAAATGCTCTCCAAAACAACACAATGCATGAAAACACTGTTTTTCAGATGATTTAACTTGTTTGTTTTGATTTTTTTTACAATCTGACTGTTTCTCTCTGGGTAGAACGCACCAGAACAATCCATCTTTGTCCTGCACGCCTGCGCACACAACCCCACCGGCACCGACCCGACCCAGGACCAGTGGAAGAAGATCGCAGAGATCATGAAGGTAAAACTGACATGATGATGATGATGATGTTCTTCCTCATGAAGACGTCAGCCAGTGCCGAGTGATACTTCTGCCGACATTTTATGCCCTTAAATTTTAGAATCAGGATCTCTTTATTGTCCCGTGGAGGGAAATTAGTTTTGCAGCAGGACACACAGAAGAACTTTGGTCTTCATGTAATTAAACAATCTCAACTTTGGGAGGCCAAAATGATTGACAAACACTTATTTCAATTTAGAATGATACTGTTGTCACTAGCGCTGTGACAGTACGCTTTTTTCACGATTTGATTTTTTTAGGTGCCGATTCGATTTAAATTGCTTTACTACGACATTGCCGATTTTTGCAATCTTTAGTTAGCTTTTTTAACACCAGCGAAAAATATGAACAATGATGATGCCTGCAGACTATATCAGGAAAAATACACATCACATGTGAGTCTGTTTTTAGGATTCATTCAGCAATATATTTTAACCAGCTGTTTATACTTTCTATTCAAAAGCCTGGACTGCATTTAACCCTCTGATTCCCAAGCCATTTCTGAGCGTTTTCTGCTTCTGTCATATTTTTACTCACTGTGGTCTCATTTTTCTCTGTAAAGTGAAGTCCAGCACCTCTGTGGATTCAGGACAACCATGGCTATAAGCTGATATAACTCAATCATGTCTTTATGCAGTGTAACAAAATTTAAAGGCTGTAAATCATCAGAAAAAAGAGAAACAATTATTTTTTTTTTCTGATTTTCTTATTTTAAAAAATTCTAAAAATAAGGTGGGAGTATATACAACACACTTTCAGGTACCCTCAAGCATAAGGAACACAGGAAAAAAGTGGTGTGGTTCTACCTTCACAGAAACTACACATTCTGGGACCTTATAAGTTGATTGGAATTTTAGGCCGTTTTTGCTTCTGTCACATTTTTACTCACTGTGGACTCATTTTTCACTGCAATATCAAGTTCTACACCTCTATGTGCTCAGGAGAACTAGGGCTGAAGCCAGATATAATTCAACAATGTCTCATAGCAATATAACATAACCAGAATGCAAGAAACTATTCAATAAAGAAAAACGGACAAACTGTGAATAACCATGTACAAGGCGACAGGACTCCCCAGAAACTGTTTCAAGGGACCCCCCTGAAACTGTTGGGGGGGGTCCTGCTGTCCTGAAACAGTCTCTGGAGACACAGAGCCGACGTATGGAGCATGCTGATTGGTGATGAACAGACAGAGGCTGAAATGACACCAGGCAAATGGAAGGCAATATTCAAATAATTCTTAAGAAGTAAATACAGGACGTATATCGATCATTCAAGGCTTGTTAAAAGCTGTAAGATGTGTAAAATTATTTGTTTTTTACAGAATCGAGCTAGAGCAAACGGTTTTATTTTCTGCAGATTTTTGAAGTGGACGTGTGAATAAATGCGATGTTGACGGCAGTCACGCAAAATCATCGGTCTTTTCCGCCATTGCTCGGAATGTTGCCGACGTCATGTGTGATGCATTCAGGTACTCTCGGAAACTTGAGAATCTGACAAAAATGCCACTTTGTACGGCTTTTTAATAGGACAAACGGTTTGTAAATGCCAGTCGTTTGAAAATAAGTGCGTTTTTGAACCCGCCGGCGGGTTTGGGATCCAGAGGGTTAAAAGTGGCTTATTAACACAGACTAAAATGAAGCATTTAAATTTTGAAAAAAACCAATTTTTTAACAAAAAAATCTATTTAAAACCGTCAAACAAAAAATCCAGATACTTATGTGAATCGATTTTAGTTGTCACTATTTTCTCTTCTTATTTGTTGGATTCATTCTTACTGCGATTTGGTATAGTTACCTTTTTTTTGATTCCCCAATCATACGAGGGAATCGACTGTATGGCCAAAAAATAAAATTCCCCATTTTATTTCTACAACATTTGATTTATTTGTTTTTTTACTGAGTTTTTTCCTCTAAAAAAACTGAATTTCCATCTTAAAGTTAAAGTGTGTGTCATAAAATGTTGTTTGTGTAGCTCAAAAACTGAAATATTTTCACAAAATATTAACCTGAAACCCTTTGATCAATATTTAATTCTTATTTCAAAAACAAAAACCAGCCTATAAAAGTACAAAACCTGTACAAAACCTGACAAGGCCTACCATCATGAAAGCTTTACATTTTCAGTATTTATATTTTCAAACATTTGTGACAACATACATTGGAGTTAAGTTTCTTTATTTTTTAAATCTTTTGCAGAAAGCAATTTGAACAAATTGTTTTAATTGATTTATTGCCAAGCCCTAACTCATTCCTTGTTTTATTTTGTTGTTTTTCTTTCTCCAGAGGAAGAAATTGTTTGTGTTCTTCGACTCGGCCTATCAGGGTTTTGCTTCCGGCAGCCTGGAGAAGGACGCCTGGGCCATCCGTTACTTTGTCAATGAGGGTTTCGAGCTTTTTGTGGCTCAGTCCTTCTCCAAAAACTTTGGCCTTTACAGTGAGTACTCATGATCAATCTACACATAAGTAGCTCCAGGGTGTAAACATGTCTTCAAGGATCAAATACTAAAAACACACCAAGACCAAAATCAAAGGAAAAGCCATAAATGTGTGACGCATTTCTAGCATGTGCGTTTTGAATTCTTGAATTCAATTTCATGTCGACCCTCTCTGTTCTCAGACGAGAGAGTTGGAAACCTGACCATAGTCGCGAAGGACAGCGATAACCTGACCCGCATCCTGTCTCAGATGGAGAAGATCGTCAGGACGACCTGGTCCAACCCGCCGTCTCAGGGAGCTCGCATCGTCAGCAAGACGCTCAACTGCCCCGAGCTTTTCGCCGAATGGTAGGAGCCCCTCTTACCCTTTGACCTCTCTGGGACTCAATCAGCGTGTTCACAAGTCAGTAGCAGGAGGAGAGAAATTTGACAGCCCTGTTGAATTTTCAGCATGAATCAGGCTTGTAATATCGTAATTAATTATATATAATTGATTATTTAATTATGATTATAATTACACCCTATGGACAAAAAGTGAGGAGGTGTGAGGCCTCGTTGGGCAGGCGGATCATTTCCGCTTTTCCTCCTTGATTTTTGCAAATAATCCTGACGACACAGAAGTTTTAGACAACGTCTTTGCGCACAGAAAAATGTATAAATATGTAATAATGTAGCATATGTATTAACATAGCAACATGTATATTGCTACCACCAGGGAGGTTGTTTTTTGCTGCCATTTGTCAGTTTGTTTTTACATTTTACGTTACTTTTACATTGCTCGATCTTGGGCTGAACCCCATATCTGTTCCTAAATGTGAAGAACTACATAAAGTTCTACTACAGAGAACATAACAGTTATTTCTTTTGTGCTCCTTATTTTACAAAACGTCACATACCCTGTGGAATTAGAGCTCCTGCCCAGTGTTTCCACATTTTGCCTCTGAAATAAGCAACCAGGTCGATTAAAACAAGCACAAAATAAGCAACCTCCAGCTATTTCCTTTCCTAATGTGATATACTACTTTTTAAAAAGAGAAATCTACATAAATTGTGTTAATTTTCGTCTACATTACATTTCAATTTCACAGTGCCAAGCATCTATTCAAGAAAAGAATGCTGCTTATAATAAGCAGACCTGGCAACTTTGGCTCTGGAGCATGCGCCATGTGCGTGAGTGTGTTTGGGGGCGTTCGCAATAATCAGGAAACGAGGAAGTGGACAAACTGCCTACCGCAGTCGTGTTTTGTTTTATTGTTGGGAGCTGGAAGGTAATCAGGGGGATTCACACAGACAGAAAGGCCCCAAGAAACAACTTCACATTTAGAAACAAGCCCAAAAACACGCGACCGTGACACACGAGATTTGCGGCCCTTATGAGCTTCTAACGAGCAGACTTGACAACTCTGCTCGTGTCTATGCGAACAGCTGAGAAGGCAGCTTCAGTATCAGATCTGTCCTTGGGAAAAGTAACGTCACGCCGCATTAAAAAAGGAACTACGTTTCGTTAACAAATTTTCAGTAGTGGTGCGTTGCTTTACTTTTTACCGGAAAAAGTAGTTATGTTATTGTAACGCGTTGCTTTGTAACACATTACACACAACACTGGTGGTGATAAGGATCCCCACATTAAGATGAAAAGGTAAGGATTTGTTAGCATTGTGATAGAACAGTTTTCCATATTTTCATTGACTTCGCTGAGAATGTCAGGAATTTCTTGAGTAAAGTTTGTGCTGTTGGAGCACTTCTAGTTATTATTCATCCTCACTGGTAAAAATAACAGGAGGTAAGTCATGCAGTTAATATTAAAGTAAACTTTAGTACCCCAAAACCATTTGGAAAATGTTATTAAGTGCATCAGACGAGAGAGCCCCTTATGGGACAATGCCCCGAGATCTGTAACTGAAAAAAGACGCTGTTAGGAAAGCTCCAAATCCTATAACTGCAAGGTTGACAGAAGTTAAAAGACAAACTGTGTCTTTGCTGATCCAGTCCTCTGAGTGAGCTCTGGATGTCTTCTGTTATTGCTGCAGCACAGTCGCAGCCAAAACTGATTGAAAATAAGACACTGACCAACTCATGCTTGATCTGCAGGCCTTGACAAGACATGGCTGCCTTTTTAATTCTGCGTTTAATTCGACCGTTTTAACAAGTTTGTGTTCAAATCCCTCCACTGACTTCACGAATCTCACTGTGGCCTCTGCAGAGGCTTTTCAGGCTTTCATAACAAATCTGTTAATGTTGGTCAAATTAAACCGTTAAGTTAAATATTATCTGACATGTCTGCTTCTCCCTGCAGGAAGAGTAATGTGAAGACCATGGCAGACCGTGTCCTCTTGATGAGGGATCAGCTGAAGTCCAAACTGCTGGCTCTGGGCACCCCGGGGACCTGGGACCACATCACCCAGCAGATCGGCATGTTCAGCTTCACCGGCCTGAACCGTGAGTAGACGATATGTACGCTGGAACTCAAACAACCACGAGGGCCCACCGATGTATCGGCCGGCTGATTGTACCTCTTTTTAAAGTATTTAACATCGGCCAGAGTTTTGCTGATGTAATGGTGATATATTCTCAATTTCTTATAAAACAGTCAACACTGTTCGGTGTCCAAGCTGCACAGACTGATGACATAGCGAAAGATTGCGGCACACGTTGTTGTAGCGGCTCTAAAGTCTCTCTAATGATTCTGTGTATGGATGATGGCGTGTTGGGGGCAAAACTCATCCACACTCACACGGAGTTGCTGAATGTTGTTTTAGACTGGAAGTCCGTCATAACAAGTGACTTTCAGTGCTCGCACAATATACCGCTGGACACAGTGAGACCACCATGCTCTCTGCTCGGCTACAGAGGCAGTCTCACAGCCTGTGACCGACTAGCGTTTTCTGACCAACTGTCGATCACAAAACTGATGAATTGGACCTTCTGATGGCAGGAGATTGGTTTATTTGTGACTGTTCTTACGGAAACCTGGCTGCAGTCTAGCTAACTAGCTAGCAAGCTAACAATGCTAGTGTTAGCATAGATCCTCGGGGCTGTATGACGTCATCAGCCATCTCCTGCACTAAAACCTACTTGTGATGCACTAATGAGGACTCTGGGTCTGAAAGGCAGATGTGACAAGACAAAGTTTATAATTCATCAATATATTTAAATTTTAAATGAGGTTATTTATTTTATTTTGCAGGAATTGACCGCAGTTTTGCTCACTGTTTTAATTAGGTTGTATTATAAATTTCCCAGAGGTTTTATTCTTTCCTGCGGGTTTCTGGACTTGAAAATTCTTCTGTATTGTAGTTAAACAAATACTTAGAGACAAAGTATTGTAAAACAGTAAGATGTTCGGCCTGTCATTCATATATTCACTTTTGTAAGTGTTTAGGGACCAGTTAGTATTTTTTCAAAATTATATACATATTTTTAAATTAATCAGCCAATTATTAAGTAATCTTATGTTTAAAATTTAGAAAATACAAATGTGTGTACCTCGCTTAATTTGCAGCTCCAACAGTCTGAGATCAGATGAAACACATCAAAACATGAAGCAGCAGTTCTTCCTCTGCGCTCCTGACCGTCTGTGTTGTTTTGTGTCCCACAGCCAATCAGTGAGTATTTTCTATAATTTCAAACCATTTATTACACTGCACAGCCTGGCTCAGCAGGTGGCAGTGTGCTCTTTGTGTAGTGATATCTTGTACAGGATTCCCTGTAGAGGATGAACAAGACCTCCCAGCAGGTGAGAGCTGGTGTAGATCCAGACAGTGAGTCATGGAGCACAGAACAGTGAATTGAACTCAGCAGAAAAGTATTAAGATTGATTTTATGGCAGTGTTTGCTGACTCAGTCAAGGTTAAATAAACTTACAATGCTGGTTTATTAGTTGAGTTATATCTGTATTTTGTGAAAATGCCTTTGTTTTTTTAGTGGTTTAGGGTTGGTCTTAAATTAGATATTTTTGCAATGTTGTTTGTTTTTCAGGTTGATGTTTCTTTTTTCTTCATTACCTCTGCCAAGGAGGTTGAAAAAGAATGTCTTCTTTCTAAGTTCATGCAGTTGTAGATGAAGTGTTCATGCTGCACGAATCATTACTGGTAACTAAAATTCACTTGGATCGCTGGCTGTAGGATTTTCACCAAAACGTAGTGCTTCCTTATTGATTTAGAGCTCTTAAAGTGTATTATTGAACAAAATGCTGAGTATGTAAATAGATGTAATCACTCCAAGATATCGGAATATGCCCCTCATAAGCACACAAACACCACCCTGAGAAAATTTATAGAAATACACCCACTTTTTTGTTTTTGTGTCTTGCCTTACTCCTGAGTCCAGGGTAGAACTCACCCATGGCTTACTAGCTAAGCTCAAACACAGGGAGTCTGTGGGTAGTGTTAGCCTGGCTCTTCCTACAGTCATTAATTAAAAACTTCAGCAACTCTAAGTGGTTCTGTGCGCATGTTGTGACTCATTTTTTACTGCGTTATGTTGCGTTATCTTCGACTATCATCATATCTTCTACTCATAAGCAGAGGATTTGTTTTGTTGATCCACATCCGCGGTGGTTTTTGCTCGAGATGTGACATTCGCAAACATAAATGAAAATAGCCTGCAAATGTAAAAATGGGTCGCAAATCAACAAGTTTAAGAGATGACTGCAGGCAGGGACAAGCTAACACTTCCCATTGACTCCCAGTGTTTGAGCTAAGCTAGTTGGCAGTGGACAAGCTATCTCCTGTGCGCCCAGTCTCCTTGTTATTGGGTGCACAGTGGAAAGAATTGTGTCTGTCTACTTGTTATGGAAAGACACGCAATGAAAAGAAGTTGGCGTATCCTTTAACAAAGAACTAGCATCATATTAGAAGGGCGTCATGAGAGAAATGTTGTGAGTTCAGGCTCATTTAAAGATAATAACGTGCCTGGTTTTGTAGGTTTTGCCTCATCAGACCTGTGCAGCTAAAGTAAGAACCGTAATAGTTAGTCACAAATCGACTCTGTGCCATTCAGAACAAACCACCTCCTTTATTTTGCTTTTCTGTCACTCTGTTATGTTCTGTCCTCCCCGCAGTGCCCTTATTATGTTACTGAAAGCCTTTGTGTGTGTTCGTGACGAGCCGCTCTGATCACACCTCAGGGCTCTGACGCCTGTTAGCCACACGACCGTGCTCCCATCATGTGGTGTCGTTTGTGTAAAGGCACACAGCAGGATGTGTGCTCAAATACTGTAATAAATTATAAGCACCAGGAACCAAACATGTGCCTAATGAGTGATTATTCAACCCCCCAAACCCCCTTTCATAACAGGAATGATCATTAAAATACACTTTATTCAGCATGCTATGCTAATTTTGGTTTGGATGCCTTTTTGCCTTCAGAGCAGAATCAGTCCTTCAAGAATTCAACAAGGTGCTGGAACATCCCTCAGATTTTGGTCCATATTGACTTGACAGAATCACTGATTTGTCAGCTGCACATCCATGATGCAAGTCTCCAGTTCCTCCACATCCCAAAGGTGCTCTACTGGAACAAGATCTGGGGACTGTGGAGGCCCCTGGATTGCAGTGAACCCACTGTCATGTTCATAAAACCAGTTTGAGAGGATTTGAGCAGTGTTGCTGTATTTTTCGACCAAAATAAGCAAAAAGGTTGATAAAAACCTGACCTCTGGCTGTTTGTGTTGCCTGTACAGTATTTTTAGCTCTGGCAGGTGGTTAAGTGATCGCTGGTGTCTGATTTTTTTGTTGTTGGTTAGTTAGTTTTTCTCTGTTAACAAAATAACTCAAAGTTATGGACGGATTTCGATTAAATTTTCAGGAAATGTACGGATTGGGACAAAGAACAAATTATTTGATTTCGTGAGTAATCTTGATCACCGTCTGGATCCGCCATGGCGAAAACTGCAATTTTCGTGAATAACTACTCAACTAAAATAGATATTGTTACAAATCCAATTGCTAATGGTATGTTTTCATGGTCAAAGAATCTAAATATTGAGATTAAATAAAGGTAGGGCTAATATTTGTGGTGAAAATCACAATTTGAGTGAGGACTGTGGCACTGGCGGAGGTCTGCGCTCTCCAAATGCTTTTCTACTATTTACCTTCTTTTTTTTTTTTTTTTTTGAAAAGGAGCAAAATAGTTCTTGTTACTTCTGAGTTGAGTTTATATTTACAGTTGAGTCTCCATCAGATCTTTTCTGAGTTTAGGGGCACAACAAACCAAAAGACTTGTTATCTGCAACTGCCAGTATTTACAAGCAACTTTAAAAGAAACAAGAAGCCTTCAGTCGCTGATAACAGACCTAGCAACTCTGGATTTGAGCTTTTTGACTTGGAGCTTTGTCTTACCTGAAGAAGCCATGAAAAGAATTCCAAAGGCATGGACGTGGTCATCAACAATATTGAAGACCGTGGATCTCAGCTGGCACTTCGAGGCCCAAAATGTGTAAAGAAATGTTCCCACACCATCACATGACCACCGGCAGCAGCCTGAACATTTGGTTCAAGGCAGGATGGATCCATGCTTTCTTATTTAACACCAAATTCTGACTCTTCCATCAGCAGAAATAAAAAAAAAAAAACAATCAGACCTTAGTTTTGTATAGTCCAGTTTGGTAAGACAGTTTGAATGATGCTCTACTGCATACTTCATAGTGGAGGGAATCACCAGTGGCCCTATGATTCATAATATTCTCACTATTTTTCAGTCCTGATTAGAAGCTATTGGGATTCAATAACCCTGTCTTGGCTTTATTTACATCCAAAAAAGGCAAAAATGACCAAATTCTATCAAATTTGGGTGATGAGAGAGCACAAGCTCTGTACTTAAGAAAAATGGACTTGTTTCTTTCAGTGTTACAGTATATGTTGGTGAGGAACAGATGTAAAACAAGGTGTAAAATATATAAACACGAAGTGTAAATACCAGAGTGAGCTTGAATACTCTGGTTTTTATGGTGCACAATTCGAGGGTGTTTAATTGAGTTAAAGAATAATAAAAAAAGTAGCTAAAACGGGAAAAGCTCAAATACCCCTTTCAGACTGACCAAAAAATCGTGTTCAAACCCGGAATCAATCAGCTCCTTTCAGCAGTTTTAAAGGGTTTAATCAGAATATTGGACCCGGGTTGACCGACCCTGCAAGTGACACGGGTTTTTGCCTCTGATCAGCTTCAGTTGGAACATCACACCTGGGTCGACCCGTTAATTTTACGGATGACGTCAGCATAATGTGCCCAAGGCATAATATCACGCTCCCCTCCGTCTGTAATATGTAACTGACTCTTTGCCATCTCAACAACAAATTCTGCCTTTGTATCATCAGTGCCGAGTTTGTACATTTTTAAAGAAGGACAAAAGTAAAAAGTACAGAAAACCATGTCCACGTCTTCCATGCTCCTCTCCATTGTTTACATGGCTTTGTTTCGTTGCGCTGATGATGTCATCAACATGATATCATCATCTTAGTGCACCAGAGGAAAAAAAACAGCCATGCAGCTCATCTGCTGCCAATTAGACCCGGGTCTGCTGGTAGTGGGAAAGGAGTCCCTTGCCAATCGTAAGCTGGTTAACTCGCGTTGAAAAAACCTGCGTTGACCAGCTAGTTTTATTGTGAAAGCAGTAAAACTGAGCAGGAGATGCTGAAACTTGCTGCAACTCGCGCAGCCCCGGAAGAGAGATCTTTTAACTTTTTCTTGGTTGCATTTACATTCAAAAAGAAAAAAGATTTCTACCAGATTTTGACAATGAATGCACATACGCTGACCTTGACTGACAATGGCTCCGCGGCAATATTATGTGTGGACATTTTGTTTTATTTTATTTATATAGAACCAAAAGCTTTAATAAATGTTGGAAAATAATACATATAAAATAATGATACTTGGCTGTCTTGAATTGATGCACTATAAGGTCAGGTTTGGGAGCATGTGTTGGGTCGGCACTTCAACTTTCATCATTTCTTACACCTTGTTTGCACCAACAGCAATGTTAACCCTGCTTCATTTGTAGGTGTCCAGTGTGATGAAGGTTAAAGCTCAAGGGTGCAAACCCTACACCCCAAAGCTCCGGATGCAAGGGACACCGACCACTTCAGCTCTTCCAAGTATGTTTCAATCACAACACGAAGGTGATTTGACTTTTTTTCCCTCACCCCCAAGTCCTTGGTTGTAATAAGTGGTTATTTGAATTACTGTTGACTTTCTATCATTTCAAACCACTTTGTCCATTCTCCTCTGACCTTTTTTTTAATCAACATTTTTGAGACATTCTCTGTCAACTCTAGAGATAGTTGTCTGAAAATCCAAGTAGATGAGCAGTAGCATGGCAGGTGGTTTTTCTGTTTCCCACTGAAATACTTCCTTCTCTATCCTGATGCTTTTATTTCATGTGGACATCAGGATTGCATTGGATAACCAGATGCATTGTTTGAGTATTTTAGCATATGCTAATTTGCAGCACTTGTCCGTAGGGGGCTTTTGAAATGATGAAAATCATCAAGAAATAAGAAAAGACAGGAAAAAAATGCAGTGTTCGATAACATAACAGTAAAAGAGAAGCAGTTTTTCAGATTAAATACAGACAAAAGCTACAAACCAAAGGCAACATGGTCAAGCAATCAGGGCCACACAAAATCTATATTTTTCAAATTTCGTTAAAGTTTTTACCATATTCCTTTTTTTTTTTTTTTTTTTTTTTCGATTTTTAAATTTTTAAAAAAGTTGGTTTTTAGTATTTTATGATCATTTATATATACTATTTACTACAAAGTAATTAAATATATTCATTCACTCTTCACACGTGTCTTTGTGGGTCCAGTCTACAGTATTTTGACAAAATTTGCAGATCATTTGATCGCCTGACACAATAATAATTGAAAAACTGCTCTGCCCTTAACTTTGGAGTTAGCTGGGAGTTTCTTAGCTTCTTTGCCAACTTTGCTAGTGTCTGAGGTGACTACTTCAACATGTTAGCATTGTTAATAAAGGGAGGAGAAGGGAGAGCGGGAGTAAAGCGTGCTTTGTCCCCAACTCTGGTGACCCCCTCGGAGCATTTTCCTTAGAGAAAGGTCCCTTTTCATTCCCTAAAACAGAGGCCAGAAACTGATCCTTTCACGTAAAATGTCGTACATTTCTGTGATATTCAGTGTTTATACAATCAACCAGTTAAAACTATTCATGTAAGCACTGTTGTTTTGATTTTAGGCATTGTTTAAATCCTATGTAAAGAATTTTACTGTTGATTTTAACTTCCTGAAACTAATTGCCCACATCCGATTGACTGATTTGCTGTTTGCATTGATGAGAGGTTAAACAAAGTTCACAAAATAAAGTGCCAGTGAGTTTATTTCAGTTTAAAACAAATTTAGACTTTTATTGAAAGGAAGACCCGAAAAAGTGAAACATCAGTTCATTGTGGAGTTTTATATTTGTGTATTTTGATGCAAAATACAATCACAAAGCCTCTTTCTACTGTACATATCACATCAAATTTTCACATTCCTCCCCTAGAAAATAAGTTATTCATATACATGCCCTTCCTTTGTAACTCCAAATCAAACAGAGAGCTGGAAAAGACACAAACTTCAAAATGAAACACTTAATTATTTGCTCTTTGCAGAATTAGTGACATAAATATAAAACACATCCAGATGTATCAGCAGTAAGAAAACAAATGAACATCCTGCAGCAGGATCCAGTGCTGCCCGTCTTTGACCTTAAAGCATGATCCTGATTGGCTGTGGTTGACGCTCCAATGCAGCAAAGTGACTCAGCAGGTTTGATATATTGTACCCAGGAGGGATGCTCCCCCTCTCCCCCGCCTCCGCCTCCCCTTTTTACATTAGCCAATGAGCCGAGTGCGACTGCAGCCCTCCCTCTGCCCTGCCTGGGACGGGTCGATCTGGGTGTTTAAGAGCTGGTGCTGCTGCGGGGCTGATAATGGATTCATTTATTAGTTTAGATTTATGATTCTCATACAGGATGTTCGTCTTTTATTCTTTGATCACATCTGAGCTGCCTCCAAGGAACTTTTTCACCCTCAAACACATTAAGACCTTTAGATACCTCAAACTGAAATCTTTAATAATTAATGTGACCCGCCAAAATAAAAGCATGCAAGCTGCAGAAGCCCAGTTTGAGAAGACAATGTACCATCAGCAGCCATGTTTGTCAGACCTGAAACTTAAGACCCCTCTCTGCAGTTCTCACTCTCCCCCCTCCCACTTTGTGCTGCAGTGGCACAAATCTGATCCTGCAAACGTGGTGGGATGGAGCCACGCCCGACGATTCTCACTTCTAAACATCACACAGACAAAAAACAAACTGCTGCAAGCTATGGGACACAGCAAGAGGTTTAGGACAGAGATCTGAGAGAGGTTGTTCAGTTGAAAAACAATCAAAACTTTCAAACACATTTCTGAAACAAAAACTGATCACTGTGTTCTGTTAGACAATTACAAACATTTTTAGAGGTGTCTCTATCATTCTGAAATTAATCATCCTGATGGAAAAAGTAAAACACTTGAGAATAAAAACACAAAATATGGTGTACATTTGATAATATTACAAGTACAAAGAGAAGTTAGAGTTAAATCATGCTGAGAAAACTGGTCAAAGCTTTATCTGCTTAAAGTTGGGTGATTTAAGGTATAAGGCATTAGCCTGAACATTAGCCTCAGTGATGGAGATAAGCGCTGTGTTTGAGCAGAAATATTCAGCACAGAAGCAGAGGTAAACATTGCTGCTAATGGTGCCATTGACTCCATGTAACTAAGAAAACTGTCTGCAAGCAAGCCACAGAAACACACAGTGTTAATTTATCAACAAAAACATTCTTTTCCACTAAGTCACTCTGTTTTTGCACCACTGCAACACAGCAGCAGCAATATATTTCACTAGTCCATCTGAAGAAAGCTCATAGAAAGTGTCTGGGAGGGCTGAACCTTTTAGAAGCATATCCAGCAGGTGATTGGACGATCATTCCGTCAATCAACATCTATTACAGGCTAATTAGATGTTGTAGGCAGTAACTACTGCACTGCAGAACACGAGCCACTTTGTAAAACAAACTCTCGCACAAACATGTCAGAAGTGGAGTGAAACTATTCTTTCTAAAGAGAGATTTGTAGTGCTGATATTTGTTTTTCATTTAAAGAAACGAGCTCTAGATCTGATAAAACTGCTACTGAAGCTGTTAGCATCTATGTTAACGGCTGTATGAGCAGTCACTTCCTGTTGTTATCTCACTCACCCCTTCCTCTTCCTTCTCTTAAGGACTATGATTGGGTTGTACCACTTTGGGCCTAGAACAATCATTGTAGGTTAGAGCTTAGCTAAATAGATCTACCAGACATTGAATCAGGCTGATCCATCTTGCTATCAGGAATAGTGATCAAAACATGGTTTAACTTACTTTTGACAGGTACACCAAAGCTGTTTCCACCAAGCAGTGCGAATCAGTTAAGCCCGTATGATACGTATTCACTGCTGTTCCCACTTTCGGATAAGGAGACCCAAACAACCAACCAGTGCTGTTCCTCTTTTTGGCACCTTTCTGAAGGGGTGCTGAGTGAATTGAAGTGACCCTAAAGGTGGGGCTAAAAGCCCTGCAGTCTGTTGATTGGTCACAAAAATCATCAATCCTCATGCAACAGCAACAAAAAAACGAATGTTTTGCCACATTCAAATACGTTTGTGGATTTATATTGATTTGTCCACTGCTGGTGCTGTGAAGAAAGTCCACCTCAAGCAACGCAGACCAGATCCAGCCAGCTTCAGTGCACACAAGTACACCCATGTACCCAAATATATGGCTGTCGTATTTGCCACAAAAAGAAAGTTAAAAGCCATTTATCCAGTTTGTTAATGTCTGTTTCCTCTTGAGAAGCAAGTAGAGTCGGCAATGCTGGCGTGAGGACGTGAAGCGTAGAAAGCAGCGTATAAACAAAGCCGTTTGCAAGTGGCAAAGTAAAGTAAATACTCTGTTCTTAACAATTTGTGTATTGTCATCCAATTTTTTATGGTACCATCTGCAGCACTGTACAGCCCTAGCTTCTGTGCCGTCCATTTCTGCACAAACGCAGGATTATGTACCTCATACAATCACTCGTCAAAAATCCAGAACCGTCCCTTTAAAAATGTGATCAAATAACCTGTGAATTCACATTCAACTCCATGCAGTTTAGGCAAATGTCTTCATTCCTGATACATTCAGTCACATTCAACTGAATGATTTTGCTGTGTGTTTTTGAAACTAAAAGGAAAACAGCTCACAGAAATATAGATATTCATCTCTTACAACCCAAAGAGGAGATTTGGTGGCAAGAAGAACTTTTGCTCCATGAAATAAGACATGCAGGTGAATAAGATTCATTCATTATTAAAGTAGATCTATTTTAAAACAGGCTGCACACAAGTCATGATTATTTCAGGAGGTGCAGCGGTGTCAGAGTGTGTGAGGAGTATGATTTAACTGAATGGAAAGAGAACTGTGAGATTTAAATGCAGACCTGAAGGTTCCACTCGTGCATCATAACACCACATGAGAGAGAAAGGGCTATGCTTAAATATGTCTGTTAGAAGGGACTGTTTTCTTTCTTGCAGATCATTTCACTGGAAATAAAGCATGAAGTAGTTGCTTTATACACAACCATTTTGTTAGCTAACCGCCCTTTGCTGTTATTATTGTAAATAGCCAATCAACCGATCCCATGACAGCAACTCAATGCATTTAGGCATAGACAAGATAACCTGCGAAAGATCAAACTGAGCATCAGAATGGGGAAGTTAGGCAATCTCACTGACTCTGGTGCTTGAGCTGATCTAAAAGTTTAATAAACTGATGATCTGCAAGGCCATTGATGTTTCAGTGCAGCTGGATCAGCCTCATTAAACAGCCAGTATGTAGTCAAGGCCAAGCTCCATTCTGTAAAAACATTGGTTTTGTCTATCGAGTTTAAAGTAAATTTTTTGGAGGGATATGAAATATTAACCTGACATGCCAGACAGACAGTTCTATGGATCTACCATGGAAATATTTCACTAGTCCATCTGGAGAAGAGCCATTCAAAAATGTTTTCAGATGTAGAACCTTCAAAAACAACAGCAGCTTTTGATTGGATGATCTTTCAGTTTGTCAAACTCATCACAGACCAATCCATATCAAGCAACACTGCTATGTATGATGTAACAGCTAGCACTTTGGTTAGCTCTTAGCTTAAATTACCTTAAGACTATTGTCTTACATTAAATTATACCACACAGACAGATCATTTAACACTTATATGTAACATGAACCTTGTCAAAAACAATCCCTACCAAGTTTTCCCGCTAACTGTGTACCACTATGACGACTATAGACTAACCGCCATGTCGGTGGAGGATTTTCGCGTTGTTTCCCAGTTTCTCGGTCGGGAGATGAGCAGAAACATGATGTCTCGTAAGACAAGCTTCAAGTGACGTTCTTTGCTCCTCTATCAAAGAATCCATTTGTAAGAAAAAAACAGATATTGTGACCTTTTCAGAAGCTGCCATTGTTTTCAAATGTGCAGTCACTTCCTGTTGTCGTCACGTCCTCAGTTCTTTCCTGATTGGGCGGTTAAGCATTTAGGCGAGTGAAGTCAATGAATGTTGGCAAGACATTGTTAATAAAGGGCAACATTCGTTGGCAGGACATGCAGGATTTCAGACAATGAATCAGGCAGGTCCATCTGATCTGCAAGGTTAATGGAATATATTTTCTTGAAATACTCAACCAATGTCTTCATACTTTTTAGGGCCCTGTTGGTCACGGCCCCCCAGAGTCCCCCTCTGGTTTTGCCAGCCATGTGGGAAGCTCTTAAGGGCGGGATGTTGGCCCCATGGCTGCCAGTTGATGACTAGTTTACAGAAATCAAGTCGTGTGGACTTAACAAGTCAGGTAGAGGCTGTGATCCATGGTTGTGTCTCAGTGCACAACCTAACCTTGCAGTGCAGCTGGATCTGCCTGATTCAGTGTCTGTTATCAAACTGATCCATCTTGCCAAGGTCCAAAAGCGGCACAATCTAATCAGAGTCCTTTAGAAGAGGAAGAGGAGGGAGAGAGTGAGATAACAACAGGAAGTGACTGCTCATACAGGCGTTAGCAAAGATGCCAACAGCTTTGGTGGCAGTTTTATTAGATTTCTATAATAAATGAAAATCAAACATTACCAACTTCTCCACTGGAAGAACAGTAGTGCCTAACTACTACATCATCTGATTAGCCTGTCATGAATGTGATTGGTGTAACGATCATCCAATCATCTGCAGCATATGCATTTTAAAGTTTTTGCCCTTTTCAAAAGCTTTCTGTTGGCTCCTTCCCAGATGGACTTGTGAAATATATTGAACAGTCCATCTGGTGTGTCAGGTTACAAGGCCACGTCACAAAGCTTGAATCATCTCAAGCCTTTTTTTTTTTTATTATTCGACGAGCTCAGTATAAGCCAAGGGGCCCCAAAGTCAACTGATCCAATAATTGAGACTGAGGACAGTTGTGAAGGCAAAGGGGGTCCAACCAGGTACTAGCAACCTAATGAAGTGGCCTGTCATGTACTTTTTGCCCTTTAGTCTTTATAAAGATGTGTGTTTTAATAAAAAAGATAATATGGGCCAATTTTCAGCAGTAAGTCCCTTTATATCAAGACACAAGTTGAAAGAGATTGTTAACAAAGCAAGTTAAATTCAATCAAGAATAAAAAGCTCTATACCTAAACTACAGCTTTTTTTAAATATAAAGCGCAATACCTAAAGAGCATCAGCTTGAGCGTAAATGGAGTTTACATTCTTTTGATTATATTCACGTAATTATGACTTCATCAGGATGTGTCATGATTGACATTTAAAGGTTCCATGTCCTAGTGTGTTTGGCTGTTAGCATCATAGCCTGGGTGTCTATTAATCAAGAATTTCAGATGCAGCCCTTTTCCCCTCCCCTTTGGAAACATTCTGATATGAGGGGGTGTGGCTACAGGAGGCTATGATACTGAGCTCTGTACTGATTGGCTGACACCTAATGGGAGAGTAGGTGAAGGCTGTGTAACTATGACATCACAAACCTCAGGAAGTAAAAAAGAGCATTTTAAAGGACATTTTCTTTAAGCAGGTATAGAATATTTGACTATGTAGTGTGAACACGGGACCTTTCATCACATTTGAATTAAAACTTCAGTTTTGAAGCGTGAAAGTGAGAATGCTTTCACAAACAGAAGCGTTAATAGTTTATTTTTGTACAAACAGCACCTGGAGTCTGCAGACACTTGCTTCTTCATTGGTGCAACGTCAACAAGCAAGTTAGCTGCTTCTCTATTGGGGATCTAGGATTTTTTCAGGGTAGTGTTCACATCTCTGTAGTTTTAAAGAGTTGCTCCTGGGTGTTCTATTTAAAACACTCTCCTGAACAATCTAGGTGTGTAAACTACTTAAAAAATGGCCCTGAGGCTGCACCTGATGCCAACCCCTGATGTATAGATTTTTTCTAAAGACAAGCTTCTTTGTAAAACTTATCACTATAATATTTGTCTTTTTTCTTGTATGAATATCCAGTTTTTCCTCTTCTTAGTGGTCATTGTACCCTACTGTTAAAATTAACATTTGCAAAGAAATAACTACAAACAAAGCCGACACCCAGGCACAGTCTGGATGAGAAATGCTTCCATATTTAAAAAAGAGGTTAAAATACTGTCTCCAGTCGACATGTTAGCTTATCAGTCTAATTAGCAAGCATTCATAAAGTGACTCTTCAAAATAAAAGCCTGACACAAAGCAGCCAGTGTCCTCTTCTGTCAGGATCCAATGTGTGCAATTTAAAGAGCAGAGCAGTATGTACAAAACAGCAACATCTTTGGTGCCTTCAATCTGTCCCAAGTGTCCGTGTTTTTCCCTTTAGCTCCATTGGAGACGACATCACATGAGGAAGGTAAATACTGTATAAAAAGTCTGAACTTCCTAAAAATCTTTAACATTCAACGTCATTCTTCTATATACAAGCATCAACAAGAAAAGACCCGTGAAGATGAGAAGCTACCGTTTAATGCGTATTGCCAAAAGGTGAACCCCCATCCTTTAAAAAATGGTACGTTCCATTCACTTGTTCGGCACATTCCTGGTGGTGGGTTCACTCCATGATCTCCTGCCGTGGGGGTGTGTGGAGAGTGTTGTGTCAGATAAAACTCTGATAGTTCAGCTTCCACACAGTTTGTATTAAATAACCATCAGATGATGGAGAGTTCAGGTGTGTATCAAACACACTCTCTCTCTCTGCTAGGTTTTCACCAGCGGCTGCTCTGAAATGTCCTCCGGAGTTTTCTCCCCCTCACGGGATTTTTTCCTTTTCTTATGACCTGAGGGGAGAAGACATGTTAAAGAAACAGTTTAGAAGTCTCAATTTGCCTAAAACCTATATTAAAATAAAGTTGGGACATTGTGTAAACGGTAAATCAAAACAGAAGACATGATTTTCAAATCCTTTTTGACTGATACTCAGTTGAATGCACTCGAGAGACAAGAAATTTAATGTTTAAATTGATTTAAGATTTCTTTTTTTGCAAATGTTCAATTATTGCCTCAGCTGCTTGTCTTTTGTTTTTTTGTTTGTTTGTTGGCAAGATTACACAAAAACTATCAGATGGATTTTGCAGAAATTTCAGGAGATGATGGCAACGACCCAACTTAGAAAAGATTAGATTTCGGTGATGATCCTGATGACTGCCATTAGCGAACGATTGTTTTTGCTTAATAACTGTCTAACTAACAATGAGTGCTAGGTCTGGGTTTTCAGGTCAAGGAATCATATTATGATGGTAACTTTATCATGAAACTGTTGCTTATAGATGTAACAGCAACATGTAAGCTACCTTGGTGGAGGTTTGTACTCTTCAAGTGCTTTCTAGTTTTGAATTTGTCTTGCAACATGTTCCAAAAAAGCTGGGACAGGGCATGTTTACCACTGTGTTAAATCATCTTTCTTTTTAACAACACTCAAGTGTTTGGGAACTGAGTGCTCAAATTGTTGAAGCTTTGGAGGTGGAACTTTTTCCCCCATTCTTGCTTAAAGATGCTATGAGGAGTTTCTAAGAAATTTCAAAAAAGTCTCTCTTTTAGATATTTGCCTGATCAAAATACACACTAAGATGAGTTTTATAGCATCAAAATAGGTTATCTATAAATGCTATTCCTTAGCTTTGCGGTCGGGTCGGACAGGGCTGGACTGGCCTGGATACTCAACGTCGGGAACAAGACAAAACTAGAGCAAATTTATATTATTCGGACATGTCTTAGAGCAATGGGCTGTAAGTAGCAATATATAGACGGCTGCAAAACTACGATACTAAGTTTTCCTAAAATTGTCACGTCTTTTGGTGCGTTCCAGTTGTAGTCAGAAGTAGGAATTTCCAAGTTCCGAGTATGAAACTGCAACTGGAACGACCCCCGAAGTCGGAATTTCCTACTGGGAACTCGGTGAAATCTCGCCACCTCCGAGTTGACAATCGAAGATGGATGCCCCCAGTGTGAACAGTTATTTAGCTCCTGTAATAATCTGTTCACTTCTGACTGGGGTGTGTCGCTCTAGATCAGCTGTATACATAGTATTGTGAGACTTATATTTACAAAAATGCTGCCAAAGTGATAATCACATTCTTCATACAACAACGCAGGGCGTGTTAGTAACAGCTAACAATAGCCTGGTAGATCGGCATGTTTTTTTCAGACTTCAACTGGAACGCCGATATAATTTGGAGACGATGTCACTCCCAGTTCCGAGGTTACTGGAACGCAGCATTAAGACAGCCGCCGCACGTGCTCATGGGTAGCAGAGTCTTTATGTCTTCGGAAATAGATTCTCCTCATAGCACCTTTATTGTACAAATTCAGTTACACAACAGGCCAGGGTCTCTGTTTTTGTATGTTGCGCTTCAACTTCATTTTTAATAGAAGACAGGTCTGGACTTCAGGCAGGTCAGTCTAATACCTGTGCTCTTTTAATTTTAGTCGTTAACACACGCAGGACATGGCTTGGCTTTAGCTTGCTAATAGAAGCAGGAAAAGACGTCACTTGGATGGCAGCATATGTTGCTTCTAAGCCTGTATGTACCATTCAGTATCAATGGTGCATTCACAGATGTGAAAGTTACCCATGCCATGGGCACTAACACACCCCAACACCGTTGTAGATGCTGTCTTTTGACCTCTGCTCTGATAACAACCTGGATGGTTCTTTTCCTGTTAAAGCCTGGAAGACATGACATCCATGATTTCCAAAAACAGTCTAAAATATGGACTCAGCAGACTTTTCCACTTTGCTATCTCAGATGAGCTCGGGGCCCAGAGAAGCTGGTGGTGTTTCTGGGTGTTGTTGATTTATGGCTTTGGCCACATGAAGATACAGAAAGAAGTTTGGGGGGCAGAAAGAACAGCACACAAGCCGCTTTTCTGCCACTCTTGTTTTGGTGGCATTTTCCACCAGTGTTGCTTTTTATGTGCATCACACCATCACGATGAAGCTCACAGGTGCACATCCCACTGGTACCCTCCCACTTTGGTTCCAAATTGCTATAATTTCGCTGCACTGAGGAACTAAGAATGGCAATTTAATGCCATGGTGGTGGGACAAATAGGAATCTTTCAATGCACAGAGAAGGCAGATATTTGCATAGCACATCTACACATATGCATGTCAATTGAGCTGCAAAACAGAACGGCAGCAGCCTCAGGTCCTTCTCACTTGTCCAGCAGGCTTTTATGCATTATTACATGATCTTGTGGCAACAATAAAACGGCTGCTATTATTTGAGATAAATTGAAAATTTCTCTGTCTTTGGAAACTGGGAAATATCTGAGAAAGTAGAAGCTTTCTAGGAAAAAAATGGGCATAGAATCAGTTAATTAAGAAAAAAGTAAATAGATACATTTAAATTTAACATACTGGACACAACCACATTTATCGTCAAGTGGCAGAATACATGTTTTATGAATCACATGCAGGAGCTGGTGTGAGAAGATTCCTGCTCCAATATCTGTTTATCCCGTAATTTCCAAAATTTGTCTTTGAAAAATAGTTCTGTTTTTTTAAACTTCTGTTTCAGACTAATCAAAGTACAGACCTCTGTATCTAGCTCTGCACTGAGTTGTTTCTTTTTTAGAAATGGCTTTGCAAAGTTGCCATCTCCAAAGTTTGAGTGGCCTGCTCCTTTTAGAAACAACATTTGAATGCTAAGTAGCCAAACTGTGTGTCTATATTATGTGCACGTGTGAGTGTGCGTGTGTGCGACCGAGAGCTCGAGTTCTGTATTCTGTAGCGTTGTGTTTGCATCTGAATGAACAACAAGGAGGACGAAAGAAAGAGAAGCACAGAAAGGCTGGTGAATAAGAGGTGTGTGTGGGCGTGAGATGTTTTTCTATCCTCGAGAGGA
Organism: Scarus forsteni; assembly: GCA_036419115.1. NCBI lineage: Eukaryota > Metazoa > Chordata > Actinopteri > Labriformes > Labridae > Scarus > Scarus forsteni. Next base: position 2,137,571 of record JAZDUH010000216.1, on the reverse strand, counting down.
CCACTGACGTGTTTAAACTATAGTTGTGAGGACAGTTTTGCCAGTCGTCCTCTAAATGACTGTAACACCAAAGGTTTATTTGAGGTTTTAAGGCTGTGAAGAGTATTATTTGATGAGTAGTTTTGGGCTAAAGTTAAAACACAGACTTGTCCCCTGTGAGTGCATCATGTCAGCAGGCCTCACATGTACATAAAGACAAGTATGTGTGTGTGCGACACTGACTGAGTTTGAGGAGGAGTTTCTTTCCCAGCGTGTCCTCTGAGCCGCTCAGCGACAGACTGCTGATGAAAGGAGAGGTGTCCATTTCTATGGGAACAGAGGCCATGTCTGAAAGAGAGAGAGAGAGAGAGAGAGAGAGAGAGGGGGAGAGAGACGTTCATGTCACAGATGAACTGTTTCAGTCCCCACAGAGGACAGATTACCGTTAGGAGTTTGTGGTCAAGGTGAAACTGAGGAGGATGTCTCGCCTACATAGTGTTCAGGATGCACACTGGAGGACATATTTGTATGGAAATGTCAAACTGCTATATCTGGAAACATTACCTCATGTTTGTGCTCTGAACTGACTGCACAAGGCTGTGTTTAGCTGAAATGAGAGTGTACCATGGCAGTAATACAACGTTTTGGTCTTACATTTCATCCTAGAATCTTTCTTTTTCATTCTTCCTAAGATCCAACCAAACAGGGAGAGAAACAGAAACAGTGCTGTTTTGTTCTAAGGTGTAAAATCTTAAGTGGCATTGTTTTTTAAATGAAAAAATAATTACAGATAACCTGGTTTGTGTTACTCATTAATTTAAAAAAGTAATCTGAGTACCTTAATGGATTACTTCATTATGTGTATTCCTAAGCAGCAGTTTTCTTTTTTAGCAGCTGAAACAAACTAAAATAGAAGTAAACAAAACCATGGTGCATCCTTTTGTTGCCAAACCATTTAATAGAGAGCTACCTGATTTCAATTAACTTCTGAGTGACATGTAATGAATGTGACAGACAGAAGATTTTTAAATAGATTTTTCTCAAGCTGTTCTGCCTTTCCTAATCACTTTCAAGAGGATGGATTTGAAATGTTGTCTATAGTTTCGTAGTTTGTGTCTGTTATGACACCTTTATTTGTAAAATTTGTAAAAGTGGAAACAGCTTTTATCTCTACTTTAAATTTTCCCTGGAGCATAAGAAACAGGATCCAGGACCAGATGTTTTACCTGTGTTTGGTTCGGCCTCCACTCTGTCCTCTCTGATATACGGGATCTCATCCATCCTGAGAAACACTGAATCACTTGGACTCTTCTGGCCGTCAGATTTACTGCCTGCAAACAAACAAACAGCACACAGTCAATGAAAAAAAGGCATCTAATAGAGTTTGGTTTCAGCCTGCTCTGTTTTTAAAGTGCCCTGAGATAACACTTGCTGTTAACTGGCGCTACACAAATAAAGATTAATTGGTTGATTGAATATTTAGCTAAAAATCAAGAAATGCAACTTAAGTGAAGACATTTTTGTGTTGTCTTCAAAACTGAAACCAAATGACAGATTTATTTCTTAAAATGACCTTTAACTGCATTTATTTTGGTCTTTCTTTGGAATGAGGAAGAATCTAAAATCTAGTCCTTAATCAAAACTCAACCTCTTGGAGCTCCAGAGGCATCTACAGCCTACAAACATATTTGACATAAAAACTGGAGTTTCTTCCCTGCTGCTCTTCAGCCAATCATCTCCCCTCATTCATATTCATCACATCGTCTCCTTGTCTGCTCTCTGTGTCTCGTTTTAAACCAGTAGATCTGTCTGAGGTTACTGAACTCTATTAATCCTGAATATGTCACCCGAATGGATTCTGAGACTCTCTTTGTGAGAGCTGCTTTGTTTATCTGCCTCTGTTTCCTCTGGTCCTCCTGTACTGACATCTCTCTGAGCTGTAAATCTGCTGCAGGATTGTTCCCTCTCCGAGGACACTCACGGACGATGCGGTTCTTCTCGTTGAGCAGGGAGGTGCTGTGAGGGACGCTGGACTGCTGTCCTCTGGTGCGGGCTGATCCGGGACGCCCCATCTCCCTGGGTGGGGGCATTAAGGTGGTGGTGGTGGTGGTGTGCTGGGGGGGCATGAGGGTGGCTGCATGCTCTGTTGTTGGGGGTTCAGGGCTCAGGGTGTTTCCTTCCGTTAGACGGGCGTCAGCGTCCGGGGTCTGAGGGGAGCTGTCCATACGGGTGGCGGTTACAGCGTTCTGGTAGTGACTCCTGGTGATCTGACACAGCAGAGAGTATTCTGATTAGAGTGACACTGTTTACTCAGCGTTCAATGGTTTTGGATTAGCACCTGCTAAATGAAAAGCCTGTGTTTACAGGTCGGCAATTTAAAGAGACTGTGAGGAGTTTCTAAGTAATTACAAAAAAGTCTCACTTTTAGATATATGCCTGATGGAAATACACACTTTAAGATGAGTTTTATAGCATGAAATAGGTTATCTATAAATGCTATTCCTTAGCCTTCCAGTTGGGTCAGACAGGGCTGGACTGGCCTGGATACTCAACTTCGGGAACAAGACAATTAAAACTAGAGCAAATTTATATTATTCGGACACGTCTTAGAGCACCGGGCTGTAAGTAGCGATATATAGCCGGCTACAAAACTACGATACCAAGCTTTTCAAAACTTGCTTGTTGTCACACATCAAAAACTACCGCTACGTAACTAGAAAGAGATACATTACCTCGTCGCTTTGCATCCTGTAAGTTGTTGAAAAAAGAAGTTGTAAAGCAATGCAGAGTTCTGAGGAAGGTCTGAGCTGCATGCTTTATTAGCATCACAACAAACACACGCTTTGGCTTGGGTCACATCTTTGGTGCGTTCCAGTTGTAGTCAGAAGTAGGAATTTCCGGGTTCCGAGTAGGAAAATGCAACTGGAACGTTCCCTGAAATCAGAATTTCCTACTGGGAACTTGGTGAAACCTCACCACTCCCGAGCTAACAGCAGCTAACAATAGCCTGGTAGATCGGCATGTTTTTTTCCGACTTCAACTGGAAAGCAGATAAGTCGGAGATGATGTCACTCCCAGTTCGGAGGTTACTGGAACGCAGCATTACGACAGTCGCCGCACGTGCTCATGGGTAGCAGAGTCCTAATGTCGCCGGTAATAGATTCTCCTCATAGCACCTTTAAGTTTCAGAAAATATCCAGTTTAAAAAAAACCGAATAGGATGCTGGTTTGGCAGAGTGGTTAGCAACCAGACAAACCATATGCAAGCTTCTGCCACGAGTTCAGTGATGAAGTTACCATCAAAATATGATTCCTTGACCCTGAAAACCCACACCTAGCGCTCAAAATCATGGTGACATCACTATTAGTTGGACAGTTATTGAGCAAAATCAACTGTTCGCTGATGGTGCTAATCTGGATCACCATCAAAATCAAATCATTTTTCACCTGTTCAGCCCCAAAGTACCTGATTTTCGGTACTTTAAAAAGTGAACTATTCATGTAGAAATATAGTCATGTTGCACATCAAATTAAACAAGAAATTTCAGCTACACAACCATATAAGCCATTTTTACACACCAAGCACAACGTCAACACCGAGCAAATGAATTATCAAATATGGAAATCTGTTTCACTTTGATTCAAACTTGGATTGATTTGTTTGGATTTCTTTGAATGAGAAAATGTAGAGAGTTCTGCTTGATTTTTCCAAAAAGAAACAAACAAAAAAAAAAACTAGTTTTTTAATGTTTAATATACATTTTTTTTCAAATACAGTCAAAAAACAGCCAAGGATAAGCAGAAGAAGATAAAAAAACTGTTGTAATTGGGTGTAATGAACACCAAAAGTGACCTAAAAGTGAAATATAAAGTTTGGTATATCAGAAATGTCAAATGGGACTAATGGTGCCAAACTGTGCCAAGATTGGGCCTGACCACTCTGTAGTAAAACCTCTCTAACTTTGCTCTGCATCACTTTATCAGACTCAAACTTGGCAGAAGTAATGTTCACATATTTTCACATTCATTCATAGAGTTCTAAAGCTGCAACTGCATCATTCCAAAGAGATATTCACAATAAAAACTTGTTTTTTTAAGCGAGGATTAAATGTTCAAATGATTCTGACTTCTATCTTCATTTACTCTGTCCTAGTAACACATATACTGATAATTCCACATCTGGACAATCTCTCAAATTTTACTTTTATCATGACACCAAAATAATTCAAATAGACCTTGTGGTTGCAGAGATACACTCTTTTCTTTATGAGGATGCAATTTTTTAGCAGAAGGCTTCAAAAAGGGGCTGTCTGATCCATAAACACCATTTCCTGAAAATTTCTGCAAAATCCACTTTGTATGTCAATTCAAGTTCTTAAACTGTTGTAATGCTGCTCACAGAGTTGTTCACTAGTTGGTGAAACTGGACCCATCCTTGGTTGTGATGCTCTTTTTTTATTCCATCATGACACTCACCTGTTTTTAATTGACCTGTTCACCTGTTTAATATTCCCAACACTTGATTTTCGAGCATTCCCCAACTTTCCCAGTCTGTTGGTGCCCCTGTTCCAGCTATTTTGGAACGTGTTTATCTGTCTGAACTTAGCTTACAGTATCTCTCCTCTTTCTAGTGTATTCACATGAATATAGGCTGAAAAAGGATTCACAATTCATTATCTCTGCCAGGAGGTTATGTTATTGCTGGCATCTGATTTTTTGTTTTGTTTTTTTTTGTTTCTCTGTTAGCTACATAACCCGAAAAGTTATGGACGGATTTTGATGAAATTTTCAGGAAATGTTCGGATTGATAAAGGGAACAAATTATTTGATTTTGGGAGTGATCCAGATCACCGTCTGGGTCCACCATGACAAAAATTGGGCTTATTGTGAATAACTACTAAACTAAATTAGATATCATTATGAAGCCATTTGCTAATGGTATGTTTTTATGGTCAAGGAATCTAAATATTTACATGAAATAAAGGTAGGACTAATATTTCTGGTGGAAATCATAATGGGTGAGGACTGTGGTTTTGGCGAGGGGTCTGTGCTCTCCAAGTGCTTATCTAGTTGTGTTCTGTTTTTATTACATCTCAACTTAATTGGAATTTGGGTTTGGACTTGTGGTTGGGTTTGTGTTAAAAAACATTTTTTGATTTTAGATGCTATCACACCTTTAGCTGTGTTGCTAAGTCAAGAAATGCAAGACCCTAACAAGTCCTACCCAAACAATTGCCCAAGTCCCTCCGATCCAAGTCCCAAGCAAGTCTTGAGTCATTTGATCCGAGTCTCAAGCAAGTTCCAAGTTTTTTATGTAGTGGGCGAGTCTAGTTGAGTCACAGGTTATGACGGGTCGAGTCCCAGACCATTGTTTAACCTTATCTTCCCACACATACAACACACGTACACGCTCTTTACTAATGTTAGCTTTGCTAGCTTCATATTGACCACATGTCGGGCTAACGTTCCTGCCATAGGTCAATATGGCAGGAACGTTAGCTACCTGGCTAACATCTGCAGGTTTCACTTACTTGCCCTTATGTGTCCTCAGGTGGCGGATAAAGTTTGATGTTGTGCCCTCTGTTTCGCTTATTGAAGCGTTTCAGGTCGTGCACTTGACGTGTCTGCGTTTTCCATCTGATTGAAATTCTTTATGTGCAAAGAAAATAACTTTGGGCACGGAAGACATAGGTTGCCAATTTGAAACCCGCGTCCCGCGCACCCTGCCCACTGATCATCACTGTAGCAGAAGCAGGTGTGTGGTAGGAACGTATGTTTGTAGTAGTGTGTCATGTATGGGACAATAATAGGTGACGGACAAGTGTACTGTGAATGGAGCATCAATAAAGTGAACCTAAAAGGAAAGAGCGGCGTATATCTCCTGTCTGGCTCTTCATATAAAGCCTGAGTGCGTGTGAATCATGTTGTCTCAAGTCAGGTCGAGTCTGGAGACATTTTCTCACAAGTCAGGGTTAAGTTGTAAGACGTCTCATTAGCAGCTCAAGTCGACTCGAGTCCAGGTCCTCTGATCATACCTCAATGTGAAGGTAATTAATCAGGCTTTCCAATGAAATAAAATACAATAACAATTAGTGTCATTAAAGGGGAGAAATAATGAACTGAAATAACAAATTTCAATCTCACACCCTGGTCTGGTCTGTAACAACAACCTGCATTAGGTGAAGTCGAAAACCAGCTATGAATGAAATTTGAGAGTTGTTTGTAAATACACAAGCCTACGCATGAGACCACCAGGTGTTACCTTGATGATCTGCAGGTGAGTTAGCTGTCTGACTGAGTAGTCGGGCAGGTAGACGTTCCCTCCTCCGTTCAGCTGTCCCATACTTCCTCCGTACAGCATGGACTCAGAGCGGTCCAGGCCACTGCTGCGTGATGGAGATCTGTGGACTGTAGAGGAAAAACACTGAATTTATTTCATCAAACACACCGAGTTAGTGAGTTATGTTACCTCCCCTCACCCTGCGTATAAATCAGAGGTTTGGCTGCTGAAACTGAAACGTTTGCTCATCTCAGTCACTTAACTTGATGAATGCTGCATTCAGGAGTTTGGCAGCAGCGTGCATGGAAAGTCTTGACAAACTTAAAGCTTTCAGAGCGGGTTCGATGCCAAGAGCGGAGATTTCCTGAGAGGAGGATTCACTCTGATCTGTTTTCCACTTTTCGAGCAAACATCAGAAACAAACACAGGAATATTCACTCCTTTGACCTTAAGAGAGGGCAGATTCACTCAGACTTTTTGAGTTTTTATCTATTTCTTCTGACTTAAATACAATATGTAGGATTAGGATGCCAACCGTTCACACTGTAGTATACTACTAAGTTTCCCATGATGCATTTCAAACCTCCGACGACAAAAAATCAGAAGCACACCAGGCTATCAAATATCTCTGTTGATTCACCACATTTGAAAGTTCAGAGAGCATTTTAGGCGAGAAAGTCACCACGTAGAATACCAAAATGTGGTCATTTGAGCCATAAAACGCACAGATACAAATTTCATTTCGGCATTTTGGACATTCCGCTATGCGCCCCATTATGCTATTGAAGAAACTTCCGGTCGGCTCAAAAACAAGAGCCCATTTACAAAAGCGTTAAAGAACTAAAGGTAGATAATAAAAGACGCGTTTATTTTGAAAATGGGAAGTTTGCTCGTGGCCGATTTTTAGCTGAATGCCGGTCGGTCTTGCATGGCGCAATGCATTATGGGGCTCGCAATGCATTATGGGGCGTTTAAGTGTGACTAGTATGCCCACCTCGCATACTTAAAAAATTTCTCCGATATAATATACATCCGGGTATTTCTCGCACACTCAATCTTTTCATACTATCTAATGTGAACACACTACATACTCATTTTGACATCACACTCAGTATGAGTAGTACGTTAGTATGCCATTTCGGACACAGCCACTGTCTCCATCTTTAAGGCTGTTAGTAATTTAAAGAAAACACTTTTTGGGGCTGCTTTAATTGTGCTACGGGCCCCTTACTGAAAGTTTATGTGCTACAACTTCTACAATAGAAATTTGGAGCATCCCTCATATTTTAGAGATGCTTACTTTAAAGAGATATGGCAACTTTTTTTTTTTGTGTCTTGCCTCACTCCCGAGTCCATGCCAAGCAGATAGACACCATTCTTTTGACTCTGCATGCAGTAACAAGGAAGTGAAAGGCAGAGCTTACCCATCACTAATTAGCTTCGCTCAAACACTGTGAGTCAATGGGTTGCAATAGCCTGCCTCTGCCTACAGTCATCGGATAAGGTCTTCAGCAATTCTGGTGCTTACACACCGGGCGCTACTTGTACTACCTCGGCAATCACTCTCCATGCAAAGTCAATGTACAGCCGCGATGGGGTGGGGCTAACCTTCCCGTGGTGCGACAGCCGCTTTTCACACTACCACAGCTTGTTGCGCGATGTCAAAGTAAAAAAAAAAGTTGATCTTTTCAGACGATGTCATGTGTGGCTGTGCGGCAACAGCCAATCAGCGGTGTGTGTGTGTGTGACGGTACCCGCGATGGACAGTTTTTCATCCGGACTACAGAGAAACAATTTATGTCCGTGTGGGAAACATTAGTCAGTGAGGACATAAGTTCCGCCTAGACGCACCACGGGAAACTCACAGATGATGCTGCTGCAGGTCATCAGCTGCAGTGTTTTGTGTTTGATAAGTGAATGAAAAGGATACAGCTGGAATAATGTCCGCTTATACACCCTATTATATGATATATGATATGATCGCGGTGAAACTCAAGTGGACGTGACATCACCGAGCAACGGCTGACGGCAACGGTGACCAAAATGAGGTATATATGGACGTGCGACGATACTTCAGTGGGTGACGCAATTTTGGTAGCTGGGTCGCTTGTGGTGTGAACGCAGCATAAAGGCTCTGTGTGCTCGTTCTGATGACCCCACATTTAGGGTGTTTTCACATTAGGTCTATTTGTTTCGAACCGTTCTGTGGCGCGGTTTGCCATGGGTTCTCCCCCCTCCCCCTCCCCCGCTGGCCTGCATTCACACTGGCAATATCGAACCATGCCCGGGCCCACTTGTGTATTTACTAAGTTTGAAACAGCAGGGGGCGATATGCACGTAACTGGTTACCAAACCTGCTACGGAGGAGAACGAAGAAGAGGCTACCATGGTAACCACTTCCTACACCAAATAACCTACGTTGCGCTCTCTTCTACATTTTCCTTCAAATGTGTTTTTTTATCGTGTTTGAGACGGCATCGGTGACCTTCTGAACCCTCGTAAATCATCGTAATCCTCAACCAGATTAAACAAATCGACAAATTGAGTAAGCAAAAGATTCAACCACGGGATTAACAGGAAGTAATGCATCAAAAGTAGATCGGTTCAGACCACTTTGTTTCACACCAGTGAAACCGCACCAAATGTAGGGAGATGGAGCGGATTGAGACCACCCCTTCATGGAGGTCTCGGACCGGCTGATTTGGTGCGCACTAAATGTGGTTGGTGTGAAAACACCCTGAAACACAAGTTATTACCCACAAGGGGAGCATGAAGAATTATATTTATACAGATTTATCTCTTTGCCCCCTTGTCATTAAAAAGGATTTTAAAAGTGTTTCTGTATGTTTGTACCTGCTGGCATGATTGCAGGCACTCCAAAATAAGAAAAAGCTCCGTTCTCAAACTTAAGAGCCTCTTTTCCAAACTCCACCTCAACTCGACCCTGAGGAGACAACAGAACACACAGAGAGACAATAATGAACAGGTCAGACTCTTAGTGAGACAAGAAAATAGAGATTCAAAGCAGAACTTAACATGCTAATAAATTCTCCTAATAAAATAATTATAACCAGATTTACAAAACACAACAGTCAGGAGCACTGAGACCTTGTAGATAAGAGCCCCTGTCTCAGGTTTTGTACCTGCAGCACCAGGATGAAGTAGTCCACTGGTTTGTTGCGCTGAAATAAGAAGTGCTGCGGTGCTCTCTTGTTCTTCTCATCAAACTTGAGCTCCTGAACCACACTGGGGTGTTTGATGAGCCTCAGCAGGATCTTCTCTGAGATATGAGCTGGTTTGAAGGGCTCCACCTCTGAGGAATAAAAAGATAATATGGATATTATCAGGTATGTCAAATTACTCATCAATTGTTTAATAATCTCTGTGACAAAGCTGGGAGATGTTTTTTTAGTTTAATGGATATGTTAATTTATTTTTAAATAAGATTCTAGACAAGAAACTAAAGCATGACATCAGAGAAGTTAATCTGCAAACATCAGTCTGTTCAGATTTTAGATATTCACCCCACAACTGACTAGGGCTGTAAAATCGTTATTGTATCTAAATTGAGATCTGAACGTTCAAGATATTACTATTGGAAAAGCAATGATATAAACAATTTAAATTTCATCGCGCTCACCCTGCATGTACAGCTCTGGGAGTCACAACAAATTTCATTTTCACGATTGCCCTTGAATGCGCCGCTTGGTTTTTGCCAAACCCATAGTCATATCGTATCGTATTGATATCGAGATATCTGGCATGTACATCCAGATATGACATTTTGTCCATATCGTTTAGCCCTACAACTGACCCTTTGCCAGCTTTCTGATTGGTTAACTGACCAACTAATCAGAGCCTGAGAGCCCTTCCTCACAGCAGCTGTTGCCGCACGACTTTTTTTTTTTTGTCTTTATCAGTGCATTTTGAGGAAATTGTTATCTCTGTTACTCCAAAATAAAGAATTACAAATAAAAATTCCATTCAAAGAAGGTAAGAAAAGTCATTTTATCCTGATGATATTTGGTGATTTATGACGATTTAGTGGAGATAATACAGTTGTACTATCTTGATGTGTACAGCAGGTAAAGGCCCTTTTTCATTAGCCCTGCTCTACTCTACTTGACTCTACCCGGCTCTACTCTACTTGCCTTGTGCTGCTTTTCCATTAGCCCAAGTCACCTGCCCAACGGGGTGCAGTGTCGCTGTAAACAGCTGAGAGGCACTGGAGTGACGTCATTTTGAGCACGACACAACAATCTGTGGCTTTTTGTCACAAACCGAGTAAAAAAGGAAAGCAGAAGAAGGCTGCAGGTGGCAAGAAGAAATACCCCTTGAGAAGCACAGGAGAGTTTTGGAAGCTATACAACAGAATGAAGCCGAGGACGAGAGGAAAGACGTATGAGGGTAAGCTAATGGTAGCTACCGCTAGCATGCTAGGTTGTCGCGCTCATGACTCATCGATGACGACATTGTCCGACCAATCAGTAGCCGGCAGTCGGTGACGTCATCTTTTAGTATCGACTCAGCTCGCTTGGAACCAGAGCGGAGTAGGTACTAAAACTAGCTTGTTTTAAGAGGTACCAGGCTAGTGGAAACACGCTGCAAATTGAGTAGAGCCGAGTAGAGTAGGGCCAAGGCGTGCTAGTGGAAAAGGGCAATTAGAGCACAAGAGGTCACCCACCAGTTATAACATTAACTGTTTTCTTCATCCCACTGTGGTTTTGTCCCTAATATTTCACTTAGTAAGTATTTAAATTATAATAAGTTATCAAAAGGTAAGTAATTGCCAGCTATATCAAATGGAAGAGAGACGCCAGCAACAACAGATTTTGTCCCACCTAGTTACAGTTACTAAGGAGAGAAGGGCTTGATAGATGCTTACTTCCTGTAAAAGACGGGGCTTAACAAAGGGTCATGATAAGGATGTTAATACAACAATATCCGACCACACAATCACCATTGTCCTCTAGTATTCTGACTTAGTCATCTAAGTAAGGGGGGGAGGGGGTGGGGGGGGAGGGGTACATACTATCACCAACTGGTCGATTATTAACCACTCCTTTTTATTCAGAGATGACTGTATATGCAGTTCACTAGACATTAAAGAAATGATAATCAGGGCTGTAGAGAAATCTGATCTCCAGTCCACATCTGGACAGAATTATCCTCTCTTCTCTCTCATGAGTGCAGGCTAGCGGCTGGGGTGTTTATGCCACAAAGTTTTTCTTTTTTCATTTCAACAAAATACAGTTTTGATTCATCAGGAGGCTGACTTGTCATTTTTTAAGTCTTTGTGTTCACTTAAACAGAGCACATGAGCTATTAAGACACCGTTTGCATTATTAAATCACACTCTCCGGCACACAGAGGAGCGATTTGGGCGGCATTTAAATCAAATATTCACAAGTGCATTGGCTGCACTGCAAAATGACATAACTGACAGACAACGACAGCAACGACACCACACTTTAAATGGCAAATACCAGGCCTTTAGTCCATAGAGCGGATTGTGGCTGCATCAGACAGCGGAGAATGCGTCCCATCGATCATGGGGCCTTACGTGCAGTGCGTGTTTTGCGTATAGTAAGGGGCGGAAAGAAATTAGAATAATATCCCTAATTGGTGCATATGCCTTACAGCAGAAAGACTGCTGGTTTAACTTTATTTTGGTCATTAACAAGCAAGATTTTAGATTTAACTCACAGCTAAACTGATGTTTCAGTGGTGAAAATGAAGTTATGATGTCTGCAGCCCTGGAGTAGGCTGGTCTGAATCACTAAACCACAGCACAATGTCTGTCAGTCAATTATCTATCTTCTATCTTCCAATCTGTCTGTCTGTCTGTCTATCTATCTTCTATCTATCCGTCCATCTGTCTTACCTGTGGAGAGGAAGCGATGCGTTGCCAGGAGAAGCTGAGGAGAAATCTTCACCTTCATCTCGTTCTCTGACAGTTTGAAGATGGAGAAGTCCTGCTGCTTCCTCTCGTGGTGAGAAACTCGGCGCTTTGTGCGATTATCAGCTGCAGACGAACAGAATTAAAGAGTTCACTCGCTTTGCTCCTTTAAATATCATCCCCAATATTTCATCTTTCACATGCATGTGTGCTTGTATCCATACTGTAGAGGTCGGTCTCATCCAGGATCTCTGATTTGATGATCTCCTCGATGACGTCCTCCAGCGTGACGATGCCCATCACCTCGTAGAAAGGGTCGCCCTCTCCCTCGTTGTTGACACGCTGCACAATGGCCAGGTGAGACTTTCCTGCAGGGGAGAACCAAGGATAAAGTCAGAGTGATATTTTAATACTTCATATTTGTATTCTTAATAGTTCACATATTCTAATATTTCATTGGACCGCCTTTAGCTTTGATTACAGTCTCATTCTCTGTGGCATTGTTCCGATAAGCTTCTGCAGTGTCACAAGATTCGTCCCAGATCACAGCACTGCCCCCACAGGCTTGGACCGTAGGCACTAGGCATGATGGGTGCATCACTTCACCTGCCTCTCTTCTTACCCTGATGCTCCCATCACTCTGGAACAGGGTCAATTTGGACTCATCAGACCATATGACCTTCTTCCAGTCCTCCACAGTCCAATCTTTACGCTTCATTGCAAACTGAAGCCTTTTTTCTGGTTAGTCTTACTGATTAGTGGTTTTCTTAAGGCTACACAGCTGTTCAGTCCCAATCCCCTGAGTTCCCTTCACATTGTGAGTGTGGAAATACTTTTACTATGTTCCACTGTTGTTTTTCTTTGATTTGATTTGGCCAAACATTTAAATGATTCGCTGATCACGACCATTCAGGATTATTTTCTGACCACATTGCTTCCTAGAAGACGATGGTTCCCACTATCCTTCCAGTTATTAATAAGTTGGACAGTTCTTAACGCAGTTTTAGTAGTTTCTGCAATCTCCTTCAGCTGCGTTTACATGACGCCGAAAACGGTCAAATCCAATACGTTTTTGTTGCGTTTTGGCCTTGCGTTTAGATGAGAACACATTGCGTTTGCATCTAAAACAGAAACTTTTGAAAACGGGCTCCCAAGTGAAAGGTTTTGAATATGCTCTCCATGCAGCTCCGTGTAAACCCGTATCAGAGCGTTTCAGGGTGAAATGCTGACGTCACCGCATGCGCAGTACTTATTCACATGAAGACTGCGCGCGCATATCACGAACAACAACCGCTTTGGCCGTCTGCGTAACGTGTGAGCATCTTATCGTGCTCAGTTTGTTTTCCAGACAAAGCTATCTAGACAGATTTGTTGTCCGAACAGATTTGTTGTCCAGAAAAGAAGCTCCTTTGTCTCTGTGCGTCTACTCGCCGTTGTTGTCTGTGAGAAGTTTTTCTTCTTCGTTTGTGTGTTGTAGCAGCGCTGCATCTCTGCAGACCTACACCGCCATCTACTGAACCGGCATGCATACTACAGTGGATTAACTCGTCTCCGAGCGTCGTCGTCTGAACGCAGAAGAATCCAAAAACGCAAAGGAAGAATCTTTGTGTCTTTAAAGGAGACATATCATGCTGATGCATGATTTAATACTTGCATATAATATAATAAATTTGAAAACAAGACCTTACACCCCCTTAATTTTCAAAAAATGAGATATTGTATTTTTTCTGATATCCTAGAACGAGATTTGATGCCTCTGAAAATAGGTCATTGCGAGATGCCCGCGATATTTAAATCGTCGTGACGACACGAGGTACCTTTCTTTTTATTGGAGTAATCTGATAAAACACTTCCTCCTCTGTGATGTCTGTTAGCCACAAAACCCTCACCGAGGAACACATCCACCCAGCAGCAGTATATAGCTCCCTAGCTCACATTCACTCATTACCAGCTCTGCCCTGTAGGGGGACTCAATACGCGGTCGCTGCTTTGAGCCTGCCGGAAAATACAGTAGAAGAAGAAGGACAGGCTGGCTCTACCCCCGATAGAACTGACCAATCAGACCACAAAGGGCTGTGACATTGCGAGGTAACTGTGGGTCATCCTCAGATCCGAGCGTTTCAACGAGACCTTGTTAATGGCCTAAAATGAGGATATTGAGAACGCAATTGTGGGGCAATGAAGGAACTAAATGACTTGTACTGAGGGCAGAAATGCTTTACAGGCATTCTAGTCTGGCATAGTGAAAAGGAGAAACAAGCATGATATGTACCCTTTAAGTCAGGAGTGTCCATGTAAACACAGCCTTAAATGATGATTTGACCCTTCTTAAAGAGACTAACATCTTTTCCATGACCACAGGATGTGTCTTTGACATGGTTGTTTAAGAAAAGAGAAGCTGCTCATTGAATCAGCTGGGCTTAAATAATTTGCCTCCAGCTAAAAGATAATTTCCCATGCAGTCATTATCCAATAGAAGGTTTGTACCTGTTTCCTTACTTAAATCCAGGCGGCAACTTATTTTTGGCCTGGCAGTGTATAAATTCTGAACTTTGCTTTGCTGAGGTGGAGTTTAGCTTTTTTGTGTTGCCATCTTGTTTTTTTGTGGAGTCAGAAGTGACAATAATCTGAGAATATTCCTAACGCGAAGACCACCACCACCACCAGATGATGGAGATACTTTCACACTTTTGTTAAATCCATAACACAAACAGCCAGCAGTAAACAAAGGCTGAATAGAGTTTAACATTTCATACAGAGCGAGGAAATGAGTTGTTTCCTCTCATGTGCTGTGACTAAGAGAGCATGGAGCAGCTCTCCAGTCTGATGTTCAGTAAGTGGAGCAACAACAGAGTGAATGTACCAACAGGGAGGATTTAACACAAACACACACACACACAAGCAGGTGAAAGCTGGATGAAAATCATAATCCATCACATTAAAACACTCAGGTGACTCCCTCAGTCTGCAGAGCTGATGCTGTGTTTACCTGCGGGATGATCAGCGTGTGCAGGATTAATCTCAGGGCCTTTCCAAAGATAATGGAATAATTAATAATCCATGCACTGCTGGGGGAAAAAACACCAGGAAACAGAACATTGGACAAAACAACAGACTTTATCTTGTGTTTTGGACTGACTGAGCTCATCATCTACAACTCCAACTCTAATGTTCCAAAAGCTGTGACAGCATCATGTTGTGTTGCATCACATTTACTCTAACACTCTGGAAGTGTTTGTGAACTGAGGATTGTTGAAGCTTTTGAATTCTTTCACATTCCTTCTTGATGTCAAACTGCAGTTGCTCAAAAGTCCAGGGTCTCTGTTGTCGTATTTTTCACTTCATAATGACTTACACATGTTCAGAGGGAGACAGTTCTGGACAGCAGGTCAGTCCAATAACTGCACTCTTTTCTCTGAAGCCACGCTGCTGTAACAAGTGCAGAATATGTCTGCTGAAGTACGCACAGATTTAGCTTGTATGGCAGCATGTTGATCCATAACCTGTGTGAACCTTTCAGCAGTAATGGAGCCTTCACACATGTGCAGGTTACCCATGCCATGGGCACTAACACCCCTCATACCATCACAGATGCTGCCTTTTGACCTTTGCTCTGGTAACAGTTAGGGATGTATACCGCGCACCAGTACTTTAATGCACCGGTCCCTAATTGGGTCGGCCCCCGAATACCATTAAGAATCTGTAAAAACTGTACTGTTATCGGTACTTAAACGTCTCTTTAACTGTCACGTATTTATAACACTATCGCTGTTGACCGGTGTTGACTTAGCTGGCTTAAGCATGTTGGTGAGGGCTAAACGCTCGAAGGTTTGGGCTCACTTTAGCAAAGTTAATGAAAACTCGGCCCGATGCAATCTTTGTCAGAGAGAAGTTGTGTCCAAGGGGGGAAATACTAGCAACATCACCAAACACTTGGAGTGTGTGCATAGTATAAAGCAAAAGGAGTGCGGGCTGTTTGTTTGCAACAGCAACACGAGTAAAGTTGGCAGCCCGGCTAACACCAAAGACTGCAGCACTGTGGCAGTGGCACCCGGTTTTGTTTCTGCTATGTCAACTCACAGTAAGTCTTTTGTCTAGTTTGGAGACACACTCTGTCCAGAGAGGTCCCGGCTGCTGCCAGAGAAAGTTGCTGTTCCTTAAAAATAACTGTTAGGGCCAAATACAGCAGGAGAAGTGTCTCCTCTACATTGTTTGCTCTGTTCTGTTCGATATAAGGGTCTGTTTGTACATGCAGTCTGTTGGGCGCGCATGAAGGGGTTTTGCCATCTCCTTAGCTTTCTTTTTGCTTCTGAGAAGCATTTGTAATGCATTACTTCTATTCCGTTGAAGCTTTATTATTACCTTGTGGTAATAAAGGTTGAATCTTTTAATCTCTTGTAAAGTCTTTATTTTTTACACAAAATTACATGTTGTAGTATCAATAACAGTATCATAAAGTATCGATACCTTTAAGTAGTATCAGTATCTGTATCGGTATCAACAAAATCATAATGATATACATCCCTAGTAACAGTCTGGATGGTCCTTTTCTTCTTTAGCCCGGAGGACATCACATCCATGATGTCCTAAAACAGTCTGAAATGTGGACTCGAACCACAGCAGACTTTTCCACTTTGCCTCAGTCCATCTCAGATTAACTCAGAGAAGTCAGTGGTGTTCTTGCGTGTTGTTCACATTTGACTTTGGTTTTGGTTTTGCTTCTGTAGATGTAGCATCGATCTATGTTTACTGTCAATGGTTTTCTGAAGGGTTCCTAAGCCCACGTGGTGATATTCTTTACAGAATTAAGTCAGCTTTGATTGCAGAGCTGCCTGCTGGATCACAGGTCACAGGCATTCAATGTTGTTTTTGGCTTTTGCCGCTTACATGCTGATATTTTTCTGGATTTTCTGACTCTTTTGACGATATTATGGACATTGGATGATGAAATCCCTAAATCCCTTGCAACTGTTTGTTGAAAAATGTCATTACCTTTTTGGACTATTTGCTCACACAGTTGTTCATAAAGTGGTGAACATTTAAGACTTTCAGGAATTCATCAATTCATCCAATCATAACACTCACCTATTTCCAGTTAAACTGTCCATCTGCTTAATCTTCCAAACGGGAGTTTTTTGCGCATTTCTCAACTTTCACAGGCTGTTGCAGCTCCTGTCTCAGCTTTTTTTTGACATACTACAGGCTTAAAATTCAAAATGTGATCATATTCTAAAAAAAACAAACAAATAAAATGTGGACATTAGATATCTTGTGTTTGTGGTGTATTCAGTTAACTGTAGGTCATTTGCAAATCTCCGCATTCCATTTTATTTATGTCTTACACAACATCTCAGCTTCACTGGGATTAGAGTTTGTACACATAGTTGGGTTTGTGCTAAATGCTCCTGTGAGCTGTTGTTTAAAGTCTGTCTATGATGACTTTCTAACATTTTAAAAATCATAAAATGAAACAAAAACAGCAGTAATTGTGTTTGTCTTAAATACTTTGCATAAGCGTCAGTCTAAATGCAGTTTGTCAGTAAAAATGATGGAAAAGGGAAAAGTCAAATATGCATGTTTTCCATGGAGAAGACTTCAGCGCAGAAATGTATCACAAAGACACTGTTGCATAATTTCACTCACAAATCGCAGCACCCATGCGTGAACCTGCTGTATACGCTGGCAGAAAACAGAGTGGTCCCTTGTTTGCAGCAGCTCCTGCTAACACTTTGGCTCCAGTTCAACTCCAACCTCACAGAGAATCTCTCGCTGCTTCTACACCTCCTGCCTGCCAATTGCCACCCCCACACACATTAACACACACACACACACACGCAGACTCATACTAATGCACACAGTTCTGGCAGCGCTGCATTCAGCTAAATGGGTCAGCCTTACATACAGAACAGCCCCAGAGGGAGACGACAGCAGAGGAATTTGGAGCTTATTTGGTGCATCTACTTTATCTCTGTATCCTGTGGAAAGATCAGTTTCTGCCTCGTACTTCTACAGTATCTTCATTCTTTTTTCTTTTCTGTAGCTAAGCCTAATGTCAGAAAAAAGCACTTAAAGGTTAAAGAAAAAGAAGTTTGATAAGGATTTGCTCAAAGATGCTGTATGGCTTCCCAAACTCTCTTCTGTTCAATACTTTGTTTTCTTGCTGCTTGCAAAATCAACTCCTGTTATAAAAAGCCTCAAAGGGGGAGGCAGCTCTATCCCCTCTGGTTCGTTCTTTGTTATTGTTAAGGTGCCACCACAGTTTCATGTAGCCAGACTTTGACGGCTCTGTTAGCCTTAGGCCATGTTTACACGGAGACACTGTGACCTAAACGTAAAGGTTTTTCCTTTGCATATTCAAACTTGATCCATGTTCAGACGGAGACGCTAGAATCGAATGAAACCGCTGTAGTGTGCATGCCATTCCAATAGATGGAGATGTAAGTTTTCAGAGAAACAGTGCTGATAAAAGACTCTGAAGAAGAACAAAAACTTTCCACGAACAACAATGGTGCGTGACGCAGAAGTTTCTTGTCTGGACAACAAATCTGTCTGGATAGTTTTTTTTTTTTTAAATGTACTTTAGGGGCATTTTGCGCCATTACTGATAGGAACTCTGCAAACTGGTTGCAGACTGGATTATGCATATGGGACGTGCATGGTTGCTAACCACTCCGCCAAACCAGCACCCCTCTGGATAGTTTTGTCTGGATAACAAACCGAGCACAGTAAGCAGCACACGTTACTCAGTAGACGGCCAAAGCTGTTGTTGTTCCTGGTATGTGCACGCAGCCTTCTGAAATGCGTTTGGAGGAGCGTTTTGAAAATTCTCCACCCTGGACCCTGGTTTGAAAAGTTTGTGGATTTAAGCACTCCATATACTGTTCCCATGTAAACACGAGGCCAAAACACAATGAACATTTACTGGATTTGTGTAAACGTCCCCTCAAAGAGGTACTGATAAAGTGTACACTGTGATGTGAAACAGAGCAGGTGGTATCCAAATCACAAATGGAAAAAGCACCATAACTCCACTCGTTACAACCAAAATATACAAAAGACCACATCTGAGCACACAACCTGCCACTCCTGCCAGATAAGCAAAGGAAACTGAGGCTATACTTCACACAGACTCACCAGAACTGTACAAAAGAAGGAACAATTAAGGAACAATGTTCCCTGGTCTGATGAATCTACACAGAATCTGGCATAAACAACATGAGGCATGGTTCCATCCTGCACAAAACATGTCTAAAATATAAAAGTGTTTTTTACCTTAATTATAATTTGATAATTTTTGTAACAAAAATGACTTCAAGATCAGAGTAAGAAGCATAATCATTTGATTAAACATTAATAAGTAGGCATAAAATTAACTGCATTTATCTATTGTTTCTTTTTCACTAAAAAACTAAAAGTAATTTATTGCAAAAAGAAAAAAAAAGTACTGTAATGTCAGTTTTTACAATGTATTTCAGCCAAAGTTTTTCACCTAACGAAAGCTTCCATACATGAATTTTCCAATCTCAAATAACTTCATATACACATGCACTTATTTTAATGCCCTTTAGCAGATAATCACCTTAAAAGTTGATAATCAGTTTCAGCAGATGTGAAATTTCTGTGGAAATACACAGCCATTATTTAGGTAAAAATAGACCATAAGTATCCCCTGTCTTTGCTGTGATGTAGGTAGAATGTACAAAAATACCATCATGGTTTACCCCATCATCACTGAATGTCACAAAGCATCTATGTTTTTATAAGAGAATAAATTGTTTTTCATAAATGGAATATAACCATTAAAGGAACAGGCCAATTTTTGTTAAAGGGAGGGTTTGTGCATTTATATCAGCTATGATGACTTTAAAAATAACAGTACATGAGATATCTGGAAAAGTCCAACGCCGTACATCCCTACTGTAAAAAAAAAATTGCATCACAGCATCATAAACTTATTCCATTCATATGCTTTTGGTTTTACAGCATAAACCTGATCTGCCTAAAATTGGAGCTGGAGCAGATGGCTGGGAGACAAACTGGAAATAAAGCTCACTGAATATTTTATAATGTGCCTCCTGGGACACCGTACAGTGACATAGACAGTGAGACAGAAAAAGATTCAGAGGGGAAGATGCTGGAGGGCGTTGGGTGCGGAAACAGCAGGAGAAGAACAGGAGAACAAAATGATCAGACCAGGAACATTTGACATCTGGTTAAAGAACATCCAACAATAAATGAGGACATCATTTAGGACAGTGTGTATATCTAAATATATATATTAATGCACTGTAAAAAAAAAAAAGTCACACAGAATCATAAAGACATAAAGATATGATCTCATATAGTGACTCTGCAGTATTCAGCGTCAGGACAGATCCCGTGTCCTGTTTTTTTTTTTCATTTAAATGCTTATAAAATAATTCAATATAAGACGATTCTGCAGTTTGTACTGATTACAATGAGAGAGCTTAAACTTAAAAAAAAATGCCTGTCAAAGATGGAATTAATTTTTAGCAAATTGTGAATGGTCAAAGAATTTCAATGTCTCAAATAGTAACTAATTTATTTATTTAAAGATGCTATGAGGAGTTTTTAAGTAATTACAAAAAAGATTAGATTATATTCCCCGTGTAAGTCATGTGACCACGCCCCCTCCATATAGTCTATGTTCACTTTTGTCAAGAGCGAAGGACGCACTGCCAACACGGAGGAGACAAGTGCCAATCTATCAGAGGACCTAGTAGCCAAGAAAAATACTGTCTCCAATGTTTGGGCTCATTTTGGATTTTGTGCAGAGACCATCAAGCAGAAAGAAATTATGTGCAAATACTGCAGGAAGATCGTGTCAACGACCATCGGTATCACCACTAATTTGTTCCAGCATAGCAAAAAATAATCATTCATTAATCGTAATCGAGGTAAGACCTTCAATTAATCATGACATTGAGATTAGATAATGTCGTCCAGCCCTAGCTTTAATTTAGTTAAAGTTTTTGTCCACGTGAACTTGTTATTAGTTATTGTCTAGTTTTCTTCAGGGGGAAAAAGGTTGTTGACGAAAACTATGACAAAAATAATTGGACTACAAAATCAACACGGCTACCAAGTGGATCATGTTTTTTACTTTACACTGTGGCAGTAGCACCCGCCTACTACATTCTCTAATTGGCCTGTAATAAATTTGATTTTCGAATGAACCTCCAATCACCTGCTGAATTTGCTTTTTGCCAATTCCCAAGCACTGTTTGTGAGCTGTTGCCCTGATAGGCAAGTACAAAACCTAAAACCAGTGAAGTTGACACATTGTGTAAATCTTAAATAAAAACAGAATACAATGATTTGGAAATCCCTTTCAACCTATATTCAACTGAATACACAGCAAAGTCAAGATACTTAATGTTCGAACTGGTAAACTTTGTTATTTTTCGCAAATATTAGCTCATTTGGAATTTGATGCCTGCAACACGGTTCCAAAAAGCTGGCACAAGTGGCAAAAAAAAAAGAGAAAGTTGAGAAATGCTCATCAAACACTTATTTGGAACATCCCACAGGTGAACAGGCTAATTGGGAACAGGTGGGTGTCATGATTGTGTATAAAAGCAGCTTCCCTGAAATGCTCAGTCATTCACAGACAAGGATGGGGTGAGGGTCACCACTTTGTGAACAAATGCGTGAGCAAATTGTCCAACAGTTTAAGAACAACATTTCTCAATGAGCTATTGCAAGGAATTTAGGGATATCATCATCTACGGTCCGTAATATCATCAAAAGGTTCAGAGAATCTGGAGAAATTACTGCACGTAAGCCGCAAGGCCGAAAACCAACATTGAATGCCCGTGACCTTCGATCCCTCAGGCGGTACTGCATCAAAAACCGGCATCACTGTGTAAAGGATATCACCACATGGGCTCAGGAACACTTCAGAAAACCACTGTCAGTAACTACAGTTCGTGGCTACATCTGTAAGTGCAAGTTAAAACTCTACTATGCAAAGCCAAAGTCATTTATCAACAACACCCAGAAACGCCGCCGGCTTCACTGGGCCCGAGCTCGTCTAAGATGGACTGATGCAAAGTGGAAAAGTGTTCTGTGGTCTGACCAGTCCACATTTCCAATTGTTTTTGGGAACTGTGGTCGTCATGTCCTCCGGACCAAAGAGGAAAAGAGCCAGCCAGACTGTTATAGGCGCAAAGTTCAAAAGCCAGCATCTGTGATGGTATGGGGGTGTGTTAGTGCCCAAGGCATGGGTAACTTACACATCTGTGAAGGCACCATTAATGCTGAAAGGTACATACAGGTTTTGGAGCAACATATGTTGCCATCCAAGCAACGTCTTTTTCATGGACGCCCCTGCTTATTTCAGCAAGACAATGCCAAGCCACATTCTGCACGTGTTACAACAGCGTGGCCAGAGTGCAGGTACTAGACTGGCCTGCCTGTAGTCCAGACCTGTCCCCCATTGAAAATGTGTGGCGCATTATGAAGCGTAAAATACAACAACGGAGACCCCGGACTGTTGAACAATTTAAGCTGTACATCAAGCAAGAATGGGAAAGAATTCCACCTGAAAAGCTTCAAAAATTGGTCTCCTCAGTTCCCAAACGTTTACTGAGTGTTGTTAAAAGGAAAGGCGATGTAACACAGTGGTAAAAATGACCCTGTGCCAACTTTTTTGCAATGTGTTGCTGCCATTAAATTCTAAGTTGATGATTATTTGCAAAAGAAAATAAAGTTTCTCAGTTCGAACATTAAATATCTTGTCTTTGCTGTGTATTCAGTTGAATATAGGTAGAAAGGGATTTGCAAATCATTGTATTCTGCATTTATTTACGATTTACACAACGTGCCAACTTCACTGGTTTTGGGTTTTGTAAAATATGTTGAACAGTCCATCTGGTGTGTCAGCTTATGCACTTTCGGACAATATTTTCATATAAATCAGTAAAAATGTTGAGCTTTCCTGTAAAATGAGGGGCACTTGGTTGTGTTTCTTCAGTTCTTCTGCTTGATCATGAGTAACTAAAAGATGGAGAGTACCGTCTGCAGTTTTGCCTTCATTTAGGGAGTACATCACCTCCCTATACCAAACTTTGAGGAACCTTTAGTGCTTTTTTGGCAGCTGGGATGGAAACATCTGGCAGCATCTTAGAGAGAAGATCTAATTCAGTGGCCTTTCTTGTCATTATATAATGTTGTGTTGTAATTTTGCTATGAAGTCAAACACCTCTGCTTTTATAACGCCACAGTCTACTTCTCTCACGCTGCTCTTTGACTTCTGTGAGTAAGGCTGTGTGGATTAAAGCTTCTGGTCTGCACATCTCTGCTCTACATTAATGAAAACATTGCAGAGCTGCTGCAGCAGAGCTCTCTGCCTGGAATCAGCTGACATCCCTGCTTCATTTTTGAGAGTAAAATAGGTGGGGTGCAAACCAGCCAATCGCTGCTCTCACTGTTGTGCTGCACAGTCAGCCTTTTTCTCTGCAGGGTTTGTGATGAGGACAGGTAGAGATGGAAGTAAACACAGAAGGACACCTTGATCAAATCCACGTCTGTTTACAGGAAACAAGTGAAAGCTCGTGCATTTGCTGTTTATTTTATCACCACGGTGACAGCACATAGGCTCAGTTACTGCAGGATAAGGTTTGTTTTCAGTGTAAAATGGCTTAAAAAACACGTCAAAATTATTGAAAGAGAATGCAGAGCCCTTTATAAACTAAATTAAATTATCTGCCTTGCAATGTAATTGCATTTGTTCCTCCTGCATTCGTCCAGTTTGACCTTTACTTCATGTTTGTGTTCGTGCCCGTGGGTGTGTGGGCTGGATTTGTGTGAAGACAGATGCCATCAGTTTCAGGATGATTCCTGTGTCACTGTGCCACAGAGGGATCTGAATCTGATAATCTACGGACACGGACAAGAGGATTACTGCCCTCTGTCACTCTCTGTACTCTTCATTTCTCCTCCTGAAGCCCTCGCTCTGATCTCTCTCTCGCTCTGTGTAGAAACACTGCGGCAGAGAGGCGCAGGTCCGCTCGTTCATTTCAATGAGACCCCTGCTGCAGTGGTCCTGCCCCAGAGAGCTGCAGGGGAGAAGACAGCTACGTGTGAGGGAGGGGTGTTTGCTATTCACTAAGTGATGCAGCTGGTTCGTTATCTCGGAGTTGAGAAAGGAAAATGTTTTGTTAGTCAGGCTCAAACTGGTGGTCCTGCTGAAGTATCCATCAGAGGTGCACTGCGGTTGTGAAGGGATGATCATGATCAGTAGCTCTTAGCTCATGTGATACCACAGAACCAAAACTGTGCCAAGGAAATACCTCCCACACCATCACAGCACCACCAGCAGCCTGAACTGTTGATGCAAGGCAGGATGGATCCAAACCTTCATGTTGTTTACTTTAAGTTCAGACCCTACCATCTGAATTAGGGCTGAACGATTACAGGAAAAAATAGAATTTTGATTTTTCTGGCAGATATTGCAATTTCAATTTAATTGACAATTTTCTTCAAATCAAGCTGAAGTGCAATATTCACTATGTTTGCAGTATAGACACCATCATTCATCATCTAATACTGATGATAAATAATCTGTTTTAATTATTTAAGGGATACTCCAACTTCTGCTCTTAAACAGAGGCTTTGTGTTATTGACTTGCTGACCAGCACTTCCATACATGAGATGTGACATTCGCAAACGAGTCGACTCTTTTGAACGGCTCTGTTAAGTGAACAATAAGAACTGATTGGCAGTTGTGATTAAGCTGTTACTTTGTGAGCCATTCTTATAGGTGCTATGAGGAGGATCTATTACTGGCGACATAAAGACTCTGCTGCCCATGAGCACGCGCGGCGACTGTCGTAATGCTGCGTTCCAGAAACCTCGGAACTGGGAGTGACATCATCTCAGAGTTATCAGTGTTCCAGCTGAAGTCAGAAAAAAAACATGCCAATCTACCAGGCTATTGTTGTTAGCACGCCCTGCATTGTTTTTCACAAATATCTCATGAAGAATGTGATTATCACTATGGCAGCATTTTTGTAAATATAAGTCTAACAATACTACGTATACAGCTGATCTAGAGCAACACACCCCAGTCAGAAGTGCAAATAAATGGATTATTACAGGAGCTAAATAACTGTTCACACTGGGGGCATCCGTCTTCGATTGTCAACTCGGGGGTGGCGAGGTTTCACCGAGTTCCCAGTAGGAAATTCCAACTTCAGGGGGCGTTCCAGTTGCAGTTTCCTACTCGGAACTCGGAAATTCCTACTTCTGACTACAACTGGAACGCACCAAAAGACGTGACCCAAGCCAAAGCGTGTGTTTGTTGTGATGCTAATAAATGCATCTCGGACCTTCCTCAGAACTCTGCATTGCTTTACAACTTCTTTTTTCAACAACAAAGCGACGAGGTAATGTATCTCTTTCTAGTGACGTAGCGGTAGTTTTTGATGTGTGACGATAAGCAATTCTTGGAAAACTTAGTATCGTAGTTTTGTAGCCGGCTATATATTGCTACTTACAGCCCGGTGCTCTAAGAAAGGGGAATCAGGGTTCCAGTTTTATGCAGCTAAAGTCTGGAACAGTTGTTCTGAAGATGTGAGACAGGCCTCTACTCTGACAATGTTCAAATCTAGGCTCAAAACAACTCTGTGCATATAACTAGAGGATCATACCTGCACACTTCTCTTTAAAGTTCATTTTATAATGACTATTTTTGTTATTTTGTATTGTGATTTCAATGCATTTTTCTTGTTCTGTAAAGTACTTTGAACTGCATTGTGTATGAATTGTGCTCTACAAATAATCTTGCCTTGTCTTACTTAAAAAAGTTGACACATAAGATCCTGGGTCAGTCTGAAATTGCCATTTCAATCCGAAAACGATAAATCTTTCAGCCCTACACTGACTGTTGAAGCAGAAATCCAGGCAACATTTTCCCAGCCAGTGTGGACTGTAGCCTCAGTTTCCCATTATTGTAGCTGACAGGAGCGGCACCCTGTGTGGTCTTCTGCACATCTGCTTCAAGATTCGCCATATTCTGCATAACTTGGCTGCTTTTCTCAGGCTGTTTTCTTCTGACAATGAAGCATTTTAGCCCCCCAAAAAAGCTCACTGGATATTTTCTCCTTTCAGGCCATTCCCTCTGACCCTTAGGGATGGTCGTGCATGAAAATCCCAAATCACAAATTTTTCTGCTGAATAAACAACCAGGTCGATAAAAAACAAGCGCAAAACAAGCAACCATAAAGCATGTAGAGGCAGGCTAACACTACCCATTGACTCCCAGTGTTTGAGCTAAGCTAATTAGCGGTGGGTGAGCTTTGTCTGTCTCTTCCTTGTTACTGCATGTACAGTTGAAAGAATAGCTTTTCTCTGTTTGTAATGGAGTGAGGCCAGGGGCAGACTTACCATTTGGCACAACTAGGTGGTTACCTAGGGCCCCAAGTTCCTGAGGGCCCTATAAAACTCCTCATGCACTTATGGTTAATACAGTTATTACTTATTTTCGCACATTAATTATTTTTTTGAATAAAATCCTTTGGCTAAAATGCCAGCAGAATGCTTATTGCATTATGTGTGTCTCGGGGGGCCCCCTTCAGTCTCCACTACATTGGATCAGTCCATCTTACTGAGCATGTGCAGAAAGGATCCTGGAAGACAGCAGCAAAACAAAACAAACACCGCGAAGAGACGGGAAGAGAAGAACAGAGAAGACAAGAGGAGAGAAAAGAAAAGGAAAAGAAAATGAAAAGAAGCTACCCCAGCCATTCTGAAAAGAGGAGAAAGAAGGAGGAAAGCACAAAGCTGCTCTCAAAGTTAACTAAAGTGACGACTTTCTTTACTGCGGCAGCGGCTAGCAGCAGCAACCAACAGCAAGTGAAATGATGCCTTAAATCCGCCACTGAGTGAGGCAAGACACAATAAAATGTAGGCAGTTTCTTAAAGTAAACTAGAAGAAAGAGAAAGAAGAGCAGTTTATAATTATCATTACCTGAAAGCGTATTTGCTCAGTAATTTGTTACCACTTGCTGTGACATCACAGCTTCATCTTCATGAAATCATATTCTGCTCATCTCACTGCGTTCAGGCCTTATATCATGCAGAGCACTGGGGATTTATGATGATCATTTCAGTTTAGATGAAGTGTTAAAGTGATTACCTTCAGCGTTTTTATGATCTCTATGTGGTCTCATGCACTGAAGTTTCATCAGTGTGTCTGCAATGCTTCACATCTACGTCATTTTTATTTAGTAACTTCATCAAGTTTGAGATGTTTCCTCCGTCTGATGTCACAAAATCACAGGATCATGAAATAAAGAAGAAGATGTGATGAAAAGTGAGCTTATAGGCACACTCGTACTCTCTGCATAGCAACAGATAAAAATGGATCAGAGGGATCGGAGCGATCACACCCTCAGCATCTTCACACCCCCATGACCAGCCAGAGGTTTCCATGGCAACTAAACGTCATCTGACTCCAAATTCAACTTCTGCTCTTCAGAATGAACTCTTAAACTGAAGCTGTGTTGAGGTTTGATGATAAAAAAGAGGCTTTGAATGAGAAGTAAGACTGAAGGGAGACTAAAAAAAGACAAGAGTTAACTATTTTTTTACGTTTACATGAAATGATTAATATGACTAATAGATACATCTCCATATTTTGTCTGTAAAGAAACAAATAAGTGCTGCATAATAAAATGAAAAATAAAACAGAAAGCCTCGACACTTAATATTATATTTTTGTTTTAAACTACCAATGTTTTCAGACAAACTCCTGCTTATAGCAAGATAAGACCCCATTTACACGACAACAAAAACGGCTTAAAACAAAGAGTTTTCGTTGTGTTTTTGCTTCCTGTTACATGAGAACGGTGCCTGGAGTGCCTGAATCTACAAACTTTTGCAACCAGGATTCAGAAATGTGTCCATTTTTATAGCATCAAAATAGGTTATCTATAAATGCTATTCCCTAGCTACGCTGTCAGGTCGGACAGGGCTGGACTGGCCTGGATACTCAACTCCAGGAACAAGACAATAAACTTTGAGCAAATTTATATTATTCGAACACGTCTTAGAGCAAAGGACTGTAAGTAGTGATATACAGCCGGCTACAAAACTACTAGTGGTAGTTTTTGATGTGTGACAACAAGCAATTTTTGGAACACTTAGTATCGTGTCTGAATAATATAAATTTGCTCTAGTTTTAATTGTCTTGTTCCCGAAGTTGAGTATCCAGTCCAGCCCTGTCCAACCCGTCCACGTAGCTAAGGAATAGCATTTATAGATAACCTATTTTGATGCTATAAAACTCATCTTAAAGTGTGTATTTAGATCAGACATATATCTAAAAGTGAGACTTTTTTGGATTACTTAGAAACCCCCTTTATAGCATCTTTAAGGCATGTGCCACCATGTTTTTGCTGTGCCATAGCGCCACCCAAATTTACTTCATTGTGTCTTCAAAAATATTTGCATGAACATATATTTGTTTTTTATTTCGTACTTAATTATTCAGAATTAAATAATATGGAATTAAAGTTTTCTCCTTTGTGTTTACATGGAAATAGTAATTCCGAAATGAGTTTCACGTGGAAAACACATATATTCGCCTTTACTCAATTCAATGTTTAAAGTCTGTGGGTTGGGACCATTTCTGATTGGACAGGGGGCGGACGTGATGTGTTCATGTCTACCGGAAGAAAAACTTCAGTTCAGCGTCTCCAGCATCTGTGGCATGGAAACCTCGTCCAACTTGGATGCTACAGCTTTAAAAAGGTCCACATTTTAATGCTTATGTACATGCACGCTTGTCATTATTTCTAAATCTTCTAAGGCTCTGATTAAATAAATTGTCTCGGCTCGAGCCCAACGCTTGCTTTGGGCGGCCATCCTGTTCCTGCCAGCGTCTTGTGCTTCATTGCGACAAAATAAAGGAAGGAGCATGTGTTGAATGACCGGAATTAGTTTAAAACAAAGTGAACGTATACATGATCAAGGAATTATTCAATTCAGATTTAAAATGTAAGCAAACCAGCCCCTTACCTCTTAATTAAGTTTTATTTAGAATAATCATTTTCATTTGGAATACGGTGTTTACATTGTCATTTTTAATCTTTTTAAAGAGCATTTTAGTTGTATTCATAATTAAAAGAAGTTACAGCTCTCATGTAAACGCTGCAAATGTTTGTTTGTCTGCCTATGAGCAGAATAACTCAAAAAGTTCCCTCAGGGTTTTCATGACATCTTCAGGGACTGTTGCACAAGAAAGAAAAGATTCAATATTGGCATAGCACTTGGGCCCGACATGTACAAATAAAAGAACAAATAAAACCTTCTGACACCCTCACCTTTCTTGAACTCCTCCAGCATGGCATCCAGTTTGGTGTCATTGAACACGCAGTGCAGCGGGTGTTTGTAGAACTGGGTGATGGTCTTCAGAGGGGTGCAGTCGTCTGGGTCCACAAAGGCCAGATCCTTGACAAACAGGATGTCGATGATGTTGGACCTCTCGTTCTCAAACACAGGAATCCTGGTGTATCCGCTCTGCATGATGTCCGACATGGTGTTAAAGTCCAGCACGACGTCTGAGGCCAGCATGAAGCAGTCTGTGAGCGGCGTCAGGACGTCCTCCACGGTCTTCGTGCGCAGCTCCAGAGCGCCCTGGATGATGTTGAGCTCCTCTTTGACCAGGTCGTGGTACGGGTCCGTGACACGCAGCATCTCCAGCAGCTTCTCCCGAGTGTAGAAGTTGGAGATCTCCTGATTGAGGATGAGGTCCAGGAGTTTGCTGATGGGGTATGAGATGGGGAAGGAGAGCACCATGAGGAGGCGTGTCACCCAGATGGTTTTGGAGGCGATGGCGAGACCGTGACGGGACGCAACAGAGTGAGGCAGGATCTCCCCGATGAAGAAGATCCCAAAGGCGCAGATGACCGTGGAGAGCCAGGTCATGCCTAGGATCTGACACATCCACACCGCCAGAGAGGCGTTGATGATGGCGGTGCCGAGCAGCAGGGTGCACAGGACGTAGTTCCCATGCCGGCGCACTGACTCGATCTTCCTGGCGTAGTTCTGCTCCTTGTCGGTGCCGCTGTTCTGCAGGACCTGCAGCTCCACGGGGTCCAGAGCCAGCAGGCTCAGGTTCAACCCGCTGAACAGAGCCGACAGCCCGAGCAGCAGGACGGAGACGAGAACCTGCAGCCACAGCTCAGGGACCGCAGAGCGCTCGGCCACCGCAACCCAGAAGTCCCGGGTCCGGTAGTGCTCCCATTTAGATCCATCAAAAGCACACATGGAGTAATACTTGATCTTCTCTCCTCGCCGCAGGTCTTTGGCCAAAAGCTCCACCAACACTGAGTTCTGACTGGAGGCAGACTTGAAGGATCCCAACACCTGAACGACAGTAAAACAAAATTTAAGGTAAGATGTTAGGCTAAATTTAAATGGTGCAAGAATTGGAAGAATTCATCAACTTGCCAGGGTGAGAGTGTGAAGCTAACGTCAGCAAACTGCAGCAGCATCTACCCAGGTCTACTCTGAATTTGGTCATTAATTATTTTTGTCATAGTTTCTTCAACAACCTTTTTTCTGCTGACAAAAATCTTATAGTAACTAAAAAAATACTAGACATAGACTGTTGGAGCTTTTTATTAACTTTTTTATTTAGTGGTTTATTTTAATTTAGAATTAATTAGTCATATTAGTTGTTAGATTTATCTAAATTTTTCTTTCTTAGAGTAAATTTAAGTTAGATTTTTGGGGTTGAATATAGAAATATTTAGATATTTTGGCTAATCATTTGCTTAGATGTTTTGTATATTATAATTATTAATTTTGTTCGTTTGGTAATGACAAACTGTGGGCACCTGATGTTATTTTGGTAGGTAGGTGACAAAAGGCCAGCATGCACCGGGGTGGGCCGATGGTTTTCTACCAGCGCAGGGGAGGCAGCAGGAGCTGTGATCTCCTTGGTTTTTTGTTTGCTTGCCTGCCATGAAATAAATCACTGGATAATTACAGAACTTTTGCATGGACAATGGACTTCTTTTGCCCACGATGCATCAGTGATCCTTTAAGTTTAGTTAAAGTTTCAGTTTGATATTTATATTTTTGAGTTTTTTTGAAGACAAATAGTCACTAAATGGACAAAAACTAAAAGTAAATTAAGTGAAATTTTCCTCAACAAATAAAAACTAAACTAAAATGTCTGACAGACTTAATCCAATCAGACCTAATGTGGTCATGTAGAAAGTAGAGACAAGTTAGGAATATATCCAATCACAGCTACTTTGGTTGTGTTAAAGGTTGGATGAGTTCAGAGGGACATCCAATCACAGCTGCCTTAGCCTGGTGGTGGTGGGATAAGTTGTGGAGCGATCCAATCAGAGCTGCTCTCTTTATGAACTGATATATTCATGTAGAGCAGGTTCACAGTTTGTTGTCAGTTCTGGTATTGTAACTGAGATGCTCTGCCAGGTAGCCTAAATAAAGGTGACTACAGTTCACACTAAAGTTAAATTTGTTTCCATTCATTTACACTTTCCAACTTTCATTTTAACCATGTGTAAAGCTAACCTGACATGCTAGATGGACAGTTCCATACTGAAAATATCTCAGTAATCTGTCTGGAGGAGTCCTGAGATAATGTTTTCAGGTGCAGAACCTCCAAAAACAACAGCAGCTTGTGATTGGGTGATCATTTGGCTCAAAACACTCATCATGGACCAATCCATATCAAGCAACGCTGCTATGACGTAGCTTATGTAGTGGCTAAACCTAGCGCTAACGGTTTGCTATTAGCTGCTACGGCTAATGGCTGACAAGTACAAACTACAGTAAATGGCTGTTAGCCGTAGCGACTAACTGTAGTTAGCGGCTAACTGTTGTTAGCTGCTACGGCTAACGGCAAACTGTTGTTTGTCCTTGTTATCCATTAGCCGTAGCGGCAGCTAGCTGTAGCGGCTAACGGCTGCTAACCGATAGTTTAACCACTTTGAGACTATTGTTTAACATTATACCATGTATGTATCATTTAACACTTATATGGGACGTGAACCTCGTCAAAGACAATCCCTAGAAAGTAAACTTATGAGGAGAGCATATTTCGCCAACTATAACTGACTAATAATAGAGGCTAACTGACAGTAGCCCCTTTTATTTGTACAACAGGAAGTGACTTCACTTCCTGTTGTTGGAGCTCCCGCTGCTCCCGCCTCTCTGCCCTGATGGGGCCTTTAAGCATTGAGCCAAGTGAAACCGTTGGACAGTGGAGATTGGCAAGACGGAGATGCATGATTTCAGAATCAGGCGCGTCCATCTGCTCTGCAAGGCTAGTTTAAAGCATGACTTCAGAAATTCAAGGAAACATAAAAATGCCATAAGCTGTGTTTGAAATCATCCACTCATTCACTCACTCACTATTCCCTATGTAGTGTAAATGAAATACTGGACTATATAGGGAATGACCAAACGACATTTCGGACACTACACTGACATTTTCTAACGTCACTGCCACTGCCATAAGTGTTATACAGCACATTATTACCTTCACCAAGAGGTCATGTTTTAACCAGGGTTTGTCTAATGGTCTGTTACTAAGACAACTCACAAAGTTCTGAACAGAGTTTGATGACATTATTGGGAAGTGTTGATCATGGCACAAAAAGGATAACTTAAAAAGTTCTTCATGATTTTGATCTAAAATTTTAGGGATTGTTGGTCATGGCACAAGGTAAAACATTGTTTTTTTGTGAGTTAAACTTACACTGAAATATAGAACATACCGCAAATGATTGGACAAATTACAAAGAAAGTCTATAATAATTAGAAAAACCAGAAAGATTAAACACTTTGCCTAAGCGTTGCCAACTTGTTTGTGCAATAACAGCTGTGCTTGGAAATTCCATGCTTTGTTTTTAGGTATGAAATCATATTTACCTCTGCCAAGGAGGTTATGTTTGTCCGTCTGTGAACAAAATAACTCAAATAGTTATGGACGGATTTTGATGAAATTTTCAGGAAATGTTCAGCATGAGAAAAGGAAGAACTGATTCAATTTTTGTGTTGATCCAGATCAGCGTCTGGATCCGCCATGACGAAAAATTTGATTTTTTTTAATAACTACTGAGCTAAAATAGATATCATGATGAATCCAGTTGCTAATGGTATGTTTTCATGGTCAAGAAATCTAAATATTTAGATGAAATAAAGGTAGGAGTAATATTTATGGTAAAAATCACAATATGGGTGAGGAGGACTGTGGTGCTGGCGGAGGTCTGCGCTCTCCGAGTTTCATTAATTATTAGTTTTCTTATTCTGCTTCTTTTCCCACTTTTCAATAAATATTGAATATATTCTTGATGGACATTATCACATACACTGCATTTTAAGAGTTTTTATTCAATCATATGTCTTTCCATATTGTTTATTTTACATTATCTTCTATTTTTACATTTACCTTCATTTCATTTCGTCTTTTTTATTCCTTCCTTGCACTAGAGAAAGGATCGGCCGGAGTCGACTTACTTGCATGTGTCGCATACTTGGCAGGAAAAACCGATTCTGATTCTGATATATGTGCAAATCCATTATTTCTAAGCAAACTAAATAAACAAAAAGCACAACTCTGTTCCTGAAAATGCTCAGACAGGCGAGCAAACTCCTGACTCACTTCACAAAGAAGTTGGACATGTTTGGAAAAGCAGCTTAAACTGGCAAACTTCCTGCAAAGAGCTGATTTTGATTGATCTGTCACTAAGCCACGCGCATCCTTTCACTGATTGATTCACCTCGATGTCGGACGTCCTGGAATTCTTGTCCATGCACATGTTCCTCTTCGGGTGAACCTGCCCCTCTCTCCCGGGACTCGGCTCCTCGATGAAGGCGATCCAGGGCGCGGCGTTGTTGGCTCGAGTCCCCGCGGTCCGATTGAGTCTCTGCGGGGAGGTGGAGTAGTAGACCCGCAGCATGAAGCGGCTCCCCTCGGTGGTTTTCAGCACCCCGTCCTCCACGGACAGCTCCGGCCCGGTCTCCTCGGGTCTGAAGCCGAGCAGGGAGAGCGCCGGAGCGGGGAGCAGGGAGAGGGCGGACAGGGAGAGCAGCAGCAGCCGGGACGGAGAGAGGGGAGCCCCGCGGGAGAGCAGGGCTCCGGCGGCCGCTTCCTCCGCAGCCATGATGCGCTGTGATCAGGGGGGCTCGTTCAGTCCAGCGCTCCCGGGTCACGTGGTGGGGCTGCGTGGTTCCGGTCCATGTTGTAAAGGAGGAGTTGCAGATCCCCGTTAAACGCTGATGTTCAGATGCTGAGGGGCGCGCGCTGCACTGAGCTGTGACGTAATTTTTCTAAAAATAGCCTCGTGCTCACGGTGAAAACTGAAGAAACTGGAGTGATGGAGAGTTCACTGGCTGTTTGTTGGGTGACTTGGATTTTTTTTCACAGGTTTAGTGAAAACGAACAGAGAGGTGGACACTCTTGGGATGAACTGTTAGATAAAAACCGCATCAGCTTGTCTGAACGCCTCTTTAACCCTGGGGGGCTTTTGTGCGCATTTTACACACACGTCGGTCTTCAATTTTGGATAATTTTGACTGTCTTCATGCTCATGGCAGGAATTTTAATTTGATCTTGTTATTCCCAGCTCAAATCCCGTGATGATTCTTCAATACACTTTGTAAAAATAATTGTTACACTCATAGTCTTAAGAGCAAATATGTGCCATTAAGATCAAAACTGCAGCTTTTTTTAAAATCGCATTTCCATTAAAGCAGGGGTGTCCAAACTTTTTGCCAGGAGGGCCAGATTTGGTAAGGTGAAAATGTGCGGGGGCCGACTATTCAGCTTTTGACTCTAATTGTCTCTTAATGTCTAATGAAAGGTCTTCAATTCTCAGTACCACAGTGTTACGAGTCAGGCAGACATTGGCAAAATCTTGCTTCCTCTCAGGACAAATTTTCTCAACTATTTTCAGCACACAGTCTTTAATAAATTCACCCTCAGTGAAAGGTTTGCAGTGCTTGGCAATCAGCGTTGCCACCTCGTAGCTAGCCCTTGTGGCTTTTTATTTTGACTCACAGACTCTTGTGAAAAAACGCTGATGTGCCCTTAAAAAAGCTTTCAGTTTTTTCAATTTTTCGCCACGTTCGGCCCCAGTTAGCTTGTCGTATTTAGCATGTTTTGTTTGGTAGTTGACATTGACATTGAATTCCTTGAAAACAGCTACAGTCTTGTGGCAAATCAGGCAGATACAGTTGTTTCATATTTCTGCAAAAAAAATACTCCAATTTCTACTTGTTCTGGAATCGGCTGTCAACTTTTCTTTTTTTAGCTACAGTCACCATGTTTGAAATGGGATGGGCTGAAATGATGACAAAAGGTCAGGTGTCAAGTGCCACAAGGATGTGGCCACAGCGCTACTGCCATCTTCTGGTGAAATGTAAAATAGTTTTTTGTACACAAGTATTTTATACAGCAGTCAACGGTGCAAGAGGGCCTCATGTAATTGATTTTATAACAGAGACTGTGGGCCAGTGAAAATTTGAACACGGGCTGCATTTGGCCCCCGGGCCTGACTTTGGACATGCCTGCATTAAAGCATAAAACATACATTTTATTATAACTGGGCTTTTCCCTTGGACTTGAACAGTTTAGACTGTTCTTCCGATGATGCCATTGCCACTGCACAAATAATAAAAGGAAAAAAACAGCATTGTTGCTGATCATTGATATTCAGTGTCTATGATGGCCGAGAAAGGTCACAAAAATGCTAACGCCACAACACGGCTGCATTAATCTGCAACAGAAGTGACCAGAACTCCACCTATCAAACCTGGGTTGCCTGGACTCTTTTTGCTGCTGGTCAAAGTGACCAGGGCAGAAAGTTTCAAGATCATAGTTCAAGAGTTTGTCTGCAGGGACAAGAGGACATCAACTTGATCAGCACATTTGGTTCGGAAGTATTTTAAAACAAGACATTATAAAGTAATGTTATGCATTTGAAGTTCTTCTAAGCCAGAACGCTTGTAGTTCTTCAATAAATTATATTTCCTGTCACAAACTACATTTTTGTTGTTTGTCAGTGAAATTTAATGAAGAACAGAACCTGTGAGTTTCATGACTCAAAGGTTTTTAGTTGAGGGAACCAGTGTGATGCTAACTTCTGGGTTAGCCTACAAGAACACAACATCCCTGCACCAGTCTCCTGCTGCCTGTAAGGAGATTAGCATGAATGCTGCCTGTATTAGTTGCACTTTTGTCAGAACTGGACGACATGTTTTCATTATATTTAGTAAAAAGAACACTTAAAACGTTCCTCAATGGAAAATAAGTTGTTACTCCTCTCCTGACAAGCATTGGTGACTGTTTGATGCATGTCCTAACTTGTGTTATGTATTTAACTCCTCAGCAGCTCCTGCCCACAGCAGACATCTGATTGGTCCATTTTTAATGTGACTGACAGATCATTTGTCCAGTCACCTGCTGGATTTGACAGGTTCTGTCCACCCAAAACACTTCTTATGAGCTGTTGTCCAGGTCAGGTTTGGGAGCACGAGCCATTCATGATTCCTGAATACTCACCTACACCTCCATGTTAACCCTACCTCACTCTTTAGTTGCCTCAACAAATGGAAGTAACCTTCAGCAGTGCCCCAGTGGGTCAGTCTGCATCTTCTCAGCCACCAAATCAACTTCCAAGCATGATTCAGTTGGACTTGAACCACACACGTACAGTGCCACGTGGTGGACCAGTGAAATATATCCTGACTTGTACAGAAATAGTTATCTTTCTGTCTGGTGTGTCAGGTGAGTTTGGTTAAGAAAGACATTTTAGGCAGTTTTATAACCAAATATAGATTTTTAGTGTCATGAGAAAGGAAGTGCGTTAATATTTTAATCATCTATTTGTCCACAAAACTACCACGGCGTCTTGTTTGACATTTGACCTATTAACATAGGCCACCAAAGCACACTTACTGTCAATATTTAAAGTATTTTAAAAGCTGCTCCATTATTTACATAATAAGAATCATTTCTCCTTTCAGGGGATTTACAGTCATTAGCCTGTTCATACCAAGTCTTAAGGAAGGAAACAGACATGAACTTTTTTTAACTTAACAGCATGAACAAGATAGACAGTCTTCAGAGACCACATCCTCTTTTTTTAGATGATCAGTAGTTTATGATGACCTGACTCACATAGGTCGTGCATTTGATGACGCCTGGTCAGACACAGACCAGAGGATCAGCTATGACTTTACCAGCAGCATTTAGAGGATTTGTTTTCTTCATCCTCATGAGACGCGGTAAGAAGTTATGTTGAAAGGTGAAAATATACTTTAGTGATGCAGATAGAAGTTTTGTTTACATTAGCTTCAATGAAAAGAAGATGAGGTCAGACTTTTTTCTCCCTGTGACAGCAGAAATGATCTGTTGACTGTTTCATTGTAGACCTGTAGTTTGTTAAAGTCCACACTGCAGTCTTTGTTGAAACTAGTTAGGATGTGACTTAACTTATGAATCTGTTTGGTCACACCTCAGAGTCTTTATGGTTCAAATTCAGTGTGAATAAGATTCATCTGCAGCTCTGTTTCTCTCTCATCATTGTACTTTATATTCCAAAGTGAGCTGGACTTCACAGACTCACTCTGGTAAATCTTTATTTGTAAAGTGATCCTGAGAAACATTCAGGATCACCTATCTGGTCTTTAAATCAAAAAGGATGGAATATAAACACTTCATTCCTTGGACATCTTGAAAGTTGTTTTTCCCAAAGTCAAATGAGATGGAAAAGAAAGTTTTTAGGTTGTCAGCTTGTTTTGCTTTAAATAATCTTCAGACTGATTTTGCAATAAAAGGCTGAATTACCTTGGCTGCTTTTAAATATTTGAGATACTGCCACGCTCTTGAGAGATTGTATCCCAAAACCTTTTACTCAGTTTACATTGCCAGAGGCAGTGATAATAGGTACCAACTTCCTTCTGACCATTTCACATAGAGCTAAGGTCTGATGATTCATCTTTTTAAGTGTGTAAGGGGTTAAATGAGGAAGAAGCAGCTCTTTTAATCACTAAATTCAGGAGCAGTTCCTGTATTGTGGCTGTAACAGATGTTTTAATGGAGAAAAATGTAAACTACTGTCCATTTACTTTTCTATGCCCTTGCTGGTTGTGAGCTTCCTCTAACTTTCCCACCAGATGATGGTCCTGCCCCTGCACTGCTGTACACGCTGCACACAAATGAGCCAGGGTGAACAGCACTGTTTCCTGCAGCTAAATCTGAAGGGCATTTCCTCCTTAGTGTGCAGCTTCATGAGCTAAAGACACCAACACTGGTTATGTTCACATGTACAGTTCACTCCCAGAAAGACTTGTCCTCTTTCAGACTGTTGTATTTTTAATTCCACATTTACGAGGACATGAGCGTCAGTCAGCTAATTAGAGGACTTTTATTAAACTCCAGTTCTTGATTGTTGTCTGCTTTCTGACACATTGCAGCCTCTTCACACATTTTATTATTTGACAGTTTTCATTCTCACTCTGCTGCACCCTCACCATGGAACTGAAAAGAAACTGAGCAGAGAAAATCGGTCTTGTAATCGTGTTTTTCACTGTACTGTTACTTCAGTTTGCCTTCAGCCCGGTCACAATACACTGATTTTGACCGGTCTTCAGTCCAGTGAGACCCCTGGCTGCACCAGTGTTCATTTTGTTGACTAATTACCTCCACCAATGAGGTTATGTTTTCGGGAGAGTTTGTCTGTCTGCCTGTAAACAAATAACTCAAAAGTAATGGATGGATTTTGATGAAATTTTTAGGAAATGTTCAACATGGGAAAAGGAGGAAGTGATTCAATTTTGGTGTTGATCTGGATCAGCGTCTGGATCCGCCATGACGAAAAATGTGACTTTTGTGATTAACTACTGAACTGAAATATATATCATTATGAATCCATTTGCTAATGGTATGTTTTCATGGTCAAGGAATCTAAATATTTCCATGAAATAAAGGTAGGGCTAATATTTAAGGTGAAAATCACAATATGGGAGAGGACTGTGTCGCTGGCGGAGGTCTGCGCTCTCCAAGTGCCTTTCTAGTTATTTTTGTCATAGTTTTTGTTTACAACCTTTTTTCCCCTGATGAAAACTAGACAGTAATAAAAACAAGTGTACATGGACAAAAACTAAAACCAAATTAACTGACAATTTCATCAACAAATTAAAACTAGACTAAAATGTTTGACAGACTTAATCCAATCAGACCTAATTTGGTCATGTAGAAAGTAGAGACAAGTTAGGAATCTATCCAATCACAGCTACTTTGGTTGTGTTAAAGGTTGGATGAGTTCAGAGGGACATCCAATCACAGCTGCCTTAGCTTGGTGGTGGTGGGATAAGTTGTGGAGCGATCCAATCAGAACTGCTCTCTTTATGAATAGATATATTCATGTAGAGCAGGTTCACTGTTTGTTGTCAGTTCTGGTATTGTAACTGAGATGCTCTGCCAGGTAGCCTAAATAAAGGTGACTGCATTTCACACAAAAGGAACATTTGTTTCTGTTCATTTAGATATTCAAACTTTACTAGTACTCAATAAAGGGTTATTAAATGTTTCATTTTATCCAAGAGTAAAACATGACTTCAGAAATTCAAGGGAACATCAAACATGTGTGTGAATTTTAAAAATAAAACAGGAAGCATGAAGACAAGACAACAAACAAGAACAAAACTTAAGGCAGGATCATGACAAGACTTATGTGTAATAGAGCTGCTGATCAGTTATGTTTTGTGAACACTGTGTTGGCAGGGTGAGCCTTTAAGCATTTATATGTGACCTTCATCATGTAAAAATGATATTTTAAGTGGAAAAGTTTAGAAGAGAAACCAAAGTTCATGTTAGAAAAAAATATCAATGCTGTCGGCCCAAAACCTCGTATTTTGAATCTTTTTTGTTTCTCTAGTTTCTAATTCAGACAATGCACTGTGTATTCATTCAGTAAAAGAACACTGTTTTCATTTCATTATAAATAGTTATTTTTGAGATCAGAGGTTTAGTTTGACAGTGACTACATATATGTTTTAAGTCACTCATATCTGAGAAAAATT
Source organism: Scarus forsteni (assembly GCA_036419115.1). Taxonomy (NCBI): domain Eukaryota; kingdom Metazoa; phylum Chordata; class Actinopteri; order Labriformes; family Labridae; genus Scarus; species Scarus forsteni. The sequence goes on along the minus strand of JAZDUH010000216.1, from coordinate 2,097,317 downwards.
ATGAAACCTGATGGTAAGAAACAAACTAAATCCTGATACTTTTTCATAATTAATGTAAGATATTCTTATCTTTAAATTAATTGTGTCACATGCTCCAAAATTTACAAGCTATTTCAAATGGACAAATGCAAATAAGAAAAAAAGGGCGAGGTTGGAAGAGAATAAGAATACTTTCACACTTGATTAATTTTCATCATGTAACATGAAAAATAATACGATGAATCAAGCTGCTGACCTGACTGTCACTCTTTTCTTGTCTTTGCTGAGCTCTGCTAACTTAAAGTCAGTTTGTCACTTTAAAGTGCAGACTGGCTCCACTGTGGTCACTGTGGTTATTTTTCAAACAGCAGGGAGGGCCTCACACTTACAATGTGTGAGTTTCTGCTCACAAAGATAAGTAGATTAACAGCTGATGGGAAAAAACATGCCAAAGAGAGACAAACTTTGGTAAAGTTGTCCTGCAGGTGGAGATCAAACACTGCTGTGACTTTAGTGACCAGCAGACTCTGAGTGGAGTTGACTTTTCATCCTCAACAGAGCGTCTCACTCCAGTGTTTGTCACTCCAGCCATCAGTGAAGACAGCTGGGATCTCAAGATGCATTTAAGGCAGTCAGGAAAAACAAGAACATCACTGTAAATAACAGCTAAGAGAAGAGAATAGTGATAATTTATAACAAAGCTGACCCTTTTTCAGACATGCCAGTGGTCGAGCCCTCATGTGACAAAGTTGTCAGACTGCTGACACCAGTCATTGAGCCCTGTCTGAGTTAAGCCTGAATAAACTGAATAAATGGTGTCACGGTGGGGCAGCAGATAGTGCACGTGCCTCACCGCAGAAAGGTTGCTGGTTTGATCCCTGTGTCAGTCAGGGCCTTTCTGTGTGGAGTTTGTTGATTCTCCCTGTCCCTGGGCACTCCAGCTTCCTCCCACAGACCAAAAACATGCTTACTAAGTCAAATGGTTACTCCAAAGTACCCTTAGATGTGAGTGTGAGCATAAATGGTTGTTTGCTTCTCTATGTGGCCCTACAATTGGCTGACAAAATGGTCCAGGGTATATACCAGGTCTCGCCTAATGTCACCTGGGATGGGATCCAGATCCTAGTGACTCTGAAAGTGATCAGCGGTATAGATAATAGATGGATGGATATGAACTATGAATTTAACTGTTTTCAGATCATTAAAAATGTGAATGTAGTCCACTCTGGAGACAGAAATCCAGTGTTTGTACCCTGAAGAAGTTTCAAGGTTTGTGTGCTGAGGGAGCAACACTGGAGCCAGCTCTGCCTGTCAGAACATCCTGGGCTTGAACCTGAGGTGCCGACAGACATCTGTTTTAATCAGAGATGAGACTGACTCTCACCACTAACTTACTGACTAAACCGAGTGAGTGAGAAAGACCTGGAGTAAATATTGGACAGACTTTTTCATGGAGGTGAGATTTGATTGAGGCAGAGTTGTCCATGCCAGGTGAGTGGGTGGTCTTTTCAAGCTTTTTGTCCTATTTGTTGGCTCTGCTATCACGTTTTTAAGTTATCTTTTTACTGTGAACCCTTTTAAAGTATCCCAGCTAGCATGTGATGAATTAGCCTCTCTAAATCGTTCTTTTAGCCACAGGCTGTGGACACAAACACAAACTCTACATGCAGACAGTCTGCAATGAGCTGTTGGCACAAAGGGAGTTATATTTTCACTCACTAAAACAATAATGCTGCTGTTTATCAAAGTCTGAGTCCTGTTGTTTTCAGTCTGATCTGGACTTCATGTTTTTCTCTGTTTCAGTGGTACAGAGTCGGTCTGGCTGGGGAGTAACTTACAGCCCTGATAAAGTCTGTGCTAAGGAAGGAGCAACAGTGGAGCTAACATGCACCTACAGATACCCAAACAGTAACTATTACAGAGTTATAAAATCATTCTGGTTCAATAGAGTGCGTTATGGAGAGCCTCTTGATCTCAAAGATGACCCACAGTATGCAAACCGTGTCACATACTCTGATGGAAATCGCAGAGTGAGAATCACAAATGTGAGAAAGAGTGACTCAGCCATGTACAAATTCAAATTCATAACAAACAAAGATGGAGGAAGTTATACTGGTGAAGCTGGAGTCACTCTGACCATCAGAGGTAAGGTGTCATGATTTTTTATTCTTTTTAAAACAAGAACAAAAATACACTCACTGGCTGCTTCCTCAGGTCCACTGTGCTGTCTTAATTCTTCATGTATTCAACAAGGTGCTGGAAACTTTACTCACAGATTTTGCTCAGTGTTGACATGATAGCATCATGCAGTTGCTGTTTGTCAGCTGCACATCCATGATGAAAATCCGTCCTCCACCACATCCTCAAGGTGCTTTATTGGATTGAAATCTGATTTCTGTGAATTCGAGATGATTTGAGCTTTGTGACATGGCATGCTAGTTTTTCAGCCATCATCGGGGACACACACTGTGCTCATGTGTGGTCAGCAATAATACTGAGGTAATCTGTGGTGTTTGAATGAAACTCATTTGGTACTGAGGGGCTCAAAGTGTGACAGAAAGACCTCCCCCACACCATTTCCTGTTTTATTTTGACACTCACATCTCTTTCTTGTCTTCACAGGTTTTACTTCCTTGTTCCGGCTTGTCACGCCAACTCCCTGATTGTTCCTTCCCAGGTGTTTCCCATTACCCCATTACCTCTTGTATTTAACCTCCTGTCTCCCTTTGTCCTGTGCCGGATTGTTAGCTCTAAGTTTCTTTCTAGGCATTCTTACTCACAGTCTCCGTCATGTTGTTGAAACCCCTTTGGTTTTGGATGCATGGTTTGGATTCTTATTTTTATTTATTTAGATCTTTTGCCTGTTTTTGTGTACCGACCTCGAACTGTGTGAGAATCTGATTCTGTGTACCGACCTCTTTGGACTTCATTAAAACCCCTGAATTCTGCCTCCATCTCCATCATCTCTTTTGAGAGTTTAAGCCATTGTTCATGACATCACTGTTGTTTCCACCAGATTCTGACCTCACAATCTGAATGTTGCAGCAGAAATTCAGACTCATCAGACCAAACAACAATCCTCTGTTGTCATATTTTGTTGAGCTCATGTGAATTGGAGATCCTTTTATTACCCAGATCAGCAGTTTCTGGAACACTTAGACTGAAGGTCTAGCATGAACGACCATGCCACATTCAGAGTGACTTAAATCACCTTTCTCCTGAATTCTGATGGTTGGTTTGAACCCCAGCAGATTCTCTTGACTTTGTCTACATGCCTAAATGCTTGAGTTGCTGCCATGTTATTGGCTGATGAGCTGTTTGTGTTAAGAGCAATTAAAATGTGTGTGCCTAATGAAGTGGCCATTGAGTGTATATCAGTGTTACTTCTGTTTGTTGACCTTGGTGTGAAAATGTCCTTCTTGTTTCTTCATCAAACATCCAGATCTGCAGGTGAAGTCAGACTGGAATTCAGTTTCTGATCAGGTAACTGTGACGTGTGTCAGCAGTTGTCCAGTCCCTCAACCTGCCTCATACATCTGGTACAAAGATGGAAAGAAAATTCCAGCAAAATCAACAAACTCTCATAGAGATCACTACGACCACAGCTACTCCTGTGCTTTAAAAGACTTTGAGAGTTTCCCCTCTGCTCCAGCCTGTGAGTTTTCTTTAAACTGCACCACAGACCTCAGAGCATCAGACACATCTTACAAACACATCAGACAGATCAGTGTTTTTACTGTCTATTTAATGAAGCTACCACTTCTTTAGTTTACCCAAGTCTGTTTTAAAAACAATCTTTTTTATCTTTCAGGTGGCTATAAGTCTGAGTGTAACACAGTGACGTACGCTGACAGAACCATCTGTGCCCCTCTTGGCTCTTCAGTCGACATTTCTTGTACTCATGACAGATATGAAGAGATCATCTCCAAATTCTGGTTCAGCCCTCAGCGTAGAGACCGTTGGATTAATCGTGAACACCCTGAGGACTTAAGTGAAGACTCCCAGTATACAGGTCGTGTTCAGGTCTCTGATGATAAGAGGAGCTACACCCTGAAAATCACTGACCTGAGAAAGAGTGATTCAGCAGAGTATCGCTTCAAATTTAGAACAAAGAACAGAGAATGGGGGAACGATCTTCATGGCACGACTCTGACTGTCACAGGTGAGATAAACAAAACACCCCATAATAAGTTCCTGAAAAATACTGGACATTTTGGTTAATCACTATTGTGCATTTATTGTTAACTTATACAGAGTGTTTCATTAATTACTCTTAAACACAGAGCTCATTTAGCATATTAGCACCTCCTGTTCCCTCTTTTAAAAGTTCTGAAATAAGCTGAAATAAGAATTTACACTTTATTTACCAACAACAATTCTTTTTGAAAGAAACCCATGCTTTTAATTTTAAAGCTTCATTGCCAACAATCTTCTGACCAGGACAACAGTGTTTGCTATAGACTCACACTAACACACACATGAGCACAAACTTGGTCAGATCACACTGAGAGTTCACACCAAACACACATAGAGTGAAATATTTCACACCTTCTTCAGTTTGATGGTTATGGCTTACAGATAATTCTCCAGCTTCTTTGCTTAGTGTCTCTCATAGTGCTTTGCTTAATGGAACAGTTTGGATTCTTATTTTTATTTATTTATTTATTTTAAGTTTGTTGCACAGGCCTGAACATCAGCCACAGTGACAGAGATCAGCTCTGCATCTGTATAGAAATAGTCTGCATTGAACCTAGAGTTATACATTGCGGCAGATTGTGCCGCAATTATTATACATTTGATTTGATCATGTTAATTGGTGGATTTATTTAAACATTATCCTTAAAGCCATTACTTTTTAAGAGCTCCTGTTCGGATTATGCAAATGAGCACATGTATTTGTCATTGAAGCGCAAAAGCATAATCTCTTTGGTGCTTTGAAATGGGTTGTGTAAACAGTTCTCTGATAATTAAATGGTTTTTATTTTTATAGACTTACAGGTGCAGGTGAAGAAGATAAAGGTTTCTCAGAATTTCACTGAGGTCGAGCTGAAATGTCAATGCAGCTGCAGAGAAGCTGAACATCTTTCCTACATCTGGTTCAAGAACACAGAGAAAATTTCAGGAGTAGATAAATCTACTTATCAAAACAGTTTTTCTCATGAGGATAAAATATCCTGTGCTCTTCAAGGTCAAGATGGATTTTCCTCTCCATCAGTGTGTGAGTATATACTATCATGTCACAACACAAATACACCAGCACATTACACAGGCTTCCAAAGTCACTTTTCTACCACAGTTCTCCAGGTAGCAAAACTTTGTTTCTATAAACCAGGAAACTGCAGTGTCCTGGTTTATGAAAACTAGATATTGTATTTACAAAATGAGGATACATGAAAAGTAATCATGACCAAGACACTGAAGTCCATGACTGACTTATACCTTTTCACAGGAAATAATTTATTCATTTAACTTCCATTTAGTTAGGTTAGTCCCATTGAGATCACAGATCTCTTTTTAAAGTAAGGCCTGACCAAGAATGGCAGCAACAGACGATTTAACAACAAACACACAAACTCAGACCACACACTTTAATCCAGAGGGTTTAATATGATGTTGGCCCACCTTTTGCAGCTTTAATGAGTGTTTAGTAAAAGGTCTCATATTCCTCTGCTCCCCAACCCTCCTCCAACAACATTAAAGCAAAGAAAATTAAATTTGCAAGGCATGGGACCTTAGATAGTGATGCACAATATTGAATTTTTGCAGATATCTAATTTAAAGTGGATACAGATTTATGGATTTTTAGATATTTCCTGATTCACTGATACAAATATTTTTCACAAAGAATCAACCTGATTAATAGGTTGGACAGTCTTGATAGTCTATTAAATTAGAAACAGATGTGATGCAAGAAAATATTTTATGATTTAATAAAATGTAGTCTTGACTTAAAGAAGTGAACCTTCCATGATGAGGTTAACATCATTCTACAGTTGTACATTTTTCTAATATTACAGCTGGTCAATAGGACAGGATGTATTATATGGCCAGCTTTTACAGCCCAAATATCATCTGTAAATAGATTCAAAATTGTTCATGTTTGGTGATATTGATATTGTTCCGATAATATTGTGCAACTCTGCCTCATTCATACTGGAAACTTTTAGGCTCCATATGAAATCTGAAGTTTGTTTGCACTGCATAGAAGCTTCGAAAAGACAAAGAGGGAGTAAAACCGCATCCTCATGGTCAGGACTTCAGAGCTATCACGATAAAATCTGCAAAAAAAATGCACAGTTTTGTACGATGATTCACTTGAATGCTGATTTTGTTCATTGCTATTTTCTTTAATTAATACTTGTTGATGTTTTTCCAGATGCTCCAAAGACTCCCTTTGTCCTGTTGAAGTCCTCTGCTGTGATAGTGGAGAACTCCTCTGTGACTCTGAGCTGTAGCACTGATGCTAATCCAGCTGCTAATTTCATCTGGTTCAAGAAGAATGAGAGTGGAGACTTCCAACCTTTCAGTAATAAAGAACAGCTCATCTTCAGCTCAGTTAAGCTCTTTGATGCAGGAGAGTATCACTGTTCAGCTGAGAACGAGTTCAGCCGGAAGACATCTGAGTCTGTTATCATTGATGTGAAATGTGAGTAAAAAAAAACATTTTCATCTGGTTCAGCATGATCACTACACACCAGAGCTGTGGTAAAACTAAAGGCTTTAGAGGAAGATGAAGCAGGCTGAAGATGCTTTGACTGAAAATATTATGATCTGTGAATAATGAATAATAAAAAGTCTAAAGACTTCTTGACTCACCCTCAGACCGCAGCAGAGCCAGGTCAACATCTGACTTCACTCTGTTGTTTTCTGAAGTTCTCACCAACATGTTAAAGTCGGTCAAATCTTGTTGCTTGGGTTTTCCTCCTCTTTATTTTCTGGTCACAGGCACAGGTGAACTGCTGTTCATGTGTAACAATCCCGTTTGTGCTGCACAGCAGTTCTCACTTTTCATGAGATGACCGCAGCTTGAGGCCATGAATTACCTAAGACCAGGACAGACGACATTTACTCTGTTCAAAGACCTCCACCATTAGAAAGACTTTGAAACAGCTATTTTAAAGTGTATTAAATACATATTGTTACTTTACATAAAGTGGTCTTAAATTCTTTATCAGCTGACAAAAGCATCTTTGAGTTCAAAAGATTTTGATCAAGAGTGTAGCATGTTGTTATTCAGGTTGGTAAATTATTGACTGCATGAAAGTAAAAAAGGAGAAGTCCATGAACAAAGTCTAACATGCTCCGATTCTCCTCCAGATGCTCCAAAGCCTCCCTCTGTGTCTGTGAGTCCCTCTGCTGAGGTAGAGGAGGGCACTGAAGTGAATCTGACCTGTAGCAGTGATGCTAACCCAGCAGCTAATTACACCTGGTACAAGAACCCTGGACCCCAAAACCTCAGTCACCTACAGTCAGGACCTCTGCTTACCTTCAGTTCATTTAAGTCCACAGACTCTGGAGAGTATTTCTGTGAAGCTGAGAACGAGCTGGGGAAAACAAGATCTACAAACATCTCTGTAACTGTACAAAGTGAGAATAACACTGTTAGTTTAATAAAGTGTCATGTTAGATCCTTTAACTACCCACCCACCTGTTTAACTTAACAATCTGCACATGTCCATGTTTATTTCCAGGGAGCTCATCACTGATAGTGAACATCATCAGAGTGACTGTAGTGATCTTCATGTTCACTCTTCTGATTCCCCTGAATATGTGGATGAGGTAAAACAATAAAGAGACATCAGTTCAACCAAATCTCTTTAGTATTCTTCTTTTAATTGTTTTAAATGTGTATATGTTGTTTTTGGACTTAAACTAGGAAGAAGAAAACTGTGAACTCCTCAGATGAACCAAACAAACCTGCAGAGATGATGGAGGTAAGAAAGATGGAGGACACGCTGGTGAAACTTCCCTCATTACTTTGACAAATAGGAGGAGAACAAACCTCTGTCAAGACTTTTCTGACATTCTTAGCTGAGTTATATATCTAAATCTCTCTCTCTGTACATGTGTGTGTTTCAATTGACGGTCATCAGTTAGATCTTGTTTATGAGAACGACTCAGCACAGTCGAGGAGCCAGAGGAGCAGGTAAGAGCCTCCTGCTCTCAGTAACTGATTTACATTCAGAACACAAAGAGAAAACTTCTGTCATTAATGAGTTTGATGTGATTTTCTCCAGAATCAGTTGAACCAGAGGCAGGTCTGACCACGGAGAGCAGAGCTGTGGAGGAAGAGCTGGAACTGTTACCTTCAGCTGCAAAACTTTGATATTCACTTTTTTTTCATGAACACATTTTGCTGAAACATTGTTGAAACATTCTTACCTGTCTTCTTCATACACATATGCTCCTACTTTCTCTTTTGATTCTCTGTTGTACATAAATGACTTTATTCAGTAAAGACAGAAGTCCACGACAGACAGCAGACTCCACCAATCAGAGACGCTTGAAGACGGTGAGCAATTAAGTTTGTTTGCCCCAAAATCTTAAACAAATTTAATTCTTCCTCAAACAGGCCTGATAAAATACAAGCCAGTGTCTTTTGTGAGGAAGAAAAAACTGTATCTTTCTTCTAGATTTTTCTGTTTTCCTTTTAAGTCATTCAGAGTAAATGTAGGAATGTAACACTCAGAAAGTGTGCAGGTAACCGAGATAAGATCATGAAGGATGAACTGGATTTCTCACCATTCTGTTCTTCTATTTTAGTTTTATTATTTTATTTTATAGCTTTGATTACAGCGCCCATTCACTGTGGCATTGTTTTGATAAGCCTCTGTAATGTGGTGCCGTCTTCATCCGCTCATCCATGGTCAGATCGCGGGGGCAGCAGCCTAAGCAGGAAAGCCCAGACTTCCCTCTCCCCGGCTACTTTGTCCAGATCTTCCTGGAGAATCCAGAGGCGTTCCCAGGCCGGCTAGACATAGGACCAGATCCTCAAAAGGAATGCTCTGCTTTTGTGACCACTAAACCTGTGCCAATGACAGCAAAGGGCGAAATGCAGCACACTGAACCCAAACTGCACTGCCGCTCCTGGCTGCACCGGTCCAATTTGCATGCATGTAAATTAGGGATTATTTTTAAATTAGTGCAAAATTGCCCCTTTTCTATGCAAATTGGCCTCATTGCCAATACCACCTAATCCTCAAGACTGCCTGGGAGACCCGTGTATTAAAGGTGCGATGAGGAGAATCTATTACCGGCGACATTAAGACTCTGCTACCCATGAGCATGCCCGGCGACTGTCGTAATGCTGCGTTCCAGTAACCTCGGAACTAGAAGTGACATCATCTTCGACTTCTCGGCGTTCCAGTTGAAGTCGGAAAAAAACATGCCGATCTACCAGGCTATTGTTAGCTGTTGTTAGCACGCCCTGCGTTGTTGTCTAAACATTAAAACATAAAATGTATAAACATAAAATGTGATTATCACTTTGGCAGCATTTTTGTAAATATAAGTCTAACAATATGATGTATATAGCTGATCTAGAGCGACACACCCCAGTCAGAAGTGCAAATAAATTGATTATTACAGGAGCTAAATAACTGTTCACACTGGGGGCATCCATCTTCGATTGTCAACTCGGGGTGGCGAGGTTTCACCGAGTTCCCAGTCAGAAATTCTGACTTCAGGGGACGTTCCAGTTGCAGTTTCCTACTCGGAACTCGGAAATTCCTACTTCTGACTACAACTGGAACGCACTAAAAGACGTGACCCAAGCCAAAGCGTGTGTTTGTTGTGATGCTAATAAATGCAGCTCAGACCTTCCTCAGAACTCTGCATTGCTTTACAACTTCTTTTTTCAACAACTTACAGGATGCAAAGTGACGAGGTAATGTATCTCTTTCTAGTTACGTAGCGGTAGTTTTTGATGTGTGACAACAAGCAATTTTTGGAAAACTTAGTATCGTAGCTTTTTAACGGGCTATATGTCACTACTTACAGCCCGGTGCTCTAAGACGTGTCTGAATAGTACAAATTTGCTCTATTTTTAATTGTCTTGTTCCTTAATTTGGGTATCCAGGCCAGTCCAGCCCTGTCCGACCTGATCGCGAAGCTAAGGAATAGCATTTGTAGATAACCTATTTTGATGCTATAATGCTCATCTTAAAGTGTGTATTTGGATCAGGCATATATCTAAAAGTGAGACTTTTTTTGTCATTACTTAGAAACTCCTCACAGTCCCTTTAAATCCACGCAATTTCTCTTTCTCCCTCTCTCATTCTCTCTCTCCCGCTCCAAATTATTGCATATTGCACTGAGTTGGTGATAACTGCGGTGCAGAGCCTGTACAAAGGCTGTCATGCCAGGACTCTCCAGTAATCATTGTAGCAGTGATTGTAGCCAGGTGAAGGCACCAATGCAGGTGAGATGGCAGGCGCGCACAAGAAAGGATTTATCAGAGGAGAGTATCACTTTTTGATTTTAAGTAGTAATGAAATAATTTGCAGAAAGCGGTAGCCTGGTCCCATGATCCTTGTGCTCCTACTGTGTTCATCTCTGTGAATATTCCACCTTTTTTTTTAAGTAAACATGAATAATTTGTCTAAATACAGTCTGTATATATAAAAAAAGAATGACCCCTCGACTACTTTTTGGTCATTTGTTGTATTTTCTGCATTTGTTTCAACTGTTTCAATAACAAAGGCTAAAAGATTTTTTTTTTTTTAAACTGGATGAACGACAGAAAATAGACAACAAAAAACAACACTTATATGGTCCTTTGAATCACTTTGTGGTCATAAAAAATATTTTGATAATATTTGATAATAATTTTAAGTTTTTTACTTAAGGGGCACAATTAATACTTTGAAATTTATACACTTGGTGGCTGTGTCTCAGTGGTAAGGGCCATCCTCTAAATGCTGAGTGTTATGCTAAATAAGGGGATAAATCAGTGATACCCAAACAAACCTGAGAAAGAAACGCAACTCAGCTTCTCATTCTGACAATAATAATTCAGCTGCATCAGTGGTTGGTCAGAGTGGGCTTTATGTTGACCTTTAAGACAAGACCATGGACAGCTCTGCTGTAATGTAAATAGATCTGTCTAAAAGTTGCAGGACAATGGACAGCTCTGCCTCCACTTGTTTCTTTATCTTATTTATTTATCATATATTTATATTATTATTTAAGATAATCAGGATGATATAATAAATACATCAACATATAAAGCCTTAACCATTAGAAAACAACAAAACATGAATGCCAAATAAGATTATAAATAACAATTATTTTTCTTTCCTGCCTCTTAATTGCCACCATTTGGCAGGTGGCTCAGGCTGATTTCCCCCTTACAACAGAAGCTCGATCTCAATTTTTTTTTTTGACCTGCTAGAGCACTTCAGATGACTTGAACTACTTGCTGTAGCTGCAAGTTCATGTCTTGTACCTTGCTGTTTGCTTATTGTTCTTGTGCCGTTGTTTGCTTTTACTGCTCAGTGTAAAGGAGACGTCAATTTCGAAGTTTGCAGGGACAAAGCCTCCTATATGCCATGGGAATTACTGCAGTCAGAGGCACAAAGTGCACTCAGATGCCATCTGTGTGGGCGTGTTTGCGCCGGCATATCATTAGAGAAATTTCATTTGAAGATAAGGCGCTAAAACAGGGCAGATGGCGTGAGCTATTTCTGCGCAAAGGATGGCAGGAGTAATCCATTTTTTGTGGATCTGGGGCCTCATTTATAAAAGAGTGCGTAGAATTCTCACTAAAAATGTACTTGCGCACAAAAGCTGAAAATGGCGTGCACAAAAAATAATCAGATTTATAAAACCTTGCTTAAGCACACCTGCAAGCACTTTCCCCTTTATAAATCACAGTCCACGTGGAAGATTGCGCAGGTGAGTTGATCACTCACCGCCCTCTACACACCCACATTTTACCATCAATGGTCAATGCAAATGAACTTATGAATGGATTTGCATATAAATAGGCCCGCCAATCAATGGCATTTTGCACTTAACCATGGCAGAAAAGACGAGGAAAAGTAACTTCTCGGAGACAGAAATAGAGGTACTTGTGGGTGAAGTGGAGGCAAGAAAAATTATTTTATTTGGTGGTCACAGTAGTGGGATCACTAATAAAAGAAAGTTAAGTGAGTGGCAGCACGTTGTCTCCGCCGTGAATTAAGTGAGTGCCACAGTGCGATCTGTGGTGGATGTCAACAAGAAGTGGTTGGACTTAAAGGTGGAGGCCAAGAAGAGAGTGGCGTGGCACAGGGAGAGTATCTCTGCTACAGGTGAAGGCAGGGGCACACCTGAGCCCACACCGCTGGACAACAAAATCGCCTCCATACTTGGGATGGCCAGCGTATGTGGCATCATGTCCGAGAAGGAGGGAGACACGGATTTAGCAGAGACCACAGAGGAGACCGTGCATTTTTATCATTTTATTAAATATGTAAATGACATATTCCATCAGACTTGTGAAAAGGTAACTCATGTGTTGTGTCCTCCTCAGTCACGTTACAGTTGGAACCGGTGGGTAAGGAGGAGGTTTCGGGCACGGCGAACTCAGCGGGCATGGCGGGCATGGAGGGCATGGAGGGCTCAGCGGGCACGGTGTGCAGCGTGGCTGAAGGCCTGGCTGTCCCCAGCTCCAGTGCATCCCGAGCGCATGGCGCATCTGGAAGTGGCTGTGTCCTGACTGACGCGGTCCTGAAAACACAAAGGGACACAATCAGGGCAATCAATGAAGTCCGAGACGAGCTCCAAATGATTCGCACAGTAATGAACAACATGTGTGATGCCATGTCTGACATTGCCAGCTCTATTAAAGATCTTGTTAAAAAATGAAACTTACTTGCCGTTTTATTGCAAACGCCGCATGACACCTTTACGAAGCCTTGCTCCTTGTTGAAACTCCTCATGTCGGGGAGGTAGTTGTGGTTCAGGGTCCTCATGGTGTGGGGGAGGGAGGCCAGGTGGGAGGGGAATGCCATTTCTCAGTGCCACGTTGTGCAGAACTCCACAAGCCCTAATGATTTTACAAACTTTCGTAGGGTGATAGAGTAGTCTGCCCCCCGAAGCATCCAAACACCTCCACCGACTTTTGAGGAGGCCGATGGCTCGCTCCACACAGGAGCGCGCACCTCCTCTGCGCTATGCGGGTCGGCGAAAGGGGTGAGGAGCCAGCACCTTAGGGGGTAGCCACTATCACCTGAGGAATAAAAAGTATAAAAAGAATAATCAAACATCAGGCTTTAATAGTCAGAATTTCTGCAGTGGTGTTTGTTCTTACCGAGGAGCCAGCTATCACCTGCAGCACCTGCCTGCAATCTGTTCCCTACACTGCTGTGCGTCAGAATGAATGAGTCGTGTGTTGACCCAGGCCACCGTGCCACTAAATTTGTAAAAACCATGCCCGAGGTGCAAATAATTTGTACATTGATTGTATGCACATTATTTCAGTTTACATAGATGAATTCATTTTCACTCGGTGCCCTTATGGCAACGTGAGCGCAGTCAATTGCGCCGATTACATTTGGAAAAATGGACATTGCTGCAACTTGCCGTTTGATGTTGGCCTGTTCACCCACAGTGTAAGGAAACCGGATGTATTGACTGGTCATGTTTATAATGCCATCCAAAACGGTTGGAATTATGTTGCTGAGGGAAGGCTGTGATATCCCAGACCTATAAGGACAATTTAACCGAATTGTATCATATAGATCAAAATGGGCTTTAGACAGAACATGAACAATTATATATTTTTAATAATATCAAACACATACCTGTCCGCTAGTTCCCGCTGAAAGGAGCCGGTTGCCAGAAACCCCAGAGTGGTCAGTAGCTGTATAGGCACCGGGATGGCGCGGTTCCAGCAGGTGGATCTTTCTAACATTGGGCCCAGTTCAGCACATAGATCCAAGAGCACTGCTCGAGGGAATCTAAATCGGCTTATTAGCCAGTCATCATCATGGGCCAAGAAATCTTCGTGGTCCCTAAAGACTCTCTCCATCCTGATCCTACCATTTGCGTGATCTTCCAGCAGTGCCAGCGCATCCATTGTGGTGCATTACGCACGAGTGTCACAGCACTATTTATGTGCTTATTCAGTAATTACACCAAATGCTAAACACCTTGTTCCAATACTAATTAATCAAATGATATCCACCACTCGATATCATTTGAACATGAACATATGATACATGCACATTGTGCATACAGTATGGCTCACTTAAGGAACATACTTAAAGACTGCAGACTTGGTGTTTGTGATTACCCAGGTCTATAAGTCTGATATATGATGGCAGTGAATATATGAGATGAATCGGGCTCCAATTCACCACCTCAACATGTGCCCCGCCACTTACCCTGTCTCCAAAATCTTCGTATGCAAGGGTCAAAATTAACGTACCGGTGCGCACATTTTCCTGCCAAGTTTTTTTTATAAATCACAAACTTTGCATGAAAAGTGGCTTACGCCCCTTTCAGGCCCCGTTTTGTGCGTAAGCAAGTTTTATAAATGAGGCCCCAGGTCCATAGTCTCCCCAGCGTGTCCTGGGTCTTCCCTGGGGTTGCCTGCTGGTGGGACGTGCCTGGAACCCCTCACCAGGGAGGCATCCAGGAAGCATCCTGACCAGATGCACAAGACACCTCACTTGGCTCCTCTAAATGCAAAGGAGCAGCAGCCCTACTCTGAGTCCCTCCCGGATTAACAAACATCTCACCCTTTCTCTAAGAGAGAGCCCAGCCACCCTGCGAAGGAAACTCATTTCAGCCGCTTGTACTCGTGATCTTGGTTTCTCGGTCATGACCCACAGCTTGTGACCATTTATGAGGATAGGAGTGAAGATTGAGTGGTAAATCGAGAGCTTCGCCTTTTGGCTCAGTTCCCTTTTTACCACAACAGACCGGTGCAGAGCCCGCACCACTGCCAACACTGTGCCAATCTACCTATCAATCTCCCGGTCCATCCTTCCTCCGCTCGTGAACAAGACCCTGAGGTACTTGAACCTCTCCACTTGGGGTAGAATCTCATCCCCCTCCTTGGGCGAGGTCCATGGACTCAGATTTGGAGGTGCTGATTCTCATCCCAGCTGCTTCACACTTGGCTGCGAACCGATGTAGTTCACAGTCTGATGAAGCCAACAGGACCACATCATTTGCAAAAAAGCAGTGACCCAATCCTGAGATCACCAAACCAGACCCTCAATGCCCTGGCTGCACCTAGAAATTCTGTCCATAAAAGTAATGACCACAATCTGTGACAAAGGGCAGCCCTGGGGAAGGACTCAGATGTACTGGACGGCACGTATCAAGGGGTCCGCTACCCCATTTTCCCAGAGCATGCCTCACAGGACCCCACGAGGGACATGGTCGAATGCCTCCTCCAAGTCCACAAAACACATGTAGACTGGTTGGGCAAACTCCCATGCGCCCTCAAGGACCCTCTGAAGGGTGTAGAGCTGGTCCACTGTTCCACAACCAGGATGAAAAACCACATTGCTCCTCCTGAATCTGAGGTTTGACGATCCAACGGATCCTACTCTCCAGCTCCCCTCCAGGAAATCCAAAAAGGGTGGATACTGTGAACTGTTGTTTGGTGCATAAGCACAAACAACAGTCAGGTTTGTTCCTCCCACCCGAAGGGAAGACAAATACTGCAGTACTGCAGACACCTCATGTAACAGGTTGAAGAATGACCTTATTTATGATAAGATATGTACATAGTCTCCATATATAGTTTGTCCTGTAATGAGTGGTGAGTTAGCGCCATCTGCTGGTAGCTGTCAAGTCTATAAATGTGACCGGAAACCGGAAGCTTTCAGCAGTCCTGTAGCCTGCTGCTGCTGGTAAGACAGACCCTGGTATTTCTCTGCAAAATATTGTTATAAAGTACACTAAAGCTAACGTGACAATTCTTTAATGATACACAGTCAGGTAACAGCGGTTAACATGCTATTCAAGTGTATTTTCGTTTTGTTTCTGTCGTAACTCACGTGAGTCACGTTAGTGGTAGGCCAACTCTATTCTTTCTGCTGATGTCATGTACCAGTGGAGGTGCTAACTACATGCTGTGTGTGTCTTGATATGCTCATTGCAGGTAAATGTTGTTGCACTAAATGTTTTGTATTCATTGTAATAAGTCAGGCGTTTACAAAGTTGTATTAATGCTTGTTGCACTGTCCGCCTTTATGGGAACAACGTGCACTGCAATATTTTCTAGTCACCACTAGAGGGAACCATAAGGCATATGATTGATTTCATTTTGAATAGCGTCTGTTTTCTTGTATTTTCTATTTACTTAGCTCATTTTCTATATAAAAAATATAAAAAAGGGGGTGCTGGTTTGGCGTAGTGGTTAGCACCCCATGTACATGATTCTGCCAGTCCAGGTTCGAATCCCACCTGTGACCAGCTTGCAGAGTGTCTTCCCCTACTCTCTCACCCCCTTTCACAAGTCTATCCACTGTCTCTCTCCTATCAATAAAGGCACAAATGCCCAAAAATATACATTTAACAAAAAAAAAGTATAAAAAAGGGATGATGCTGGTTAAAAACAAATTAAGATAAATTGTATTAAATTCATTATAAAAGCATTAATGTTAAAACCACTATACGATCACCTGGTAAAATATCTACTGTTAAAACCATTTAAGAAGTATTGTAAAAGTCACATCTTGCAATGTATTTCATGATCAAGTAAAAAAGACTAACATGTTATGTACTGAGGCAGTCCTGTAGCCCGCTGCTGCTGATGTCATGTACCAGTGGAGGTACTAACCACATGCTGTGTGTGTCTTGATATGCTCATTGCAGCTACACATAAAGAACCACACCATCTCAGACGTGCCTCAGAGTGTGTACTTGCCGGGGCGGTTACACAACACTCATATTAGGCCACTTTGAGTTTTAATGTATTACTGTGTCTTCGAAACCTGTTATGCCACAAACTGCTACCAAAAACTACACAAAATGGCTGGTGAACCTAATGCAGTCATTTCTGATTGTTTCTAATAAACAGTAATACAAACACCAAAGACACAGCCATGGACACCAACTTGATCTTTTCATTTGGTTAGGAATTATTATTTTACAAACAAGACGTGGGAATGTAATATTATGCATTTGAAGTGTGGGAGCTTCTTCTAAGACCGTAGTTTATTCGATCTTTTCCCCATCTCTGAAGACATTGTAAGTGTCTGTCAGTGAAGTTTTATGAAGAACAGAACCTTTGAGTTTCATGATTCAAAGTTTTCTGAGGGAACCAGCATGATGCTAACTTCTGGGTTAGCCTACAAGAACATGACATCTTTGTACCAGTCTCCTGCTGCCTGTAAGGAGATTAGCATAAATGCTATCTGCATTACTTCCAGTTTTATCTGAACTGGAGGACATGTCTTCATCATATAAAGTAAGAAAAACACCGAAAACATTCCTTAATGGAAAATAAGTTGTTACTCTTCTCCTGACAGGTTTTAGTGACTGTTTGCATGTCCTAACTTATGTCATGTATTTAACTCCTCAGCAGCTCCTGCCCACTGCAGACATCTGATTGGTCCATTTTTAATGTGACTGACAAATCATTCATCCAGTCACCTGCTGGATTTGACAGGTTCTGTCTACCCTCCATGATTCCTGAATACTCACCTGCACCACCATGTTAACCCGACTTCATTCATAGGTGTTAACGTGAAATAAAGTTTAAGGGAACAAAGGTGCAAACACTTCACCTCGAGGCTCTGGAGGTAAAAGATGCTCCAACTCCTTTGGTTGACTTACTAACTGTTGTAACTGGCAGCAGTGCCCCAGTAGTTCAGTCTGCATCTCCTCAGCCACCAAATCAACTTCCAAGCATGATTCAGTTGGTTTTTTAATCCATATTGTTTAGTTTGTGAAAGGGCCTTAACATAACTCACCAAAGGGCATATACTGTCAATCTTTGAAGTATTTTAAAAGTTTCTTAATTGTGGACAAAACACTAAGGATCATTACATTTTACAGTCATTAGCCTGTTCATGCATATGAACCATGTCCTGTGGAAGGAAGTAGGCATGGTCTTTTTTTTTTAAATAACATCATGAAAAAGGTGGAAAATCTTCAGAGACCACATCCTCTTGTTTTAGATAAAGAGTGGCAGATTGTGATGAACTGAATCACAAATTTCATGCATTTGATGCCACCTGGTCAGATACAGATCAGAGGATCAGTTATGACTTTGCCAGCAGCACTGAGTGGATTTGTTTTCCTCTTAAGACACATTCAGTGTTTATGAAATTCATCTGCAGTTGTGTGTTTCTCGCACAGCTTCATTTTACCTTATTTTCCAAAGTGAGCTGGACTTCTCTGAACACTCGCAGATCGACTAGCATAGTGTAAGACAGCTTTGTCATCTATAACCTCTCATGTGAAGAGCAGTCTTACTGTCAGGCACACACAGACCTTACAGGTAATTTTGCCTTGTGCTTTTATTGCACCTGCCTTTCAAATGTGCTAGATGCAAAAACACTGAGTGCAATCATTTGCGGGTTTGATAAATCACATTGCAGGTGCTAAATGGTTACATTCATGAAGGTAAAAACGCTAAATGGAATGCACATGCTATTTTAATCATTTCACAGATGCAGTCTCCTGTGCACCCAGTAAGTAGATGTGTTGTACGTGGACAAAAGCGTCTGCTAAATGAAACTGTAGAATTGTAGAAGTAGATCAGCTTTGCACATGCTATCAAGTTTGCCGAATTTTTGTACACGCAAACTTTTAGGAGAACAGGTCCAAAGTATTCGTTCAGTAGAAGAACATTCCATACTGATTGTTTTTAATAAACAGTAATACAAACACCAAAGCTACAGTCATGGGCACCAACTTGATCAGCATGAAAAGGTATAAGAAAATCTGCATACCTTCTTCTTTGAAAGTCTTCCTCAGACTTTTTGAAAGTTATTATTGGCACCCATGAAGTTTAAGTCAACAATGTTGAATATCTTCTTGAAAAAAATGAATCAAGTCAAACATTTGTTTCCAGTGGTGTGCGGTCAGGGGAGGCAGTGCCTCCCCTAGGCTAACAAGAAAAAAAATATATATATGTTTTTATAAAAATAATTTTTTTCAGTTGTTCGTATACAATTTGTCATAATTAAAGAATAAAAAAAGGAAATTGCTGATTTGTCAATAAGAGGAAGGCTAACAGAGGGGACGGACAGCGTTTCGCGCTGGCTTCATGCGTGTAATGTGCGTCGGAGGCAGAGCCCAGGTCTGCCTCTTTGACCGTTTGCTTGAAACCACAACGTTTTGCAGGTTCGCGCATGCGTACTAAGGTCTCACGCTGATTAACGTGGGCATCGATGAGGCACAGCGCTTCTCTGCCTCCGCAGGTTGTAATACCGCACCCTCTTTGAGGTCTCGCGATAGTTTGTTAGTACAGACGTTGCTATAGTGATTCTTGCCTAGCTTGAACATTAACTCAGAAGAAACCAAACTTTAATCTTCTAAAAAAGACACACATTGAGATCACAAAACCCAATGCCAGAAATCCAACACAAAAGTTCCCTTTTCAGCAGAGAAACCAGAGGGATGGCTTCTTATTTTTTGAAACGTCCTCTTTCCTTGCGCTTCCAAACTTTTGCGTCCTCTGCTTCGCTCCTCACCTGCCAAATGACTGATACTCGGCATCTATTGTCTCTAGAACTCGGCACACGCTGCTGATTTCACAAACTCCATTCACCTGCGCTGCAGGTGAGCGTGCAGCCGAGTAACGCGCAGCAGCCGAGGAGCGGGCAGTTATGGAGCGCACCGTTGAGCAGCGCGCAGCCGAGTGCTGCAGAGCGCGCTTGGAGCAGAGGGGCAGGGGAGCATAATGACTAATTTTAGGAGGCACACACCCGCACTTCCAGACGGACGAACACAAGCCACCGCGCTGCGGCCGCCAGCCGTCTAATTTTGTCAGCTGCGCGGCCGTGATGTTCGTGATCGAGGTGGCTTGTGTTTGTCTGGCTGGAGGCGGCTGCTGACTGATATTTTCAGTGATGCGCGCTGTGACCACTGGCCGTCTAGGTGTGCCGACTGTTTTTGAGCTTTCCCGGTTTTCTCAAATTGACAGCACGCCTCTGCCCCTTTTATATCAGTTTTTCAATTTCATCTGGCGGGCCAGATAGTATTGGAGACGGGCCAATTTTGGCCTGCGGGCCGTTAGTTGCCAAGCGCTGCTAGTGTATTTCTCCCATCTCCACTTGCACACAACACATACACAGCACAGACTGTCATAGCGTTAAAGGGGCAGGGCTGGCCAGTAACAGTTTGTATTTGCAAATGTGAGCAGTGGACCGTATATATAACACACACACATAGAAATTTCAACTTTAGCTGGCTGCCTGCCTCCCTCGTCATGGACCTCACCGCACGTTACTGTTTGTTTCTATGGAGAACTTCTGTTTGACACAAAAGAGCAATTGATAAACAGTAATTTTAAACAATAAAACATGGGAGGAAAATAATAGAAAAGCAAAGTTTGCTGTGTCACTGGTTCTGGCACCCTTTGCTGCAAATCAGTATGGAACCACATTGTGACTCATCTGTGGCAAATCAAAATGAGAATCACCTGTGATAAATTGTCTGTGCTCATGTGACATCAATTAGCCAATGAATGATGGCTTCTTTTTGTAAAAAAGTCCCCTGTTGCCCCCTGTTTCTTTGTCACAATGGTGAAAACAAAGGAGCTGTCTGAGAACATCAGAGGAGCGATTATCAGCAAACACAAGACCTTCAAAGGATACAAGTCCATCTCCAAAGACCTTGGTATTCCTGTTTCAACAGTGTGTAATGTTATTAAGAAGTTTGCCAAGCATGGAACTGTCATGAACCTCCCTGGACGTGGAGGGAAGAGAAAGATTGATAACAGTAGTCTTCGAAGGTTGGTGTGAATGGTGGAAAAAACACCACGTGTAACTTCCAAAGACCTGAAGACCAACCTGGAACAGTCTGGGGTCATGGTCTCAATTAATACCATATGACGCACACTAAAACAAACAGGGCTTAATGGGCGAAGGCCAAGGAAGACACCACTGCTGAAGAAAAATCACAAAAGGAAAGACTAATATTTGCCAAAGAGGACCTGGACAAACCACAATCCTTCTGGGAAAATGTTCTGTGGACAGACGAAACGAAAATAGAGCTGTTTGGCAATGCACACCAACAGTTTGTTTACAGGCGGTGCAATGAAGCCTACAAGCAAAAGAACACCCTACCAACAATTAAGCATGGAGGAGGTTCCATAATGATTTGGGGCCGCTTTGCTGCATCAGGTACTGGAGGCCTTGACTGTATCACAGAAATCATGAAATCTGAGAATTATCAAGAAATTTTAGAGCGAAATCCCGACCCAGTTTAAGAAAGCTTGGTTTGAGCCCAAGATTGTGGGTCCTTCAGCAAGACAAATACCCAAAGCACAGATCTAAAAGCACACAGGAATGGTTGAAAAGGAAAAAATGGACTGTTTTAAAATGGCCAGCAATGAGTCCTGATCTGATTGAAAATCTTTGGTATGGCTGAAATCTGCCATTGGGGAAAAGAAACCTGCAAATGTTCAAGAGTTTGAACAATTTGTGTTTGAAGAGTGGGAGAAAATACCAGCTGAGAAGTGCAAGAAGCTTATAGATGGCTACAAGAAACATGGAGGGTGTCATCAGTGCCAAAGGGTGTGCAACAAAAAACTGAAGAGGGGTGCCATTATTGCTGAACATGCTTTTTTTCAGTTTCCTCTTTGAAATTACAATTTGCAACTTGTAAAACAATTTTTTTGTGAAAGTATTTTGGGCCTCAAATTAAAAGATCCTGATGACATAAATTTGGTACATTTCAATTTATTTCTGAAGATATTGTTAAAGTAATGCAAATAATGAAGGGGCGCCAATAATACTGAGCAGGACTGTATATATCAAACTGCCTGTATAGCATGTCAGGTTAGTTTGGCTCAGAAAAAAACATTTTAGGCAGTTACATAATCAGATGTTGATTTCTAGCTTTAATTTGAGAACTCTTGGTGTCAAGAGAAAGCAAGTTCACTAATATTTTTATCATATATTTGTCCACAAAATAACCAAGGTGTCTTGTTCCACATTGTTTAGTTTGTGAAAGAGCCTTAACATAACCCACCAAAGGACATATACTGTCAATCTTTGAAGTATTTTAAAAGTTTCTTAATTGTGAAAAAATAGAATAATTTCATTTTACAGTCATTGGCCTGTTCGTGCATATAAACTATGTCTTGTGGAAGAAAGTAGGCATGGCCCTTTTTTTAACAAAACACCATGAACAAGGTGGAAAATCTTCAGACACCACATCCTCTTGTTTTAGATAAAGAGCAGCAGTTTATGATGAACTGACTCACAAATGTTGTGCATTTGATGCCACCTGATCAGACACAGACCAGAGGATCAGCTATGACTTTACCAGCTAGTGGATTTGTTTTCTTTATCCTCTTGAGACACAGTAAGAAGCATTTATATTTTTATTTAATGTTGGAAAACGTACTTTAGAGATGAAGAGGGAGGTTCTGTTTACATTAGCTTTTAAGAAGGGAAGATGTGGTCGGACTTTTCTCCCTGTGACAGCAGAAATGAACATCTTTCTTCTCTGGAGAACGGCCAGCTGACAATTTTAGACCATTACGCTGTAGATCTGTAGTTAGTTAAAGTCCACACTATGGCCTTTGTTGAAACCAAGTAGGATGTGACTGTGGTGTATTTGTTTAGTTGCACCCCAGAGTCATAATGGTTCATTTTCAGTGTTTATGAAATTAATTTGGAGATGTGAGTTTCTCCCTCTTCATTGTGCTTTATATTCCATAGTGAGCTGGACTTCTCTGAACACTCGCAGACTTACAAAAGTATATCTTTATTTTGTGTATTAACTTGTTATTTGTTGTTATTGACTTCGCTGATTAATGTGTGTTGTGTAAGGGGATGTGTTTGTCAAAGCTGTGTGTTGTTGCCTGTCTTTGCCAGGTCTATGATCTCAATGGGACTGTCACTGATATCAATATATGTTAATATTAGAACATTGTTTGTTTTGACTTCTACAGAGGTAGTCATTTTGGAGGTAAGAAGTTCATGTCAACAGTGATGATAGATGTGTTTTAATCCCCATATCTAAGAAAAATTATGAAACCTGATTATAAGAAACAACGTACTTGTCGTCACGCTCAGCTATGCACATTGACTCATGGTCTATGCGCGCTAGTATGTACAGAAGGTGGACAGAATGTCAGTACCAGTTTGATTGGTTTAATGAATTTGGTGCCAGTTGCTGTGATATGGTTGGTGTTTTCCCTGCTTTACTCCTGCCGTAGACAGCAGCTATTTTTTGCTCTCTTTTAAGAGCACATCTTGCATTGATTCCATCGGGACTTAACAATAATTTTAACCAGTGTAACAAAAGTGTATCTAAATCTGATTACTAACTCTGCCTTTAATACTGGTGCTTTTTCTCAGTTACAATTTATGCACAGCTTTACATGAACAGTCATTTGCTCCATAATTTACAAACTGTTTCAAACGGACAAATGCAAACAACACAAAAGGGGAAAATTGAAGGACCGCATAAGAACACTTTCACACCTGAATAATGTTGTCCAATGAATTCACTCAGCTGAATTCTCAACGGCCTAATCAGGGAAGAGAGGCGGGAGCTGTAGAATGCGGACGTGACAATAACCGGAAGTTGAGAACGGACATGCTGATTAGCAGAGATGTCCACGACTCTCTGATTTAGAGTCCGAGTCGAGTCACGAGTCTTTGACCTCGAGTCGAGTCAATTCTCGAGTCTTTGAGGGGCAAGACTTCACGAGTCATGAGTCCTTGATCTAGAGTCCGAGTCGAGTCATGAGTCTTTACACACACACACACACACACACACACACACACACACACAAATAAACAACACCTCATTTTGCTTTTCTGAGGTGCCTTTGCTGGTCCCAACCACACAGCTTTGTCAGTTATTCAACTCCTATCCACCTTTAGCCATGTAGAAAAGATGTTTTGTGATGAAAGATGTATGCAGTGTTATATATTTCTGTACCTCTATGATTCACTTTTCTTCGTCCATGGTGTCGTGTTGTCTCTGGGACCCTCTGACCGACTGCTGACCTGATGCTCGTGCCTCTGGTTTTGACATAATGACAACAACTGAGGAAATTTACGTGCAAGCATCCGTACATTGTATTTTATTTTGAAACTTGCGGATTCTCCACATGATGACTTCCTGTGTGGTGCTTTCTTAACGACAGTCAATTTACAAGGTTTGGAAGTCGCCGTGAAGAGGGAGGAAAGCAAGGCGAGGTAAGAGAGAGGAACAAACGCTCCCAGCACATCCAAAAGACCCTCCATAAAATACAGATTGCCCATGAGTTCTTGATCTCGAGTAGAGTCAATTCCCGAGTCTTTCAGGGTCGAGTCAAGTCAAGTCTGGAGTCTCCAAAAATGCAACTCGAGTGCGACTCGAGTACGAATCTTTAACTCGAGTGCCCATCTCTGCCGATTAGCCTATTGTTCTAATTGATACCTACTTAGTGAAACTTGGTGAAATCTGCCGTCCTCAGAAGTTTACTTGTAGGGATTGTCTGTGACGAGGTTCATGTCACATATAAGTGTTAAATGAATCATCTGTGTGGTACAATTTAGTGTAAAATGATAGTAAAAGGCTGTTAGCTGTTAGCGGCTAAGTTAGCGGCTAACAGCTAACAGTCATGAACTGTTGTTAGCTGTTAGCGTCTAAGTTAGCCGCTATATATGCTACATTTTTTTCAATTCTTTATTCAGCCATTTCAAGTAACAAACAGGTGCATTTTGCGTCATACAGTCTTCAAAAATCACTGAGCAGCATCAGCAGCCAATATAAACAAAATAATAAAATAAAATGTATATATGAAAGAAAAAAATAATGACAAATTCAATTAAAACACTGCTACATTATAGTAGGCAACCCTGATTGATATGGATTAGTCTGGGATGAAAATGACGAGCAGAACGATTATCCAATCACAAGCTTGTGTTTTTTTTTAAACGTTCTGCCCCTGAAAGCAAATATAAAGGGCCCCTACCCAGATGGACTAGTGAAATATTTCTGTGGCAGATATATGGAGCTGTCCATCTGGCTTGTCAGGTTAAGCTGCAGCTCCTCATGACCCATAAAGGTTTAGCGGTACAGACAATGGATAGATGGATATGAACTCTGAATGGAACTCTTTGGATGGATTTTTGGATCCTTAAAATGTGTGTGTGACATCCTGGGCTCCAACCTGAGGCACCGGATGACGTCTGTTTTACTCAGAGATAAGACTAACTCTAACCACTAACTTACTGACTGAGAAAGACCTGAAGTAAATATTGGACAGTCTTTTTAATAGGGATAAAATTTGATTGAGGCAGAGTTGTCCATGTCAGGTGAGTGGGTGGTCTTTTTAAACTTTTGTCCCATTTGTTGGCTCTGCTCTCATGTTTTAAAGTTATCATGTTTTTACTGTGAATCCGTTCAAAGTATCCCAGCTAGCATGTGATGAATTAGCCTCTCCAAATCGTTCTTTTAGCCACAGGCTGTGGACACAAACACAAACACAAACTCTACAAGCAGACAGTCTGCAATGAGCTGTTGGCACAAAGGGAGTTATATTTTCACTCACAAAAACAATAATGCTGCTGTATATCAAAGTCTGAGTCCTGTTGTTGTCAGTCTGATCTGGACTTCATGTTTTTCTCTGTTTCAGTGGTACAGAGTCGGTCTGACTGGGGAGTGACTTACAGCCCTGATAAAGTCTGTGCTATGGAAGGAGCAACAGTGGAGCTAACATGTACCTACAGATCCACAGGTTATAGAGTTATTCAATCATTCTGGTTCATTAGATACCATTATGGAGAGCCTCTTGATCTCAAAGATGACCCACAGTATGCAGACCGTGTCTCATACTCTGATGGAAATCGCAGAGTGAGAATCACAAATGTGAAAAAGAGCGACACAGCTGTGTACAAATTCGGATTCATAACAAACACAGGTGAAAAAAATTTTCCTAGTGACCATGGATTAACTCTGTCTGTCACAGGTAAGGAATCATGATGTTTTTATTCTTTTTAAAACAAAAACAAAAATACACTCACTGGCTGCTTCATCAGGTCCACTGTGCTGTCTTAATTCTTCATGTATTCAACAAGGTGCTGGAAACATTCCTCACAGATTCTGCTCAGTATTAACATGATAGCATCATGCAGTTACTGCTGATTTGTTGGCTGCACATCCATGATGAAAATCCCCTTTTCCACCACATCCTCAAGGTGCTTGATTGGATGGAGATCTGATGACTGTGGGTTTGAGATGATTTGAGCTTTGTGACATGGTATGTTAGTTTTTTGGCCATCATAGGGAGATCATGTGGTCAGCAATAATACTCAGGTAGGCTGTGGTGTTTGAATGAAGCTCATTTTGTACTGAGGGGCTCAAAGTGTGACAGAAAGACCTCCCCCACACCATCACACCACCACCATCAGCCTGAACTGTTTCACCAGATTCTGAGCCCACAATCTGAATGTTGCATTAGAAATTCAGACTCACCAGACCAGACAACAGTCCTCTTATGCTGCGTTCACACCGGATGCAAATTGACGCGCGTAAAGCCTGTGACACGCCGCGCTTAACGCCCGAGGCTGGACGCTGGACATTTTGACAAGGGCTGAATCCAAATCTCTGGACTTCACCGCACTTGCGAACTCGCGGACTTTGCAGGCGCGTTCACAGGAAGTCCGGGAGTGCTGAGGGCTGTCCAAATCCACAATTCTTCCAGTCCACAAGGGGCCTCAAGCAGACTTTCTGCAGACTTCCAGAGAGTCTGCTTGGGGTGCAGACTTCTGCAGACATCACTAGTTTGATTACCCACAATTCATTGCAATACGGACGTGATGTTTTAATTTTTTGATTTTTTGCAGTCTGAAGCCGAAATCATTTATGAGCATTTTTATTTATTTATTTATTTGAGCTGAGAAAAATAATGGCAGAAAAAGGACGAAAGCAAGTCTTCCAATGTAAGTAACACCCAAATTAATTAAAATTAGTCTGGTTCTGTAAATAAAAATTTCTGTTTTTGGATGTGTAGCCTATGTGTATAAGTGTTGATTTGTTCACTGTCAAAAAAGCCTATAAATAGGATTTATATCTTATTTGCACGATAGGTTTTCATACAGTTTCACGGAAATGACAGAAACGGACTCCAAGTCTGTCTATTAGCTCCATTCATAATGCAGTAGACTCTCGCTCTTGCAGACTTTACGTGATGACGGTAAAGACGTCACATTACGTATGACTGAAGTCCGCGAGGGCTCAGTCTGCAAGTCCAGAGGGTGGAGATTTGGATGCAGCCAAGCCGAGGGGCGACGTGCGTCCTGGCGCAGGCGCAGTAGAGAGACGGAGCTTGTCGGACTCAGTGATAACCCATGCAGGCTAGGGATGCAAACAGTTAGTCCATTATCGATTAATTGTTGACAAGAAAATACTCGATTAAAGTAAATTAATTGCAATTAATCGAAGAAGAAGAAGAAGACAACAACAACAACAAGACAAACGAGAAGTGGTAAGCTGGCAGGATGAAGAGTACAAGATGGAGTTTGGTATGGAACCACTTTAAGTTGGTTAATGATGACAAAGACGCCAAATGCACCATCTGTGGAAGTATTTTAAAGTACAACTCCTCCACAACTTTGCCAAATTATCACCTCAATATGTCACATTCTGTTAGGAATAAATCTTTTATTAATGAATATGATTTGCATTTTCTCTTTCATAGGAAAGATAGCATTTTCAGGAACCTTTTGATTCAGAAGGGAATTCAGCTTTGCAGAAAAATTGCCGCTCATCAATTAATCGATCATCGATCGATAAGATAAAACAACTATCGATTAATGAATTACTCGATAATTTGCATCCCTAATGCAGGCAAATCCAGCTGGAAACGAATATTTACAGAACTTATCTTTAAAACCTGTCTCCTCAGCGACTTTCACCCAAGCCTGCTACTTTTTGTTCTGGTCTCTGTAGAGTACACACGCCAAATCGTATAGCTCCAGATGATAGCAAACAGCGCATATAAACCTCTCCTCCATCTTTCAGAGGGGTTTGAGCGGGAGCAGGGGGACGTAGCATCATACATCATCAAATCAATGACGTCGGGGGGGAATGTCATCGCTGATTGGCTGCCGCGCCACAGCGTCACGCGAACTGGGGTCGAAATTCAAAATTTTCAACTAGAGTGTCGAGGCGTCAGGCGTCATACGCCTCGACGCTCAACACCTCAAACGTGCCGGACACTCCAAACGCGCCGCGCCAAATGCCTCGAACGCGCTGCCCGGGGCAAATCTGCGTCAAGACTCGTCTTTGCATTGAGTTTGAATGTAATCTTGACGCGCATCTTTGCGAATTTGCGTCCGGTGTGAACACACCATTATGAGTCTGTGTGAACTGAAGCCTCAGGTACTTGTTCTTGGCTGATGGAGGTGGCACCCTGTGTGGTCCTCCTCTGTTGTAAAAGGTCTTTGTAACAGTTTTCTGCATGACTTGGTTGTAACTAGTGGTTATTTGAGTAACTGTTAATTTTGTATCATCTCAAACCACTGCTCACTGCACATTTTCTCTTATTCAAACCATTATTTCTAAACTCTTAAGATGGTTGCGCATACTCTCTGTCCAAAAATGTGATCATGATATTTTCCAATAAGGACTCATATCTATATTTATCACAATATTGTTAAGAGTATCTTAGATTCCTGTCATGTTTTATCGAGCACATACACCCACATCTTATCATCCTCAGCAATCAAATTTGATCAAGATCCTGTTTCCAGATCCTTTTATTACCCAGATCAGCAGTTTCTGAAACACTTAGGCTGAATGTCTGGCACAAACACCCATGTCACACCTTTCTCCTGTTGCTTGGTTTTAACCCCAGTAGATTCTCTGGACCTTGTCTACATGCCTAAATGCTTGAGTTGCTGCCATGTTGTTGGCTGATTAGCCATTTGTGTTCAGAGCAATTAAATAGATGTGTCTAATGAAGTGGCCATTAAGTGTATATCAGTGTTGCTTGTGTTTGCTGACAGTGGTGTAAAATTGTTCCTCTTGTTTCTTCATCAAACATACAGATCTGCAGGTGAAGTTAGACTTTGGTTTATTTTCTGATACACACCCTCTGACCTGTGTCAGCACTTGTCCAGAACCTTGGTCTACCTCATACATCTGGTACAAAGATGGACAGAAAATTCCAGCAAGAACATCAAACTCTCATAGAGATCATGCTGGCCACACCTTCTCCTGTGCTTTAAGAGACTTTGAGAGTTTCCCCTCTGCTCCAACCTGTGAGTTTTCTTTAAACTGCACCACAGACCTCAGAGCAACAGACACATCTTAAAAAGATCAGATCAGTGTTTTTACTGTATATTTAATGAAGCTACCACTTCTTCAGTTTACCTAAGTCTATTTTAAAAACAATCTTTTTTATCTTTCAGGTGGCTTTCTTGTTTGTGAAATAGTGACGTACGCTGTCAGAACCATCTGTGCCCCTCTTGGCTCTTCAGTCCACATTTCTTGTATTCATAACAGATTTAAAGAGATCATCTCCAAATTCTGGTTCAGCCCTCAGCGTAGTGACCGTTGGATTAGTCGTGAACACCCTGAGGACTTAAGTGAAGACTCCCAGTACACAGGTCGTGTTCAGGTCTCTGATGATAAGAGGCGCTACACCCTGAAAATCACTGACCTGAGAAAGAGTGATTCAGCAGAGTATCGCTTCAAATTTAGAACAGAGAGCACAGAATGGGGTAACGATCTTTATGGCACGACTCTGACTGTCACAGGTAAGAAACACAAACCAAACATCCCATAATAAGTCCCTGAAAAACACTGGAAATATTAATACACCACTGTTGTGCATTTATTGTTAAGTATAAAGAGTGTTTCATTCATGAGTCTTTTTTTTTATTAATTTTTATTGAAGAAACGTATAAGATAATGATATACAAAATTCCATTATAGTTTTTTTTTTCTGAAAGAACACACAACAAGAACAATACAGGCAAAGACAAGGTATACAATGTATACAATATTCAAGAGTCCAAGGATCTGCACACTAAAGACATTTTTAAGAGTAAATTCATTGATATAAATATATTTAAAGTGGGGAAAAAAAGGAATGGGGGTAGTGAAGTTCATGTGAATGTAATTGATGGAAACTGTTATACAAGTTCATTGCTTTAGTATGAGTTCAGCAGGTTTCCACCTTGTCACAAAGGTTTCTCTTTGTAATCTCAAGGCAAACGTTATTTGCTCCATATCCTGTATTTCCTGAACCTTCCGTTCCACATCTTGCATGACGGGGGATCAGATTTTAACCATTTGACTGTAATGCATTTTACTGCTGCTGTTGTTAGTATTTGTAATAGATACTTTTTTAGTGCCTAGGCACTAGGACAAGTATAGCTACTTTTGGATCAATTAAAAGTTTCTGCTGAAATATCATACGAAGAGCTTTGAAGATATCTTTCCAAAATAATCTTAATTTTTCATATGTCCAAAATATGTGAGTATGGATCTCTACATGATCGCCACATTGTCTCCAACATTTATCTGAGTATACCGGATTCATCCTTGCCACCAACCCTGGAGTCCAAAAAAATCTCATAGCTACCTTCCACTTAAATTCCCTCCATGTATTAGAATTGGTTACAGCCGACAAAAGGGACCCGGGGCGGTGCCTGGGGGAAAGGTGGGCCCTGCTGGATCGTGCGCTCCCCTGTGGCCTGTGGTGCTGGATTCATCGGCCTGTCACTCACTGGGGACCTCGGCGTGGGTGGCTGCCTGTGGGTTGCTGCTCTCTGCGGGTGGATCGGGGGCCTCCCTTGGTGCTTGGGCGGCGGTCTCCGGAGCTCACCTCTGTGTTAGCTCTCCTGGGGGGACTGGGCCTTGCCGCGAACTCACCACTGCACTCCCGCTGTCCGCCCCACCTGGCCTTGCTGCGGCTGCTGCCTGTGCCCTCCTCCTGGGGGAGCCTGGCCCTGGGGTATTGGCTCCCGGGGGGCTGGGGGCTTCTGGCCTGCCGCGGGGTGGTGGTGGGGGGCTGGGTGTTGGGGGTGGGGGGCTTGGGGCCGGGTGGATGGGTGGTGGGTGGGGGTGTGTGCTGTCTGCGGGGGGCTGCTGCCCTTGATGGGTCGGGTTGGTGCCCCCTTGGGTCCTGGGGCTGTATCTGGATCCTGGGGCTTTTGGGGTTGTGTGGTGGGTCTCGGGTGCCCTGGTGGCTCTGGGGGGGGGCCCTTGGCCGTGGTCTCCCTGGGTATGGGTGGTTACTTGGGTATTCGTGACCACCTGACATGAATGTGTGTATAGACACTCGAGCTCCTGTTGAGACTAACTGTAAAGAAGCGATTAGTCCCGTCAGAACATGCTGAGTTGGGCACTGCTACACATCTTCTCACGTCCTATGTCTCCTCCATATCTCACCCCTATGGGTCCACCCCCCTTTTATCAAGACTCCACATCTTTGGTGTCTCTGGTTTCTTACAGGCTTTACTTCCAGTATGGACTTCGATCAGCACAGCACTTGAACTACTATCTTAAACTAACCACAATACCTGTTTGTCCTTCTCCCAGTTGTCTTGTCTGTCACTGTTTCCCCTTCTTTTACACTGTGGTGTGGCACGGCCCTCCCCTTCAGCTCTCATCAGGAGTTGAATACATTTTTATATGATGGAGTAGCCTACAGGGAGGACTGGTGATGGTCACTATAGCAGTGAATCATATTCACATAATTGCCACTGCGAGAAAAAAAAATGCATTTGTCTTTCCAACGCTGCCACCGGACACAGTGCTCAGCTGTAAAGATAATGCAGACAAGGGGAAAGAAAAAAAAAAGAATTGGTTACAAGGTGTGCCTGGGTGCAGACTTCATCCCACTCCTCACTCGAGACATCTATGTTCATCTCAGATTCCCATCTCTCTTTAAAATGGAGTGTATTGATGGGGGTCATACTTGAAAAAGCCTGGTATAAGTGACATACAACGTTTCTGCTCCCACCTTCTCTTTGTAGTTTTATCAAAAAAGATTCTACTGGGGTAGGCTTTTTCACTTCACACCAGTCTTTATGTTTGGTCAGAAAGGATTGCAGTTGTAAATATCTGTAAAAATTAGTAGGAGTGAGAATTCCTCCTTTAACTGTTCAAATGTTTTAAGATTTCCATCCTTGAGGAGTCGATGAAGTTTTGATAGCCCATATTTTGAACAAGTCCTAAATCTAACTGTAAGGGTGTAAAGTCCTCAATTGCGCTGATATCACTTAGCCCTGAAATTGTTTTTGATAAGCCAAAAGATGCTCTTACTGTCCTCCATATCTTCAGAGTTACTGTGCTCCATTCACCCAAGGGGATTTTCTTTAGTGAAGTGTCAGTGAAAGGCAGGGTGTGCAAAGGTCTATCGCACAGGCTTTTTTCTATGTTAAGCCAGTGTGTATCTGCCTTGTCTTGAATCCATATTGTTAGTGATCTCAACTGTGCAGCCCAGAAGTAGTGTCTCAGATTTGGGAACCCATTTGGTTTGGGTAACTGAAGTATTTTTAGTCTAATCCTCGGGCGTCTTCTTTGCCATAAATATGTTGAAAAGAGTCTGTCTAGATTATCAAACATAGGTTTGTCGATTAACAGGTAGCATCTGAAATAAGAAGAGAAGTTTAGGAAGTACATTCATCTGGATGCTTTCTATATGACCTAGCAAGGACAGAGGGAGAGATGACCATCTGTCTAAGTCTTTACTAATATTGTGTATTATATGTTTATAGTTCTTATCATACAAATTTTCAAGTGAGGAAGGGATTTGAATGCCGAGATACTTTATACCATCTTTCGGCCATTTAAGTCCACTCTGAAGTTTAACCGTTTCTGTTATTCTACCGCTTAGATCCATAGCCATAGTTTTATCAACATTTACTTTATAACCAGAGTAGATCCCATATATAGAAATAATGTCTTTTAGGTGAGGAATTGTGGTTGAAGGATTGGATAGATAGAGGAGTATGTCATCAGCGTATGATAATTTCTGTTGTTCACCATCTATTGTCAATCCTGTTATATTATTGTCATCTCTGATCAGCTGAGCCAGCGGTTCAATACAGATGTCAAACAGCAGGGGTGACAGAGAGCATCCCTGCCTGCACCCTCTCTCAAGGCTGAAGCGATCTGATATAGATTCCTTTGCTTTAACTACTGCTTGTGGGTCAGAATATAGTGTTCGGACCCACTTTAAAAATTTGGGTCCAAATTGAAAACGTTTTAGTGTTTGGAACAGGTTTGCCCATGATACCCGGTCAAATGCCTTTTGGGCATCTAAAGAGAGTGACATTGTTTCTTCCCTTAGAGTATTTGGGTGGGTCATTAAATTTAGAAGTCTTCGGATGTTATCCCCATAGTATCGCCCTGTAATAAATCCTGTTTGGTCCGGATGTATTTCATTAATGAGTCTTAAACATAGGGCTGATTTAGCATATTAGCACTTCCTGTTCCCTCTTTTAAAATGTCTGAAATAAACTGAAATAATGATTTAAACTTTATTTTCCAATATTCATTTTAATTTTCAAGTTTCATTGCAACTTAAAACTGACAGTTGCTAAGAATTTTCTGACCGCGTGACACTAACACATCCACAAGCACAAACTTGATCAGATCACTCTGAGAGTATTTTCACACTGAACATTGTGTCCCGTATTACGTCTGTGTCTCACTGGAAGGGTTTTGTTTGCCTCTTGTGTCAGCCTCTGTAAGTGTCGCCACAGCTTTCACACCAGGTGTGTACTACCTTAACATACAGCAAAGCCGTCTTCAGCCAGCTGTGTACTGAACATAGTATGATCTAACTTTAATTTATCTCAGCACACAAATATCACTACATCCCAAATAAAGTTCACAATTAAGTTTTCATTCTAGAACATCCTGAAGGGATTTTTTTCTTTGTCACATTATTCTTTTTTATTCGGCTTTCAACATGAGATCATTATTTACACACACGTATCCATGAGCACCATGGGTTTCTCTGGTCCTTCACTTCCCTTAATAGAGTCCCCCATTTTCATTCAGACCTGTTGACTCTGCACCTACAGTTTTTCCTGCTTGAACTTTAGTGCATACAACTTTCTCCATGTTTGTTTGTCTTTATTGTTGCCAAGGGAAAATTCAGGAGCAGCATAACAACACATACACACTAGACATAAATGCACAAATACAAAACATTTAAAGTCCTCAAACTATGCAAGTGTGAACCACCTACCAGTAATCAGATGATAAATAATGTAATCTTAGTGGCAAACAGACAAGCAAACATCTGCAAATGAAAACACAACTTGCTTGGCGGAGGTAAAAGCACTCAGAGAGCACAGACCTCTGCCAAGCAGCTCAGTTTATGCATTTATTCATTATACATTTGATTTGATCATTATGATTGAATTGATTTATTTAAACATTATCCATAAAGTCATCACTATTGGGCTATTTGGGCTATCCAAATGAGCACATGCATTTGTCACAGAAGCTCTCTGATTGGCTCAGTTTCTAGACGACCTGCCACTTTCTCTACCCAGATCCACTCTGACTGGACGGCTGAGTCTCTGCTCCTGTCTTTTCATGTGAACATGTGAATGTCTGCCAACATTGCAAGTTAAGATGGGAAATCAAGTCACAGAGCAGCTGAGGGAGAATTAATGGGATTTCCCATTTTCAACTTTAAAGTTTTTTGTGACATCAATCTAGTTCAGAGACAGACACATATCTGGATTTCCACCAATACTGGTTAAAGCTATGGTCTACGATTTGGAAGCTTTGTACATTTTAATAACACCGTTTATAAGGCTGTTATGGTCCTATGGTCCTATCTACACAGTATAAAGACCAAAAAGAACGAAAAAAATCCATTCAGTATCTCCGCTGAAAAGCTGCATACTAGCTGACCAATCAAGCCTAGAAGCCTGTAAGGTTCAACTGGTCCGTGAGTTGGTCCATGAGTCCATCCAATCCCCTGTCTCCCTCACCACGCAGCGTCATGCGTAGTGCGTCATGGTCCCGTCTCCTCCCCTCTACCTCCGGTGAGCAGCTAGCAGCGTTAGCTACTGAACTATCATGGAGCCGGAAAAGCCTAGCGCCAAAACCGGGAAGCCGCTTCCCTCTCCCGCGGGGCCCAACGCAGCTCTGCCCGCGGGTCGAGGCCTGTTAGCGGGCTAATGGCTAACGAATGGCCTCAGCCGCCCGTCAGACCTTCAGCATCGGCCGTTTCGCCCCTGGTTGATCAGGTAATGGCTTTGTTTACTACAGTGGGAGATGTCTGCTGAATAACTCTGGTTAGTCTGTGCCTGGCCTGGCCTGGCTAATGACTTGTAGCGGAGCGGGTTAGCCTGTTAGCTGCTAATCGTTAGCACTGTAAGCTGAGCTGTGGAGGACAGGCCGAGAAAGATAAATCCTCCCCCACAATCGGCTCCGCTCTGGCGGCGCCAGACCCGCATTGCCGCCGGTCCAATTGAAATGGCTACTGCTGTGTGTTACAAGGGGGATGTCTGTCGTGTTTGATACTTTCAGTTGAGCTGAACTGTTTTTGATTGAGTTTGCTGCTGATATATTGTGCTAGTCGCTCGTAGCTCAGTCCGAGGGGGCTTATATGAGGCACCATGACCTGGGGGCGGGATCTTGGAACACGGAGGGAAGAGGTGAGGAAAGGGGGGCAGGCTGCGGTTTGAAATCGTAGACCACAGCTTTAACAAAACAAACAAATACTATCTCTTTAGCTGTGCTTTGAAATGGTTTGTGGAAACAGGTCTCTGATTATGAAATGGTTTTTATTTTTACAGATTTACAGGTGAAAGTGAAGAGGATAAATGCTTCTCAGAAGTCCACCAAGGTCGAGCTGAAATGTCACAGCAGCTGCAGTGAAGCTGAACAGCTTTCTTACATCTGGTTCAAGAACACAAAGAATATTTGGGGTGCTTATAAATCCACTTATAAAAGCAGCTTTTCTCATGAGGACAAAATATCCTGTGCTCTTCGCGGTTATGAAGAATTTTCCTCTCCATCAGTGTGTGAGTATACTCTATGACATCATAACACAAATACAAACAATACATACGCACATTACACAGTCTTCCAAAGTCACTTTTCTATCACAGTTATATCCAGGTACTAAAAGCTTGTTTCTTTAACCAGGAAAATGCAGCGTCCTGGTTTCTGAAAACTAGATACTGTTTATAAATGAAGATAAATAAAAACTAAAATAATAATAATAATGTGCCAGCAGCCTCTCGTACATTCCCCCTCACTTTTCTCCCTTGAGTCTGTGTCATTTCAGTGAAAAGAATTACATATCAGTGAAGACACCATTTACTCTGTTCAAAGACCCCCACCACCACCATTAGACAGACTTTAAAACAGCTATATTAAAGTGCATAAGTTACATATTGTTACTTTAAATAAAGTGGTCTTAAATGGTTGATCAGCTGAAAAACGCATCTTTGAGTTCAAATGTAGTTTTCAACAAATTACCTGCTCATATTTTTTATCTCTCACTCCCTTTTCCTCTTTTTGAAATGTGAAGCTCTACTTAGAATCTTCTTCAGATCCAACAGTGTAAAGCCCCAGTCACACATTCCCGTTTCTCATGGTGATTGTGCGCGATTGTCATAATCCTGATAAAGCGTGCTTTGATGCGCTTCTTGGTCTGGATCAGCGCTGTATCGTCGTGGATGAATGGCGGGGAATGTGGAAGGGTCCCAACAGTTTTGAACTGTTCAGAACTTCGTGGAGAATCGCCGCTCTCAGTATGACGGGATGGAAGCCTAATGCAGTCCTAATGTGAACGGTATTAGCGTGGCATGTACGGAGCTCAGTCGGGCTGATCGTGGCTCAGTCCTGAAAGCTTTGTGAGGACGACTGACAAGGATGTATCCGTTTGTGCCCCGACTGTGTCCCGTTCAAGACGGCCGAGCGACGGGGCTCAGTCGGGGCTTATGTGACGCGAACTGAGCTCGAGCGGGGCTGACGTCCTGTCAGCGGGATGGAATCCTCGTCATATCGCTGTATTAGCCTAACTGGAGCGGGACAAACGCCCCTGAAGCGCTGTAGAAGCACCACTGGCGGTGTATTTACGGGGTGTGTCCAGGGATGAGACAGTCATTTAATCCCGTATCATAGTGATCACACCAGCCTCCTCAATCGAGTACAGTCGTGCACAGTCACTATGAGAAACTGGAATGTGTGACTTAGGCATAAAGTACAAATTATTCCATTTGTTCCACTGTCTTTGGACTTTGATCAGGAGTGTAGAATGTTGTTATTCAGGTTGGTAGATTATTACCTGCATGAAAGTAAAAAAGGAGAAGTCCATGAACAAAGTCTAACATGCTCTGTTTCTCCTCCAGATGCTCCAAAGCCTCCCTCTGTGTCTGTGAGTCCCTCTGCTGAGGTAGTGGAGGGCACTGAAGTCAATCTGATTTGTAGCAGTGATGCTAACCCAGCAGCTAATTACACCTGGTACAAGAACTCTGGACCCCAAAACCTCAGTCACCTACAGTCAGGACCTCTGCTTACCTTCAGCTCATTTAATGCCACAGACTCTGGAGAGTATTTCTGTGAAGCTGAGAACGAGCTGGGGACAACAAGATCCAAACTCATCTCCGTGACTACAAAAAGTGAGTATCAGTCTTAGTTTAATAAAGTGTCATGTTAGATCCTTTAACTACCCACCCCTTCCTGTTTAACTTAACAATCTGCACATGTCCATGTTTATTTCCAGGGAGTTCATCACTGATAGTGAACATCATCTGGGTGACTGTGGTGATCTTCATGTTCACTCTTCTGATTCCACTGATTATATGGAAGAGGTAAAACAATAAAGAGACATCGGTTCAACCAAACTTCTTTAGTATTCTTCTTTTACTTGTTTAACATTTGTATTTGTGTTGTTTTTGGACTTAAACTAGGAAGAAGAAAACTGTGAACTCCTCAGATGAACCAAATGAACCTGCAGAGATGATGGAGGTAAGGAAGATGGAGGACACGCTGGTGAAACTTCCCTCATTACTGTGACAGCTAGGAGGAAAACAAACCTCTGTAAAGACTTTTCTGAAATTCTTAGCTGAGTGATATATCTAAATCTTTCTCTCTCTGTACATGTGTGTGTTTTTATTGACGGTCATCAGTTGAATCAGTTACATCCTGATAATAAAAACGACTCAGCACAGTCGAAGAGCCAGAGGAGCAGGTAAGAGCCTCCTGCTCTCAGTAACTGATTTACATTCAGAACACAAAGAGAAAACTTCTGCCATTAATGAGTTTGATGTGATTTTCTCCAGAATCAGTTGAACCAGAGGCAGGTCTGACCACGGAGAGCAGTGCTGTGGAGGAAGAGCTGGAACTGTTACCTTCAGCTGCAAAACTTTGATATTCACTTTTTAAATGAACATATTTTGCTAAAACATCGTTTGAACTTTCTTAAATGTCTTCTTCATATGCTCTTAGTTTCTCATTTGATTCTCTGTTGTACATAAATAATCTTATTCAGTTAAGTCATAAGTCCACGACAGTCAGCAGACTCCACCAATCAGAGACGCTTGAGGATGATGGGAAATGAAGTTTGTTTGTCCCAGACTTAGTTTTCCTCAAACAGGCCTGATAAAATACAAGCCAGTGTCTTTTCTAAGGGAAATAAACCATTTTTTTTCCTTCAAATTTTTCTTCTTTTCCTGTTTAGTCCTTTAGAGTAAACTTAGAAAGTGTGCAGGTAACCGTGGCTCAATCTCACAGATGTGGCTGTGACAAGTTTCTATTGTTTGTAGAGATCAACCATAAAACATGAATTTCTGAATCTGCCATTCTATTCTTCGTTGTGGCATTGTTTTGATGAGCCTCTGCAATGTCACAAGATTTACTTCCATACAGTGTTGCATTATTGTTTCTTCAAGATCTTGTACTGATGATGTAGAGTTTGATTCCTGTGTAAAGCCTCTCTAGAACATCCCAGATTCTCAATAGGGTTGAGGTCTGGACTCTGTGGAGACTAATCCATGTGTGAAAATGATGTCTCATGCTCCCTGAACCACTCTTTCACAATTTGAGCCAGGTGAGTCCTGACCATAGACTGTAAAAAACATGGACGCCATGATGCTAGGTTAAAATTGAAGCCGCCACGAAAACTGCTCCCCCTGGTGACTGGCTGCAGTATAGGTCAAATCTCCGTCTCCCCCATTCATCTAAACAGGCCGTAATGAAACTTCAAAAAATGAATACACCTCGTAGAAATATTTCTCCCATCCGCATGCTGTGTTGATATGAAAGTATTATTGGACTGCGTGTTTTCCAAGTCCTCTTTTTTCTGCAAAGTTTCTTTTTCATCAGTTATTAGAGTTTTAAAATAACCGCGGTTTACGGCAGCTTCACAATGATTGTGTACGGCGTATGCTGTGGAGTGTTGCGACCGTTTACGACAGCTGCGCCCAGATTATGGCCCAAATTCTCTACTGGCTGCACAATGGCGGCGCCCTGACGGGGGATATTCTGGCTTCAAATCCATTACATGGTGGAAGGCGGAGCCACGCTATCCAGTTCTTATAATACATCCATGGTCCTGTCATCTTGGCATAGCCTGTGCCAGTGCCATTAGGGAAGAAAAATTCCATGAATAGAATAATCTGGTCATTCATGATATTCAGGTTGTCAGCTGAGCTCAATCTTTGTGTCATAATGTTGCTACACCTCAACCTGACCAACTGCAGCAGCCCCAGATCACAACATTGCTCCCACAGGCTTGGTCAGTAGGCACTAGGCATGGTGGGTGCATCACTTCACCTGCCTCTCCTCTTACCCTGATAATCCCATCACTCTGGAACAGGGTCAGTCTGGACTCATCAGACCACATGACCTTCTTCCAGTCCTCCACAGTCCAATCTTTTTGCTCCTGTTACCGCCTGCTGGCCATGGTACCCCCTCTTTTTGTTGTACTGATCTGTATATGTATGTTTATATATATATATATATATATATATATATATATATATAGCCGGACATTATTCCACCTAGAGCGACCTTCTAAATCTTTGCATTTCTCGGACAAAGATTCCACTGTAGCCGACAGCTTAGCTACATTAGCTTGGAGGCTAGTTAGCTGGTCACTGTGATCACTAGCCGAGCATTCTAGGGCTGTAATAGTTATTTTTTGTGCGTCAACCTTTTCTTCAAAGGGTTTCATAGCGTGTGAGACTTCAGACTTAACAGACTTGGATATTAGGGACTCAAACTTGGTGGTAATTTTCCGTCAGGAGATCGTCCATCATGTCCTTAATGCAGCGCAGCAGATCCTCGTTAGCCAGTTAGCATCTAGCTTCGATGGTGAACTAGGCCCCGAGGAGGGACGCGGCCTACCGTGGCCCGCTTTCATCGATTCATTTCTCAGTCGCAGACTTGCCATTCTTTAGTTATGGTTCCAAAGGAGTAGCACTTTACAACTACTAACAAAACTAACTAGTGGACAGATTATGAGCTTTAATGATATGTAAAGCATCGCATTCCCACAGAGCTCCCATCACACACGTCTTACGTCATCCGTGCCTACCGGAAGTCCCAGGGGTACCATCATTTTTGACCAGGCCAGTTTCATTAGTTTTTTTTTTTTTAATGATTCTGTTGAAACACAGTTCAAAAGTATGTCTGATTTTCATTTGTTGATTTTCAGTAAATTTTTATTACTTTTGTCAGTTTCAAGTTATCTAAGTGACCATTGTGGGTTTTCTTTCTTTAACAGAAGGGTACCAACAATTTTATCCACGTGTGTATATACGTACATATAAAGATACACATATACAGTCATGGAAAAAATTATTAGACCACCCTTGTTTTCTTCAATTTCTTGTTCATTCTAATAACTGGTACCACTAAACGTATAATACAATGAACACAACAAAAAATGCAGCTGGTCACATAATACTTTATGTCCTATTTGACATTCTTAAGCTTAATTGATTCCCAGGGTATATAAGAGGCCATTTCATGTCACAAGCAGCACTGCACATGCAAAGGCCTAGAGTGGTTTCCTGCTTACATTCAAGCCGTAGCACAACTCAGAAGTTGTCAACTCTCACATAATGCCTAAAACAAAAGAATTATGTGAAGCCACAAAGGCAGCCATCTTGGCACTGCTGGAAATTGGCATGAGTGAGAGACAGGTAGCGAAAAAACTGAAGATCTCCAAGACAGCCGCACCTTACAACAAAAAAACAAGCTGAACATGGCACTACCAAATTGCTACCTGGCCGTGGCAGGAAACGCGTCTTTCTACCCCACGAGATGACTGCACTCATCCATTCCTGTGTCAGGAATCGCCGTCAGACCTCCAGGGACCTTAAAATGAGTGGGCACTGTCGAGAAATGTGACTTGTTCAGCAAGGACAGTTCGAAACCGACTTGTTGAAGCTGGTTTGAAGTCACACAGAGCACGCAAGAAGACCTTCATCAATGAAAGGCAGAGGAAGGCCCGGTTACTCTTTGCTCGAGACCACAAGGATTGGACTGTTGATGATTGGGCTAAGGTTCTCTTCAGTGATGAATCCAATTTTGAATTGATGCCCACTCCAGCCAACTTACTGGTTAGGAGGAAGCCTGGAGAAGCTTACAACCCAGACTGTCTTGCCCCTACAGTAAAACATGGGGGTGGATCAGTCATGTTCTGGGGTTGTTTCAGTCTGAGTGGAACAGGGCAAATGCAATTGTGTGAAGGCCGAATGAACCAGGTCATGTACAGGACTACCCTTGAAAACAGTCTTCTTCCATCAGCTGGAAAACTCTTTCCTGCCTCGAATGACTGGATTTTCCAACAAGGCAATGCCCCTTGCCACACGGCAAGGTCAGTTAAAGCCTGGATGGAGAACCACAACATTCACACCATGCCTTGGCCTGCTCAACCACCAGATCTTAATCCAATTGAAAACCTGTGGAAAATCATCAAACTCAAAATGGAGAACCACAAGCCCAAAAACAAAGAAAATTTGTTTGAATTTGTCCAACAGGAATGGGCTGCTGTGACAGCAGAACAATGTCAGAAGCTGGTGGAGAGCATGCCAAGACGCATGGCTGCAGTCATCAAAAACAATGGTTATGCAATCAAGTATTAACTCTTGTGTGTATCATGTGTTTAAAGCAAACAGAAAAGAAAACATGGAATGCTTAAAAGTAGTGTTTTTGGCGGTACAATGCCATAGCTATTGATGTAAGAATTTAAGTAATTTGGGTTATTATCAAGAAAACCATGGAAAATGAATAGTTCTTAGTTCTTAAATTAAACTCTCATGAGCTATTTTTGTTGTTATCATTATAATTGTCCAAACAAAAGTACCTTAAGTTGAGCCAGGCATTAAAATTAACAAGAAATTGAAGAAAACAAGGGTGGTCTAATAATTTTTTCCATGACTGTACATACAGTGGGAGGAAAAAGTAAGTACACCCTTTGTAATTTTGTACATTTCCGCCTATATTGGTCATAAAATGAAGTCTGATCTTAACTCAAATCACAAGAATGAGTAAACAGTGTCTGCTTAAACTAATGCCACCCAAACAATTACATGTTATCATTTTTTTATTGGCCTTAAGATGTAAACATTCACAAGACAGGGGGGAATAA
This sequence comes from Scarus forsteni, assembly GCA_036419115.1. Taxonomy (NCBI): domain Eukaryota; kingdom Metazoa; phylum Chordata; class Actinopteri; order Labriformes; family Labridae; genus Scarus; species Scarus forsteni. The sequence continues at coordinate 2,054,623 of JAZDUH010000216.1, read as the reverse complement.
GTCAGTACACCCTTGGATTCAATAGCTGGTTGACCCTCCTTTGGCAGCAATAACTTCAACTAGACGTTTCCTGGAGCTGCAGATTAGGCGCGCACAACGATCAGGATGAATCTTGCACCATTCCTCTTCACAAAACTGCTGCAGTTCTGCATGATTCTTAGGATTTCTGGTGTGAACAGCTTTCTTGAGGTCATGCCACAGCATCTCAATTGGGTTTAGGTCAGGATTTTGACTGGGCCATTCCAGAACATTTATTTTATTCTTCTGAAACCATTCTAAAGTTGATTTGCTTCCGTGCTTTGGGTCGTTGTCCTGTTGTAGCACCCATCCTCCTCTGAGCTACAACTGTTTGACAGATTGTCTCAGGTTTTTCTGCAAAATATATTGATGATGGCGAGCTGTGCAGGCTCTGAGGCAGCAAAGCAGCCCCAAACCATGATGCTCCCCTCACCGTACTTAACAGTGGGAATGAGGTTTTGATGATGGTGTGCTGTTCCATTTTTCCTCCACACATGACGTTGTGTGTTCCCACCAAACAATTCAAATTTGGTTTCATCACCCCACTGAATATTTTCCCAGTTGCGCTGTGAAGCATCTAAATGCTTTTTTGCAAACTTCAAACGTGCAGCAATGTTCTTTTTAGACAGCAATGGCTTCCTGCGTGGTGTTCTCCCATGAAACCCATTTTTGTTTAATGTTTAACGTATTGTAGATGTGTCAACAGAGATGTTGGCATGTGCCAGTGATTTCTGTAAGTCTTTCGCTGACACTCTAGGGTTCTTTTTTACCTCATTGAGGATCCTGCGCTGTGCCCTTGGAGTCATCTTTACAGGGCGACCACTCCTTGGAAGAGAAGCAACAGTGCCGAACTGTCTCCATTTGTAGACAATTTTTCTCACCGTGGATTTGTGAACATCAAGACTTTTAGAGATGGTTTTGTAACCTTTTCCAGCTTTACACAAATCACCAATTCTTGATCGTAGGCCTTCAGAGAGTTCTTTTGAGCGAGGCATGGTGCACATCAGACAGTGCCCCTCATCAAGAGACAACTCTTAACTGGTGTGTGTTTTCCAGTGGGCAGGGCAGCTTTAAGCCACACCTCAGTAACTGAACTTCAGGTTGGCTCACACCTGACACATAAATTTGACTTACTAGCTCTTCTAGGATCCTTAGCCACGGGGGTGTACTTACCTTTTCCTCCCTGTCTTGTGAATGTTTACATCTTAAGGCCAATAAAAAAATGATAACATGTAACTGTTTGGGTGGTATTAGTTTAAGCAGACCCCGTTTACTTATTCTTGTGATTTGAGTTAAGATCAGCAGTGGCAGTTCTAGACCAATTTCACAGGGGGGGCCAGGCTGGGGCCAAGGGTGTTGTCAGAGGGACACATTCAATCCCGACAAAAGAAACTGAGAAGTGTTCTTGCATTTAAAATATTTAGTCTAATGTAATACAAAATACTAGTAAAAGTATTTCAGTTGCAGGAAAGTTTATTGTATGTTAGTTACATTTTTTCAACAATATGGCCAAAGAAATTGTTAAATAAACAAAATAAGACATTGTTTTTGTCTTCATCAACAACACGGTGTTCGAGCCTTGAGCACATTTACTTCAGAGCAAAATTTAAAAACAGTATTGGTAATTGTTTCTGTAGCAATTCGGACAATAAAAACAATGAGAGCATCCACTATACCCTTTTAGTGATGCAAATGTGTGATACAAAGTCACAGTTATCACTACTTTATTTTTAAATCAATACATCTATAAAAGAACACTAAACTAAAAGTAATAACAGCCTACATAAATGAATTTAAGATTTCTGGCCAGAAAAATCTCACTAGAGAAATCTGAAACACTGTCATATTTAACTCGTATTGTACAGTCACCAAATGCAATTACACCACTGAAAAATATTTATTTGTATTTACAATGGGGATTTTTTGTGGGATCAACTTTATGGAAGGGGGAAAGGATGAGTGGTGCAGTCTGGTTTATTCTAGTTGGTATACTCTGACATACTCTGATGGGTGTTTGTCCTCTTAGGGCCTCCATACACTGAAGACATTTGCCACATTTTGACCTGATTTATACACCGTCCACTGAAAACAGCTCTGAGACCCACTTATGGGCCTCCACCCACAGGTTGAGAACCACTGCACTAGTAGATGTTATTTGAAGCTTAATACTTACAGATTGTTCTTATATCATGGAGCATAAGTGATGCAGGAAGCCTCTGGGTGAATTTATCATTTAGAAAACAGTGCTTCAGTGAAAACAGCTGCCCAGAATTGGACTGATGAACAATAATGAGTTTTGATTCATTAACAGGCCGACTCGTCATTTTTTAAGTATTTTCGTTAAGTTAAACAGAGCACATGAGCTATGAAGACACAGTTTGAATCATAAAAACACACTGAGTGACTGACGGTCCCTCACTGTCCCTGCGATGCGCGCCTGTCTGCGTCTTTACGCTCACCTGCACACAGAGGAGTGCGCGCAAAGACGAGGGAAAGTTCAAGACACACAGCCACGCTATACTAATCTCTGCGCATTTTGTTGTTGTTACAAGATATTTCAGGGCGTTTTCTTGTGGGCACCACGTATGCTACACTCCTGCGGCCCCCATGGGATTTGTACCTATAAACCCAGCGTAAAAAATTGGAGGTGTGGCGAGAGCGCTGGAAGCCAGTCAAAGGCGTGCGTATCACAGCCGGTGCGTAAAACTTGGTAGACCACATCAACCTCTGTGCTTTTATCAACCTCCTATTAACTCAAGCTGGTCAACAACATTTCCTGGTCTTACTGTGTAAAAATTACACAAACAACACAGCTTCACTCTCCACAATTCTCTGTGGTAAGTCTTCTTGTATCACTGTGATGATTCTGTCGGCATATTCTCTTTTTCTCCCAAGAGGTTCTGGCAGTGTAGCACTCTAAGGGGTCTGACTGGAACCCAGTGTCGCATCATTTGTTCCGCTTATTACATCAGCGGGACACCACAGCCTTTAATGACTGTATATGCTTGGTGTGGAGGGGGGGCCACAGGGGGGTCCAGGCTCAGTTTTACAGGGGCACTGGCCTCTGTTGGCCCCTCCCCAGAACCGCCACTGAAGATCAGACCACATTTTATGACCAATTTAGGCAGAAATGTACAAAATTACAAAGGGTGTACTTACTTTTTCCTCCCACTGTATATATACAAATATATACATCCAACACCCAACATGAATCCACATAGCCAATCATGAATCCCTTCATCATGACAGCAAGAAAAAACCCTCTGTTAAGCAGCAGGAAATCTTGAATGTGGATCCCAGTCTCATGATGAACAAAATTAGTGACAAATCCATGAACCACAGACCTGTCGTTTGATTTATTAGAGGTTAGCCTCTTGAGATGCTACATCTCATTTTCGGGAGGGTCCTTATGTCTGAATGGTTGTGCTGATCATTTTATAGAAGTATAATCAATGATATTCTTACTGAAAATAAGAATATATGGTTGTGACGAACTCATGGGTGCCCAGACCACAAGTGCATCCCTACCAGGCCTCTTGAGATGTGACATCCCATTTTCGAGAGGGACCCCACGACTATGTGGTGCTGAATATAGATACTATAGATGTATCAACCATGGATATGGAGATCATGCTAATATCTACATTAACAGCTGTAATGATAATGGGAATGAAATGTTCCTAATGACATGGCCAAATATGTGTAATGCCTGTAATTGTAGTAATTGAGGCTTCATGGCTCCACAGCAGCAGGAAGTCTCCAGCAAGGATCGCAGGCCACCGACAAGACAAGAGCCAGAGACGAGTACAGGAGCAAACAAAAGGGGCAAAAGCAGATGTGGAGAGAGAGTGTGAGAGAGAGATAGAGCCCAATGTGCCAGATCCCTCCCCGGCAGTCTAAGCCTATTGCATCTTAACTATGAGTCTAATTTATAGACTCTAAGCTGGTCCCTAACTGAAAGCTTTGCCAGAGAGGAATGTTTTAAGTCTAGCCTTAAAGGTAGAGAAGGAACATGTCTTCATAGGCATCCCGGGAACCACTATTGTTAATATCATTAGACTTCTTTTTCTGAGTTTGCTCTAACAAGGTAGTAACCAGACTTAGGCCACTTCAGGACTGTAAGGCTACGTCCACACTGCAGCCCTTATTGCTCAAATCCAATTTTTTTGTTTGGCTGTTCAGATTACACCTCTAATGTGGCCTGACTGCAGACTGAGATGTGAACAGCTCAGGCTTCAGAAGTGAAGCGCATGCTCAGTTTAACATGAACGGCATTACGCACAGCACAGAGTGATAAGGGGCAACAAACAGACCAAAACTGTGCTTCACAATGCTGGGAAAGTTTGTTTCCATAACACAGAACCTGATGTTACAGCAGCTCACCTTGAGTGAGCTCTTGTTAATAGTAATTATGGCTATATTTTATTTCTTTTAAACCTTAAAGCTATGGTCTACGATTTGGAAGCTTTGCACATCTTCATAACACCGTTTATAAGGCTGTTATGGTCCTATGGTCCTATCTACACAATATAAAGACCAAAAAGAACGAAAAAAATCCATGCAGTATATCTGCTGAAAAGCTGCATGCTAGCTGACCAATCAAGCCTTGAAGCCTGTAAGGTTCAATTGGTCCGTGAGTTGGTCCGTGAGTCCATCCAATCCCCTGTCTCCCTCACTACGCAGCGTCATGTCCATGGTCCCGCCTCTTCCCCTCTACCTCCGGTGAGCAGCTAGCAGCATTAGCTACTGAACTATCATGGAGCCGGAAAAGCCTAGCGCTGAAACCGGGAAACCGCTTCTCTCTCCCCCGGGGCCCAACGGAGCTCCGAGTGGCCGGTCGAGGCCTGTTAGCGGGCTAACGGCTGACTAACATCCTCAGTCGGCCGACTGAGGATCAGGTAATGGCTTTGTTTACTACAGTGGGAGATGTCTGCTGAATAACTCTGGTTAGTCTGTGCCTGTGCTGGCTAATGACTTGTAGCGGAGCGGGTTAGCCTGTTAGCCGCTAATCATTAGCATTGCAAGCTGAGCTGGTAAGGACAGGCCGAGAAAGATAAATTCTTCCCCACAATCGGCTCCGCTCTGGCGGCGCCAGACCCGCATCGCCGCGGGTCCTATTGAAATGGCTACTGCTGTGTGTTACAAGGGGGATGTCTGTTGTGTTTGATACTTTCAGTTGAGCTGAGCTGTTTTTGATTGAGTTTGCTGCTGATATGCTAGTCGCTCGTAGCTCTGTCCGACCGGCTTGTTGTTATGATGCGACACGAGCTGGGGGCAGGATCTTTGAACACTGAGGGGAGGGGTGAGGGAAGGGGGGGCAGGCTGCGGTTTCAAAACGTAGACCATAGTTTTAAGGCGGATGCTCTCTCCTTCCATCCCTGCCGATGACAGATCGCTGCTGGAGAGCCAAACATCTCAGAGCCATAGCTCGCTGAACAGGTTAACAAGGAGGCAAAATCTTTTGTCATCTGTTCTGATGTTTCGTAGTTTGGCTGAGAGCAGATCTAGTAAAAGATCTCGACTCGAGCTGTCTCTTAAAAACATACGGCAGCGCGCAAATGCGCACGGATGAGATGGATTAGATCATCAGTGTCTCCGTGTCCTGTATACTGTAATTTTGGTCTGATGAATCCATTCAAAAAGTCGGCGCAGTGTTAATAACCTAAGTTTATCAGATATCATAATACAAATGTATGAATCGTCAACTGTGTATGAAATGGAGGCGCCAGTCGATCGCCCCAGCGCTATCTCACTTTCTCTCATCACTCCCCCCTTAATGCATTATTTAATCAGCTTTGTAGCTGGAAAAAGGACTAGAACTCTTCATTTTAGGGAAAAATGCATAAACTTTTTAGTAATCATGTCTATATTAACCTCTGATTATGTTCTGTTCATGAAGTGAGTTTGAAAACATTTGTCCTGAGGTGAACTGCTGCTCTGGAAAGACGTCAAAGTCGCATTAAATGCGACCTGGCTGTTCAGACAGCGGTCGCATTCAAGAAAATCTATATGTATCCGATATAGTACCACATTTGAAAGTGGCCTGAATCTGATTTGAAAATGTCCGATTCAGTGCGACTTGTGCTGTTCTCACTGTCAAAAACAATTCAGATACAGGTTACATTTGGGCCAAAAAATTGGATTCAGGTCATTTTTGACTGCAGTGTGAACCAGTCTCCTGCTACCTGTAAGGAGATTAGCATGAATGCTATCTGTATTACTTGTAGTTTTAGCAGAACTGGACGACATGTCTTCTTTATATAAAGTAAAACACTTAAAACAGGTTTTGGTGGCTGTTTGACGCATGTCCCAACTTGTGTTATGTATTTAACTCCTCAGCAGCTCCTGCCCACTGCAGACATCTGATTGGTCCATTTTTAATGTGACTGACAAATCATTTATCCATTCACCTGCTGGATTTGACAGGTTCTGTCCACCCAAAACACTTATGAGTTGTTGTCCAGGTCAGGTTTGGGAGCAGGAGCCATTCATGATTCCTGAATACTCGCCTGCACCACCATGTTAACCCGACTTCATTCATAGGTGTTAACATGGAATGAAGTTTAAGTACACAAAGATACAAACACTACATCCTGAGGCTCAGGAGACAAAGGATGCCAAATCTTTCAGTTACCTTACCAACTGCAGTAACCTTCGGCAGTGCCACAGTGGGTCAACCTGCATCTCTCCAGCCACCAAATCAACTTCCAGTAACATACAGTGCAATGTGGTGGACCAGTGAAATGTATCCTGAATTTTACATAAATATCAAACTGCCTGTCTAGTATGTCAGGTTAGTTTGGCTCAGAAAAAAAACATTTTAGGCAGCTACATACTCAGATGTTGATTTCTAGCTTTAATCTTAGAACTCTTGGTGTCAAGAGTAAGTAAGTGCTTTAATATTTTCATCATCTATTTGTCCAAAAAACTACCTAGGTGTCTTGTTCCACATTGTTTAGTTTGTGAAAGAGCCTTAACATAACCCACCAAAGGACATATACTGTCAATCTTTGAAGTATTTCAATAGTTTCTTAATTGTGGAAAATATAGAATCATTTCATTTTACAGTCATTAGCCTGTTCGTGCATTTTAACCAAGTCTTGTGGAAGGAAGTAGGCATGGCCCCCTTTTTTTAACATAACACCATGAACAAGGTGAAAAATCTTCAGAGACCACATCCTCTTGTTTTAGATAAAGCGCAGCAGATTGTGATGAACTGACTCACAGATGTCGTGCATTTGATGCCACCTGGTCAGATACAGACCAGAGGATCAGCTATAACTTTACAAGCAGCACTGAGTGGATTTGTTCTCCTCTTAATACAAATTCAGTGTTTATAAAATTCATCTGCAGCTGTGTGTTTCTCTCTTTATTGTACTTTATTTTCCAAAGTGAGCTGGACTTCTCTGAACACTCGCAGATTGACTAGTATATCTTTAGTTTTTCAAGGTGGAATCAAAGTTATCAGTGTGCATCTGTATTAACTTGTGATTTGTTGCTTTTAACTTCACCAATAAATGTGTCTTGTGTAAGGCTGTGTATTTGTCAAAACTGTGTGTTGTTGCCATTCATGGCCAGGTCTATGATCTCAATGGGACTTATCCGACTAAATAAACATATTTTTTTCAATTTGTATAAATCATTATTAGATTATTATACATGTTTCAGTGGTGTCTGAATTCCAATGTAAATTGAACTCATCATATCTCAGTGTAGACCGACAGGTGGTAACAGCTCTGTAAATGATATCAATATATATATTCACAGCCCCCCCCCCCCACACACACACATACATACACAGCCTTTATCTATCGTCAGAGTAGAACAAAAACCCTTTCAACATGCAGTCAAATGTTAGATTAAGTGTTTTTTGCTGAACAGCTGATATGATCTTCACTTATTGCGAATAAAAGTGTAGCCTCCCACTGCTCCACCTGTTTAAGAGCGTGAATTTTCTCGCACCAAAATGGTGAGAGCTCAATTGTTTTTCTTTTTTTTTAGGGCTCTCTTGTTTAAAGGTAGCTACCCGTAGGTTTACCTATATGAAAGTATTTGTGCCACTCATAAACCATATGAGATACACCTTTTTCTAATTCAATATCCACTCTGGCTTATTGAATAAGAATAACTGATCCCAGACAAAAGCGTTTTTTTAAACTATAATACATCAATTTAATAAGAGTTTTTGCCACAAAATTATTACACACAGTGGTGGATGTTTCAGAAACACTGTCCCACTAATTAGGCAAATTTTAAGACTTTCTTGAAAAATGAAGTATTACCCAGTATGTCCTTCAAAGTACTGGACACTTTGCCAAGTTAAAATAAACCTACCAGTCTATTATCGCTTGATAGTTTTAGTATTCTTGCAAAACAAAACTAATCTTACACTTTAAACCATATAGTTTTCTTTTACACTTGTTCACCTTCTGTAAAGAGCAAAAATGAAAACCTAATTTGTTTTTTGTGGGCCCACAACCATGCACACACTCACACACTCAAAACCAAACAAAACGTTGCAGGCCTGTGTGAAGATTTCGCGCGTTGCAGCCATTAAGGTCCTCTGTATCCAACGACAGAGTAACAGTAAAGGAAAATCACATACCGTCGGGCTCCACAGTCCCTCTCCTCCTCAGCAGAAAGACGTGGATGCTCACTCACGGTCCAGTGGAAGAAGTCCTCTCCTCCCACGGGAAAAGAACAGGTAGGCTCACCGGGCTCCTGCAAGAATCCTCTCCTCCAGGCAGGAAACAGTGCAGCCGAAGCAGTCCTCACGACGCAGTGCAGACCTCCGCAGACCCGCGTCACCCCTACAGTCCAAACGCGAAAATCCTCCTTGGTCCCCGCAGCAGAAAACTACGCACAAACAACAGCAAAACTTTCAGGGAAAGTCCTCTCAGTCACTTTCCTGTGGGCAACTCTGGCGTCAAGCATGAAGTTCACTGTGGCTTCTAGGGACCGGTCACTGAAGCGCCCTTACATTAACACTCACCTCAATAAACTCCACATTAAAGAGGAAGGTGCAGCAGCTTCTCCGACTCTTGTTTTCTTCAGCAATTACACAATAATAAATGCAAAACAATATATAACTGGAACCAGCATTACACGTGCACAACTCTGCCGCTGTCCGCCATTGTGTCGCTCTTTTTTTTTCTCTTTTCCCATAATCCCTCTCCATTAAAGAATCATATCATGCTGATGCATCTTTTTACTTACATATAATATAATGAATTTGAAAACAAGACCTTACACACCCCTAATTTTCAAAAAATGAGATATTGTATTTTTTCTGATATCCTAGAAAGAGATTTGATGCCTCTGAAAATAGGTCAGATGTCCGCGAGATTTCAATCGTCGTGATGACACGAGCTACATTTCTTTTATTGGAGTAATCTGATATAACACTTCCTCCTCTGTGATGTCCGCTAGCCACAAAAGTGTCACCAAGGAACACATCCACCAAGCAGCAGTATATAGCTCCCTAGCTCACATTCACTCATTACCAGCTCTGGCCTGTAGGGGGACTCAATACACGGTCGCTGCTTTGAGCCTGCCGGAAAATACAGTAGAAGAAGAAGGACAGGCTTGCTGTACTCTCCTGGCAGTTCTGATAGAACTGACCAATCAGAGCACAAAGGGCTGTGACGTTGCAAGATAACTGTAGGTCATCCTGAGATCCGAGCGTTTCAACGAGACCTGGATAATGGCCTAAAATGAGGATTTTGAGAACGCTATTGTGGGGCAATGAAGGAACTAAATGACTTGTACTGGGGGCAGAAATGCTTTACAGGCATCCTAGTCTGGCATAGTGAAAAGGAGAAACAAGCATAATATGTCTCCTTTAACCAATCAATGCAGGCCAACCAAAAACAACATCTCTACGGTCCAATCAATGAACACAAATCCTGATATTTTAACATTTGCCTTGAATTTAACTTTATAATCAAACTACTATTATTTTTTTTATACATACATGTTTAGGTTAATCTTGTTTCCTGTTGTTTTTTCCTCTTTTAATAGCTTCATTTCTCTTTCCCTTTTTTTCTCATTAACCTATTTATTTTTACTCTCACATAAAACATCATTTAAAACACTCTTAATTAAACATTACACTTATTTACCAACGGGCTACAAAAGTGAGATTTAGAACATTATCACATATTACCGAGGGATGTTATCTATCACAGAGAACACACTGTTGACACCGAATAGACTTTAAGACCTTCTGCTCCTCCTGAGTTTTTAAGTTATCCCCCCTTTTAAAACAATACACCAGAAAACACACTTTACAGAGGACTTTATAACTACTTGGAGGCAAGTTACAATACAGTGTCATTAGTGACGTACTGTATGTCTGAGAGTAAGAAACAACTCTGGCAAGAATTGAGACTGGAAGAACAACATTAATAAGAGCATCAAACTCAAAGTCTGATTGGACAGATGTGCTGCCTGCCATGTAGTGCTCATGGCAGTGCTTTTTTTTCAAAGCAACTGACAGAAAATCTGAGAGGGGTCCAGCTGCAGACCTCCACTCTCAGCCGGCCAACGGCTGCTCCAGTGTGAATCGGAAGCCACCTCCAACGTGAGACAGACGTGACAGAAATATAATAATATATTAATAATATAATACTTATATAGCCCCCTTCACACCCGCACGTTTGCGCCAGCTCCAGTCATTTTAATGAGTGACGGGCTGCGGACAGGAAACAGTTTTAACCACGGCAGTAGGACAGCGGTTTGCGCCCACGTCAGGGCGCACAGATTTTGTCATAGAAATCATATACATGTAATATATTATGTATATGTATAAAATCCATATTATATACTTATGATATATGCATACAATTTCTGTAGACTTTGCCCTGCTGCACAGAAACTTTCTAGCGGCAGCCGCCTGGCCAATCACATCTGAATAGGGAGAGAACCCGGAAATAGCAGACTCCACTGGTCAAAGCAAACATTAAATGAGCTCTACCAAACAGCTCTACCTTCATATAAAGATAATCGGGAGAAAAACTTGGCATGAGACAGTATTTCACTTCAGAATGTTTGTGGCTACAAAAGGTGCTTTAATGGAGAAAAATGTAAACTACTGTCCATTTACTTTTCAACGGCCTTGCCAGTTGTGATCTTTCCTTAACTTTCCCACCAGATGAGGCTCCTGCCCCTGCACTGCTGTACACCCTGCACAAAATGAACCGGGGTGAACAGCACTGTTTCCTGCAGCTAAATCTGAAGAGCATTTTCCTCTTAGTCTGGAGCTTCATGAGCTAAACACATGAACAGTGGTTATGCTAATATGTTCACTCCACTGCCAGAAATACTTTTTGTCTTTTTCAGAATGCTGCATTTTTATTCACATTTGCGAGATATTGAGCGTGAGTCACTTTATTCAAAGGACTATCATGAAACTTCAGTACTTGGTTGCATTTAGCGGTCTTATTGACACATTGCTGACACTCCTCACATTTCATATCTTGCAAGTTTTCATTCCCACTGCTACACCCTCACCACAGACCGACCTTTAAAGGAGGATTTTGCGTGTGCTAATTGCTGTTAACCTTTACTTGTTGTCCGTCATTTTGACGTGACAATATTGTCACTTTTCCCTCAGGCCATATTTTTATCCATCATTTTTATTTTCCTCTCTGATTACAATCAAACATTATCTAAATGACTGCATACATATAGTTAGACAGCTTTATCATCTATAACCTCTCATGTGAAGAGCAGTCTTACAGTCAGGCACACACAGACCGTACAGGTAATTTTGCCTTGTGCTTTTATTGCACCTGCCTTTCAAATGTACGAGATGCAAAAACATTGAGTGCAGTCATTTGTGGGTTTGATAAATCACATTGCAGGTGATAATGGTTATATTCATGAAGGTAAAGGCACTAAATAGAATGCACTGGCTATTTTAATCATTTCACAGACGCAATCTCTTGTGCCCCCAGTAAGTAGATCAGTTTTGCACATGCTATCAAGTTTGCCGAATTTTTATACATGCAAACTTTTAGGAGATCAGGTCCAAAGTATTCATTCAGTATAAGAGCATTCCATACTGATTGTTTTTAATAAACAGTAATACAAACACCAAAGCTACAGTCATGGGCATCAACTTGATCAGCATGAATAGGTATAAGAAAATCTACATACCTTCTTCATTTTGAAAGAAGCTGTATGGCCCAAAAGGTCACTGTTGATTTTCAAGGGAGTTATTTTTTGGTGTGCATATTTTCCTCTACCTTTCCCTAATGTTTTTTGGGATCCAGCACCCTACAAAGGATGTGCTCTTCTACCTTGTTTATATTTCACCAACTTGATCAGGGGCCTGTACTACGAATCTAGATTAGGTCATCCAGGATAACTCTGCGACAACTCGCTGAACTTCACCAGATCTCCACCATCCAGATCTGCTGTACTACGAGGCTCGTTATCAACTCGATAAGTGAATCTGGCTAGGATCTCTGCGCACACATAAAATGGGCGTGGTTAGCGGCCCCGGAGCATTTTCCACCCACAAGCCATGCATGATTCCTGAATGCTCCTCAGCACCACCACATTAACTATTCTTTATTCAAAGGCATTGACGTGAAATGAAGTTTAAGTACACAAAGATACAAACACTACATCGTGAGGCTCAGGAGACAAAGAATGCCAAATCTTTCAGTTACCTTACCAACTGCAGTAACCTTCGGCAGTGCCACAGTGGGTCAACCTGCATCTCTCCAGCCAAATCAACTTCCAGTAACATACAGTGCAATGTGGTGGACCAGTGAAATGTATCCTGAATTTTACATAAATATCAAACTGCCTGTCTAGTATGTCAGGTTAGTTTGGCTCAGAAAAAAAACATTTTAGGCAGCTACCTACTCAGATGTTGATTTCTAGCTTTAATCTTAGAACTCTTGGTGTCAAGAGTAAGTAAGTGCTTTAATATTTTCATCATCTATTTGTCCAAAAAACTACCAAGGTGTCTTGTTCCACATTGTTTAGTTTGTGAAAGAGCCTTAACATAACCCACCAAAGGACATATACTGTCAATCTTTGAAGTATTTCAATAGTTTCTTAATTGTGGAAAATATAGAATAATTTCATTTTACAGTCATTTGCCTGTTCGTGCATATAAACTATGTCTTGTGGAAGGAAGTAGGCATGGTCCTTTTTTTTTAACAAAACACCATGAACAAGGTGGAAAATCTTCAGACACCACATCCTCTTGTTTTAGATAAAGAGTGACAGATTATGATGAACTGACTCACAAATGTCGTGCATTTGATGCCACCTGATCAGACACAGACCAGAGGATCAGCTATGACTTTACCGGCAGCACTGAGTGGATTTGTTTTCTTTATCCTCTTGAGACACGGTAAGAAACATTTACATTTTTGTTTAAAATTGGAAAACATACTGTAGAGATGAAGAGGGAGATTCTGTTTACATTAGCTTTTAAGAAGGGAAGATGTGGTCGGACTTTTCTCCCTGTGACAGCAGAAATGAACATCTTTCTTCTCTGGAGAACGGCCAGCTGACAATTTTAGACCATTACACTGTAGATCTGTAGTTAGTTAAAGTCCACATAACGGCCTTCGTTGAAACCATGTAGGATGTGACTGTGGTGTATATGTTTAGTTGCACCTCAGAGTCATAATGGTTCATTTTCAGTGTTTATGAAATTCATTTGCAGATGTGTGTCTCTTCATTGTACTTTATATTCCAAAGTGAGCTGGACTTCTCTGAGGACTCGCAGACTTACAAAAGTATATCTTTATTTTTTAAATGTGAAAACCAAGTGATCAGTGTGCATGTGTATTAACTTGAGATTTGTTGTTATTGACTTCACTGATTGTGTGTTGTGTAAGGATTGTTTGTCAAAGCTGTGTGTTGTTGCCTGTCTTTGCAAGGTCTATGATCTCAATGGGACTGTCACTGATATCAATATATGTTAATATTAGAACATTGTTTGTTTTGACTTCTACAGAGGTAGTCATTTTTGGAGGTAAGAAGTTCATGTCAACAGTGATGATAGATGTGTTTTAATCCCCATATCTAAGAAAAATTATGAAACCTGATAATGAGAAACAACGTACTTGTCGTCACGCTCAGCTATGCACATTGACTCATGGTTTATCCGCGCTAGTATGTACAGAAGGTGGACAGAATGGCAGTACCAGTTTGATTGGTTTAATGAATTTGGTTCCAGTTGCTGTGATACAGTTGGTGTTTTCCCTGCTTTACTCCTGCCGTAGACAGCAGCTTTTTTGTTCTCTTTTAAGAGCACATCTTGCATTGATTCCATCGGGACTTAACAATTATTTTAACCAGTATAATAAAAAGTGTTTCTAAATCTGATTACTAAACCTGCCTTTAATACTGGTGCTTTTTTTCAGTTTCAATTTATGCACAGCTTTACATGAACCGTCATTTGCTCCATAACTTATAAACTGTTTCAAATGGACAAATGCCAACAAGACAAAAGGGGGAAACTGAAGGACAGCATAAGAACTTTCACACCTGAATAATGTTCATCAAACATGCAACATAATACTATGAATTTGAGTTCCCTTTATCAAGCTGCAGACTCTGATCCATTGTTTGCCTTTGCTGAACTCTGCTAACTTATAGTCAGTTTGTCACTTCAAAGTGCAGACCGGCTCGATTGTGGTCACTGGTGTTATAGTTCAAACAACAGGAAGGGCCTAGCACTTCTGATGTCTGTGTTTCTGCTCTCAAAGGTAAGTCAATCAAATGTGTAGCAAGATGAAAACTGATCAACTGTAGGAACTCCAAAAGGACAAGAACACTCCATTCCTCTCTGGCTCTGTGCCTACCTGGACCATGATAGTAGATCTCCTAGAGACATGTGGCGCCATCAAGTCTGTCTTTAACTCCTACAAGGTACCCTGAACAGACATTGGTGTGGATGCAAGAGACGTGTTTACTTCTTTCTTCCTAAACAGCGATTGGCTGAGAGCTAATTATGTGTTCAAAGAGAGTTCGTTCCCAAGTCATAAATAATTCTTAGGTGGCATCTAAGTTGACTTTTGTGCAACTTTTCTGGCCATTTCGGACCCCTCGTCTGCTCATCGTTATCTGTTCCACATGTTTACAGATCAAGCTGCTAAAGCTGAAACTTTTAAACTCTTTAAATGAAACAATGGACACATCTAACAATGTGATGTTTCATCCTGTGATGACAAATGCTTTCTAATGATGTGACTTGTGTGTTTGTGACATTCACGAATGAACCGAATCTTTTGAACAACTCATTAACATGAACGATGGGAACCGAGTCGCGATTGGTTGGGAGCCGTTCTTTTTCTCTCTCTCCTTGAGTTCACACCTATGGTCCACACACAAGCTCCTACAGGCTCCTCCATACTCCTACACTGAGTGAGACGGAGAGAGAGAGCATGGGTTGAGAGTTGTGCACGCACCCTTCACGTTAGTGCCTCAGTAAAAAAATTAAAGTGGGTGCGTCGGAATTGGCAGACGGAGAGAGCATGGGGAGGAGGGCTTATTTCGTATGCAAATGTCACATAAGCTGTGCACGCTCCCTTCATGAGAGTGCCTCAGTGTCGGCAGTACAGCCTGACCGCGGGGGAGGATTGTCCGCCGTTCTTTTTTTTTTTACACTTGATTTTGTTATTGGGCTTATGGTTCAGAGTAAAGGGACTGGTCTCCTGTTTTTTTAGGTCAGGTAAAAGCTACTATTCACCCAATCACTCCAGTTCAGGAGTTCTCCTCAGGGTTAAGCTCTATTTTTATTTATTTTTTAAAAAAAGCAACTAAATCAATCAATCAAAATTTATCTATATAGCACTTTTCTTACAAAAAAAGAAGTAGCACAAAGTGCTTTACAACCAGACAAATTATTTAACCTTTATTTAACCAGGAAAAGAAACTCATTGAGATTAAAAATCTCTTTTACAAGAGTGTCCTGGCCAAGATAGGCAGCAGCACAATTTACAAAGTTTCTTACATTCACAAACAGCATTACACACAAATACACAGACATGTAAAACACTTAATGTACAATTAAAAAAGACATTTGTCGGGCTGGACTATTAAAGGTAGCAAGATCATCTGTTGACACATCTGCAGCCAGATGCCTCAGTGTTTACATCATTCAACATTCTCTTAAAAGTTTCCAGTGAGACCAGCTCATGAAGTTTCAGGTCTTTTTGGAGCTCATTCCAAGCAAAAGGAGCAGCAAATTTAAAGGCCTTTTTTCCCTGCTCAGTTCGGACCTTAGGAACAGACAACAAGAGGAGATTCTGGGACCGAAGATTATAAGACCCTGAAGTCCTTTGACTGATGAAGGTCAGAAGATATGAAGGGAGTAGACCCAAAACCGCCTTATTTGTTTATTTGTTTAATTAAGAACCCCATTAGCTGCAGCACAGCTGCAGCTATTCTTCCTGGGGTCTACAAAATCATATATACGTCACAAAAAAAACAAAGCTAAAAGAAAAAACAGAAAACAAAAAGCAAAGTAAAGAGCAGAAAAACATCATAGTTCATATGCATGAAGAAAATGGCACTTCAGCAGTCTCCTGAACCGTTCCAAACCAATGTCCACTTTTACATGTGCAGGCAAACAATTCCATTCCCTCATTCCTCGGTACAGAACCGTTTGCTTGATTGAGTTAGATGTTGTCTTAGGTATTGAGAAATTCCCAACACTAGCATGTCTGGTGTTGTGATTATGCCTTTCTGCACTAAAAGTGAGCTTTTCAAACAAATCATACGGTGTTCTTGAGACCGATACATTTCTAATCACAATCAGCAGTGAATACAGAAGTCTGTCTTTGACCATTAGCCAGTTGAGCTTTTTGTGCATAGATACAATATTTGTTCTATTGCCACACTTCAGAACTGTACGGGCCGCTCTGTTTTGCATACATTGTAATTTCTTTAACAATTCATTATTGGCATTGGACCAAACTGCTGGGCAATAGTCAAGATGTGACAATATGAGTGATTGGGTTACTATTTTTAAAGTTCTCTGGTCCATATAGGAGGCGTGTCTCCTTAAAATTGTTGTGCCTCTTCCCATTTTTGCAATAATATGACATATGTGTTTCTTCCACGAAAGTGTATTGTCCACTGTTACTTCCAGAAGTTTGATTTCATGCACTTGTTTTATAGAGGTGTCATTTAATTTGATATTAAGTGCAGGATTTCGAGCAACATTATAATTCGACCCAGTAATCATACAGTTGGTCTTCAGTGTATTCAGGGCGAGCTTATTTTGACTGACCCATTTTGCTAAATTAATTAATTCCATGTTTATAGTAGTTTCCAGTTTATTACTTGTTTTTGCAGAAGCATATATAGTTGTATCATCTGCATGCATTACTGTTTTAACTTTATGTAAAGCATAAGGTAAATCATTTGTAAAAATTGAAAACAGTAAAGGTCCCAGACGGCTCCCTTGCGGAACTCCACATGTTATGGTTTTACTTTCTGAGTAGCTTCCATTAAAAAACACACTTTGTGTTCTGTTAGACAGATAACTGTACAACCAGTTCAGCGCAGATTGCTCAAAGCCATAGCAGGACAGTTTTTGTATTAACAAATTATGATCAATAATGTCGAACGCTGCTGAAAAATCTAAGAATACAGCTCCAACCATGTTTTTGATTTCAATTTGTCTAAGCCAGTCCTCAGACATAACTGTCAGCGCTGTTGCAGTCGAATGGTCTTTCCTATATGCATGTTGTGAACTGCAGATTATGTTATTGTCTAATAAGTAATTATTAATTTGTTCATATACAATAGTTTCAATCATTTTTCCAAGCACAGGTAACAGACTTATTGGACGACTGTTAGCGCAAGAAAAGGGCAGTTTTTTATTTTTAGGTAGTGGAATTATCTTTGCTTGCTTCCAAGCTTTTGGGCATAAACCAGATTTAAAACTCAAGTTCATAATGTGAGCTAGAGCAGGAGCGATTTCATTAGCAACTGGTTTGAGAAGTCTGTTGTCTAGACCATCAAAACCAGGTGGTTTTTCTTTACTATTTTTTAATAATTCTTTTACCTTATCAATGTTTATATCTACTAGTTTGAACTTCAAATCCCTGTTATTCATAATTTTATTTCTAATTAATGCATGAGATATATCATTACTTAAACTAGTCATACTTCCTGTTAAATTATCTAATTTATCAATAAAGTAATCATTTAAGTGATTCGCTATTTCAATCGGTTTTGTGATGAATTTACCATTTGCCTCCAGAAACGCTGGATTGTTTTTATCTTTTCTACTAGTCAGTTTGTTAAAGACATTCCATAATTTTTTACTATCTTTTCCTACCTCCTTAAATTGATTTTCAAAATAGAATTTCTTCTTTTTCCTGTTCAGTTTGGTAACACTGTTTCTTTTTCTCTTATATAGATCAAAGTCATACTTATCACCTGTTACAGTTGCCTTTTTTTTTCAACTGATCTCTCAATTTCATTGCATCTTTGATTTCTTTGTCTAACCATGGTGTGGTAGCATTCCTGACAGTGAACCTTTTTAATGGAGCATGTTTCTCCACCAGAGGCAAAAATAACTTGTTAAACTTCGTAAGGGCTACTTCTGGATTATTTGCTTCAAAAACTTCTAACCAGCATATTTCTTTTGCCTCCTTGACGAACAAATCTTCATTAAACAACTTAAAAGATCTTTTCAGTAATGTCTTGGGTCCAGGTATACCCACCTTAAGATTTCTCACAATTATAATCAGATTGTGATCACTGCATCCAATGGGCACAGATAGAATCTGATTGCATAGTTCTGGGGAATTCGTAAAAATATGATCTATGCATGTGGCAGTTTTGATACCATCCTGTTTTATGCATGATCTAGTAGGTTTGTTCATAACCTGCGTAAGACCGTATGTCATCGAAGCAGTTTGGAATTGAGATTTCAGAGGACAGTTTTTAGCAAGCCAATCAATGTTTAGGTCTCCCATAAAGTAAACCTCCTGACCCGTCATGGTGTTATTCTCCAGCATTTCACAAATAGTTTCAAGATATTCCTTATTGGCGCTGGGTGGTCTGTAACAGCAACCTAGAAGAATAGGCTTTTTGTGAGGTAGATGAGTTTGTATCCACATTGCTTCAATATTATAATTCATTAAGCTGTAACATACTTTGACAGGAATGTGATCTTGAACATAAAAGGCAACACCCCCACCAAATCTATTCCTATCTTTCATGTAAATATGGTATCCTTTAATATGTAACCCAGTGTCATCAAAAGAGGAGTCCAGATGAGTCTCTGATATAGCAAGTATATGCAAACTATATTAAGACAACAGCTCAGCAATTTCCATAATTTTGTTTCTTAGACTATTAATGTTAATATGTGCTATACCTAAGCCTTTCTTTGGTCGTATGCTTTGAGACATGACTATGTTTATCATATAATGTTAAAACAAACAAACAAAAAAAAAAAAAAAAAAGTCAACTTTGTTATACTTTCGGCATTCAGCTTGGAGTGCTGGTGCGAGGATGGATGATGAGCTTGTCGTGTCTGAGATAGGCAATGTCTCCTCTTTCGCGTGCCGCCTTTAGTTTTGGCATTAGTTCTTTCCTTTTGAGTTTTATGGCATCTGTATAGTCTTTGTTGATAAATATCTTGGTGCCTTTAAGGTGTTTGGCTTTTTGTAAGACCTCAGTTTTGTCTTTAAAACGCGGGAACTTGACCACTATGGATCTTGGTCTGTCTCTCTTTGCGTCTGGTTTCCCTGTGCGGTGTGCACGTTCAACTTCAATGTCATTGTGTATCTGCAACTTCTGCTTTAACATGTCCTTTACCTTTACTTCTGAGTCCGCCCAGGATTCTCCTGGGGTTTCAGGTATTCCATCAATGATGATATTATTCCTTCTCGACTGACCCTCAAGATACTCATGCTTGTCCAGAATAACCTGTAGACTTTCACACAACTTCATTGTATCTGATTGATTTGTATTGCAATGCTCTGATTGTTTTGCTTGAGTGACTTTAAGTTCATCTACTTCTTTCTGTGTGTACTGTATGCTAATTTTTAGTTCTTGCACTTCTTTAGCTATTAAGTCCAGCCTGGAATTGGTTGACTCCATAATAACTTTGACAAAGTCGTTGAACATGTCTTGTTGTTGTTGTAAAAGAGCCGTGAAAATTTCCTTTTGGTGATTTAACAGATCATTTACCTGAGTGAGTGAAACCACTTCTTCATCTGTGTTTTTCTGCTGCTTTGGTCCCATTTTGCTTTGTTTTGTTTAGGCAGCGGGCGGGAAACAGGCTGCGAGCTGTTTCTCTCCCAGGCTACGGTCGCTCCAGCTAGCTCTGTGGTAGCCTGTCACTAGCCCCAGCTGGCTCTGTGGTAGCCGGTTGCTAACCCCCGCTCGCTCTGCGGTAGCCGGTCTCTAGCTCTGTGGTAGCTGGTCGCTGGCTCCCGCTAGCTCTGTGGTAGCCGGTCGCTTGCCCCCGCTGGCTCTGCGGTAGCCGGTCGCTGGCTCCCGCTGGCTCTGCGGTAGCCGGTCGCTGGCCCCCGCTAGCTCTGTGGTAGCCGGTCGCTAGCCCCCGCTGGCTCTGCGGTAGCCGGTCGCTGGCTCCCGCTGGCTCTGCGGTAGCCGGTCGCTGACTCCGGCTGGCTCTGTGGTAGCTGGTCGCTGGCTCCCGCTGGCTCTGCGGTAGCCGGTCGCTGGCTCCCGCTTGCTCTGCAGTAGCCGATTGCTGGCTCCCGCTAGTTCTGTGGTAGCCGGTCGCTCGCCCCCGCTAGCTCTGTGGTAGCTGGTCGCTGACTCCGGCTGGCTCTGTGGTAGCTGGTCGCTGGCTCCCGCTGGCTCTGTGGTAGCCGGTCGCTAGCCCCCGCTAGCGCTGTGGTAGCTGGTCGCTGACTCCACTCTTTTCACGATGTTTTTATGTCGTTTATTTAGTGAAATTTAGGTTAACGTCAATCCAGATGCAAATCAAGCAGACTCGGGATCTCGTGAAGTGAAGAGGAGTAAAGTAGAAAGTCAAAACGCTTCATCAACAGCGAGAACGTGTTCGCTGCT
The DNA here is from genome assembly GCA_036419115.1 of Scarus forsteni. Taxonomy (NCBI): domain Eukaryota; kingdom Metazoa; phylum Chordata; class Actinopteri; order Labriformes; family Labridae; genus Scarus; species Scarus forsteni. Next base: position 2,033,569 of record JAZDUH010000216.1, on the reverse strand, counting down.
GCTGCTGCTGCTGTCTCCATAGGACATATAAATTATATGTCCTATGGAGACATTGGCATATTCTCTTATAAATGAGAATATGCCAATGCATAAGTCTACGTGTAGACAAAGAGGACCATCCTACACGTGAATACAAGACACAGCGATGAGTGAGGGATTTAAAGTTTGTGATGAACCTCAGAGCTCCGTGGTACACAGTATCCAGGGCTTGTAAGCTCTGGGCCGAGGCATGCATGTACAACACATCACCATAATCAAGTACAGACAGAAATGTGGCAGCAACAAGTCTCTTTCTGGATTCAAAAGAAAGACATGATTTGTTTCTAAAATAAAAACCCAGTTTTAATTTTAGCCTCTTTACCAACTGCTGTATATGAGATGTAAAAGAGAGGGATTCATCTATTAAAAAGCCAAGATATCTATAGGTCGAAACAAGCTCAATCTGGGCACCCTCTGAGGTGTAGATGGAGGGCAGGGTCAAAGGCTTCAACCTGTGACTGGAAAACAGCATTGCTTTTGTTTTTGAAGCATTTAAAACAAGTTTCAAGTCAAGAAGATTTCTCTGCACAATCGTAAAATCCAATTGTAAGTTGGACAGTGCTTGCTCCGGTGTGGGTGCTGCACAATACATGACAGTGTCATCAGCATAAAAATGAAAGTTTGTATTAACAACACTGTCATTGATATTGTTGATATACAGAATAAAAAGGAGTGACCCCAGGACTGACCCCTGAGGCACACCCTTTGTTACTGTTAGTGGCTCAGAAGAGAGGCCCTAAAAGTGCACACACTGTGTTCTGTCAGTCAGGTAGTCACTGAACCAGTTTACTGCCTGTTCAGATAACCTAGCTCTGGCCAACCTTTGTTTTAGAATTTTGTGGTCCACAGTGTCAAAGGCCTTGGATAGATCGATAAAAAGAGCTGCACAGTGCTGCTTGTTGTCAATAAAATTTATAAAATCATTAAAAACTTTAAGAGCTGCTGATGTTGTACTGTGTTTCTTTCTAAAACCGGATTGAAAATCAGATAAAATGTCATTGGTGTTTAAAAAATCCTTAAGCTGTTCGCTGACCAGAGACTCCAATACCTTGGCCAGGACACAGAGCTTGGAGATCGGCCTGTAGTTATTTAAAACCATGGGGTCACCTCCCTTGAGCAGAGGGAGGACAAAGGCTGATTTCCAGATATGAGGAATGACATTTGTGCGCAAGGATAGATTAAAAATGTGAGTCAGGGGTGGGGCAATAAAATCAGCAGCTAGCTTTAAAAAAGCATGGCTCCAGTTTGTCAGGACCTGCTGCTTTTGAGGTGTCCAAGTGTTTCAGGGCCTGCTGAACCTCAGAAACAGTGACAGGGCTTAAATTAAAAGAGTCAATTAAAAATCCTTGACCATCCAAATCAACTGTTAAAAGACAATCAGTTTTGGGGTTAAAAGACTCAAATAAAAAGCCAGAGGCTATAAAATGCTCATTAAAACAACTGAGGATTTTAGCTCTCTCAGTGACTACGTCAGAGTCTTTTAAAATACAGGGAGGCAGCTCAATCCCTTTGTTTGACCCTGACAGAGTTTTGACGGTGGCCCAGAACTTTGAGGGGTTATTTGAATTGAATTGAATTGATTTATTTATTTCGGTCACGTCAGCACACTTATACAGCATCACACATTGTCAATAGTTGATCACATTGTACATGTCCGAAAGGGAAAATGGGAGAAGCAAAGCTTATCTAGTCCCGTCCCCATTTTCTCAATATTTACTCTCCTCTTTTCCACATATCATCAAATTATTATAAATTTTTATCTGTCTTTTAGTGTCCATATTTGACCTATCATGACCAATCCTTTGTTCCACGTAAGGCAGAGTCCAATCCTTTGTTCCACGTAAGGCAGAGTCCAATCCTTTGTTCCACGGAAGGCAGAGTCCAATCCTTTGTTCCACGGAAGGCGTAATTCATGACTGTCTTTTTTTGTTGTTGTTGTTAGTCCCGGTTAGTGATGTTGGGGTGGTGTGTCCGTGTTGCTTTTGTTTTTCCAGATTTCGAACATTTGTTAAACGTGTGACTCGTTGTCACTCTCCTCTTCATCCAGGCGTGCTCCTGCACTGTTCTGCTGCCTCACTTGACCTACACCATCAGTTTATTCATTATCATTGTTTTGGTACATTTCGTCTTTCCTGCTGTCTTACAGACCAAACAACCCACATGTTTTGTTTCACTTAATCATATATCATATACAGACAAGGTTATATCCTTCTAATTCAAAGTTCATACCTTTCTCTTTGTTAATCCATGTTTCAGTTATTGCAATAATGTCAAAAAGGGTTCTTAAAGTCCATTAGGTATTCCTTTATTTGATCCAAATTGGTGTAGAGGCTCCTGCTGTTAAAATGGATGATTTTCAGCTTGTTGTCCGTGTTAATTCTTGTATTATAATCATGTTCCATGTAGTAGTTTCAATTAATCGATTTGTTGCCATAAAACAGTTATCCAGGTCGATGTTCATGTTTGGGTTATTGCATTTTATTGAATTTTATTTTGAATGAATTTTTATTAAATCCCGATGCCCATGGTTTGTAATCCAGTCAGGTAAATCCAAATGTCCATGTTCCAAGTTACAGTTCATTAGCTCCTTTTCCTCAGATTGTGTTGAGGTTTTGAAGCTTTTGTTATCCATTTAGTCGTTAAATTTGTCCAGATCCTCCATGCTCTTGACCAGCACCGTCTTCATTTGTTCTGGGGCTTCTCCGTTAGTTCTTATCAGTATTTTGCAGTTTGCCGTCCAGGTGCTTTTTATCTTCCCGGCCTTTTTTAGCTGTCGTGCCTTCTTGGCCATCTCTGCATTTTTCTTGGTCAGGTTTTCATTGAAGAACACCGTTGTGCCTTTCAGTTTTGGACCCTGTTTCAGCAGCGCTTGTAACGCTGATAGTGAGGACCCAGAAGCAAGTAGGTGAAGTAAGCAATGTACAGTCTTTATTCAATACCAGGACCAGAAACACTTCTGAGCGGGACGCGAACCCGCGACCAGGTGATTTGCAGGTGGGCGCTCTCCCAACTGAGCTAACCTGGAGCCGCTCAGACAACGGCGCACACAGTCTTTTAAAGGGAGGTAGCTGCGTCTTGAGCGGGGCTTCAACCCGCGACAGCAAACAAGGAGGTGACGGCTCACACAGTCTTCTAACGGGATGTAGCTGCGTCTTGAGCGGGGCTTCAACCCGCGACAGCAAACACGGAGGTGACCAAAACAGAGAGCCACACAGTCGAGACAGGAAACAGGCTGTGGCTTGAGTGGGAGACGAACCCGTGACCACTTGATCCGTAGTCGGACGCCTTACCGACTAAGCCACCCAGGAGAAGCACAGGCAGAAGCTCACTCAGTTCTTTTAAGGGGAGAAGGTGATGCAGGCTTGACTCACACACTGACGATTGGAGGCGTTCGGGAACACTCGGTGATGTGGTTCAGGCGAGCTCTCGTAGTCGAGGACAGGCGGGGAGTCAGACACCAGGCGAATGGCACAACGTAGAAGAGACAGGCTCGGCAACAGGAGACGGAAGCAGGATCAGATACCAGACGTGGGTCACAACGTAGATCAGACAGGATTCGGCAACAGGAGACGGAAGCAGGATCAGATACCAGACGTGGGTCACAACGTAGATCAGACAGGGTTCGGCAACAGGAGACGGAAGCAGGATCGAAAGCCGGGGATTCAGACAGGCGGGTGAATGCAGGACAGAAGCTAGTCGATACCTTGGAGTCAGGCCGAGGGTCAGGCGTATGAGGCGGAGTCTGGGACGAAACTAGTTGGCAACGGGTGATCAATCCGGGAAACAAGTCTGGACCTTTCAGCATGAGTGCGACGACAGTCTGACGCCGATTGAGTGTGGAGCTGGGGCTTTTGTAGCTGGCTTGATTACAGAGGATGAGGTGCAGGTGTGAGCGGCGGCACAGGTGAGGTGAGTCAGGATTGATTAGAGTGGAACATGGAGTGACAGGCTGCGGATGAGACTGAGGCTGAGGCTGAGATTGTGACAGCGCTATCTTGTGTTTTCTGTTTGTGAATCTCAGTTTCACAACTTTCCCGCCGTTTGCCCCTTTCCAGGGCATGAGGTGACAGTATTCCACGTTGTTGAGATCCATCTCGATTTTCTTTGATTCCATGAAGTCGGCCACCTGTCTCTCCACCGTCTTGATGTCCTCTTCGTCTTGTTCACTGTCATGCTCCCCTGCCTGTCTGTTTGTCAGCGCTTTCGCGTAGGAGTGCGGTTTGATCTTTATGCCGGTTACGATCACTTCATTCAGCCTGGTTTGTTGATCCAGGTCTTCGACTCGCGCTTCCAGCTGTTTGATCATCTCAGATTGTTTTTTGCTGTAATCCTGCAGCAGCTTGTGTTCTCTCTGAAGGTTTTTTAATTCAGTGAGAACCGTTTCTATCTTCTCTTCTAGACCTTTTTTCAGTTCTTGCTGGCCTTTCAGGATTTCATTAATCCCCTCTGCCATGTTTGGAGCGGGTCCAGAACCCGAATCCGAATTTTTTGTCTTGGATTTTCCTTCCTTATTGCCTCCCATTTTTGTGAGTTCCAGATGGTCTTGGAGGAGACTCTGTTGTTATTTCTGCTGTAGCTGCTATCCAAGGACCAATTTATTTAAATTTTTAGTTGTATGTGAAAGGAAATGATTGGCCTTGGCTTGTCTTATTTTGTTTGTACATGCATTTCGAAGTTGTCTGAAGGCCAGCCAGTCACTGTTGTTTTTTGATCTTCTAGCTTTTGCCCATGCCAGGTGTCGCTCATGCAGAAGATCAGATAAAACTGTGGTGAACCAGGGGTTGTTATAGCCTTTTACTCCGTATTTTTTAAAAGGAGCATGCTTGTTAATAATCGAATTAAAAGCTTCATAAAATAGTTTCCATGCATCTTCTACATTCGCTATTAGATGTATTCTCTCCCAGTTAAAATGATATAAATCATGAATAAAACCCTGCTCAGAAAAGTGCTTCATCTCACGTTTAATAATAATCCGTGGCTTGGATTTTGGTATTTTCGTGTATCTAACTGTTGAAACGACACAGTGGTCGCTGATGTCGTTTGCAAACACTGAAGCAGTTGAGTATTTATGGGGGACATTAGTGAGAATCACATCTATTAGGGATGATTTTTCAGGATTTTTGGAGTTGGGACGTGTGGGACTATCAATGATTTGAAAGAGGTTGAGTGAATCACAGTAGCCTCTAAACTCATCTGATGCTGGTTGCAACCAGTTCCAATTGAGGTCTCCTAGAGCTATCAACTCTTTTGAATTATAATTTGATAGAAGATGCATGAGTGATGGCAGAGCACTACTATCAGCAGATGAGGTCCTATAACAGCCAACTAAAGTTAAACACAAGTGCTTAGACACAACAAGTTCCAGGGCTAAAAACTCAAACTGTTTAGGAACTGATGTAGAGAGCAGCATATTGACTTGAAACCTGTTTTTTATGTAAATCGCTACCCCACCACCTCTTTTGGGGCGATCAGCCCTAAAAACAGAATAACCACTAATGCTGATTTCGCTGTCAGGGATAGATTTGTTTAGCCAGGTTTCAGATAACACGAATATATCTGCATTAGTGGTTTCAGCCCATATACGGATCATATCCATTTTGGGAAGAAGACTCCGAACATTTAAATGGCAAAAACCTAGACCAGAGCGCTCCTTAAAGTCTGCAGGAGTATTAAAACCAGTGGGGGCACCAGGTCCTGGATTTGGTTGCACATTGCCAGACATGAATAACAGTAGAGCAATTAAAAATTTTTGGGCAAAAAGCTTTTTGCATGAAACATCATTATTATTTTTATTTTTACCCCACTGCACTTTTAAGTCACATAGAGCCTGTGGGGTCAAGGTAAAATTATCATAAAGTGCCATGGCACTAATAAGTCCGACCAAGTCCACACCATCAGAGTGTGGAAACAGGGGGGCAGGACATATGATGTACTGCAAACGGCCAGATGTGAGCGTTCCCGGATGGGGGACATCCAGTTTTGGAAACTCTGGACTGGAGTTTTCAATCCAGTGTTTGCAGTCCCCAGCGATCCAAAGAGAGGATATGAAGTAGAGAAAGGGTAGGAAACGCCACGGCTCACTTTTTGCCCTCATTTCTTTGACCTGCCAGGTCAAGAATTACAGGGTAGGTGGTGTAGTACAGTCAAGAAGCTCGAAAAACTCCCAGGAAGTCCGGGTCGGTGTGGCGTTGATCCACCGCAGGTTTCTGGCTCCCGTGGTCCGACGCGGTGACGCTGCGTGACGTCACTCGTAAACAGGAAGACCCGGGAAGTTGAAGCGATGCTGTGAATGGAAGAGTAAAATCAACACTGATCCACTCTAAAAACTCGGACTAATAGTTTGAAATAGCCGAAATAACAAGGAGAAGAGCACTTTCCTTAATCATGAAGAAGTCTGGCTTATCTGAGACCGGTATCACCACGCCACTCCAGCTCAGGTCAGGCGAGTAGGCTCCATGGACGAAACAGACGGCGTTTTCCTGATCGTCCGGATCATCCAGTGACGGCGGTGGGATAAGCGGACTTCGGGGTTGTCCCAAATGCAGTAAGAAAACTTTAATCGTTTTATATAGTTTACGATTGACTCATCGATTGACTTGCGTTTACCGTGTGACCAGAGGAAGTTGCACGGTGCGGACTTAGACCGCTCAGCTTCAATTTTCCAAATGCACACAAACTTACAAAAATCGACAAAAAGTCACAGATATATTATTTCTTCAACAGATCAATCAACGATCTTACAACACTCCCCTAAATATAGCCCGATCAGACATTCAGTCACACACAGTCACACACAGACGCACAGGTAAAGAGACGTGCCGCCATCTTGGTATGTCACTGCATTTAAATGAATTAAATGCACCTCAGGACAGTTCACTCGTCCATTGTAAAGTTTTATTAGTAATACTAGTGGGATGCAAATTTTTTCTCTAATTTGTTGTAATTTTATTTATTTAAAAAAATATTTTGTGTAGACATTTTTTCACTAAAAGCGTTTGCATGGAACTTCATTGTACCTTGCTTTGTTTTTTATTGTGTATTTATAAGTATTTAGGTGTTGCATGAATAACATAAGTCAAAGTAGCTTTACACACATACACACACTTTATACAAAGGGTAAATAGTGATCTCACTGTCAACTCAGAGGGATATGTCAGGGGAATATTTACAATGAATCCATATCAAACTTTAAAATCTTGTCCGCACTTCAAATGAAGCTAGAATCAATATTTCAGAAGAATTCAAACTCAAATATTGGTGGGAAATCTAAGTTTGAAATTATTCTGGTCAAAATCTCAGCCCGTCAGTCCTCCCTGAGATTATTTCCAGGATAAAATGAACTAATCCTAGACCTGGTCTTTTGAACGGCTCTTTGAAATGAACGGATCCCAAAGATCCGGCTCCCTCCAAAGAGCCATAAATCCCATCTCTAGTGTTTTAGCTGTAAAAATGCCATAGTTATGAAAAAGTTATTTGTGAAAGTTATTGATGAACTAGCAGCGCTTCTCAGTAGAAACTAGGAGATATCTCCCCCTACAGGAATGTGTTCTGCATCCAGCATATTCTGCATTATATCATTTCACACTGTTTTATTGAAGAATGCTTTTAATAAGATTTGAATGGTTTAATTCTTTCTTATACTTTAGATATATAGTATTTGGTATCAAATTGAACATCATAGATTTCCTATCCAGTTGGAGTGCTTATATTGGATGCTTAATCGAAGTACAACTTATTTCTGTCCAAGTATTAGTTGATAAAATTTTGTTAACTCATCTAAAAGCCCTCTCCCTGCGAGTAGCTTAAAACCAGAGGGACACATGCTTCTCTCTCTCTTCTTGCTCCTATTCTTTGTCACACAACTTCTTTTGACTTTCATGTCTATTTGGCTCCCATGTTTATCCTTAATTCTTTTGTCTAAGTTTTTGTGACATGTCCGCCGATTTGCTTTAGTCAGTAAGCTATAAAAGACTTCAAAGATTTACTTCATAGTAAATGGACTTTTTCTTATTAATGTCAGAATAGTATTCTTCTGGCCAATTAATTCTTAATTTTTGGAATTAGTTACAAATCATTTTTTTTGATACAATCGAGACATCAACGCCCCAAGCTCCAGCTTCACCTTGAACAGAACCTGCCAGTCCAATCTAAGACTTCTCACCTACATGCACAACATGCTGTTGTGAGACCACTTCTCAAAAAAAGTAATCTAGATGCAAATATTTTATCTAATTTCAGACCTGTTTCTAACTTGCCTTTTATCTCTGAAATCCTTGAGAAAATTGTTTTTACACAATTACAGGCTTTTCTAGAAAACAATCCTGTTTTGGAAAAATTCTGGCTTCCAATCACGGCATAGCACTGAGTCTGCATTGTTTAAAGTTCACAATGACATGGCTATGTCTGTTGATGCCAAACGTCCTGTTGTCCTAGTGCTGGCTGACTTAACGGCGGCTTTTGATGTGGTCGACCATCCTATTCTCTTGTCCCACCTGAATAATTTTGCTGACATTTATGGAACTGCGCTCAAGTGGTTTGAGTCTTACCTGACGAACAGGACTTTCTCTGTAATGATTGGTGACTTGTCCTCCTCTGTTGCCTCTTTGTTTTGTGGAGTTCCCCAGGGCTCCATTTTGGGCCCTTTGCTATTTTCCCCGTACATGCTGCCACTGGGGTCAATTATAGCGAGGCATAATTTAACAATTCACTGCTACGTCAATGATCTCCAGCTGTATTTGCCTGTGTACCCGAACAAAAGTGGTGCTCTTCAGTCTCTGATGAACTGCTTTAATGACATCAAGACCTGGCTGGGGAAAAATTTCCTCCATTTAAATGAGGACAGACTGACTACGTTTTACTTGGTAATAATGGTCATGTCAACTCAGATCCTTTGTTTTTAAAGCTAAAACCATTCGTAAAGAACCTGGGGGTCCTTTTTGACAGCAGTTTTACTTTTGCCAAACAGATTGACAATGTAGTCAGAACAAGTTTTTATCAACTCCATCTTTTATCCAAAGTAAAGCCTTTTTTAAATCGTGCTGACCTCGAAAGGACCATCCATGCTTTTATTAGCTCACGTATTGATTATTGTAATGCCCTCTATGTCAGTGTTTCCCAGTCTGCCCTTAGCCGCCTTCAGTTGGTGCAAAATGCGGCAGCCCGCTCCCTGACGAACACCCCAAGGCGCCAGCACATCACCCCAGTCCTCTTTTCCCTCCACTGGCTTCCAGTATCTGCAAGGATAGATTTTAAAATTTTACTTTTTGTTTTATTTGAGGGAGCTTCTCTTGGTTTGTAACCCCAACAGGGAGTTAAGGTCTTCTCATCAGCTGCTTTTAGACATTCCGAGGACCAGATACAAGCACTGGGGTGATCAGGCTTTTTCAGTGTCTGGACCCAAACTCTATAAAAAGGATGGTGCCCCTTTAATTAACAAGAGCAAAACTGGTTATGAAATGAATATTAATTCCCTAAATTAATATCCAATAATATCCAGAAAATAATTGCTACAAACGGCTGTCAGTACAGCTGATGGAAACAACAGGCTAAAGGGAGACAAACTGTCCTGCAGGTAGAGAAGCAGCTCCTGTGATCAGGAACTGCTGTGGCGGCATGGTGGCACCGCAGATAGTACACTTGCCTCACAGCAGAAAGGTTGCTGGGTCAATCCCTGTGAGAGTGATGGATTTCTGTCTCTCCATGTGGCCCTATGATTTCCTCGTGATCCAGTCCAGGGTGTACCCTACCTCTTGGCTACTGTCACTCAGGATGGGCTGCAGCTTCTCATGACCCAGAAAAGGTTTAGCGGTACAGACAATGGATAGATGGACATGAACTCTGAATGGAACCGTTTTCAGATCCTTAAAATGTGTGTGTGACATCCTGGGTTCGAACTGAATGACATCTGTTTTACTCAGAGATGATACTCATTCTCACCACTAACTTACTGACTAAACCGAGTGAGTGAGAAAGACCTGGAGTAAATATTGGACAGTCTTTTTCATAGAGGTGAGATTTGATTGAGGCAGAGTTGTCCATTTCAGGTGAGTGGGTGGTCTTTTCAAGCTTTTGTTCCATTTGTTGGCTCTGCTCTCATGTTTTTAAGTTCTTATCTTTTTACTGTGAATCCATTCAAAGTATCCCAGCTAGCATGTGATGAATTAGCCTCTCCTAATCGTTCTTTTAGCCACAGGCTGTGGACACAAACACAAACTCTACATGCAGACAGTCTGCAATAGGGATGGGAATCGAAAACCAATTCCAGTTGAGAATCGTTTACAGCTCCATCAAAGAATCGATATCATTAATCTTTTTGCTTATCAATTCCCTTATCAATTCCATTCAATTGACAGGGTTCAGAAGCGTCAGAATTGTGGCTCAATTTTAATTACACTTACTGCACAACCTTAAGTGAGTGGAAACACCAGCAACTTGCAGAAGCAGTTATCTATACTGTGATGTATGTTTGGCATTGTTGCCACTGAAAATCAGACCATTTGCCAACATGCAAAATTTGCTGGAATCGATAAGGGAATCGTTAAAGAATTGGATCGATTAGCAGGATTGTTAACAGCATTGGTATTGATAAAATCTTATCAATTCCCATCCCTAGTCTGCAATGAGCTGTTGGCACAAAGGGAGTTATATTTTCACTCACTAAAACAATAATGCTGCTGTTTATCAAAGTCTGAGTCCTGTTGTTGTCAGTCTGATCTGGACTTCATGTTTTTCTCTGTTTCAGTGGTACAGAGTCAGTCTGACTGGGAAGTGACTTACAGCCCTGATAATGTCTGTGCTGCGGAAGGAGCAACAGTGGAGCTATCATGCACCTACAGATACCCATCCACAGGTTATACAGTTATAAAATCATTCTGGTTCAGAGAGAGGTGGTTGGAAGAGCCTCTTGATCTCAAAGATGACCCACAGTATGAAAACCGTGTCACATACTCTGATGGAAATCGCAGAGTGAGAATCACAAATGTGAAAAAGAGCAACTTTGCTGTGTACAAATTCAGATTCATAACAAACACAGGTGAAGGAAGTTTTCCTAGTGACCATGGAGTAACTATGTTTGTCACAGGTAAGGAATCATGATGTTTTTATTCTTTTTAAAACAAAAACAAAAATACACTCACTGGCTGCTTCATCAGGTCCACTGTGCTGTTTTATTTCTTCATGTATTCAACAAGGTGCTGGAAACATTCCTCACAGATTCTGCTCAGTATTGACATGATAGCATCATGCAGCTGCTGCTGATTTCTTGGCTGCACATCCATGATGAAAATCCCCTTTTCCACCACATCCTCAAGGTGCTTGATTGGATGAAGATCTGATGACTGTGGGTTTGAGATGATTTGAACTTTGTGACATGGTATGTTAGCTTTTTTGGCCATCATAGGGAGACACACTGTGCTCATGTGTGGTCGGCAATAATACTCAGGTAGGCTGTGGTGTTTAAATGAAGCTCATTTTGTACTGAGGGGCTCAAAGTGTGACAGAAAGACCTCCCCCACACCATCACACCACCACCATCAGCCTGAACTGTTTCACCAGATTCTGAACCCACAATCTGAATGTTGCAGTAGAAATTCAGACTAATCAGACCAGACAACAATCCTCTGATGAGTCTGTGTGAATTGGAGCCTCAGGTACTTGTTCTTGGCTGATGGAGGTGGCACCCTGTGTGGTCCTCCTCTCAAGTCAAGTCAAGTCAAGTTTATTGATAGAGCATCTTCAATAAGACAGCAGTCGATAAAAGTGCTGTACACAAATACATACAAATAAATAAATATAACAATAAAAACATTAAAAAAATAGAAACACATTGTATTAAAACAGTAAAAATTTAAAAACTAAAAATGGAGGTGCCTGTGATTTGTAAGAGCTCATTGATGAAACGCCAGGGAGAAAAAGTGGGCCTTTAAGGAAGATTTAAAAGTCTCTAAGGTCTGGGAGGCTCTTATATGGATGGGGACACTGTTCCACAGTCTAGGGGCAGCCACTGCAAAGGCCCTGTCACCACTTGACTTAAGTCTAGTTTTGGGAACCTCCAACAGCAGTTGGTCAGAAGACCTTAGGGCTCTGGTTGGGGAATAGCGAAGCAACACTTCAGACACGTACAGAGGGGCAAGACCATTTAGGGCTTTAAAAGCGATTAAAAGAATTTTAAAATCGACGTGAAAGCGGACTGGGAGCCAATGGAGGGACGCCAAGACTGTTGTAATGTGGTCACGCTTTTTCTTGCCAGAGAGGAGTTGAGCAGCAGCGTTCTGAATGAGCTGAAGGCGGTTAATTGATGACTTATCCATGCCAATGTATAACGAGTTACAGTGGTCCAATCTACATATAACAAAGGCATGGGTAGTCTTTTCAAGATCTGCCTGTGAGAAGTAGGCCTTGGTCTTAGCTAAGAGACGGAGTTGGAAGAAGCTTGCTTTCACAACGGCACTGATCTGCTTATCAAAGTTAAACTGGTTATCAAAGATGACACCAAGGTTCTGAACATTAGACCGAATGTTTGAACTCAAAGGGCCCAGATTTTCAGCAAAGCAGGCCGTTGTGGGGGTGTATCCTCCAAAGAAGATTATTTCCATCTTCGATTCATTGAATTTGAGAAAATTTTCCCTCATCCAAGCCTTCACAACACTGAGGCAATCAAGAAATGCCTGCACAGTGTCCTGGCCTAGCAATCTTAGCGGCATGTATATTTGGACATCATCAGCAAAACAATGAAAAGAAATTTTATGCTTCTGAAAGACATCCCCAAGTGGCAACATGTACAGAAGAAAAAGAATAGGACCAAGGATGGATCCTTGAGGGACTCCACAGGTCAGTGAGGCCACATCTGAAGAAGTGTAGCCTAACCGAACAGAGAATGTCCGCTCTGCCAGGTAGGACCTAAACCAGTAGAGGGCAGAGCCTGTGATGCCTACATAATGCTCGAGACACTGAAGAAGAATACCACGGTCAACAGTGTCAAAAGCAGCAGACAAGTCTTAGAGCATCAAAACAGCAGGACTACCAGAGTCAACAGCTAAAAGCAGGTTATTAAAAACTCTCAGCAGTGCAGTTTCCGTGCTATGTCTGGGTCTAAAGCCAGACTGAAACTTTTCATGGATATTGTGCTTAGTTAAGAACAACTGCAGCTGGACATACATGGCTTTCTCTAGGACCTTTGATAAAAACAGGAGCTGTGATATAGGCTTGAAATTAGAGAAGTCAGAGGGATCAAGATTTTTCTTTTGGAGTAAGGGTTTGACAACAGCATGTTTCAGAGCTACAGGGACATGACCGGAGCTAAGACTGGTGTTGACCAGCAACAGAACATTAGCTCCAACTGTGTCAGAGACTTCTCTGAGAAGATGGGGGGGAACCATGTCAGAGGGGCAGTTAGCTGGATGCAAATGCTGAACTAATTCAGAGAGTTGACAGAGGGTCAGAGGCTCAAACCGGTCGAAGGTGGTAGAGCGTAGAGCTGAAGCAATGTCTAAAGAATGCCTGTCACTTGTGCGAGCTGGCCTGAGGGCATGATAGTCGGACAGGCAGCCATGGAGAATTTGGCGGGATACAGTGAGTCTGTCTTTTTTCTATTTCCTTTCAGCACATCTGCGAGCACGTCAAAGAGTGCGTGTTGATTCATTCAACCAAGAATGTGGACATGCTTTTGGACGGATAGGCCTGAGAGGAGCAATACAGTCCAAGATCTCTGTACACGTGGAGTTAAAAACATTTAAAATCTCATCAGCACTGGGACCACACTTATCAATCAGGAACTGACACAGGAAAAACTCATTAAAAGTAGAGCAAAACTGAGAGGCAGTTAAAGGAGTAATAGCTCACCTGAGGCACAGGGGGGCAGATGGTTTATCCACTGGACATGGCAGTGTCAAGGTGAACAGAACAGGCAAATGATCAGAAATACATGTGGTAGCACATATTTCACTGATAGAAACAGATAAACCATAAGATAGGATGAGATCCAAGCTGTGCCCCTTTTCGTGTGTTGGGCAGATACCCACTGGATAAAATCAAAAGAGTCAATCAGGCTTAAAAAGTCTGTGACCAGAGGATGGGATTCGCAGCAAACATGAATATTAAAATCACCACAGATTAAAAAATGGTCATAATTCACCACAATTCCAGACAGAAAATCCGCAAAATCGTCTATAAAGTCTTTGTTGTATCTCGGCGGACGATAAACAACAACGCAGAGGACGGGGGAAGGCAGTTTCAGTTCAAAGAGTTGAAACTCAAAGCTGGAATAGCTCTTTGTGGGCTCCTCTGTTGTAACAGGTCTTTGTTCGTAACGGTCTTCTGCATGACTTGGTTGTAACTAGTGGTTATTTGAGTAACTGCTAATTTTGTATCATCTCAAACCACTGCTCACTGCATATTTTCTCTTATTCAAACCATTATTTCTAAACATTTCCAAACGCCCACATCTTATCATCCCCAGCAATCAAATATTATCAAAATCCTGTTTTCCAGATTCTTTTATTACACAGATCAGCAGTTTCTGAAACACTTAGAGCCCTAATTTCATGGCGCAGCACAGGGGGCGCAAGCCTGGCACACCTCGCGCAGTGTTAATTTCGTCCGGCGCACCACCTTGCGCTGCCAGTTTGACAATTTGGTAGACCGTCTGTGCAGAGATGGGTGTGACGGTGCACCAGGGGGAGTAGTCGACAGATTTGAGTGGCGCAGTGACAATTTCGTGCCAAAAAAACGTGCGGAAGGTGCGCTGAAAGCACGCCAGCTCCAACCTGGTCTATTCTCGGCGCAGGGCGGAGTGCACCCTCCGCAGCTGTAATTTGGTGACAGGCACACATGTGCGCACACGTCAACACAACCTCAGAGGCAGGTTTCCAGAGTGTCAGGCACGTTTTAAAGTAATAAACAATCACAGCAATCACTATTTAATGTAACCATCTGAACCAGCATACACATTTGTTTCTTTATTAATTGTCCCGTCACATTTGATGTCGGATTATAGCGGTTTATCATAATGGAAACTTAACCTGACGGCAGTTGGAAATTTGATGCACATCTTACAAGTAGGGCTGGGCGATTTGACCAAAATTTTATATCCTGATATAGCTCATTTTATATCCTGATACGATATACATCACGTTATAGCACATTTTTGGTAAATTCATTGAATGAACAGTTTATATAAAATTGCAATGTGGAAATGAAGTTTGAAATTATATACTCAATAAATAAAGGTAGTAGGTATTTGTTTATATATGTGTATTTGTTTTATTTAGAACTTTTTTTCCAAGCATGTATTATACAAAATGTTTGTTGGTCAAGTTAACATCCGTCATTTAACAGGTAGCAGTAGCCTGCTTCATAAACAGTACACCACCCAGACTTTTCAGCATTGTGTACGTTGCATCAAAGTATTCTTCGTTCTCTCTTAAAACAAGTTTAAAGTCCAGCAATGAAATCAGGCTCACAATATAATTATAAAAAATCTAGCAAGTGATAAAAGAAAACTACTGCTTCAAGTTTGAAAGGTAGCTACAAACAAAAAATAAATGTTACTAAATACCAAATATAAACATGGAACACTTCCAAGTTAAAGTGTAGCTGCAAAAGATCACAGTATATTATACAAATATAACATGAGGTATAATAGGTAAACAAAATATTTCAACTACCAAATGTAAACGTAAAAGTTTAAAGTGCAGCGATAAAGTCAAGCTTACAATATAATTATACAAAATCTAGCAAGTGAAAAAAGAAAATCACTCCTTCAAGTTTGACAGTAGCAGCAAACAAAGAATACCGGCCTACTTAAAATAAATGTGACAAAATGCAAACTGTAAAAATGAACCACTTCCAATTCAAGTGTAACTGCAAATGGATCACAGTAAAGAAATGTATAATAAATAAACAAATGTATTTATTCATAATATATATTTGTTATGTATAAAAGATTCACACTGACACAATTACACAAAATGATGGATCATAGGATGGAGGAGTAAGCCAGTTAAAAGCTAAAAATACAGAATCCTCCGAGTGTTCAGTATTTTTTGATTACAACTGACTTTTAAGTTCTCAGAAACTATTACAGACACATTTTAAAATGAGTTAAAACAATGTATGTATAGGCAATTTCAATTATACAAAACATAAAATTATGGCTCCTGTGTTGATAAAATGCCTATAAATAATAAAAAAGCAGAGCAACATTACATACAAACATACACATAAACAATGAATAATATTATGGAAATGAAAACAAAACAAAAATGTATCTGTATTTTAGATCGATTTAGAGTTACTCACCGATGGCTAGATGTAAGCGGTGGCCAAACCACTGCAGGCGTGTAGTTTCATTCATCAGCTGAAGGGCAAGGATGTTGTTGCTGGCGTTGTCTGTTGTCACACATACGAGGCGATCCTCATGCAGTCCCCACGACTCAAGAGCTTCACCGAGACCTCTGGCTATCTCGACTGCAGTGTGTTCCTCAGGAAAGTAACTTGTCTGTAAACACCGACTGCGGAGGTTCCAGGCTTGGTCGATGAAGTGAATCGTCAGGCTCATATATGAGTGCGTCATTCGGCTCGACCACTTATCGGTTGTTATGGCGTAAAACATCCCCTTGTGTATTTCTTCCTCCACTTTTGCCCGGCACTCATCATATAACACAGGTAACACAACGCTACTGATATGTTTTCGGCTGGGCATTTCATATCTAGGATCGAGTGTTTGCACTAACTCAATAAACCCCCGTTCCTCGACCGAGATTGGAAACATACCTTTACAGATGTGCTTGGCAATGGCCATGGTTATTTCCTTCCATCTGCGGGAGGTATGGCTATATGGTGTGCCGCGGGTAAAAGCCTGTTGCAATGTCTGCGTCTGGAGTTTCTTCTTAACGTCAACGTCACTTGACCCAGCTTTTGCTGCTTTTTCTTGTTGACTCTCTCTGTATTCTTTTCATGATTCTTTTTCAGGTGATAAAAAAGTTACTCGTGTTCGAGTCTGTTGTTGGGATCGGGCAGCGGCATACTTTACAAAGTGCAGTAGTCTGATCCTTGTCGGTCTTTTTATATCCAAACCACCGCCAGATGACAGAAGTTCCCCCTCTTTTAGGTACAAGCTCGTCAGTTTGCGCTGGTTGTTCGTCATCTTGTTTTTGTTTAGATTGAGAATTAACTTGTTCTTCTGTGTGGCGTCCACCATCTTCCTCCATGGCTGTGTATGTTTTATCCGCGTGCCTGGGCTTACCGTAAGGCGCGTCGGTTACGTAAAATACTGCTGTAAAGCATGTTTTGCGACACCACGATATAAACGATCAAGTTTCACATTAAACAATAGACATTTTCTATCGTCCAGACGAGATATATCGTGATATCGCCCAGCCCTACTTACAAGTCAACAATAAACAGCCTAAACACCTGACACTGAGTATATATCTGGCTTGTCTCATTTCATAAATTCAAAGAAAAGAGGGCGAAAAAAGAGAGAAAATAAATGCATGTCACTAAAGATTTAACTGTGATTTCCCATATTCCTCTATTTTAGTCTTTATTTTTAACGAGATCTAAAAAGATGGAGTACATTATTGCAAGGAGGATGAGGCGGAGACACCGGGAGAGTATACATCACTAAAGGCTCTGCTATTTGGTGATGACAGACCAGGAGTGCAGGTGGATCACAGCATTATGAATGGATAAGCCAGCGGCTGTGTAATTTTCTCTTAATTTTTTTACTCCTATGAATGACAAAGGACCAGATTACATCTGTCCTGGGTGCCCACAAGGTGACGTGCTTCGTGGCCTTCGATGTGCACCCCGCTGTCCATTCTCCTGACCGTCTACGCTACTGGGTCTTTCCAGCACACTTTTTCCGCTGTGGGGGGGGGATCATTCAGACCAATCAGATGCTGTGCCTCGGCCGCAGCGCATTTAAAGGCAAGGAGAGGCAGTCATTTGATTGATGAAGACAGCGTTCGGCTGTGTTAAACCCACTCACACCTTTTCTTATCCCTCTCTGGAATTTGTGCTGAGGGGCAGAGACGGAGGCGTGGATGCGCCCCTCTGCGCCTTGAGTGCGCATCTCTTGGCACTGCAGGAAACTTGCAAAGTGTGCTGGTCACACCCTGTCCGCATGGCGAAGGCCGGCGCAGGGCAGGTGCGTCTGCGCTTGCGCCTGGTCTAAGAAATTAGAGCCCCTGGACTGAATGTCTGGCACAAACACCTATGTCACACCTTTCTCCTGTTGCTTGGTTTAAACCCCAGCAGATTCTCTTGGCCTTGTCTACATGCCTAAATGCTTGAGTTGTTGCCATGTTATTGGCTGATTAGCCATTTGTGTTAAGAGCAGTTAAATAGATGTGCCTAATGAAGTGGCCATTAAGTGTATATCAGTGTTGCTTGTGTTTACTGACAGTGGTGTAAAATTTCCTTTGTTTCTTCATCAAACATCCAGGTCTTCATGTGGAGTCAAGTTTATTTTCTGATAGAGTAACTCTGACATGTGTCAGCAGTTGTCCAGAACCACTGTCTGCCTCATACATCTGGTACAAAGATGGAAAGAAAATTCCAGCAAAAACATCAGACTCTCATAATGATCACGCTGGCCACAGCTACTCCTGTGCTTTAAAAGACTTTGAGAGTTTCCCCTCTACTCCAGCCTGTGAGTTTTCTTTAAACTGCACCACAGAACTCAAACTCGAAGCTGCCACTTCTTCAGTTTACTCAAGTCTATTTTAAATTCAATCTTTTTTATCTTTCAGGCGGCTATTATTCTGAGTGTAACACAGTGATGTACGCTGACAGAACCATCTGTGCCCCTCTTGGCTCTTCAGTTGACATTTCTTGTACTCATATCAGATTTGAAGAGATCATCTCCAAATTCTGGTTCAGCCCTCAGCGTAGTGACCGTTGGATTAATCGTGAACACCCTGTGGACTTAAGTGAAGACTCCCAGTATACAGGTCGTGTTCAGGTTTCTGATGATAAGAGGCGCTACACCCTGAAAATCACTGACCTGAGAAAGAGTGATTCAGCAGAGTATCGCTTCAAATTTAGAACGAAGAACACAGAATGGGGGAACGATCTTTATGGCACGACTCTGACTGTCACAGGTAAGAAACACAAACCAAAAACCACAAAGTAAGTCCCTGAAAAACACTGGAAATATTGATACACTGATACACCACTGTTGTGCATTTATTGTTCCTTCTTTTGTTCCTTCTATTGTTCCTTCTTTTTTTTTTTTTTTTATAACTCTGTTTATTAGAATTTTCCAGAATAAGGTACATAGACAATAAAATGGCTCTATACAACAAATTTACATTGGACAATACATATAAGGAAAAGGAAAATAATAATGATAATAAAACAAGATAACAATACAAGACAGGATAAATCACAAAATGTAAATATATATCTGATGGGCTTCCATAACATAGGAGAAGAAAAAAAAGGGGTAGTAATAATAATAATAATAATAATAATAATAATAATAATAATAATAATAATAATAATAATAATAATAATATAAAAATAATAATAATAAAAATTAAAAAAAAAATAAATTAAAAAGCATTTAACATTGCTGTTATAATAACAGGCAGGGTCATCTGATGCACGATAAAATGTAAAAATATAAAGTACGGTGAATGATTAAATTGGAATGTTACAATGATGTCACACTGACTAAGGAACAGCAGACAAGTGGATCTTTTCTTTAATGTAATTCAAGATGGGATTCCAAATCTTGTAGAAATTCTTTGTGGAGCCTTTTAGTGCATGTCTCAACTTTTCTAGTTTCAAGAAATACAGAACATCACAAATCCAGTTTGTAAATGTGGGCGGGCTCACAGCCTTCCATCTGAGCAAATTAGACGCCTGGCAAGCAAAGTGATAAAGGCGATGCAGTCAGCCTCAGCTTTTGACAGAGTGAGAGTGATCGGAGGAGTACCGAAAAGAGCTATAAATGGGCATGGGTCAACTTTTTTATTCAAGCAATCAGAAATGGTTTTAAAAATAAGTGACCAGAATTCCTCAAGATCAGGGCATGTCCAAAACATATGGATATGAGTAGCAGGAGTTTCATTGCAACGATTACAAGCAGGGCTTACATCAGGGAAAACATTTTTCACGTTCCTTCTTTTAAAATGTCTGAAATAAACTGAAATAATGATTTAAACTTTATTTTCCAACATCAAATCTTCTTTTAAAGAAACCCTTCATTTTAGTTTTCAAGTTTCATTGCAACTTAAAACTGACATTTGCCAAAAATTTTCTGACCAGGACTACAGTGTAACACTAACACATCGATGTGCACAAACTTGATTAGATCACACTGATGCTGCGTTCACACCGCAAGCGACCCAGCTACCAAAGTCGCGTCGCCCACTGACGTAGCGTCACACGTCCATAAATACCTCATTTTGGTAACTGCTGCCTTCGGCCATCGCTCGGTGACGTCACATCCGCCCGAGTTTCACCGCAATCATTTCATATATCATTTAATAGGATGTATAAGCAGACATTGTTCCAGCTGTATCCTTTTCAATCACTTATCAACCACAAAACACTGCAGCTGATGCCCTGCAGCAGCATCATCTGTGAGTTTACCGCGGTCCGTCTCGGCGGAACTAATATCCTCACTGACATTAGTTCCACCTAGATGGAACTCATCCACCCTGTAGTCCGGATGAATTACTGTCCGTCTCAGGCACGGTCACGTGTACACACACCTCTGATTGGCTGTTGCCGCACAGCCACACACGACATCTCCTGAATAGATCAACTTTTTTTAACTTTGACATTGCGCAACAAGTGAAGTGATCGTGTTGTATGCAGCTGTCGCATCGCGGGAGGGTTGGCTCCGCCCCATTGCGGCTGTACTTTGACTATGAATGGAGAGTGATCGTCGAGGTAGTAAAAGTGAGTGTTTTCACACTGAACATTCTGTCTCGTATTAAGTCTGTGTCTCACTGGGAGTTTTGTTTGCCTCTTGTGTCAGCCTCTGTGAGTGTGGCCACAGCTTTCACACCAGGTGTGTACTACTTTAACATCCAGCAAAGCCGTCTTCAGCCAGCAGTAAACTGAACATAGTATGATCTAACTAGTTTATCTCAGCACACAAATATCACTACATCCCAAATAAAGTTCACAATTAAGTTTTTATTCTAGAACATCCTGAAGGGGGGATTAATGGGATTTCCCATTTTCAACTTTAGTGTTTTTTGTGACATCAATCAGGTTCAGAGACAGACACATATCTGGGTTTCCACCAATATTGGATTAGCGATATAGTTCTTTCTTAACAAAACAAACAAACAAATACTGTCAAATCTCTTTGGCTGTGCTTTGAAATGGTTTGTGGAAACAGGTCTCTATGAAATGTTTTTATTTTTATTTTTACAGATTTACAGGTGAAAGTGAAGAGGATAAATGCTTCTCAGAAGTCCACCGAGGTCGAGCTGAAATGTCACAGCAGCTGCAGTGAAGCTGAACAGCTTTTTTACATCTGGTTCAAGAACACAAAGAATATTTGGGGTGCTTATAAATCCACTTATAAAAGCAGCCTTTCTCATGAGGATAAAATATCCTGTGCTCTTCACGGTTATGAAGAATTTTCCTCTCCATCAGTATGTGAGTATGCACTATGACATCACAACACAAATACACACATTACATACGCACATTACACAGTCTTCCAAAGTCACTTTTCTTGGAAAACCAGGAAAATGCAGTGTCCTAGTTTCTGAAAACTAGATACTGTTTATAGGTAAAGATAAATAAAAACTAATATAAAAACTCCATTTAACTACAGCCTGTGGTTTGAAGAATGTGATTTACCCAGTTAAACATGTATTTAAGTTTTATCACATCAAGTAATCCCCACAGCGTCATGACTTTATCTCCTTTACAGGTATGAGATTTTGAGTCTGACCTTTGTCAGCACTGCTGATGGCTTTGTCTACGGCCAGTTGAATCTTATGTGCCAGCACCCTCTTGTACATTTCCCCTCACTATTCTCCTTTTATCTGTGTCATTTCAATGAAAATAATTACATATCACTAGTGAAGACAGCATTTACTCTGTTCAAAGACCCCCACTTTTGACAGACTTTAAAACAGCTTTATTATAGTGTAAACATTTCATACTGTTATCTTAAAGGCTGTGGTCTTAAACAGTTTATTAGCTGACAAAAGCATCTTTGAGTTCAAATGAAGTTTTTAGCAAATTACCTGCTCACATTATTTTTATCTCTCACTCCCTTTTCCTCTTTTTGAAATGTGAAACTCCACTAAAAATCTTCATCAGATCCAACAGTGTAAAATACCATTTTTTTTGCATTTTTCAGGAGTGTAGAATGTTGTTCTTCAGGTTGGTAGATTATTACCTGTAAGAAAGTAAAAAAGAAAAAGTCCATGAACAAAGTCTAACATGCTCTGATTCTCCTCCAGATGCTCCAAAGCCTCCCTCTGTGTCTGTGAGTCCCTCTGCTGAGGTAGAGGAGGGCACTGAAGTGAATCTGACCTGTAGCAGTGATGCTAACCCAGCAGCTAATTACACCTGGTACAAGAACTCTGGACCCCAAAACCTCAGTCACCTACAGTCAGGACCTCTGCTTACCTTCAGCTCATTTAATGCCACAGACTCTGGAGAGTATTTCTGTGAAGCTGAGAACGAACTGGGGACAACAAGATCCAAACACATCTCTGTAACTACAAGAAGTGAGTATTACTATTAGTTTAACAAAGTGTCATGTTAGATCCTTTAACTACACACCCACCAGTTTAACAATCTGCACATGTCCTTGTCTATTTCCAGGGAGCTTAACACTGATTCTGAACATCATCAGAGTGACTGTGGTGATCTTCATGTTCACTCTTCTGATTCCTCTGAATATGTGGAAGAGGTAAAACAATAAAGAGACATCAGTTCAACCAAACTTCTTTAGTATTCTTATTTTAATTGTTTTAAATGTGTATGTGTTTTTTTGGACTTAAACTAGGAAGAAGAAAACTGTGAACTCCTCAGATGAACCAAACAAATCTGTAGAGATGATGGAGGTAATGAAGATGGAGGACACGCTGGTGAAACTTCCCTCATTACTGTGACAACTAGGAGGAGCACAAATCTCTGTAAAGGCTTTTCTGACTTTCTTAACTGAGTGATATATCTAAATCTCTCTCTTTTGTACATGTGTGTGTTTTTATTGATGGTAATCAGTTACATCAGTTAGATCCTGATAATGAGAACAACTCAGCACAGTCAGATGAGCCAGAGGAGCAGGTAAGAGCCTCCTGCTCTCAGTAACTGATTTACATTCAGAACACAAAGAGAAAACTTCTGTCATTAATGAGTTTGATGTGATTTTCTCCAAAATCAGTTGAACCAGAGGCAGGTCTGACCACGGAGAGCAGAGCTGTGGAGGAAGAGCTGAAACTGTTACCATCAGACCACATGACCTTCTTCCAGTCCTCCACAGTCCAATCTTTGCTCCTGTTACTGCCTGCTGGCCATGGCCCCCCCTCTCCTTGTTGTACTGATCTGCCTCTGGAGTGCTGTGTGTGTATGAAGGTGGTGAAGAACAAAGATCGTCAGATCGCTGATTTGGAGCCAACCATCCCGTCAACCAATGATCATCCCTCCTCATAAGAAGGTCCATAGCAAAAATAACAAAATTGGAAAGAGTCATAAACTGTAACACAAACTCTGTGGACAAATATGAAAAAAAGATGTTCTTTTTAAGTGCTATGGCATGACTTAAAATAAATAAATAAAATTGGCTTGATTTGAAAATTACTTTCCTGGATGTCTAATTATGTAAATATGTTGGAATCTATAGTAACTTTGCTTTTGGTATGTTGTGCTCTACTAGAAGGTTATGGTGTTCATGTAATCATAACAGATAGATTTACAATGCTTAAGTACAACCCTATATATAAATATACTGTATATAAGAAGCCCCAGGAGTGCTGAGGGTGACCTTTTTCAGCAAAGCCTGCATGATGCCTGTTTTTATTGTGTTACTTGTATAGGTCTTAATAGTTTTGTGTTACTTTGAAAGCCTTTTAGTTTTCTAGTTGTATTTTTGGTTTACCCTTTCCTCAACCTCATTTTGTAAATGTATTTCCATGTGTTTATTAAAATAACTTTAATTGAAAACCATTTAAATCTGCTTTTTATGTTGCTTCCCTTTTATCCTAATCAAGTCGGATCTCAACTGTTTGTGTCTGAGTGTGGGTGTGAGAGGGTAAATTCGCAAGTACCGGTATAGGTGTTAGGATGCAGACGGTGCACTGTGACGGCCTCTCTGCAGAGCAGAAACCTGTGTCTTTTGAAATATTCGTGTTTCCCATGCATTGCACTCATACGGCAGAAGTCTATTTTTTAAATATTTATGTGTAATCCATAAATTAGATGCGATGCACGGTTCTCTCTCTCCCTTTACCACAGACTCCTCAAAGAGAAACAGACTCAGAGAGAACAAGAAGTGGGATCCACCTCCCCACATTAAAGCATTGTTTGAGGTGAGACCCTTTAGGCCTTTAGCTTTTCAGTCCAAAATGAAACTGTCTCTGCCTCATAACTTTCAGTTATACGTGCCACGCTAAAACCCAGGTGTGAAAGAGTAAAGGACTTTAATAACTACTCCGACATCAATTTAAACAAAAACATGGAAGAGATAGAAGTTAATCATATATTTTTGTGTGTATGTATACTTGTATATCTATGCATTGTAATTGTATGCAAATTTGTATTTGTAAATATAATAAACTGAGGCCTGAGCCTTCATAACCTTGTAATATTGTGATTGCTGCAGAATGAAGTCACTCTCTGAGGGTCTGATAATCCACATGCAGACGTGCACGGCCACTCGAGGTCACACATTTTTCCTCACTTATGGTTTGTCAGTCCACTGTAAAGTTTTAATCACCTGTCTCAGATGAAACCAAACTTGTGTTTCATTGGAGATTTGACTTGGAGAAGTGATAAGGTTATCGAGTTCAGAGGCTTCTGTATCTGAAGGGAAGTTTTGCCCTTTAAATATTATCTCTAATATGGTATAGATGTTTGAGTCATAGAACAGACTGTGTTTGTCAGTGGCTCTTTATCACTGATACACACAGACAAACACATTTTCATCCTGAGTCTGCAGACTTCTCATCTATTTGTCTTGTGTTTTCATGGACATTTGAGACATTTTGGACATTTCTTTAACATCAGACAGCCCACTGCTGATGGTTTTATTCTTCATGTCATGTACAGGAACAAAACTGAAGTTTTATTTGAGTTTTTGCAAATGTGTTGTTTCTGTCATGTAAGTGATATCCTCATATTTTAGAAATGTCATATTAATCCCATCATTTGGATTGCCCACAGTACAGGTGTATTTTGCCTAAATAAACAGCTCACAATGACTAAGTGCTGCTCGCTGCTCCTCTCAACAGTCTTTGAGTGATGTAAACAGCTCCACACCACATCATGTGACTCAGTAATCATGCAACACAACAAATCCATAACCAAATTCATTGATAACTTGGAATGTAATGGATGCCGATAAAATGATTAACTGTGGTACAATTTCAGATGATGAGTATTACCGTTTCCTATTTCAGTTACTGTTTGATTACCTAACTTTGATAATAATTTATGGTGATACTTCTCATAGTCTGGAAAAAACAGAACTTTGTGTGTGCTCTCGGCAAAGCAGCAGCAGTCCCTCAGACTCAGGCCACGAGCTCAGTTTACAGTGTTCGGACTCTGAGAAAGTGGCAGAGGGTGCTCAAGTTAATATACTGACATTTTTACATTTTAATCTCATGTGAACAGTCAGTAGAACCTTATTTCCAATGAAGGAGGGAACAGACTATCAGTGTGCTTTATTTGACTTATTTAAATAATTTTTGTTGTAATGCAGAAACACCTGAATCAGGGATTTGTTTACATCTGGTTGTATTGTTCTGAAACTGACACTATTTTTTAATTAAATCAAACTTTGTTCAATTATTTTAGTGTGTTTATTAGTAGGTTTGGAACATTTTGAGGATTCTGCAACCACTCCTTGATAATAATGATAATGATAATACTCTGCTGTTTGGACTGATAAATGCTCAGTCCCTCTCCTCCCTGGCTTGGCAGCTGTATCTGAGCCACTTCAGTACCACAATCCATTGCTGTATCTCAGCCTCCTGCAAGTGGGTAGTGTGCTCTGGATCTAGGCCACTTCAATTTTGCTTTCTGGGTAGCTTTACAGTAACCTTGCATAGCAGATGGGCCTGCCTGATTCAGTTCCTGAAATCCTGCAGATCCCATCTGGTAGCGCTCTGTTGACCAATGGATTCCCTCGGCTAAAATTTGAATGGCCCAAACGGGGAAGAGAGGCGGGAGCTGTAGAATGCGGACGTGACGACAACCGGAAGTTGAGAACGGACATGCCGATTAGCCTATTGTCCTCATAGATACTTAGTAAACCTTGGCAAAATCTGCCCTCCTCAGAAGTTTACTTGTAGTGATTGTCTTTGACGAGGTTCATGTCACATATAAGTGTTAAATGAATCATCTGTTTGGTACGATTCAGTGTAGGACGATAGTATAAGGCCGTTAGCCGCTAACTTAGCGGCTAACGGTCATTTACTGTCATTAGCTGTTAGTGGCTAAGTTAACAGCTAACAGCTTACAACAGCTAACAAAAAAGTATGCCTTTTTTTTCAATTCTTTATTCAGCCATTTCAAGTAACAAACAAGCACATTTTGCATCATACAGTCTTCAAAAATCACTGAGCAGCATCAGCAACCAATATAAACAAAATAATAAAATAAAATGTATATATAAAAGAAAAAAAATAATGACAAATCCAATGAAAACATTGCTTCATTATATGAGGCAACCGTGCTTGATATGGATTGGTCTGTGATGAATGTGATGAGCAGAACGATTATCCAATCACAAGCTTGTGTTTTTTTTTAAACGTTCTGCCCCTGAAAACAAATTCAAAAGGCCCCTACCCAGATGGACTAGTGAAATATTTCTGTGGCAGATATATGGAGCTGTCCATCTGGCTTGTCAGGTTAGCTTTACAGATGAACACCTGAAATCAGGTCCAGGATTAACTTGTATAGGATTCTAGTCTCCATTTTGCAGCATGAAATGCACCTGATATGACCCCACTTTTTGAGTTTTAATGTGTTACTGTATCATTAAAAGCCTGTTATGCAGCAAACCAAAAACTACAAAAATGGCTGGGGAACCTAATGCAACCATTTCTGATTGTTTCTAATAAACAGTAATACAAACACCAAAGACACAGCCATGGACACCAACCTGATCAAAACATTTGGTTAGGTCATTAGATATTTTTCTCTCTCTCTGTTGACATTGTGTCTGTCAGTGAAGTTTTATGAGTAACAGAACCTGTGAGTTTGATGACTCAAAGGCTTTATATCATGATCACTGTTTTTTGTGTTGTCAAGTTACCCGTTTTGTGGTTCTGTTTTATGTTGATCTTGTTGGTTCATGTGTTTTTGTTACTTCCTGTTTTATTTTGATACTCACTTCTCTCTCTTGTCTCTGTAGGTTTCACTTCCTGTTCCGGCTTGTCACTCCAGCTGCCTGATCGTCCCTATCCAGCTGTATCTCATTACCCCTCATTACCTCTTGTATTTAACCTCCTGTCTTCCTTTGTCTTGTGCCGGATTGTTAACTCTCAAGGTATCTTTCTAGGCATTCTTTCTCTCTGTCTCAGTCTCGTTTTTGAAACCCCTTTGTTCTTGGACCACGTCTTTCGTATTACGCTTTTGATACCTCTGCCCTTATCTGTTGCCTGTGTTTGTGTACCAACATTGGATTGTGTGAGAACCTGATTTTTGTGTATCGACCTTTTGGACTGCATTAAAGACCCTGAATTCTGCCTCTGCCTTCATCGTCTCTTCTTGAGGGTTTACGCCATTGTTCATGACACTTTTAGTTGAGGAAACCAGCGAGATGCTAACTTCTGGATTAGGCTACAAGAACACAACATCCCTTCACCAGTCTCCTGCTGCCTGTAAGGAGATTAGCATGAATGCTACCTGCATTACTTCCAGTTTTATCAGAACTGGAGGACATGTCTTCATTGTATAAAGCACAAAGAACACCTAAAACAGTCCTCAATGGAAAATAAGTTGTTACTCTTCTCCTGACAGGCTTTGGCGACTGTTTGATGCATGTCCCAGCTTGTGTTACATACGTAACTCCTCAGCAGCTCCTGCCCACTGCAGACATCTGATTGGTCCATTTTTAATGTGACTGGCAAGTCATTTATCCAGTCACCTGCTGGATTTGACAGGTTCTGTCCACCCAAAACACTTCTTATGAGCTGTTGTCCAGGGGCCTGTACTACGAAGCTGGATTAGCTCTTAGAGAGATAACTTCCTGGATATGTTTCGGGTTTTCCACACTACGAATGTGGATCTCTTTTTATCCAGACACGCTGCCCCGGTAACTGATGCTGAACGCCAAACCTGGTCCGGAGCAGGTTAAGTTCCAGGATAAGAGTTCACAGGGTGTGACAGACCGCCCGCTGACCAATCGGTTCTCTCGGGCGGGCATAAAAGACCGCACAGTCACCAATTTGCTGTCTTGGAAAATGGTTTGCCCATTTCTGCCGGAACTGGTTAATGTCAGTGCCTGAATTTTAAGAGGAGCGCTTCGTCTGGAGCGTTTTTATCGTGACCAAAGTAATCCTCTTGATTGACATTATTTCTCAATGTCAGTGATAACGTTTGATCCGAGGATGTTTACTTCTGATAAAATACAACACATGCTGATAATTGTACTGAACTTTATTATGGATAAAGTCAAGTAAAAATAATTTTGGTTTAAAGTTCAATTACAATTACATAAGTAATTATTATATCTTAAATGTTGTCTAATGTAATATGATCTCCAAATTTTAGTAGTAACACCATGACACTGAGGGACAGAATTTTGTTGGAAACAAATATTTTTAAGTATCTAATTTACGTTTCATTTCATTCATAGATTTATCCCAGTGTTATCAACACTGTCCATTTATTATTTTTATTAACAAAAAAGAGGAAATGTTTTACACTGTCCAATAGCGGTGAATCATGACAGTGGGACAAATGTTATTTTAGATGCAAAGTACAATAAAAGTGAAACAAAGTATTACATTTAGGCCAATTAAATTACATTTAAAATACATAAAAATAATTATACATCACCATTTAAAAGACTATTTAATTACATAATTTTGGTTTAATGTGGATGAGTTCTTTATTACATTTTTAGCGATTTGTGTTTCTGGAAAATGTAGGGCCATGTTTTTCACCGTGTTGCTCCTGGCCTGGATAATACTGCGGTACTCCTCATATTTTTGCAGGATTATTTGCTGCTCCTCCGCCGTGAAGTAGGCTGCTCTCTTCTCCATTGTGGAAAATGCTCCGGGGCCGCTAACCACGCCCATTTTATGTGTGCGTGCACAGATCCCAGCCGGATTCACTTATCGAGTTGATAACGAGCCTCGTAGTACGGCAGATCCGGATGACGGAGATCCGGTGAAGTTCAGCGAGATGTCGCAGAGTTATCCTGGATGACTTAATCCAGCTTCGTAATACAGGCCCCTGGGGGGTATTCCAGAAAGCAGGTTCAGTGAAAACTCTGAGAATGTTAAGCCTGAAATCAGGGAATCTCTGGGTTTCCAGTTCCAAGAAGAGAGGTAAGTGAAACTCTGAGTGACTCACCATGGCAACTGACTCTGTGAAGCTAACCTGCTCCCTACCAGGTTTTCTATAAGAAACCCCGAGTAACTAAGATACAAGATACCAAACAAGAAGAGGGGAAAAGGTGGCAGAAGAAGAAGAAATGGAGGGTAGTAAATAAAAAAAAACTAAAATTAAATTAGATTAAATAATAATATGAAAAGCAAACAAGGTCAATAACTCAGTATTTCATTGGTTTTCAGTATGCTGATACATTTGTATTATTATTTTAATCTTGTACCAGGTAACATAACGAAATGAAATGAGTTTCCTTAAATTTTGTAATTTAGTTCAATTTTGACAGAAGGCAGGTTTGTTAATTAGTCCTGCTTTTGAAATCTGTTACAATTATCTGACAGCTTAAGTTACGAGTAGGGATGTAACGGTTACCGGTAAAACGATAAACCGCGGTAAAATTTCCCACTGTAATCATTACCGTGTCTTTTTAAAATTACAGTTTTACCTTGTTTGTTCACCACCCTGTGTCAATAACTCACGGTGATGCTGCTGTTTGCCTGGAAAAGCCGGACCTATGTCTCTGTCCTCCATTAAGCAGCCTGAACCGGTGTGAGCATGCGTAGTTTGCAACTGCGCATGCATTGTCTGGCCTCTGAGCCTGAGAGCAAAGTTCGAGCCACAGCAGAGTTTTCTCGAAACGGACTCTGGAGTCTGGTTGAATTTTGGATTTTTACAAGGATGCTGAGGGGAAACTGATACATGACAGTCTCCATGTCTGAACACGAAGCTGCAGCGAAAGAAAAAGACGTGCGTTATTTCAATGGCAGGAACTCTTCGAGTAAATGAACTGACGGATCCGTAGGGAGAGAGAGAGAGAGAGAGAGAGAGAGAGAGAGAGAGACAGAGAGAGAGAGAGGGAGGGAGGAGGATTCAGTGAGCCATACCTGAGAGAATAACAGGTGACTTATCAGTAATTCTATCCAAAAATGTATAAATCTTATAAATAACAGAGTTAATATCATTCTGGACAGTATTCCTGCCTTTGTTTTGCCGTGTATTCGTCGTATTTTGACATAGATCGTCTTTTTTCGTCAAAGTTCGTGTTTTATGGATTTCATCTATCGTTATTTGGAAATATTTAGAGGAGAAAATAACGAGGGGCTCTGCCAGGGAGAGGGGAGACCAGAGGAGAATCATGAAGGGGGCTAATTCCTTCAGGGACTATCATCATTAAAACAAAGTCCTGGACATGGTCTAATATAAGGAGCTGTATCATGGACACTAATGCTGTAGGCAAACTAAAATGTGTGAGTGTATATAAAATAGTTTAAGGTCATTTTTTGTCATCTGAAAACTTTGAACATGTTCATTTAAAATTATGTATCAAGGGAATCTTGTTTAAAGTTCATATCAGTTGTTTTATTTTCTTGTAATCACACCGTTTATAACATAATAATGACAAATACTTTCCAGGATTCTTTATTTTTATTTCTCATGAAAGAAGGATAAAAATGTACTCAAAGGGCATTTCTTGACACATTATTGATAAAAAAAGACAAAAAAGAACCATTATGATGATGATATTGAAGGGGTTAAGTGATTAAATTGTGTGTAAAAGTATTTTTTGAACATTTTGAGCACACTGCAACAATAGAGTGATAATAATGATAACCGTGATAATTTTGGTCACAATAACCGTGATACAAAATTTTCATATTGTTACATCCCTAGTTACGAGTTACATACCCATGTTTATATATCCTCCACATTCAATGAATAAAATTAATCACAAAAAAAAGATTTTGAATCTAAATGTTTTTAATTACGGCAAAAATAAATAAGAAGTTTATCATGCATGTGCAAAATTATCCAGTGCATTGAAAAGTTATGAATTTAAGTATTTTACCAGATATCATGATTGAACATAAGCCAATCACATCAAATGTATGAGGTCAACTGACATAATGATTATAAAATATGGATGTTGATCTCTTCTACTTCATACTACAGCATGTCAATTAAGACTAAAATAATAATAACTGAGTCAAAAAAAACTTTAATAATACATTTTTGTGAGATGTTTGGGGGCCCCTGGACATCTTGGGGCCCCAGGCAATTGCCTGTGTTTGCCTAATGGTAAGTACGCCCCTGGCAGTGCGCAAGGTGGCATTGGCCTTAAAGCTGTGGTCTACGATTTGAAACCGCAGCCTGCCCCTCCTTCCCTCACCTCTCCCCTCCGTGTTCCAAGATCCCGCCCCCAGCTCGTGTCGCCTCGCCTCTTATCAAGCCCCCTCGGACAGAGCTACGAGCGACTAGCACAATATATCAGCAGCAAACTCAATCAAAAACAGCTCAGCTCAACTGAAAGTATCAAACACGACAGACATCCCCCTTGTAACACACAGCAGTAGCCATTTCAATTGGACCGGCGGCAATGCGGGTCTGGCGCCGCCAGAGCGGAGCCGAGTGTGGGGGAGGATTTATCTTTCTCAGCCTGTCCTCCCCAGCTCAGCTTACAGTGCTAACGATTAGCGGCTAACAGGCTAACCCGCTCCCCTGCAAGTTATTAGCCCGTGCAGGCACAAACTAACCAGAGTTATTCAGCAGACATCTCCCACTGTAGTAAACAAAGCCATTACCTGATCAACCAGGGGCGAAACGGTCGATGCTGAAGGTCTGACGGCCGGCTGAGGCTATTCGTTAGCCGTTAGCCGTTAGCTGTTAGCCCGCTAACAGGCCTCAACCCGCGGGCAGAGCTCCGTTGGGTCCCGCGGGAGAGGGAGGCGGCTTCGGTCTCGGCGCTAGGCTTTTCCGGCTCCATGATAGTTCAGTAGCTAACGCTGCTAGCTGCTCACCGGAGGTAGAGGGGAGGAGACGGGCCCATGACGCATGTTGTGAGATGATCCTTGGTGAACTCAAGACACAGTTCTCCCAGGAAATGCCACCTTGGGTCTGGGGTCAACATGACCTCAGCCTTCACCCGCACTGTTTACAACATTCGCAATCAAAAACCCATTTGGTGCCGGGCACAGGATGGACACGTCAAACATAGGGCTTAATACAAGACATTGACCAGGAGGACATAAGACTCACTGCCTTAACGGACGATCGTAAAAGACTGTCTCCATTGTCTGGAATGGGGGATGACCAATACTCAGCCCATTAAACCCAAAGGGAGGACAAGACCCCCCTCTGTTTAATGACTTTAACCAAACCGGCCAGAGGTGACCTCTCAACCTCCTTATCAAGCCTGGGGCATTTGCCTTCTTAAAGACATTCCTTCAGCCAGTTCTCTACAAGCATCCCCAAACTCCTCTAAAACCTTGTATACATGTCTGAACAATATGATAACCTGATGTGTTGTGAAATGTATGCTATCTGAGTCCAATCCTGGTGATTCTAGGCCCAAGATAAGCCAAACTGGAATCACTTCCTTCAAATCTAAATTCCATCTTCCCACAGCAGGAAAACTACAATGGACCAACAGTGCCACCCTGTGGAAGCACTGGCAACGAACATTCGCAAAAGTAACTGACGTTACTTTGCATGTAATGAACTGTTTTGACAATGCTTGTGTAAAGTTTGTGTGTTATAAGCTTCCCGACAAAATAATCAGTATCAGGGAAGTCTAGGCAATATAGCTTGAATAATCTAGTTATTAGTAGTATTGTTACATTAGTATACATATATAAATATATAACCTTTCAATCTTCCTTTTATTTTGATAGTAAGTGTTTGGTATCAAAATATTCAGGATGTGATTATCTTATTGTTGGTGTCGGTTATATTGAGTGATTCCCAAATTATAACTCCCTATTGGTAAAACTTAAGCTTATCAAGTTTGTGAAAGCTTAGACAGATATCCGCCCAGCGTGGTCAAAACCACACCCACTTCTGGAGTTTAAAAAGCTGAACGCGGAGCTTAAGCTCTCTGCACTTTAAACTTTAAAACTTGCTCTCTCTTTTCCGTTTCCCAATGCTTGATTCCCGATCTTCCTCTACATCCCTGTGACGTCACTTTGTTCCGTGTCTTCGCCTGTCCGCTGACAAGATTTTTCCGCTGACAAGACTTTTTCGCTATTTTGCAAGGTCAGCAATTTTTGCCGTTTTCCAGCCTTGATTCAATTTTTCTTAAAGTGTTCCCTTCCTTTTTAATGAACACTCTGCCACCATCACTTTATTTAATTTAAGAAGTAATTTCGTGTGGCCAGCGAACATTTCTTTTTGAATTAATAAAAGTAAACTTCTGAACGAGACGAGACTTCTGCCGACGCCATGTACTCAGCTGAACAGACGAGAGCACCAAGACTCCAACTCCATCTGCCTTCCAGCGCAATCCTCGCCCGAGATCCTCTGGAGCACCAGACGGGTCCAGACTGCCTTCACCCCAGCAGGCCGCTGAATCCTCCCACACCTGGTGACTTCGGACTCGCGACAGACCAGCGCTACTCAAAGTAAGACCTCTCCTGAACGTTCAGCACCAGACGGGTTGGCGTAATTAGTCTCGCTCGCTCAATCAGATAAAACCCCTTTTCCCCCTTCAAACGCTTACGAAATAGTCCATCAAATTCCTACCTCAATTCATCACTCAATATAACCAGGTCGAATACAGTTATACGTTATTCTAATCCTCACCAAAGAAGTGTTATTTTCTCACCTGAGTTTCATGTCATGCAAATGTACTTTTAATGCCTTTTTCTCCCTTGGGAGTGTATTGTTCTGTTTACTATTTCATTTCGTTTTAAATAAATTCTTCATAGATTTAAAGTATTGTTTTGGGAGTGTGTTTTGAAAGTCAGACATCCCTGTAACGAAAGCTCTTCCCTTCAGATTTAAGGTTGATGAGAATAGAGTGTGAATTACTCACTCTAGTCCACTAAAATTAAAACTAACCTGATCAATAAATTAATCAAGGAGTAAAATTTTGCCTATTTTGTATAAATAGGATGGTGCCCCGTTCGAATGTTTATTGAATAAATCAATAATTAATCTCTATAGTCATAGCAAAATAAGACCAAACAAATTATCCCAACACGCACTACGCATCGCATGACGATGCGTAGTGAGAGAGACAGGGGATTAGATGGACTCACAGACCAACTCATGGACCAATTAATAGTCGCAGGTTCTTAGGTTTGATTGGTCAGCTAGTATGCAGCTTTTCAGCGGATATACTGAATGGATTATTTTCATTCTTTTTGGTCTTTATACTGTGTAGATAGGACCATAGGACCATAACAGCCTTATAAACGGTGTTATTAATATGTACAAAGCTTCCAAATCGTAGACCATAGCTTTAAAGCAGCTGCTCCCCATGATGGTGTTGTTCCCAGGGCACAAAACCTTGAGGAACATTAAAGAGGAATTCCACAGGATTGCAGGTACATCATGTCATGTAATCACTGGATGTCAATGACAATATATTTAAATTAAGATTATTTTAGGAGGTGAGAGGGTTAGAGAAATCAAATACAATGAAAACTTATATTTCACATAGAGACATTCATTTTCCTGTGAGGAAGTGTTTGATGAACTTGGCCCCCTTGGGATGCCATCAGCAATGGGCCGCCCAGACATCTGGCTCAGGGCCAGCTCCTCCGGCTCGGTCAGAGGTGCCGGGGCTGGCCCTCCTCCTGTTTTACGGACCTCGGCCCTCTTTCTATTGGCTGGGCACAACTCAGATATTACCAAAAATCAAATATGAATAAAACTTGGGAAGCGCACAATTGTTGCGAAGTAAAACGTGCCCCACCTGTCTGGATTGCACCTATATGAAAGTAAGTATAATTCACAACCACTTTTCCAGCAAGTGTGCTACAATTTGCATTTCAATCTTAAAAAAAATGGATGAGTGCATTCTGCCTTACGCGTTCACTCTGTCAGCAATTTTACCCCATGCAGCTTCTCTTTCCTTTGCTGCCACTTTGGTGTTACTCTTTTTCATGAACACAGGTTTGTAGTCATCATATGAAGTCATCAAAACCTCTAATTCAATCGGCCTAAAGTACATGGAGCGAGTTTTCTTTTCCATGCTTACGATAGTGGATCAATGTATTAGTGCTCCATTGATGATGGCTTTCTGCACTGGTTGTGCCCGCACTTAACTCAAGGTGAACCAACTCAGAGTTGATTGACCTCATTCATATCAGCTGTTCTGGAACCGGAGACTCAGAATTTCCCATCTCAGTGTAAATCAACCTCGAGCCCACGATTAGACTCAGGGTTTGCTAAACCATCGACCTGGAATACCCCCCTGGTCAGGTTTGGGTACTTGAACCATTAGTTATTCCTGAATACTCACCTGCACCACCGTGTTAACCATACTTTATTCATAGGTGTTAATATGGAATGAAGTTTAAGGGCACTTCACCCTGAGGCTCTGGAGGCAAAGGACACCAAATCTTTCACTTGCCTTGCCAACTACAGTAACCTCCACGGTGTCCCAGTGGGTCAGTCTGCATCTCCTCAGCCACCAAATCAACTTCCAAGCATGATTCAGTTGGACTTGAACCAGACATAAACAGTGCCATGTGGTGGACCAGTGAAATATATCCTGACTTGTACATAATTATTGATCCATCTGTCTGGTGTGTCAGGTCAGTTTGGTGCAGAAAAAAGAATAAAAACATTTTAGGCAGTTTTCTAAACAAAGATAGATTTTTTTGCTGTTATCTCAGCTCTTTTAATGTCAAGAGAAAGGAAGTGCATTAATGTTGTAATCATCTATTTGTTCACAAAATACCATCATGTCTTGTTCCACATTGTTTAGTTTGAGAAAGGACCTTAAAATAAGCCACTAAAGGACACTTACTGTCAATATTTAAAGTATTTTAATAGCTGCTTTATTCTGTACAAAATAGTAAGAATCATTTCTCCTCTCAGAGGATTTACAATCATAAGCCTGTTCATGCATGTTAACCATGTCTTGAGAAAGGAAGTAGGCATCTTTTGTTCTCTTTTGTTTCACACAACACCATCACAAGTCTTCAGAGACCACATCCTCTTTGTTTAGATGAAGAAGAGTAGAGTATGATGACCTGACTCACAAAGGTCGTGCATTTGATGCCACCTGGACAGACACAGACCAGAGGATCAGCTATGATTTTACCAGCAGCACTGAGTGGATTTGTTTTCTTCATCCTCTTCAGACACGGTAAGAAACATTTACATTTATGTTGAAAGGCAAAAACACACTTTAATGATGCAGATAGAAGTTTTGTTTACATTAAGTTCAATGAAAAGATCATGTTACGGGTCCCAGACTGGTACCACAGTAACAAAGGATAAATCTGTAAAATACAGATACAGTTCAGCAGCAATGAAGACACGGAGCATTCAGTTCTTCATCCAGATTGCGTCTGTATTCAACATCAAAATAAACTGTTACGGCCTCCTAAATGTAATCTAAACCGGCTCGAGACCGCAACATAAAAGGGACACCACAAGCAAGTTTTGAAGAAAAAGAGAATATAATTTTATTGGAAATAAATCAATGTTCAGCGAAATAAAACAAGAAACCAAAAAGGACTGGAGACCCCGGCCGAAATAATCAAAAGATGGGAAGCTGCTGGGCCAGCCACGCATTGGACCGTCGTACCCAACATCTTCCCCTAACCTAAAAACAACAGAATAAATCCTATAAATCCAAAGAAAACCCGATAACTGAACTACCGGAGATCTCCAGTCCAAACTAAAACAACAAAACCTGGATAAGAGGAAGGAGACAAAAAAGAAGACAAAAGTTAAACAAGCAAACAAACAACCAAGCATTGAAAAAAACCTGTGTGCTGTTCGCAGGTGGGAGAGACCCACTCTGCCCTGTCTGTCCCCTTAAATCACCTCCGGCTACCTGAGCGCTGACGGCATTCAGGTGCGCAGCAGTCAGAGGGCGGAGGGACCAGGGAGGCAGAGAGAGAGAAAAAGAGAGAGAGCCGCACGTAACACCCCCACCCTAAGATGCTGAATACATGCAAAGCATGCATTCAACATAAACAACGCGACAACGTGTCGGCCAATACATTATCTGACCCTTTTATATGTCTGAGCTCCACATTGAATGACTGGAGGCAGAGGGCCCAGCGCATAATTCTCTGATTGGTGTTTCTCATCTGATTTATAAATACGAGAGGATTATGGTCAGTATAGATTACGACCGGTGCAACAGTGGATCCTACATAAACTTCAAAATGTTTAAGAGCCAAAACAAGCGCGAGTGCTTCTTTCTCGATCGTAGAATAGCGACGCTGACAAAAACTGAATTTCTTCGAGAAATACGAAACCGGGTGCTCCACCCCATCAACCCCATCCTGGAGAAGGACAGCACCCGCCCCCGCATCACTCGCATCCACGGCCACTTTAAACGGACGATCAAATGCAGGCGCCGCAAGAACCGGGGCGTGGGTCAGTAACGCCTTTATGTTTTCAAACGCACGCTGACAATCATCAGACCACTGAAATCGAATTTTTGGACTCAGTAAGTCGGTGAGCGGAGACGCTACAGCAGAGAAGTTTTTACAAAAGCCCCTGTAGTATCCCGCCATCCCCAGAAAGCGGCGCAGCTCACGTCGGGAGCAAGGAGCAGGGAACGAAATAATCGCCTCAACTTTTGAATTCACGGGCTTCACCTGCCCCTGCCCCACAATCTTACCCAGATAAGTGACCGTGGCTTTTCCAAATTCACACTTGGCCAGATTAAGTGTTAGATTTGCGCTGTTCAACCTGGCAAAGACCTCCCGCAACTGATCAACGTGGGCGTCCCACGTATTTGAGTATATAACAATGTCGTCCAGATATGCTTCACAACCCTGCACACCCGACAAAACTGTGTTAACTAGACGCTGGAAAGTAGCAGGAGCATTACGTACACCGAACGGCATCACTGTGTACTGCAGGAAGGCGTCAGGGGTCACAAATGCAGTGATTTCTCTCGCCCGTGGAGTCAGCGGCACTTGCCAGTATCCCTTCAATAGATCGAGTTTTGTCACAAAGTTGGCGCCACCAACATGATCTACACAATCCTCAACACGCGGAAGAGGATAACAGTCGGGTTTTGTGACCCCGTTCACTTTGCGGAAATCAGTACAAAACCGATCAGAACTGTCAGATTTTACAGCTAAAAGACAAGGCGAGCTCCAAGAGCTCGAGCTGGGCTCTGCAATGCCATTCTGGAGCATATAATCAACCTGCTTTTTCAGACGAGCACGTTTATCGGGGTTAACGCGATAGGCATGCTGTTTTATTGGAGATGAATCCCCCACGTCAATATCATGCTGGATCACATGAGTACGAGTCGGCACATCTGAAAACAACGAAAGATGATGTTTAATCAAATTAACCACATCCTCCTGTTGAACACTTCTTAAATGTGGAAAACAATCATCGAGCTTGCACAACATCTCAGAATTACTCAACCGTCCGTGAACAACCGCAGCAGACGGCACGCCAACATCTTCATCAGGCCCTGCGGGTAAATCAGCACTAGACAGCTCCGCAGCCACCGCAGCCTGATCGATCATTTCAGCACCGGACAGCGCCAAAACAGTCTTGCCCTTCTCGTCTGAAGGAGGCACAGGAGCCGGAGCAGAATCTCTCGACAGATAAGTTTTTAACATATTGATGTGACACATTCTACTCTGCCTCCGACGCCCCGGTGTGCTCACTATGTAATCCCTGTCATTTACCCTCTTTTGAATTACATAAGGCCCCCAGTAATGTGCTTGCAGAGCAGAGCCAGGCACAGGCAACAAAACCAGCACTTTATCACCTGGACTGAAACTTCTGCTTTTAGCGTCTTTATCATACCAGCTTTTCATCTTAGCTTGAGCATGGGACAAGTTTTGTTTTGCCAATTCACAAGCCCGATGGAGTTTGAAGCGAAATTTACTCACAAAATCAAGCAGATTCTGAGGTTCGCTGTCACTCAACCAGCTTTCCTGCAGGATCTTAAGGGGACCCCGCACTGTGTGTGCAAACACCAACTCAGCTGGACTGAAACCCAGAGACTCTTGTGTCACCTCACGGATTGCAAATAACAGTAGATGAACGTCTTCATCCCAGTCCTTATTAGACTCCAAACAATGAGCGCGCAGCATAGATTTGAGAGTTTGATGGAAACGTTCAATGGCACCCTGACTTTCAGGATGATATGCGCTGGAACACTGGTGAGTAATGTTAAGCTGTTTCATCACCTGAGCAAAAACTCGGGACATAAAATTTGATCCCTGGTCTGTTTGTATTACCCTGGGCAACCCAAACACCGAGAAAAACTTAACCAGCGCACTCACTACTGCAGGAGCTGTGATTTTTCTCATTGGAATAGCCTCTGGAAAACGCGTTGTGGAGCACATTATCGTTAAGAGAAACTTGTTCCCAGCCTTTGTACGTGGAAAGGGACCCACACAATCAACAATCACACGCTCAAACGGCTCTTTAACAACTGGTATTGGGCACAGGGGATATGGAGGGATGGACTGATTAGGTTTACCGGAGACTTGACACACATGACATGTCTTACAATATTGTCTAACATCCTTCTTCAATTCTGGCCAGAAGAAACATCTCAAAACACGATCGTAAGTCTTGTTAACTCCTAAATGACCGGCAAAAGGACTATCGTGAGCCAACTTTAAAATTTCGGAGCGAAAAGGACGTGGCACTACGACCTGCGTAACGACAACCCACTCATCCTGCGAGGACGCATGTGGTGGCGTCCATTTACGCATGAGGACGTCATCCTTCA
Source organism: Scarus forsteni (assembly GCA_036419115.1). Classification (NCBI taxonomy): domain Eukaryota; kingdom Metazoa; phylum Chordata; class Actinopteri; order Labriformes; family Labridae; genus Scarus; species Scarus forsteni. Next base: position 1,993,086 of record JAZDUH010000216.1, on the reverse strand, counting down.
AAAAAAACGCCTTAGACATGCCCTGAGCCTCATCCTCAGAGACAACAGTTCCAAAGCACCAAGCAAGTGAGGCATCCTTTTTCTGTGCAATAATAAGATGCTCACGTGACATATGCTTCTTCAGATCCACCTCCCGAAGGAGACCCCGAGCCACAGGGAAAACGTCAGGCGGAGCAAGCGCGACAGGTGGAGGATCAACAAGAGGAGGAGCCAAACTGTCACCGTTTACTATGAAACTGTCCGCCAGCTCTAACTCACCCTGGTCATTATCAGTCTGCTTTTTTGACATTGCGCGAGTAACAGCGCAAACAGAAAACACATCAGGAAACTTATCCCCCAGGTCATCTGGATGCTCGGACATAGGCACAGCAGTAACCTCTGGATTTAACAAAACCTTACCCCCGGCCAAATCATTCCCCAATATCAGAGTCACTCCATCTATTGGAAACTGTGGGCTGACTCCCAACACCACACGTCCCTTCACTAAATCAGATTCGAGGTAAACAGCATGCAAAGGTAAACCCACAAACTGCATGCCAAATCCCCGCACCAAAATTTCTGAATTAAGAGACGAGCTTTCTGCCAAAGGTAACACTCCCTCCAAAATCACTGACTGAGACGCTGCACTGTCACGCAGAATTGTTACAGGGACCTTGGGACCTTCTTCTGACATAGACACAGAACCCGTCATAATAAAAGGAGCATACACATCGAGATCAGGTTTATTTGACGGAGGCTGAGTAAGCGAGGGTAACTGCGTAGATAAAATGTCAGTTTTTACGAGATTAACAGCCTTGGGCGTTTTACCTTTTTTATTTAGAGCGAAACATTGATTGATAGTATGTCCACTTTTTTGGCAGTAGTAACAAATCGGCCTCTCTTTAACAGACCCCTCATCCCTATTGCCAAATTTATCATCACCCTGAAATTTCGATTTCCACGGGGAAACCGACTGTTTAACGGCAGGAGCGCTGCGCTCTGCAGGCAGCTGAACCCTGTCAAAAATGTCCTTGTGCGTCAGGACGTACTCATCCGCAAGGACTGCTGCGTCAGACACCGTGGATACTTTTTGTTCATTCACATAGGTAGCAATTTTATCTGGCAAACAACTTCTGAATTCCTCTAAAAGGACTAAATCGCGAAGAGCACCAAAATCATCAACTTGTTTAGACAGGCACCAGCGATCAAAGAGAGCCTCCTTTTCCCGTCCAAATTCAACATATGTCTGACCATCAGCCTTCTTGTACCCCCGGAATTTCTGACGGTATGCCTCGGGCACCAACTCGTAGGCTCGCAACACAGCAGCTTTTACTTGGTCATACTCCATACAGGAATTAGATGGCAAAGACGCGTAAGCCTCTTGAGCCTTGCCAGTGAACACACATTGTAACAACACAGCCCAGATTGTCTTTGGCCATTTAAGGGAAGTTGCAACGCGCTCAAACAAGGTAAAATACTTATCAACATCTCTGTCATTAAATGGTGGGACTAAACGGATGTATTTATTTAGATCAGAGTCACTGGACTCACCAACAGACACAGAGGGTGAGGAGGAATGTTTTAACTCAAGCTCTTTTAACCGAAGCTGTCTGTCAACCTCAATTTTCCTCAGCTCTAACTCGGCATTGATCTCCTTCTCTTTAACCTCAAGCCGACGCATCTCAACCTCCAGCTCTTTTAACCGAAGAAGCTCCCCCGGACTTTGTGTGGCTGGAGAGCTGACAGCTGAAGCGCTCGGAACGGAGGACAAAATACCCTTTTCAGACAACGCAGACAACAACTCCGTTTTGATTACATGTTTCTTCACCTGCTTTGACACAGAAACTCCATAATGATCTGCAATAGTTAACAAATGCTCTTTAGTGCAACGGTTGATGATCTCGAGGCTGGGCTTTGCCTCAAACTCCTCCATACTGAAGTCCATCATAGAGGACCCGGAAGAAAAACAACCCACACAGCAGGCTCCCGAAAAAAAACTCCACGCTGCCGGAAAAAGCTAAGCACAAAAAACAGGGCAAAACTCCCTGAAGAGACAAAAAAAAACGCAACAAAATGCTCTCCCACCTCCCCACTAGAAAAGAGAAAAAAAAAGAATGGGGGAAAAACGAGCGAAAACAGCACACTTAACCACGCGGTGTCCCAAGTAGACTGTTTACAAACTCCACGGGTAGGCAATAATACCAAGACAATCAAACAAATGTCCCATACAAACAAATGCTCAATGCATGGATAATAGCACAAAGCTACACAGACATGGATTGCCAAAACACACAACAAAGAACCGCACTAAAAGGCAGTCACCGCGATACGGAGAAAAATCACAATGCCGCAGCCAAAAAAAACACACACAGCGTCACAATGAATGCCTACCAAATAACACACCTATTCTGAAACAACAAAGCTTAAGACGAGCCCCCAAATATGTTACGGCCTCCTAAATGTAATCTAAACCGGCTCGAGACCGCAACATAAAAGGGACACCACAAGCAAGTTTTGAAGAAAAAGAGAATATAATTTTATTGGAAATAAATCAATGTTCAGCGAAATAAAACAAGAAACCAAAAAGGACTGGAGACCCCGGCCGAAATAATCAAAAGATGGGAAGCTGCTGGGCCAGCCACGCATTGGACCGTCGTACCCAACATCTTCCCCTAACCTAAAATAGAATAGAAGTTTTGTTTACATTAAGTTCAATGAAAAGATCATGTTACGGGTCCCAGACTGGTACCACAGTAACAAAGGATAAATCTGTAAAATACAGATACAGTTCAGCAGCAATGAAGACACGGAGCATTCAGTTCTTCATCCAGATTGCGTCTGTATTCAACATCAAAATAAACATACAATAGAGAGCATCATTTTCAGTGTCAGTCTCTGTTCCAGTCCTTATCAACTGTAATAAAGTGCAATAAATGTCCATGAATTCTTTTGTTCGTCTCATTTCACAGAATGTATTCACATTTGTAACTGTTTCTCATTTGTGCTCAACTTGTTTACAATCTTCCTTTTTTCTGACAGCAACCTTGTAGTGCATGTGGCCACCTTTAATAAAGGGGATTAGGATACTATCATAATATAGTGCAAATCATAACAGTTCTTAACTGTGTTTAGAGCAGCATCATCTGAAATGCTATAATTCTGGACATACACACTTATATAACATTCACTGACACAGGAATACAAAGCTCTATAACCGTGAAACCATTTAACTGTATCTAAATCTCGAATAAAAAAAACACTTAACCATCTGTCTTCATACTTGATCTTATTACTCCTCAAAATCAAGTCTAACTGCCTTTTTTTATCTATATGACACACTCAAACAACTACCTGTTGCTGTAAGATAAAACATGTGCAAAAGCCCAACAAATAATCAGTGAGAACAAAAACATAAATATAGCGACCTGCCTGCGAGACCTGACGGAGGTAAAAATTATCCCTAATGGTACGGCCACACCGGACGCAAATTCGCCTGGACGCGCGCCTTCGAGATTACATACAAAGTCTATGCAAACACGCGTCTTGACGCAAATTCGCCCTGGCCGGCGCGTTGGACGCGTTTGGCGCGGCGTGTTTGGAGCGTCGAGGCGTTTTGACGCCCCAAACGCCTCGACGCTCCAGTTGAAAATATTGAACTTTCGACGCCAGTTCGCGGCGCGGCAGCCAATCAGCGATGACATTCCCCCCCGACGTCATTGATTTGATGACGTGTGACGCTCCGTGGCCCCCTGCTCCCGGTCAAGCCCCTCTCAAAGATGGAGGAGAGGTTTATCTGCGCTGTTTGCTATCATTCGGAGCTATACTATTCGGCGTGTGTACTCTACAGAGACCGGAACAAAAGGAGCAGGCTTGGGTGAAAGTCGCTGAGGAGACAGGTTTTGAAGGTAAGTTCTGTAAATATTCGTTTCCAGCTGGATTTACCTGCACGGGTCATCACTGAGTCCGACCAGCTCCGGCTCTCTACTGCGCCTGCGCCCGGACGCGCGTCGTCCCACAGCTTGTCAAAATGTCCAGCGTCCAGCTTCGGGCGTTAAGCGCGGCACGTTACAGGCTTTACGCGCGTTAAAATTTGCCAATTCGCGTCCGGTGTGGCCGTAGCATTACAATCGAGACGCAGCATGCTCACCTGCCGCTGAAGTTTCGCGGTCTTTAGCTGGGTTTTAAAGTTCATAAAAGTGCTGCAGCCGGCATTAAAACACATTCACGACATCTGTCTACATACAGTGAGGTTTGAGAGGTCAAAGCAGGTTATTTTTCCTGATTACTAACCTGTAAAATACAGATACAGTTCAGCAGCAATGAAGACACGGAGCATTCAGTTCTTCATCCAGATTGCGTCTGAAATGTGGGCGGAAGCCCTCACCTGAAACAACCCGGTGTGCTGCTGCTCTCGTAACAAAAGTTCCACCTGGCTGCTGATTACATTAAGTGTCTCTTCACAAAATAAATGAAATAGAAAATTATAAGGCTATTATTATTATTTTTTCAATGCAACATAAACCCTGCAAAACAACAGAAATTATTTCCAGCTGCCTGAATTAAAGAAACACAAAAATAGTTGCACTATTTTTGGGCATATCACAATCAGACTTTTCTCCCTGTGACAGCAGAAGTGATCTGTTGACTGTTTCATTGTAGACTTAGTTTGTTAAAGTCCACACTGCAGTCTTTGTTGAAACTAGTTAGGATGTGACTTAACTTGTGAATCTGTTTGGTCACACCTCAGGGTCTTTATGGTTCAAATTCAGTGTGAATGAGATTCATTTGCAGCTCTGTTTTTCTCTCTCATCACGGTACTTTATATTCCAAAGTGAGCTGGACTTCTCTGAACACTCACAGACTGACTCTGGTAAATATTTATTTGTAAAGTGATCCTGAGAAACATTCAGGATCACCTGTCCTGTCTTTAAATCAAAAAGGATGGAATATAAACACTTAATTCCTTGGATGTCTTGCAACTTGTTTTTTCTAAAGTCAAATGAGATGGAAAAGAAACCTTTTAGGTTCTCAACTGCTTTTGCTTGGAATAATCTTCAGACTGATTTTGCAATGAAAGGCTTAAAGGGAAACTCCGTTTTTTTGACACCTGGACCTTATTTTTAGGTTTGTGCATGCTCATATACTCACTCAGACAAACATCGTGCAGCTCGGAGTGCTTCAGAAGTTATTTAGATCCAACCGATTAGCCGCACTTAGCGGGGGCCACGGCAATGGAGCTTCAGCGCGGGACATAATCTCTGCAAAATCGCTCGTCTCTACCACAGCCCGGTTTGTCATTGCAGAGAAATCCTCCAGAGTAGTCAGACATATATTCCTGGATAGATCCATACGCGTGTCAGCCGGTCTCAAGTCCCACTCTGAGCAGCAAACACACTCCTCTTCTGTTGCTATAGGCGAACACTGTCCACAAGCGCACCACCAGTTCGCATTGAGTCGTGGACGTGCTCCTGTTTGTTGTTCTCTCTTGTCTCTCTCCCTCTCCATTCTTCTTTCATGGAGCTCCTCGTCCATGTACTCAGACTCAAACCGGTCGTCGTAGTCTGACTCTTCGGCATCAGATAAATAGTCTGCCATGTTGCCACGGCAATGGAGCTTCAGCGCGGAACATAATCTCTGCAAAATCGCTCATTTCGGCTATATTTTTTCATCCATCGCCAGTGTTATCATAAAGTCAGTTCGTCTACCGTCTTCAGGTGGGTCAGCTGACCTGGTAAACAAACTTTTGATGATGTCATAGCCGCGCGACACAAAGGTACAGCTTTAGCCGGAATTGCTGAGCAACATGGCAGACTATTTATCTGATGCTGAAGAGTCAGACTACGACGACCGGTTTGAGTCTGAGTACACGGACGAGGAGCTCCATGAAAGAAGAATGGAGAGGGAGAGAGACAAGAGAGAACAACAAACAGGAGAGATATACTGCCACGTTCTTGAGAGATTGTATCCCAAAACCTTTTACTCAGTTTACATTGCCAGAGGCAATGATAATAGGAACCAACTTCCTTCTGACCGTTTCACATAGAGCTAAGGTCTGATGATTCCTCTTGTTAAGTATGTAAGGGGTTAAAGCTGTGGTCTACGATTTGAAACCGCAGTCTGCCCCCCCTTCCCTCACCTCTCCCCCCCCGTGTTCCAAGATCCCGCCCCCAGCTCGTGTCGCCTCGCCTCTTATCAAGCCCCCTCCGGCAGAGCTACGAGCGACTAGCACAATATATCAGCAGCAAACTCAATCAAAAACAGCTCAGCTCAACTGAAAGTATCAAACACGACAGACATCTCCCTTGTAACACACAGCAGTAGCCATTTCAATTGGACCGGCAGCAATGCGGGTCTGGCGCCGCCAGAGCGGAGCCGAGTGTGGGGGTGGATTAATCTTTCTCAGCCTGTCCTCCCCAGCTCAGCTTACAGTGCAAACGATTAGCGGCTAACAGGCTAACCCGCTCCCCTGCAAGTTATTAGCCCGTACAGGCACAAACTAACCAGAGTTATTCAGCAGACATCTCCCACTGTAGTAAACAAAGCCATTACCTGATCAACCAGGGGCGAAACGGCCGATGCTGAAGGTCCGACGGCCGGCTGAGGCTATTCGTTAGCCGTTAGCCGTTAGCCCGCTAACAGGCCTCAACCCGCGGGCAGAGCTCCGTTGGGCCCCGCGGGAGAGGGAGGCGGCTTCGGTCTCGGCGGTAGGCTTTTCCGGCTCCATGATAGTTCAGTAGCTAACGCTGCTAGCTGCTCACCGGAGGTAGAGGGAGGAGACGGGACCATGGCGCACTCGCATGACGATGCGTGAGTGAGAGAACAGGGATTGGATGGACTCACGGACCAACTCACGGACCAATTAATAGTCGCAGGTTCTTAGGATTGATTGGTCAGCTAGTATGCAGCTTTTCAGCGGATATACTGAATTGATTATTTTCATTCTTTTTGGTCTTTATACTGTGTAGATAGGACCATAGGACCATAACAGCCTTATAAACGGTGTTATTAATATGTACAAAGCTTCCAAATCGTAGACCATAGCTTTAAATGAAGATGAAGCAGCTCCTTTAATCACTAAATTCAGGAGCAGTTTCTGTATTGTGGCTGTAACAGATGTTTTAATGGAGAAAAATGTAAACTGCTGTCCATTTACTTTTCTATGTCCCTGCTGGTTGTGAGCTTCCTCTAACTTTCCCACCAGATGATGCTCCTGCCCCTGCACTGCTGTACACCCTGCACAAAATGAACCAGGGTGAACAGCTCTGTTTCCTGCAGCTAAATCTGAAGGGCATTTCCTCCTTAGTGCGCAGCTTCATGAGCTAAAGACACCAACAGTAGTTATGTTCACATGTTCAGACCACTCCCAGAAAGACTTTTCCTCTTTCAGACTGTTGTATTTTTAATTCCACATTTACGAGGACATGAGCGTCAGTCAGCTAATTAGAGGACTTTTCTTAAACTCCAGTTCTTGATTGTTGTCTGTTTTCTTACACATTGCAGCCTCTTCACACATTTTGTTATTTGATAGTTTTCATTCTCACTCTGCTGCACCTTCACCACAGACCAGAAAAGAAACTGAGCAGAGTAAATAGGTCTTGTTTAACTGTTCTGTTACTTCAGTTTGCCTTCAGCCTGGTCACAATATACTGATTTTGACCGGTCTTCAGTCCAGTGAGACCCCTGGCTGCACCAGTGTTCATTTTGTTGACTAATTACCTCCGCCAAGGAGGTTATGTTTTCGGGAGAGTTTGTCTGTCTGCCTGTAAACAAATAACTCAAAAAGTCGTGGATGGATTTTGATGAAATTTTTAGGAAATGTTTGGCATGGGAAAAGGAAGAAGTGATTCAATTTTGGTGTTGATCTGGATCAGCGTCTGGATCCGTCAAATGTGACTTTTGTGATTAACTACTGAACTGAAATAGATATCATTGTGAATCCAATTGCTAGTGATATGTTTTCATGGTCAAGTAATCTAAATATTTCCATGAAATAAAGGTAGGGCTAATATTTAAGGTGAAAATCACAACATGGGAGAGGACTGTGGCGCTGGCGGAGGTCTGCGCTCTCCGAGTGCCTTTCTAGTTATTTTTGTCATAGTTTTTGTTTACAACCTTTTTCCCCTGATGGAAACTAGACAGTAACTAATAAAAACAAGTGTACATGGACAAAAACTAAAACCAAATGAACTGACATTTTCATCAACAAATTAAAACTAGACTGAAATGTCTGACAAAGACTTAATCCAATCAGACCTAATTTAGTCATGTAGAAAGTAGAGACAAGTTAGGAATCTATCCAATCACAGCTACTTTGGTTGTGTTAAAGGTTGGATGAGTTCAGAGGGACATCCAATCACAGCTGCCTTAGCTTGGTGGTGGTGGGATAAGTCGTGGAGCGATCCAATCAGAGCTGCTCTCTTTATGAATTGATATATTCATGTAGAGCAGGTTCACTATTTGTTGTCAGTTCTGGTATTGTAACTGCTGAGCTCTGCTAACTAAAAGTCAGTCTGTCACTTTAAAGTGCAGAAAGGCTTGACTGTGGTCGCTGTGGTTAGTTTTCAGAAAACAAGTGCCTGGCACTTCTAAAGAGTGAGTTTCTGCTCACAAACATAAGTAGATTAAACAGCTGATGGGAAACAACTAAAGAGAGACAAACTTTGTTAAAGTTGTCCTGCAGGTAGAGAACCAGCTCTTGAGATCATACACTGCTGTGGCTTTAATACAGCAAAGCCTACTATGGCCAGCAGTGCACTGAACATTATCATGGTCTGAATTTAGTTTTGCCCAGTCCACAAATATCACTACATCCCAAATAAAAATTAGTTAAATTTGACATGCACACTGCAGAGGCATGTATAAGAGACATCCTGTGATGCAGAACATCCTGAAGTGATTTTTTTTTTCTTGGTCACACTCCACTTTTTTTTTCTGTCACGGACTACATTTTTGTTGTTTGTCAGTGAAATTTAATTTTCATGACTCAAAGGCTTTTAGTTGAGGGAACCCTGATGCTAATGTAGCATGTACATAGGCTAAACTATGGATTTTATAGTTTAGGATAGTTTAGTATTAGGCTAGTATCAACAAAAGATCTGGTTCGTCTCTTGGAGAGGTTGTAGTGCAATATAGAACACAGGAGGACTGAAATTCAAGTTTGGTGTTGGTACCGTATATTAAAGTGAACTTTGCATACAAAATACAAAAATAACAATAGAGAAAAAACCCAATATTTACAATCTGCAGAGTTAATCAGTTACTTAAAGGGCAACTTTGGTATTTTTCAACCTGGGTCCTATTGCCCCAAGTGTATGTGTGTATACGATTGACGGGTACAACTCGTTTTAAAATTGGCTCAGTATCAAGGGAGCGGATGCAGCCGGCAGCCGCGAAGCTAGATAGAGCAACTGCATCGTATAAGTTTGAGCATTAAAAGTGTTTATTTCGCCACAGACCGGTTGCGATCGCCGGTGCTAGCTCTCTAATTAGCATTGTAAGCATTGCGTTTTCCTTCACGTCCTCTGACCTGTGTGGCGTCATCTCCTGTGAGCTTGTTGCCGGAAGAAAACAGAGGAGCCATGCAGCGTGCCGCTCAGAGTGGAGCTGCTTATCTCGGAGGACAGTTGAAAGTTTTACTGCATCGGTATCATGGCTGAATATTTACCAGATTTCGAGAGTGAAGACGAGCCTTTTCATTCTGACGGCCACCCGTATTTATTTGAGCCAGAGTATACGGACGAGGAGCTCCTACAAACTCAAGAGCTAACGAGGATAGCAACAGAGGGCCAACGAGCAGACGAGGGTGAAGCAGCGGCGGCACGAACGCTCTAGATTTGTCTCTGACACACACATTTACTGTTGCCATAAATCCTCTTCACTTTTTCCTCTCGTCCAGCCAGTACAGACTTGTGGCCTACCGTGTTACAATGCTAATTAGAGAGCTAGCACCGGCGATCGCAACCGGTCTGTGGCGAAATAAACACTTACACAATACATACAATACTTATACGTATTGTATGCATAAAGACATATTAGTTATACTTACTTTATGGATAGTTGACCATTTGGTCCCTGTGGTTTTGGTCGCCTCCTCCAATTTATTTTGGGTACATTAAAAGGTGTCCAGCACTGCCCTGTTGATCAGAGGGGGGAAATCCTCTAATGTAGTTACACAGCATCGGGTACTTTATGTATCATCCCACGACACATCGAGACCACGAATATTGGGCAACAGGTCCCACTCGTTGCAACACAGACATTCTTCCTCTGTGGGCATAGAGTCACAGCAACCACAGGAGCACCACCAGTCCTCAGAAATTCGCGTTCGTGCCGCCGCTGCTTCACCCTCGTCTGCTCGTTGGCCCTCTGTTGCTATCCTCGTTAGCTCTTGAGTTTGTAGGAGCTCCTCGTCCGTATACTCTGGCTCAAATAAATACGGGTGGCCGTCGTAATGAAAAGGCTCGTCTTCACTCTCGAAATCTGGTAAATATTCAGCCATGATACCGATGCAGTAAAACTTTCAACTGTCCTCCGAGATAAGCAGCTCCACTCTGAGCGGCGCGCTGCATGGCTCCTCTGTTTTCTTCCGGCAACAAGCTCACAGGAGATGACGCCACACAGGTCAGAGGACGTGAAGGAAAATGCAATGCTTACAATGCTAATTAGAGAGCTAGCACCGGCGATCGCAACCGGTCTGTGGCGAAATAAACACTTTTAATGCTCAAACTTATACGGGATGCAGTTGCCCCGCTGTCTAGCTGCGCGGCTGCCGGCTGCATCCGCTCCCTTGATACTGAGCCAATTTTAAAACGAGTTGTACACGTCAATCGTATACACACATACACTTGGGGCAATAGGACCCAGGTTGAAAAATACCAAAGTGGCCCTTTAAGCTGAATATGTACAAAAGAAATGAAAAAACAAATAATTATTTTAGTTATTGAATACACCTCTAGGTGCTACTTGGACACATCATCAGTGATGAACCCGAGGTCATAGGGTGTTTCGGGTCTTTGATCATCAAACACCCTCGCTCGGGCGACCCAGCCGGGGGTGATCAGCCCCCGACTTGTGTCCAAGTGGCCCACTTCTCCACGGATCCCCCCTCCGGATCCAGAGCCATCTTGAGGCTTTCTCCGCAGCCTCTATGATGGTTTTGATGGCTCTTCTGCACAGCTGGCCTTTTACTCCAAGGAGTTTAAGGGTGCGGGACAGTGATTGGCCAGCAAAACCCCGGCACCCCACCTCGACTGGTTCGCAGCGGGCTTTCCAGCCTTTGTTCCGGCACTCCATTACCAGTTCGGCATATTTGGCACTCTTGCGCTCGTTGGCCTCCTCCAATCTGTCTTCCCAGGGGACAGTAAGCTCAACCAGGACCACTTGCTTTGTTGACTCTGATGTAAGCACCATATCTGGGCGAAGTGAAGTGGCCGAGATGTGCTCTGGGAACTTGAGCTGTCTTCCCAGGTCGACTTGCAGTTTCCAGTCCTGTGCCGTGGTGAGAAGCCCTCCAAAGGAACTTGGCTGTTGTTGTGCCTTCTCCCCGGCTCTGACGAAGGTGATGGACTGCTTGGGAGTGTTCTGATACTTGCAGTTGTTGATTGCTGCACTGACTGTGTCTGCCAGAGCCCTAAGCACCTGGTCGTGACGCCAGCGATACCGTCCATCCCCCAAGGCCTTCGGGCAGCAACTAAGGATGTGTTCAAGGGTGGCTCTCTTTTGGCACAGCTGGCATGCCGCGGAGTCCGCTAAGCCCCAGCGCTGCAGATTGGTTGGGCTTGGGAGAACGTCGTATACTGACTGGATGCGGAACTTGATGTGCTGGGGTTCGAGTCTCCAGAGCTCTGGCCAGGTGAGTTTTCGCTGTTCGGCGTGCTCCCACCTTGTCCAGGCGCCTTGTTGGTACATAGCCACCATCTTGATCCTCCGATCTTCCTCCACCTCTGCTCTGATCTCATCCTGTACCATACTGCGCTTCTCCCTCCCTCTGGCTTTGTCGTAGCGGGGTTTGGGGAAGCTGCCAAGTCCCGCCCGGCCCACTGCCGTATTGCCCACCAGGATGTTGTGCTGCAGCCGTGCCTCTGCTCTGTCAACGGCTTCCTGTGCCTTCCACTTTCTCCCTGTTTTCACCAGGATTCCTGCTGTAGCAACTTTCATGTCAGAGGAGTCCCGGTACATCATCAGTTCCCTGGCACGTGTGACCATAAACTCCTCTGCCAGGCCGCTGATTGGAAGCTGCAGCATGGTGGAATGGCCATACAGAGCAATGCTACTGAGGGATCGAGGGAGCCCAAGCCACCTGCGGAGAAACTGGCTGATGTTTTGTTCCAGCATCTCCACCGTCGACATGGGCACCTCGTAGACAAGTAGGGGCCAAAGGAGTCTTGGCAGGACCCCGTGTTGGTAAATCCAGGTTTTGAATTTCCCAGGTAGCCCCGACTTGTCTATTGCTGTGAGCCATGATGTCAAATCTGCTTTGGCTTGCAGGAGTGCGTCTGAGTCCCTCAAGGAGCTGTTGAAGACCTTGCCCAGGCTCTTGACAGGTTTTTCTGTCACCGTTGGAATTGGTGTCCCTCCTAAGGAAAAGCGGAACCGATCGGCCACCTTGCCTTTCTTCAGGACCAGAGACCTGGACTTGGCAGGCTTGAAGCTCATCCTCGCCCAAGAGATGAGCCGCTCTAGCCCCTGGAGTAGCCATCTGCAGCCGGGAACAGAGGTTGTCATCACTGTGAGGTCGTCCATAAATGCTCTTATGGGGGGCTGCCGAGTACCGGATCTTGACAAGGGGCCTCTACATTCCACCTCAGCTGACTTAACCATCATGTTCATGGCCAAGGAGAAGAGAGGCACCGAAATGGTGCAGCCTGTTTTAATACCCTTCTCCAGGCGTTGCCAGGCAGATGTTAGTGATCCTGATGTTACCCTCAGTTGGAAGTTGTTGTAATAGTCCATGATGAGGTTGGTGATGGTTCCTGGCACATGGTGTCTTGTCAGTGCTGTTTCGACGAGCCTGTGGGGGATGGATCCATAGGCGTTTGATAGGTCCAGCCAGAGTGTTGCCAAATCGCCTCTGCTTTCCCTTGCCTCCCGGATCAGTTGGGAGACCACACCCATGTGCTCTAGGCATCCCGGAACGCCTGGGACTCCCCCCTTCTGTACTGAGGTGTCTATGTAACCATTCTTCAAGAGGAAGTCTGAAAGCCGTTGGGACACTATCTTGAAGAAGATTTTCCCTTCGACACACAGCAGCGAGATAATTCGGAACTGCTCGATGTTACTTGCATCCTCCTCTTTTGGAATCCAGACCCCTTCTGCAGACCGCCATTGAGTGGTGACCCTTCCCCTGCGCCAGATCACCTTCATGATCTTCCAGAGTCGCACGAGGAGTTTGGGGCACTGCTTGTAGACTCTGTATGGGACTCCGCTGGGGCCTGGAGAGGATCTTGATCTTGCCGCCATCAGTACTTCTTTGACCTCTTTCAGGGTGGGCTCTGCGATGTTGAACTGGACCACAGGCTCTGGTGGCTTTACCAGTGCCTCGCATGGGCCGAGATCTTGTTCCCTTAATGGATCACTGAAGGTGATGTTGAGATGGTGGTTAATCTCCTCTACAGGACACATCAGGTTGCCGCTCTTCTTCTGACCAAGCAGTCGCTTGGTGAAGCTGAACAGGTTGGTGATGAATGCCTTGCGCTTCTTGGCCCTCTCCTTTCCTTTCCTTCTGTGCCATTCAGCTCGCCTGAGTGTGATGAGCTTCCTCCTCAAGATCTGCCTTAGCTCAGACAAGGCATCTCTCTGCTCCTCACTTGCTGTCTTAAACTGGCGTTTCAAGGTCTTCAGTTCCTGCCTCAGTTGACTGATCTTGTGCTCCCGCCGGTTGGGTCTTGCTGATTCCTTTCTCACAGGCCTTTCTGTCACCCCAAACCGTTCTGCACCGATGGTAGTTATGAAGGTGCACAAGGCCTGGAGTTTGTGGTCCACATCGCCCTTCACTGTTGTCTCCATGATCTTGTCTATGTCCTCATCCAGCCGAAGCCACTCCTTGCTGTTGGCGGCAGGCCACTTAACCCGACGTTGTTCTGATTTTCCACTCTGCGGGAGGATTGGTGCGGCTTGGAGGTTCCGGACACTGTGGGGTGGCTCCGGGCCTGGCTCCTCCTCCGTCTGACCAGGGTCTGTGACGAGCACTTTTTCTTTAGTGCTGGCCACTGCCCCTGTGCGTTGCTTTACCTTCCCTCCCTTCAGGCAGGCCATCTTGGTCTGATGGATTTTGAGACCTGTTGGGTTTTTGCACACCTTGCCACAGATACAAACTGTGCTCTTTAACGATTGTCCGTTAGCTGAGGTCGTTGCCGGTAGGTCAGTCCGATTGGGATTCTCATTCTCCCCCCCTCTCGGGAATCCCTGGGGGTATGTTTCGGAAGGGTTCTTTGTAGCTTACTTTGGGTGCTCCTTCACAGGAACTGCAGTTCGGGGTGCTGGCCCTTGCTGCCCCAGTTGCCGTCTTTCCGTGCTGTCAACTGTCTCTCCAGTCGTCACCATTCTATTCATGGTCGTCATCCGGACTTTCCCGGAGGTCACTGGTGAGGCCAATAAAAACAACAGTTAATCCCACAATGTGGTTACCAGGTAGGTAACCAATCACACACCTCTGTGTAATTCGCACACAGGGTTTTGTTTGGACCAGTTCTTTCAGTTCGTTTCAATTTGGACACGATCTCAAGAGTCCCAGGTGTCCAAGAGAACGCAACACAGGTGTCTCTTTAAGAGTCCATAGACCAAAGGCCTGGTGTGCGCGCGAGGGTGTGTGAGTAAGCAAGTGGGGGGCGGATTTAAGGCTGTTACAGCCTCCTACCAGACCAGCAGAAGGTTTAGACTGGGGTTCTTTGACTCCAGGTAAGTTCAGCTCGCCATCTGGTGGTTTTACCCCAACATGAACCATGGGGACCTGGCCTGTATGGTATAAACAGGACCATGTATCAAAAACAAATAAAATACAATAATTATCACTAGCTAGTTTACATTCATTTGAACTCAAATACTTCAAGTAGTTCAACTCATTATCACGTGTAGACAATAAACATTAATCCATTTCATTATTCATCCCATTTGAACAGGGGTGGAAAGTAACGAATTACATTTACTCACGTTACTGTAATTGAGTACTTTTTATGAGTAATTTGTAATTTTCTAAGTAGTTTTTGAAATATGTAATTTTTACTTTTACTCAATTACATTTTGACCAAAGTATTTTACTTCACTACATTTGAACCCCCTATTGTTGATGAGTACAATATTGATAGTGAAAAAAATTAAATACGGGCGGAAAACCCCTGTGTCCCAGAAGTGAAAGTCAATTATAGCAGGATCCTGCGGGCATTTTATTTTGAATTGTGGGATCCTGTGGATACTTTATTTTGTGTGCATTTTGTGTTTTGAATACTTTGATTCTGGTTTAATTTTCTTTATTCTAATTGTAGTGTTGTCAGTTGGACAATATGACTGAAAATAGTTTGCACTTTACAGTACAGGTTGTGACTGTCCTTGTTGTCCTTGTATTGTGAGGAAGTAAGAGGATCATGTTACTGAGCTCAGCCGAGCTTTTACAAGTGTGGATGTGTACTTTAATATGCCTCAAAGTTGATTAAAACAACTTGTGGCATATTAATTGATTCATGGCTCATCCTTTTTTTTGCATTAAATAACTTAAAGTAACTAAGTAACTTTTACTCAAATTCCATTTTAAATGATGTACTTTTGTACTTTTACTCGAGTAAATTTATAGATGGGTACTTTTACTTTTACTTTGAGTAGGATTTAAGCAAAGTAAAGATACTTTTACTCAATTACAATTTTTCAGTACTTTTTCCACCTCTGCATTTGAAATGTTAGAATAAATAGAAAAGTCAAAATATTTCTTTCCCAATATAAAGCTAAGCTTTTTTTTAGTTTAAATACATTGGAAAACAAAAGTACATATCAAGTAATTTGAACATTATTTGTGCCAAACTATTAGATATTTGAATGCTCTTTAAAATACAGAAACACCAATTGTATTTGAGAGGAGCCAATCGGCAGTATACTATTCAATACAATTGAATGAGTGTGCACATTAGCATATAAAAGGCTAGATGCTATGTAGCCAGTCCATAGGGTTACATTACTTTAAAATGCTAATGCTACGCCAGCTAGCACAACCAAACAAACACAGACAGACAGACTCACCAGTTCCCTCGACAATCCCGACATATCACGCAACCAAACGGCTCCTTCACCGGCGGTAGACGAGGACTAAAAGAATACAACCATCGGGAAAGAATTTTGATGAATTGGAAAGGTTTTCTTTTAGTGAATAGTCGTGGCACTAACCTGTGGCAGCTCTCCAGTGTGCTTCCCCAACACGCTACTGAAGGGGAGAGGACGCTGAGCAGCTTGTATGCAGCGGCATGAGCAAACCGAGCAACGCGATTGGTCGGCTGCGGTAACGTGACAGCACCAGACGTAAATGTCACATGACTAGGGTCACACACAGACGTAAAGATTAACTATAAATAAATATACGATTTTAGATTAAGATTTTAATATAGTATTTTAATAGGGTGTTTTACTGCAATATGAGTTTTACTGCAATATGAATTTAGATAAAGAGTAATATATTTCTATTTCAACCCTGGGTTACACCAACTTCTGGGTTAGCCTCAGTGGCGTATTCCACATGGGTTTTCATATGTGTCAAAGGGGCCCTCATGTTTGGCATGCCGCTTTGCACACAAGAATAGAGGAAAGAAAAAAAGCCAAAAAAGTGCATCAATAATAAACCATGACAGAATTGTAATAACCAGCTTGTTTTATTGCCAACAAGATAAAGACAAATAATAATAAAATAAAATGACTATAAAATAACTTTAGGTGCAATTATAGTAAACTGTAAATTAAAAAAAAAAAGTAAAATACTGAATACAACCTCTCATTACTGCCACTATTTGAGATGTGTTTTTCTTTTTTTCATTCTTGCAAATGTATCAACAACCTTGTCCAAGTTAGTCTTCCCAGACATCTCTCTCTCAATGAAAAGTAATGCCAGGCTTGAGAGGCGAGACTCGCTCATTTTTGAGGACAGATAGGTCTTGATCAGTTTAAGGTGACTGAAAGTGCGCTCTGCCTGTGCACTGCTTATTGGAATGGTGAGGACCCCACTGGGGCGGAAAAGATCCGCAAGTTTGGCGCATTTGGCTGCATCTTCTCTTAAATGTTTTTTTTTTTTGAGCCATATGTTTTTCCGCTCCATTAGCAGCTTTTTCTGGCAGCATCTGTCTTTTCTTCATCTTTTTTCATCTCTCGTCTTCGGTCTGGCTCAATATGCGGCTGAGCCAATCACATTTCAATGTGCCCTGAGAAAAGATTTCAAGGTTTGTGTGGGAGCGACTCTCGAGCCAGCTCTGCCTGTCAGGACATCCTGGGCTTGAACCTCAGGTGCCGACAGACGTCTGTTTTAATCAGAGATGAGACTGACTCTCACCACTAACTTACTGACCAAACCGAGTGAGTGAGAAAGACCTGGAGTAAATATTGGACAGTCTTTTTCATGGAGGTGAGATTTGATTCAGGCAGAGTTGTCCATGTCAGGTGAGTGGGTGGTCTTTTCAAGCTTTTTGTCTGATTTGTTGGCTCTGCTCTTGTGTTTTTTAAGTTGTTATCTTTTTACTGTGAGCCCATTCAAAGTATCCCAGCTAGCATGTGATGAATTAGCCTCTCTAAATCGTTCTTTTAGCCACAGGCTGTGGACACAAACACAAATGCTACATGCAGACAGTCTGCAATGAGCTGTTGGCACAAAGGGAGTTATATTTTCACTCACTAAAACAATAATGCTGCTGTTTATCAAAGTCTGAGTCCTGTTGTTGTCAGTCTGATCTGGACTTCATGTTTTTCTCTGTTTCAGTGGTACAGAGTCAGTCTGACTGGGGAGTGACTTACAGGCCTGATAAAGTCTGTGCTGTGGAAGGAGCAACAGTGGAGCTAACATGCACCTACAGATACCCATACAGAAGTCATACAGTTATTAAATCATTCTGGTTCTCCAAAGAGCCTAACAGCGAGCCTCTTGATCTCAAAGATGACCCACAGTATAAAAAACGTGTCACATACTTCGATAGAAATCACTGCGGTGTGATAATCACAAATGTGAAAAAGAGCGACTCAGCTGTGTTCAAATTCAAATTCATAACAAACAGAGTTGAAGGAAAATATACTGATGCAGGAGGAGTCACTCTGTTCATCACAGGTAAGATATTTTTCAATGATACTCTCAGGGTCTGAAGTGCGTTCTCTTTCTGTTTTTGTTTTGCTTTTATTGAGACGGAAGTCGAAAAGCCTTTTACGCAGCTCTACACAACAGTTATCGTTAGCTGACACCTTTTTTGTCAAGTTAAAGCTAATAGTATTACATAGTCAAGTTGCACCATTATAGAAGTTTGACCAGTGATTTCTAAATGTGTGTGCATTTGTTGACAGTATGAGATGAAATGACCTCCTGTTCCCTTGTTGCAGATCCAGTTCTTCAAGTGCATGTTGTGCAGAGTAAATATTCTGACAGGGCAGATCTTACATGTCAAAGCAGTTGTCAGATTCCTCAACATCTCTCTTATGTCTGGTACCAAAATGGACAGACAGTTCCTGGACAAACATCTCGCACCTATTCTAACTACTTTGGTCCTGCAGACAGCTACTTCTGTGCTTTAAGCACCCTCGAGAATTTCCCCTCTCCTCCAGTGTGTGAGTTTACTCATCAATCTGCCACAAACCCTCTAGCTAACTTCACTGTTTTATATTCAACCCTCAGTAACACTTTCTATGAAGTCCCTCTTTGTAATGCATTATGAAAACAATATAAGCATGTTTATGATGAACTGTATTGTGCTGTTAAAGCTGCATGATTATGCACCTTCGGAAACATATAATACTTTTTAGAAAACTCGCAAGTCACTTTAAAGGGATAGTTCAGTATTTTTGAAATGGGGTTGTATGAGCTCCATATGGCCATGAAGTACTTTAGATGCAGTAGAAAGTTCTTTCCTCTCCCTCAGGAAGCCACAGTCTGTAAGAGTCTATTATGCAAAACCAGCCACAACAAGGAAGTATCGTACCTGGAACAAAGGGTATTTTCTCCACCTACAGACAGTTTGAGAGGACACTACCCAGAATTTTTTTAAGTGCACTAACTTTTCCAAAATTTAAAAATTAAAGAGACTGTGAGGAGTTTCTAAGTGATTACAAAAAAGTCTCACTATTAGATATATGCCTGATCGAAATGCGCACTTATTGATGAGTTTTCTAGCATCAAAATAGGTTATCTATAAATGCTATTCCTTAGCCTTCCGTTCAGGTCAGACAGGGCTGGACTGGCCTGGATACTCAACTTCCGGAACAAGAAAATTTTTATTTTATTATTTATATTACGCGTCTTAGAGCACAGGGCTGTAAGTAGCGATAAATAGCCGGCTACAACTACGATAACAAGTTTTCCAAAAAATGCTTGTAGTCACACATCAGTAACTACCGCTACGCAGCGAGAAAGAGATACATTACCTTGTCGCTTTGCATCCTGTAAGTTGTTAAAAAAAGAAGTTGTAAAGCAATGCAGAGTTCTGAGGAAGATCCTTATTGCATCCATTAGCCTCAAAACAAACACACGCTGTGGATTGTAAACCTTTTTCGTGCATTCCAGTTGTAGTCAGAAGTAGGAATTTTGAGCTCTGAGTAGGAAACTGCAACTGGAACGTCACTCAGAGTCAGAATTTCCTGCAGGGAACTCAGTGAAACCTCGCTACCCTCGGGTTGACAATCAAAGATGGATGCCCCCAGTGTGAACAGTTATTTAGCTCCTGTAATAATCCATTTATCTGCACTTCTGACTGGGGTGTGTCGCTCTAGATCAGCTGTAAACATAGCATTGTTAGACTTATATTTACAAAAATGCTGCCATAGTTATAATCACATTCTTCATGTGATATTTGTGAACAACAACGCAGGGCATGCTAACAACAGCTAACAATAACCTGGTAGATCGGCATGTTTTCCGACTTTGTAACTGGAACGCTGATAGCTCTGAGATGATGTCACTCCCAGTTCCGCGGTTACTGGAAGGCAGCATTACGACAGTCGCCGTGCGGGCTCATGGGTAGCAGAGTCTTTTACGTTGCCGATAATAGATTCTCCTCATAGCACCTTTGACTTGACCTTACCAACTCATGTCATGTATTCCTCCACACACTGCTGCTGACTGCTGAATCACTCCGCCTCACTCTCAGTGGTTGTAAACACAACAAGCTAGCGACTTGTATATTCAGGACGTATACATATATATATATATATATATATATATATATATGTATATATATATATATATATATATATATATATATATATATATACACACATACACTATATATATATATATATATATATGTGTGTGTACAAATATATATATATATGTACATATATACTGTATATATATATATAGAGAGAGAGATGTATATGTATAGCGCATATATGTATATATATATATATATATATATATATATATATATGCGCTCATTTTTTAAAACTTTTTGATGTCCAGTGCTCTTTTTTACCTGTGTACTATTCAATGCTCCTGGAATATTCTTTTCCCTTAAAGCTGGGGTTGGCGATTTGATTTAGATACACCTTTTGTAATACTGGTTAAAATGATCTTTATGACCCAATGGCAACCAATTCATAATGTGTTCTTAAAACAGAGCAAAAAATATCCGCTAACTATAGCAGGAGTAAAACAGGGAAACCTGTTTTTAAACCAATCAAACCAGTCACCATTCTGCACGCCTGCTGCGAGTGCATTTTCCCGGCGTGCACAGACTCGGTGCGTGTAGGTAGCTGAGCAAGGGATCAGACTCCGCTGGAGAATGCTTATCTGTCAAGTTTTGTCTTTGAAAATGAGGGAAGCCCATTGTCAGCCGTCCCACAACCCCAACCAAGCTCCAGTATCCCTCACATTTTAAGACAAGCTCACAAGAAATCTAAAATAAAGACTTTGTTTTTCTAAGTTTGTTCTGCTGTTGGCTCTAATCTCGTGACAGCTACCACCCAGGCCACTGCAGGTGGACGTTCTCACAAGGCTTTTTCTTCTTCAGTTTTACAGCGGTTGGCATCCATCATTTTGGAGCATTTACCACCCCCGTCAGGCTAGAGACAGAGTTCAGGCGGAGCCCTGAGGAGATGCTACTTTCAAATCATGCTACTTTTCCAAAATCGCCAACCCCAGCTTTAAGGAGTCTTCCCAAGTTCTATCAAATAAAGTTCTAGCCAATCTAATACTGTACATTTATTATGTATATTCATTTATATATGCATTATAAAGAGGAGCTTCAAAAACAATGTTACCCAGCACTCTTCAACATCTCTGATTTGAATGTTCTCTTTTGTGTCTTTTAGGTGCACATGGTAATACATGTAACAGAGTGATCTACACTCAGAGAACCAGCTGTGCCCCTGTTGGCTCATCAGTGGACATTTCTTGTACTTACATCAGTCATAGTGCAATAACCTCAAAGTTTTGGTTTCGGTCTCCTCCCTCCGGTTATCCGATCAGGAAGACTGACTTAAGTGAAGACTCAAATTATTCACAGCGTGTTATGGTAGATTATAGCAAACCAAAACAGTCCACCCTGAGAATCTCTGACCTGACAGCAAGTGACACTGCAGTGTATCGCTTTACATTTACAGCAGGAGGCAAAGATTTTGAGGACAATATACATGGCCCATCTCTGACTGTGACAGGTAAGGATAAACACAAACCAATGCAAATCATGTCACTGCCTGAAAGTTTGTGAATTTAATGTTTCAGTAAAATCAACAAAGGGCCTGTGTCCGCAAAACTCAGAGATTGCTGGCTAAAGGCTTTGCATTGTCTGTCCAACTGCACCTCTATCACTGTGATCTTGGTATCTCAGCATGGCTTTGAGGGATTTTCTTTAAACTCTGCACATACACTCACTGGTCACTTTGTCAGGTACTACAACTCAACTCTGTTTGTTGATGCAAATAATCATCAATAATCAAATAATCAAGACATGTTAAGAAAACCTATTCGTGCTCAAATTGAGCATCAGAATGGGAAGGAAAGTGATCAGAGTGACCTCAACAGTTACATGATCCTTAGTGCCAGGCTGGAAATACTGGAACATTTCAGAAACTGCTGCTCTGTTTGGATTTTAATGCTCAACTGTTCCAGAGGTTTTCAGAAAATGGGCTGAAAAAGAGATAATGTCCAGTTAGTGACACTTCTCTTGGTAAAATGCCTCATTGTTGATGCTTGAGGTAAGGGGGAAATAGCTTGACTTGTTCTAGATGAGGGCGGCTCAGTGGTGCAGTAGGTAGTGCACTTGCCTCACAGCAAGAAGTTTGCCAGTTTAATCCTCGGGCTGGGCAGGGTCTTTCTTTCCTTCCTGGGGATACCTGGGTTCTCCTTGGGTACTCTAGCTGCCTAGCCTTGCAGAGCAGACAGACCTGCCTGATGCTAAAATCATTCATCTCCGTCTTGCCAGCCTCCATTGTCCAGCGGTTTTACTTGGTTAATACTTAAAGGCCCAATCAAAAGAGGCAGGGCTAGTGGGAGCTGCGAACATAACAACAACAGGAAGTGACTTGACAGGAAGTCAAGTCACTTCCTGTCGTACAATTAATGGCAGCTAATGTCAATAAGCCTGTGGTCATCATGGTTATTCAGTGATACTTGGCAAAATATGCTCTCCTCAGAAGTTTACCTCGTTGAGATTGTCTTTGACGAGGTTCATGTCGAATATAAATGTTAAATGATACGTCTGTGTGGAATAATTTACTGTGAAACGATAGTCTTGAGATAGTCAAGCTAACGGCTAATGGCCGTTAGCCGCTATGGCTAACAGCTAACAAGGACAAACAGCCACAGTGGCTAACGGCTAACTGTTAGTTGCTTCATTTAGCCTATGTATGCTACGTCATAGCAGCGCTGCTTGATATGGATTGGTCTGTGATGAGCCGAACGGTCAGCCAATCACAAGCTGCTGTTGTTTTTGAAGGTTCTGCCCCT